>CATQJL010000112.1:4448087-5151735 GCA_958299035.1 Cylicocyclus nassatus | reverse complement strand
ACATGAAGTTGGCAACGACAAGCTCAAGCCCTCAGCACTCTTTTCACAAACGAATTCCTAGGAAGATTATAGTGTGCTAACCAAAGTCTACATAGTAGCTTGAGATTGCGAAAACACCTTTGAACAGAAATTCCAGGGAAAGAGATGCGCGAACGTCTCAGAATCACAGGAATCCGGCATATCAAAACGGAATCCTTCGAGAAGTCAACGCTTGAAAAGAGACGGGGCTTGGGATGTCGCACTGCAGTGGTACGCAGGGAGAAAGATGAAACACAGCGAGCATGTGAAGGAGGGGATGGGGAGGGGGAAGGGACAGCGAATTAAACAGAGAAAGCCAAATACAAAATTGATCCGGACTTACAAGGACCTGTGAGGGAATGAGAAAGTCTCCCAGTATTCCATGCTTGTCTTGCTTTTTACAAAACCCTAGGTTGTCAAAGATCGTTACATTATGAGAAAGAACGTGAGATTCTTAAAGCCAAAGCGAATCCATCTCATTTGTGTAGCAGCTTGATTCCGCCTGCAAAAGAACGCGGAAGTATTGGGTTGGCACATAAGTAATGCAACTTTTTATACAACTTTTGTCTTTGGAACGTAGCGCATTCATTCTGGCAGTATAAGGATTATGATGTAAACTGCAATTGCAGACATTTTTGCCGAATTTTGCCATTTCATGTAAGAGTTACGGTAGGTTTGAAGTAAATGGGAAAAAAGACTACGTCAGATTTTGCTTTAATTTCGCCTGTGGGGGTTATTCGACATGCTGATAACAAAAATGAGACCCGTTCTGCATGGAAAGCCCTCTTTCGTGAGGTCACGGAATGAATTCCATCGGCGACAAATGAATATGATATTCGCATTCAGAGTATTGGATTACCCTGTGCAAAGTTTCGCAGCTTTGTTATTGACAGACTGTCCTCCAGATTTGACGCATTTGACTTCTTCTACTTCTTAAAGACGTCTTATCTTATTTGCCTTTGAATTTCACTTTTGTTACTAATTCCAATGTGTCAACTTCTAGCTACATGCTGCCTATGATTCCTTTTTGATGTGCTTGATTCAGGTTTTTTACCGTTTTATGTTCACCGAAAAACCGTGAGAACTCGACTTTCAAAGGGTTTTAAAAGGTTCAAATTTTTTCAACTACGCTATCAAAAATTAGACGGTTTGCGCAGGCTTGCAGCTTACGTCACAGTCTACATGATGCCAGAGACTGAGGGTGCTATGTTAAATATGACAAAAATTATGGGAAAAGCTGCAAAACTTATGTGCCAATCAATATATTAACAATGAGTGGAGACTATGAGACTCATTCTCAAATTTCCAACCTACAATGAAGTTTCAGTTATGCTGGTCCTACTGAAGAAACAATGGCTAACGATCAATGGACAAATGAACCACTTTGGATCGCCCCCCTCGCACTTGGTTATGCAATAGTGACGGTGGGTTTTTTTATTATGATCTGATCAAGAAAGTTTGATATCAGATCGACGGGCGCGGTTCCACTGGCAGAGGTTGGAAATACCGTAGTGCATTCTATGGCGCGCTAGGCACGGTGGAGATTCAAGATCAGATAGATGGCATACAGTAAGCAAACCTCAAAATCTGCTTAATTGTAATGTTCTGTTCAGAAAAGTTATTGCCAAATATCCATTCTTGGATGATACGCGGATTACTGTCTCAGGATGGTCATACGGCGGCTACGCTTCTGCTTTGATTACCGAACGGGCGCCCTTGGGTCTCTTCAAATGCGCCATTTCAGTGGCTCCCGTGGCTAACTTCCTCTACTACCGTAACATACACCTTCAGAAGCTGTATGAATGATGAGATTACATCAAGCATTGCAGACGCTTACTATACCGAGAAACATATGGGGAATGCAGATGTCTCTATATACAACGAGAACGATATCACCAACGACGTGGAAAATTTTAGGGAGACTCGTTTATTACTCGTTCATGGCTTGCATGATGGTTAGTTGATCTGGATAAATTCGTTTTTCTACTCGCTTTTAGCCACTTCGAATATAAAAGATAGCAGCCACTTATTTCAGATAATGTTCATTTCCAACACAGTGCTCTCTTCATAGAGGCTCTACAGAATAATGGTATTGATTTCGATCTTGTGGTGAGCGGTTCCAAGAAGCCATTGATTGAAAGACCAAAGTGTTTTACAGCTTTATCCAAATCAGGATCACATGCTACATGCAGTACAAGGCCATTTTCTCCGAAAATTAACTGCATTTTTGAGCAATTGCGCCAAACGTGGTTAACAGTGCTTTGCTAATATCAGTTGTTATCAAGCAAATATCTCAAATATGAATAACAGTATACGACTAAAAAGATTTACAAAAGTTAATGAATGTTTTATGCAGAATGAAACATGATGAAATTATAGACACTGAGTTGTTTGCTTACTCATCTGATCAGCACAATGATAAGTACTTTTACAAAATTGTTTGAAAAACCAACTCAAAATTATTTTCTTCTCCTTGTACATATGATAATCTATTTGTTTAGCGGCAGTCGCTAGTAACAAACAAATACAACGTAGTCAACTGCACTTCTGTAATGTACGGTCACGACAAATTCATATTGAGTAATGACAACGTCCAAACAATAGATGTTCTGTTTTCACCATTGCCACAATAGAGCTTCTAACAAAAGAAAGTGGGCAGATTGTAAGTCCATATCAGGCAAATTGGACCGGAAGGAATTCGAATCTTGCAAACTATACTTGGGTAATTCGATAATTTTTCATCGAATGAATGAATATCGAATAAATTCAGAAAGAAAAAATTTCGAATAAACGAATATTGAATAATTCGAAAATAAAAAATCTCGAATAAACGAATATCGAATAAATTCGGAAAACCAAAAAATATCGAATGAATGAATTTCGAATAAATTCGGAAAATCAAAAATATGGAATGAATGAATTTCGAATAAATTCGGAAAATCAAAAATATCAAATGAATGAATATCGAATATATTCGAACATTGGAAGTCGAATTTCGAATCAATATTCGAATGATTTATCGAATAACTAAAGCAATCACATTTCAAACTTGCCGACATATCTGGCTAAAGCTGATCCAATCATAATCAGCCCCCTAGTATCCCCTATACCAACTCCTAGCTCAAAATTTTCCAGAAATTGCTGAAATCAATGAAATAGATTTCGGTTTCAATCAGCACCCTCACTTACCCCTTTGTACCAACTCCCAACCTCGTAGCTCAAAATTTTCCAAAACGAAAATCGATGAAGCAAATCTTTATCCATAATCAGCACCCTCACTTACCCCTTGTACCAACTCCCAACCCCGTAGCCCAAGATTTTTCAAAAATCGATAAAATCGATAAAGTAAATTTTTGTTCATAATCAGCACCCTCATTTACCCCCTTGTACCAACTCCCAACCTCGTTGCTCAAGATTTTCCAAAAATGAGCAATGCAAAGAAAGAAGAACAGCCATCTCAATTCAGTATGAACGCAGAACATGAGCTTCAATTTGAAATCTTCTTTGCTGATTTGGTGCCAATAGCAGTGCGAACAATCTCATTGATCGAAAAAACATCAATTAAAATCCACATATGATTTTTTTGCTGTCGCAAGCAGTCGGAAGAATGCGACTCTCCATACAGTTCAAAGGTATGCAAAAGATGCATTACCGAGTTTTGTGAAAAAAAACGCGGACGAAGTGAGCTTCATACTCAGCAGTTGGCTGTGCAACAAAGTCGAATAATCTGAATACGGAGTACATGATTACGAATTCGAATAAACATTCGAATAAAAAATTCGAATAAAATCTATTCGAAACCCCGTTTTTTGCTTATTCGAGTTATCGAATTTTATTCGAAACCCTGTTTTCTCAACTATTCGAGTTAGTATATTATTCGAAAATGGAAGAACTCCGAATATCGAATTTCGAATACGAATATATTCGAATGTTTTATTCGAATGATCGAATTTCTATTCGATCGAACCCAAGTATATTGCAAACGTGCAACCGGCAGAAGAGCTATGGGCCCCACGTGATTCTTCACAATGTAATGTATATTGTTTACTAGTCGAGTACAAAGAAGACATAAAACTTTAATGTGTAGACCATCCCAGTCTGAAATACAAGGTGTCCCAAAAAAATGTGTCTACTGTTTGACTGTAAATAACTGTTTTGTAATGAAGTGTTTCGAGAAGCTTTAGGTACCGTTGTGTAGAGCGAGGTTAAACTTAGACTTATAGTATGGAGCGAATCATCTAACTCTCTTCTACGTAGGATTACGGTAGGAACTTCTTGCGTATAAAACCATTGTGAGATATATCGCCTAACAACATTCTTTTTAAAAGATCTGAAAAAATGGTGTACTAGGGTTTTCTCGCATGCTGATTCTACCTAACAACTTTTTACGAGTGTTTTCACCTTTTTTGATGGTGTAATTACATTTCTGACGAATGCTGGAAATTGAGTTATTACGATTTACTGGGATAACTTAGGAAAGAAGCATCACAGTAAAATGAGAATTTCAAATTCGAAATCAGCGGCTCCTACTACCGTAGTATAAGAAATTTTGGCTTGTTTGGTTTTTTACCGAGGCAGAATATAGCCTCCAAAGGCCTAAAATCCTTGTCGAAGTTCGTACCGTATTCTACAGTAATGAAGGGCGATAGATTATCATTCGCTCCACATTGTAAGTCTAAGTTTAACCATGCTCTACAGAACGGTACCTAAAGCTTCTCGAAACACTTCATTATGAGAGAATTTTACAATCAAACAGTAGGCACATTTTTGGGACACCCTGTATATCTCCACAGTCGCGATTTTTGTTGCTGAAAATGAAATGTTCAGAACTGCCCAGGAATTTTCGTTACAACCTAATATTAAGTTTAAGCATTTTACCTCGTAGTTCCTGAGAACTCGCGTGGTCCTTAATTGGTTTTGAGCACTTTCAAACCGTTCCCCAACTTCAAGACGCACACTCGCCTCTTTCGAACTCGTTGAATGGAAATATTTGAGCCCATTTTAGCAATTTATCAGTCACGGAAAGGAAACAAAGATTAAAGCGTCTAACTTAAAAAGTTCAAAACAATCAAGTGAAAAACTGCATGTGCAATTAAGAACTCAACAAATGCGCGCTCGGTCGAAATTTGAAAGAACATTGCTTTGTATTTGTCAAACAGCTTTACGGGTTTGTTCTCGTCTTTTCTTTCTGTGACTTCATTTTTACCGTTGTCCTTCATTGATTTGTTTTCTTCGCTCATCTCCATGGCTTTGTCGTTATCATCTTCCTTCGTCGCTTTCTTTTCGCCGTTAGATTCTATAGCACTGTCGTCTTTCTCATCCATGGCTTTGTTTTCATTGTTCATCTCTACGTCTTTCTTTTCGTCGTTCTCCTCCGTGTCCTCATCATCGTTCACCTCCGTGGCCTCGTCTTCGCCATTTTCCTTCAAGACCTTCTCTTCATTCCTTATTTCTTCGTTTTCCGAGTTATCCTTGGCGGCGTTTTTTTCATTCTTTATATCTTCGTTTTTTGAGACATCCTTCACGGCGGCTTTCTTTTCGTCGTTATTCTTCACAGCTTCGATTTCCTTCACGTTTAGCCGAAGAAAAACTGAAATAAAAGTCAACAGTTTGTGTAAATTGCATCTGTGAGAGAAGTTTTCCGACCCAAATGAAGCCCAAAACTAACCATCAAATTAGCGAAGAACTTAAGAACCTTGTTAGTAAGCTGAAAGATGAAAGAACTCACAAGCAAGCGCAAAGCATGTCAATGTGGAGATGAATCCTGACAGAAATGTCTTGAATGGAGACGTCCAATCGAGAAGAAGACGATAGAGTAACTAATGAAATGAGTTTAAATGTTGAGTTTTTCTTTTACAAAACATTACTTGAGCAAACCCTGTCAGAAGAATATACAGCAAGTATGCATCGATTATTTTGAGCCTTTCCGGTGTTGTCCTCATATAGTCACTGAGCGTTTGTTTCACTTGCACATGTTGCATCTAAAAAAGGAGAGAGCTAACAGACATGAATTGCGTTCGTAACCTTAAGGACAAAGCAGTGCGTTTGAGTTAAAATTTTTTGAAAAGGAGATTAGTGAGCAATTTTACTTTGACGCGGTATAAAACTGCCGCAGAGGCAAAAATGACATGCGTATCGAGCAGATGATGTCTGTCTACATGTAGAAACGTTTGTGCAGCTGCTTTACTCTCATAAATGTATCCAAAGAACTACATTTGCTCACTAATTTCACGATTTTGCAATGATCCGCAATCTACTCTCTGTAGTGTGCTGGCCTACAATTTTACTGGAACGCAAAATTCAAGGTTTTTGCAAAGCAAGCCTCGGGACAACTTTATATTCAAACAAAATCAAGAGGATGTGATCGTCAAATATACACTCGAATTTCACAACTCACTTCTTTGCACAGGCACGTTTTCAAGCCGCACTTACTACAGAAGACCCGATCACTGTTGATCTCCGACTCTTCAAGGTCATCAAAGCATGTTTGTTGTTGAGTTAGATTCGTCCCATTCTCCTAATCATCTTTGATTCATTCTACTGAATTGATATATAGCCACACCATGTAGGAAGTTATTTCTATGATAGATCTGGAATAGTGCGTTGATGTGAGTCTAGCTTATGTGACGTCCATATTCATAAATAGAAAGGCAACTATTTGAAAGTCATATCTACAAATCCATTCTTGAAATCCAGTCACTCAATTGTCATGAAATTGATCCAGTTTGGCACAGCTGTGTGTGTACGCTGTCATTAAAGGCAGTGGGTCGGCAGAATGAGACCCGTGGCAAAACAAGGTCAAGGGTAGGAGCCCCATAATGGCACCTATGGGCCAAAGTTCGATCTTTCTCTGCCACTTCTAACCCCGAAATTCCAAAGCGAAAGTAGCGCTCATCTCCTGTCCTTTCCGAACCCGCCCACCCCATGGACGAGTGACTTCCGCGGTCAGAGCGCCAGCCGCAATGCTATAAGCATGAGGTCCCGCAACGACTCTGCGTCTTCGCCATGACGGGCTTCGCGTTCACTCGTCCATGGGGTGGGCGGTTTCGGAGAGGACAGGAGATGAGCGCTGCTTTCGCTTTGAAATTTCGGAGGTTAGAAGTGTGTAAGCGTATGTGCATAGGAATGCAAACGATAAAGCTGTGTTGTGAGAACAAGATATAAGGCACAGATAAAGGATAAGTATGTTATGTGAATAAGATCAATTGTTGCAGATATGAGGATGACACGCATTCTGCAATATGATACATAAGTCACCACGGTGATCATAATGAGGATTTCCAGTCCCAAGCCGCTGCTGTCAGCTACCAAGCGGCTGATGCAGCCTTCACCCGAACCACCTGCCTTCCTTGACTTCATCAGACCTCTGTGATTCATTCATGTTTTCGTGCCAATAAATCATTATCTGTCACAGTATTGCTGGTCGTTATAATAAATGATGCTATACCACCGTGTCTCTACCGTTGAGTAAGCCGCTTCCACGGCGCTACGTTTATTAGTGGCAGAGAAAGATCGAACTTTGGCCCATAGGTTCCATTATAGGAGCTCCTACCCTGTGACCTTGTTTTGCCACGGGTCTCATTTTGCCGACCTACTGCCTTTAAGCAAAGCGAGCCTCTTTTGCTCATCGACTGACAAAATCCAAAATTCAAATAAAAACCGAGATGAAGGCCTGGTTTTGGCCAAAGCACTCCTTAGCTACCAAGGTTTTTTGAAGTGAATAAGTGATAAATTCCAAACAGTTGCTTTGGTCGAGCTACGCCATACATTCGGAAGAAAGGCTCGTCTATTTTCTGGCTCAATATCTGGAAATGAGAGGCTGCAACATTTTCTACCATTGCTTTTATGTCCAAGGTAGAAGCTCCTGTATTGGAGCAAAAGCCGCTGCTTCATTGCCGCTGTATGGATGACGTTGCACTGCTTGTCCTACAAATACTTTGTAAAAGCAATGCAACGGAATTATAGAATAGTATAGAATTTATATTATTATTATATTATTATAGAATTTTTTTTGCGAGTTTCCGCAGACGAGTAATGCACCAAGGTGTTTCTGCAGCGATTACGATATCCTTTGTACTTCGAGCGCAATAGGTAAGTATATTACGGGAAATAGAAGCCAATTTTTTGAGTTCCCTCGTATACGTTCTTGGAAATTGCTCGAGAGTGCTGAAGCGAACATCAATCTCTGACACTAATGTATAGATTGGAGTGAAGATCTTTCAGTTTAATGCCGAAATCCTGCCACGCAAAATGTTAGGAAGTTTTGGATTCCTTTTAAAAAAAATCAAAAACTGAAGAAAGATGTGCATCAAACTCGCCTTATCAATTTATCTGTGGTTTTGCATGACATCTATTCATTTCGGCGTAAAAAATAAGATGAATCGCAGTTTGGCATAAGGCACCGCTTGCGCTACGTCTAGGGTGAGTAAAAAAGTGTTTCTGGCCCTGACTTTGTTTTTCGAACTAATTTTCTTCTCTATTTTGTTCCTTACAAGAAAGGTCCGCTTGGTCGAAGTGGCCTTTTCACATGAAATTGTACTATAAAGAGCATCGAACGCTGATTCCAAATCTGTCTTCGTTATCTGCCGAGCGCCTCTAAACGTCGAGTTATAAGCGTTTTTGAGTTGAAAAATTGAATGCATTAGCATTAGCACAAAAATCATCAGAAACGCTCAAATGGTCGAATGTTGATTATCAGAGCACTCCATTTGAGCAATACCTTCTGTCCAAAACACTCACACTCACAAACACTTCTACTATATAAAGAGCTTCATAACAAAGATCCCTCCTATGTCGCGAACACAGCGCGAAGATGCCTGGGAAAGCTGTCTACGATGGCACAAGGGCACCCTAGCTTATTTTCTCTTATGCATTTTAAAGAGCACGTTACATAGACTCTACAGTTTTGCGTAAATGGGCGCAGGCTTGACCTCAACGGCCGATCACGCCGCTGCAGTCAAGGGTATTCAAATTCGGTAAATACGGAAGCCATTCTGTAGGAGTAACGATGTCCTACCGCTGAACTTGTGCCATTTGAACGATCTTCGTCTTGTGCGCAGGTGTGTTATCCTGCTGGAGCACCAATCTCCAGCAAAATATGCGTTCGTTGAAGTAAAGAATTACTTTCTCGGGACCTCATACAAGTATGGAGCAGCGTCCAGTCGGATGCCAATAGCATAAAAACCGGCATCTAGCCCTCCGAAATGATCGCCGCTCAGGCCATCATAGAAGCCGAGCGAAGTTTTGCCTATATGGATTGACCCTTGGCTTAAGACGATCCTAGGGCGGTGTTAACCAATCTCCCACTCGCTGTTCGGGGCGAGTGCCCGGACAGGCGAGA
Source organism: Cylicocyclus nassatus (assembly GCA_958299035.1). Lineage (NCBI taxonomy): Eukaryota > Metazoa > Nematoda > Chromadorea > Rhabditida > Strongylidae > Cylicocyclus > Cylicocyclus nassatus. The sequence continues at coordinate 5,142,377 of CATQJL010000112.1, read as the reverse complement.
GCGCCGCTTCCGTGATTCAAAACTTTGGAATGTGGTCCGATGTAGCAAGTTTGGCCGTGTCAGGCACAGCAGCAGCCTAGCCCGACCTGTCAAGATCGGGCTCTGCTGCCCGACTGCCATGCCCGACATTGTCAAACTTGCCAGATCGGACCATATTCTCTAATAGACAGGTGCGCGATCATCAGCTTAGATTTTTCTATCGCAAGCGGCAGCGCCCGCGCCTGTACGGGCTGTTACCATACAGGAACCCCTTTCTATATAGGAGTGATAAATACGCCCCTGATGTTTCAACATTAAAGGCAGCGGCTCAGCAGAATAATAACTTTGGGATGTTTATCGTTCTCGGCTCCCCTTGATGAGCTAAGACCAAAATTGTGCTTTGCAGCTTCAAAAGATATCAATAATCTACTTTTCCAGATGTGAAAGTGCTGTTTGGGCGGGTCGCGAAAGTGGCCGCTGGAGCCAATAATCCAATTGCCGCCGAGATGGGTACGGTGTGCATACGGTGTGAATACGTGCAAGTAGGCGGGGCCCGAAACTATGGAGGCGGGGCGCGGAAGACGTCCGGCGTATCTTCACTGAATGTGGACCTGTAAAGCTTCCGAAAAAGCTCATTTCTGTCACTCAAGGCGAGGAGGCTCCGAAAAGGTGAGCGGAAAACGAAATTCTGCCGAGAAACTGCCTTTGAAGGCAGTACATCGGCAGAATGAGACCCGTGACAAAACAAGGTCACAGGGTAGGAGCCCCCACATGGAATCTATCGGCCAAAGTCCGATCTTTCTCCGCCACTTCTAACCCCCGAAATTTCAAAGCGAAAGCAGCGCTCATCTCCTGTCTTCTCCGAACCCGCCCACCCCATGGACGAGTGAACGAAGCCCGTCATGGCGAAGACGCAGTCGCTGCGGGACCTCATGCTTATAGCATTGCGGCTGGCGCTCTGACCGCGGAAGTCACTCGTCCATGGGGTGGGAGGGTTCGGAGAGGACAGGAAATGAGCGCTGCTTTCGCTTTGAAATTTCGGGGGTTAGAAGTGGCGGAGAAAGATCGGACTTTGGCCGATAGATTCCATGTGGGGGCTCCTACCCTGTGACCTTGTTTTGTCACGGGTCTCATTCTGCCGATGTACTGCCTTTAAGTAAAGAAGGGGGAGCGAATAGACGCTACCTGCTTCCGCTAAATACACTCAAGTATTAATTGTTCTGTATGAACCTTCTTTGAAATGGATTCCGGATTTTCACCAGAAAAAAAAGAGAATGTGGCGCTGTCGAGACGCAGAGTAATTAGATGGTCCGACAGTCTCCACGCCAACTGGGCGGTGCCCAGAATCTCCAGATGAGCTGGCACTCCCCGGGTGCTCGGTGGTCCCCTCCCCAATTATGTCCCCCATTTTTATATATATGCTATAATGATAAAATCATCTAGTCAAGAACTCTTCTGTTAAGATGCAGTACAACCAGGGCCCGGCACGAGGTGGGCAAATGACAAGCTGGAAATCGTTTTGGGGCCAAAAAGCAAAGGGGATATCGTTTTCGCGGGATCCGGGGCGGAGCCCCGGAAGAAGATTCCAAGTGCAAGCAAAAGAAGCTCGAATCATGCTTACCTTTTGCATCTAATTCATTGGGAGACAGTTTTCATAAACCTTAACACACAGCAGAGTTCGTGCGCGCTACGCCGCGTTGCCGCTAATTGCCGCGTGTGCGACGTCGCATGAGCGATGCCGTTGAATAGCATGATTAGATGATCAGTTCCCAATTCAGGAGTAACGATACAGCACCAAACTATGTAAGCGAACGAAGAGAGGCTTGTAGAAACAAAGTATGAAGTATTATGAAAAACTTATGTGAATGGGAGGAGTAACAAGCATTTTTTCCAAAAAATTTGCAAAACTGGTAAATGAAGTTGTGAATTCAAATGGCTTGTTTGCAGCGCACAGATGACCATACGGTATGAAACTTGGTAGATACATGAACACGGGCCTGCAGGGCTTAACTCAAAAGTTTCATTGTTGTGGTAAGCTTTTTTCTGAAAATTTCCCGCTACCAAAGAAATGGAAAAATGGCTCGTTTGCAACGCAGAGGTGACGAAATCGCGCGGAACTCGGTGTGTATAAGCGCAATAGGACTAAGGGTGCCTTCATACCGCGCCGGCAGCCGCCGCTAGCAGCCCGTAGCAGCCGCCAGCAGCCGCCAGCAGCCCGTAGCAGCCGCCAGCAGCCGCCAGCAGCCCGTAGCAGCCCGTAGCAGCCGCCAGCAGCCGCCAGCAGCCCGTAGCAGCCGCCAGCAGCCGCCAGCAGCCCGCAGCAGCCCGTAGCCGCCACTGGCCGCTTTTGTTATAGAAGCGCAGAATCATTAAAAAAACTACTTTAAGTGCTCCTGCCTATTCTTCTGTTGTTGCCAGTGGGTAGTTCGATCTCACAAATCATATTTGTGTCCATTTTATCACAATGCCGCCCATGGTCATCCTGTTTTGAACCATAGTTTGCAAAAGATTCTTTCCGGTGTGACTTTTTCTGACTTTGAATGCGTCCAGTTCCTGCAGGTGTGCAATTTGTTTACTTTTTGAGTATGCTTTTGCTTCAATGTTTTTCTTGACTATCGGTGCATATCTGCATTGCATTCTACTACTTCGCAATTTCGCCGAGTTGATTCGCGGGTGGGTTCTCTCAATTTTGACAATGACTCACATTCGTTTTAGACAAGACAGTTTGCAAAAGTGAAATTTGGGCACCGATAGGATGCGCTGTGCGGCAGCAGAACAATGAACACAAATGTAATATGCAAAGTCGAGCTACACACTGGCGGTAACAGAAGAAAAAGCGTGTAAGATGAAAAGCGTAGGCAGGAGCACTCAAAGTAGTAAGATTCTGATGATTCTGATGATTTTGCGCCTCTTTAACAAAAGCGGCCAGCGGCTGCTGCGGGCTGCTGCGGGCTGCTGGCGGCTGCTGGCGGCTGCTACGGGCTGCTGGCGGCTGCTGGCGGCTGCTACGGGCTGCTAGCGGCGGCTGCCGGCGCGGTATGAAGGCACCCTAAGTAACAAAGTATGAAATATTATGAAAAACTCATGTGAATGAAGAGCGTGCTTAAAGGCAGTGGATCGGCAAAATCCAACAACTCAGGATTTTAAAGCGGTAGGTTCTTCTTCGCTCAAGTATGAAAACAGTGCAATCCCGGTTGCAAAGCATGCTTTCCCTGCCGAGAAAATCGCTCTCAAATTTACACGCGCAGGCCAATCTTACACGCATCTGGACGAGTTGGAGATTTTCTTCTCACCATTGGAGGCTGCCCGCTGCAACACTATAATCATTGGGTCCGGCAACTATTCAGCGTCATCGGCCTGGCTCCACTCGTCCAATTTCAAAGGGAAGGGTATTGAAAAACGCTTATTTTCGCCGTTTTCAAGCTTTGAAAAGTGGATTATTGGGATCAGCGTATAGAAAAACCTCGCGTAAGCGCAAATTTGACTAGGTTGAGATTTGCCGAGCCACTGCCTTTGACTAATTTCCAAATTAGGTCGGCAATTGCCGACCTAATGTCCACCTGAGGTGGGCAAAACTCTCAATTCACATAACTTTTTCAAAATTTTTGCATAAATGTGTTGTGCACCTAAAGTTTACTATATGTTGAGATTTTGGTTTCAAAACTCCTCCTCTTGTCTTGGTTAGAGCCCAAAATCGCATCAGCAGCCTAGCTTTCTAAGATGGAAAGCGCGCCCCAGTCAATCGATACGCGCGGGAACGGCGTATCTCAGTCCTATGACTGCGTTACTTTGATATTTTTCCATTCCTTCATCATTTTCCTTGTTTATCGTTCTTCCTGTTTTCTTTCTTGATACAGGTGAGGAGTAATTAAAGGAATTTGAGCATTTTGGGCACTTTTAAGCGCTTTTAGGCGAAGTGTGGCCGGTGTTCTCGTTGCACAAGCACAAAGCGTCATTTTTGGGCTTAAGGGGGTATTCGTAAAAACTATTGGGATCAAAGGGGAATTCGTTTTGGAAAACCCCGTTTGCCCACCTCGTGCCGGGCCCTGAATACAACAGGGTAGAGGGATCAAGTCCCGAGACTAATTAACTCGTTAGACTTGACAGCGCCTCCGATTGCGTATTTAAACGGCAAAACATACGCATGACATTGCTTCTGTGTCATTTGTCCACAGGTGCCTACTGGCAGTGTAGTGTGATGTTCACCATCTGTACAAGCAGGAAAATGTTATTTCTAGAAACAACCATCTACCAATAAGGCTATGTGATAAATTAGAAGATTTATTACTTTGATAGAAAACTCGATCAATCCCTAGTAACTGAGAATCTCAATAAATTGAGTTAGACTTCAAGGTGCAGAGTCATCAGTAGTGAGTTATGACAATGAGGTTTACAGGGGGTTTGCATGCTGCCTATTATAAATGGGATATGACTAGGTATAAGCTCCTGCAAGACGAAGGCGGTCGGTTCAATGTGCAACGCGGCTGCGACATGGCTGCGTCACAGCAGCGTCACAGCCGCGTCACAGCCACGTCGCGCCTCGAACCAACCGCCTTCGTCTTGCAGGAGCTTATAACTGTTTGAAAGTTATCTAATCTAAGAAAATATAACATACAAAACTATGAAAAGTATCCTAATTCCGAATTCTCCAAATGAGTTAGACACAGCAACTTTTCAATCCATATTCCGAATACGAGCGCAAACGTCCGCCGTGAATGAAGAGCAGGTGCCGGTACCTAAACACAGTGCTTGATACGCTCACCAACAATTGAAACAAATCTTACTTAAACTTAGGCCCGTATGCACGTACATCCCCGCAGGGAGGGGAGGGGATCTGAGAGGGGAAGCATCATATCTCGCTAGTTTTCATATCTTTCTTCGTTTTTCTCTGTCTTGCTTTTGAAGGTTCTCATACACTGATACCTGCACATAACGGATGCCAGGTTACTGTCATACAAGATCAGATATTCAATATTTTGTCTGATCCCCTGGGGATCCCCAGGGGATCACCTCGCATTTTCAAAGTCCTTTATCTTCCTGAAAACTTAATGAAAATGCTCTAAAATTGTTCTGGGGAAATACTACAGCAGTTCTAAACTTGCTTGTGGTAGAAATGAGTGAAATCTTAAGATATCAAAAATTTCGATGAACCTCGCGAGCCAGGGATTATCGAAAAAATCAAAATCTTTAGATTCCATTTCTTCTGTCGAGAACATGCTCAGCAGTATCGTAGTATATCTTCAGCACATTTTGCCAGCGTTTTCATTGAGTTTTCAGGAAGATGAAATGACTTTGAAAATGTGAGGTGATCCCCTGGGGATCCCCAGGGGATCAGACGAAATAGTGAATATCTAATCTGGTATGGCAGTGACCTGGCATCCGTTATGCGCAGGTACCAGTGTATGAGAAACTTCATAAACAAGATAAAGAAAGAAGGAGAAAGATATGTAGACTAGCGAGATATGACGCTTCCCCTCTCAGATCCCCTCCCCTCCCCACGGGGATGTACGTGCATATGGGCCTTAGAGAGAATATGCACCACCCCTGTATTTGATTGACTATATATACATTGTTCCCAAACGTTGAGTGCAAACAACCTTGTTTAATAATTCCAACCAGCAAATCAAAATCTCCAGATAACCATTCCAGCAAAGTTCACTCGATATAGGATTATGACAAGGTCTATGCCCTACGTAAGGTAAACGTGTTCTTTTAAAAGCTTTGGGCAAAGATAAATTGATTGATTGGTTGGCAGAAAGGAAATCGCGGGCATGAAAAATATGAGATTTATGCGCCAAAAAAAATGATGGATTCTTCTGAAAGCTTTGGGCAAAAACAAATCGATTGAATGGTTGGCAGAAAGGAAGTGGTAGGCACGGAAAATATGAGATTTATGCGCCAAAAAAATGATGGACTCGCTACAACTGGATGGTTCTACGCTGACCACACGAGAAAAGTGCTCACTCCGCCTTTTCATGAGATTACGGTAGAGGCGACTTTTCTAGATTACGGTACAGGTAGGTGTACACTGAAAGCAATTTCTCAAACGAAACTGTTTAGGGGGTTCACCTAACGTACTGATTACGAATATTATTCAAACCTGGCAGACAGGGTATTCTTGCCGGCAAAAAAGGAAGGCTTTTATATATTGCATTTACTGTCGACCACAGACTCATAGATGACAAGAAGTAAATTTCGGTGTCCATCACAACACAGCGAATGACTCTACTGTGTGCGCGCTGAGTGCAATATTCGTGATCGGCTTCGAATACGTATACCAAGGCTTCGATAGCGCCCATTTCAACACTGGCTTAAAAATCGACTAAATGTGTAGTTCTCTGCACTTTTGTAGCATTTTCAGATCGTGTCAACATTGCTTGTTTTGATCCTTGAGCCGTAGTAAACCTATTCCTATACTAGGGCAAAGATCTGGTGCTTGAGTACAATTTCGTTGTAAATGGTACTGGATAAAACGCAAAAAGGCGCCAGCAACCAGAGTCACGTTTGGATTGAAGCTCAATCTTCATCATATTTTCTTTGTAGCTTATGTATGGTTTGAACCTCATAAGAGTAGGCAACTTTATAGCTACAGATCCACTCGTTGCAAGAAACTAATCCAGTATGGCTATAGAGCACAAACCTCCAAGATCTCCTGTCTTTGCTGAACCATCAGCAATCGCATCAAAAACGGCACGCTCCACCTTCGTTGCATATGACGTGAGATTCATGTACCGCAACATCATTACAGCAGAAAGCAGCAAGGCCGTGGGATTAGCTTTATCCTGCCCAGCAATATCCGGAGCGGTACCGTGAACAGATCTAAAACAGAGTTTTGGAAAAAAAAAATCTTGGATGTGTCTGCGTTAAACCTTAAAATCGATGAACATACTCAAATACTGCTGCATCTTCTCCAATGTTTCCCGAAGGCGTGACTCCCAGTCCGCCAACTAAGCCAGCGCAAAGATCGGACAAGATGTCACCATAAAGATTCGGCATCACCAGCACGTCGTACTGGCTTGGATCTTGCACCATATTCAAACAAACAGTGTCAAGATACGCTTCCTGAACCGAAAAATATACTTCCCCTATTTTACTTGTTCGAAAAATAAAATGAAAATTCAAAAAATTCATCAGTGAGCGATTTATATATAGAATAGAAAATTTCCCAATGCACTCACCTTGAATTTTATGTCAGGATATTTTTGTGCTTGTTCACGGCAGATATTTAAGAAAAGTCCGTCAGACATTCTCATGATGTTAGCTAGAAACCATAATAAGAATCAAAAATAAAAACAATAAAGAAACATAAAAAATAGGAGGAACCTTTGTGAACCGCTGTGACGTATTTCCGTGAATTTTGTCGAGCATATTCGAACGCGTACTTAGCAACACGACGCGATGCATCTTCAGTGATGAGTTTGATAGACTGCACAACACCAGGCACTATCTGGAAAAATTTGAATCCCGCTTGTGCCCCCAGACTAGTACATAATTCTCTTCACTCACTTCGTGTTCGATTCCTGAGTACTCTCCCTCTGTATTTTCACGAATAGTGACAACATCTACATTGTCGTAGAGAGTTTTATGTCCTTCAAGGGATCGACATGGACGGACGTTGGCGTATAAGTTGAATTCCCTGCAAATCAAACACATGAATAACAGCACCTTCGAACGGCACAGCATACTCCCAAAGCAAAACTGTAGATCAGAAAGCAAAAAGTCTGTCTATAAAAATATAACCAACAATAAGACAGATGATGAGGATGATGGAAAAATGAACGGTGCAAGATTAAGCACATAGCGAAAAAAAACAAGGCATACAGAGGAAAGGATTGACCACAGAAAACTGACTCACTTACGAACAGCAAGATTGAGGGAACGGTGTCCTTTTCCAATCGGAGTCTCAAGTGGTCCTTTTAGACCGACCTAAATCCTATGAATGAAAGGAGGAAAATATGCATCATGCTAGGTTTTTTATATGTAAACTTTGGAATGCCTTGAATCGGACATTGCTTATTGGCAGCTTATATGAATTCCTAGCGATCGGGAAATTCCGCTATGCACTACAACCCACACCTAGCTGATTGGTTAGCTCGGATAGACTACGGTATGGGCTATAGTTAGGGTTAAATTCTAATCCTTTGCCCAGATTAAATATCACCGCCATTTTCTCCACTCTTTAACATTTTTTTTCAGAAAGGCAGACTCGCAAGATCTGTCATGTCAATAATCCTGAAAATCACTTCTGCCCTAAACAACTGTCACTCAATAAGTCAAGATGACATAAGCGACTACGAAAAACATGTAACAATTTTTGAGGAAATGCTTTTTCAAAAAAAAAACAGGAAAAGAATTTGCTCGTTGACACGACAGTCTTATATAACACATCATCGAACACTGAACACTTCGCAGTTTTTTAGCAGTGTGTAACATTTTACAAAAGAAAATTTGACTGTACAAAAATGTTCGGAATAGGACCTTGTTTTTATGCATGAGCTCGATGCAGCGTGAAGGAATCCGAAAAACTCCATCTCTTCCTTTCACTGGTGTCACGTCAACGGGATCCCATTCTATTGGAGTCTTAGCTGCCTGAAACATTCTTCATAAAAAAGCAGTAAAACGAAAGCAGTCGAGATAGAAAAGCCAACCTCAAAGATTTCCTGGACGGATTTGGAAATCTCTGGCCCAATTCCATCACCGGGAATAAGGACAACGCGTCGTACCTGCACAGATTATGGTTTATATCACTCTAGTTGAAGACTTCTAACATTCTCACCTCAGTGCACATGCCGCGTGTACCCACTTGGGTAAGTGCGCTGACTTTGCTAAGACATTTAACCAGCATCACACTACTGAAAATACAGTTTTGAGGATTTTGAGGATAAGCGATGCGTCACATCATGGTAAACGAAGAATGCGCGATATTATATTGAGGTTTTTGTTGCAAGAAGCACATGAAAAAGGGCAACCAACACTACTTTAATCCTTTGGACGGAAGGCTTCTCCTCCGTTTATTTCATCGCGTTGACCACATATGACCACATTGACCGCTCTAGCTACTGCGTTTTACAAAAGACGTCAATATTAAGACTTTGGACAAGAAAATTTTGCAAAGATGCAGTGATGTGATGCCAATGTGGGTGATTTTATGCGAGTGCGCTCAATGGCGGTGAATCGGCAAAATGGACCCTACGCGGATTTTGGTGGATTTAATACTAGAGGCCCATACTGTAGCCCAAACTCCACCTGCCAATTCATGCGTTAAGTCCTGAAAATTACGCTCAAAAACTTCACCGACCCCGCTCACTCAATGGAAGTGGGCGGAACAGGTAGGGTTTTAAGCTCATTTTCAGGACTTAACAACAAATTGGCAGGTGGAGGTTTGGGCTACCGTGTACTTGAGCGGTCTACTAACTAAATCCACTAGAATCCGAGAAGGGTCTTTTGCTGATCAACTGCCTTTGTGGGCACCATCCATCCAGATTCTCAATTTCCATTGATTGTTCAGAGGCCTTCTCATGTCCCTGATTCCGGATATGAAGTCGAAAATCCGTTAAAACCCCTACAATCTTCATTCTGGAGCCCGCAGGCCGGCTTTCCGGAACGGATTGGGAGGGCGCGCACGGATGGGCGGGCATTGCTGGAGGGGGGGGGGGAAGGGCTCATACATCTTTGCTATTCCGAAGCGATTTCCTCGCTACCAAAGCAACATTTTGCGCCGCGACTCGGGCATTGGCTTTGTAGGGGGCACTTTTATCATATACTACCTCAAGAACCTCAACATAAAGTAGACGGTGCCTTTGAAGCGATGAAAAGGCGAATGATGACATCTATTACCAAACTTCGACCAATTTAGATCCCAATCTTTGATTACACATTGATATATATTAGCCTACGATGTGCCGTTACGCACTATCATAATCGATTTACGTAGGCTAAAGCATCTCAGCTTATCTGAAGCAACGGAAACCATAATTTTTGCCATAAAGTCTAATAACGCTGCAGTGTATCTCACAGAAAAAACTGAATATGTTCCAAAAATTATTAGGTAAAAGTCAAACCATGAAATAGCAGGCTAAGATTTTTTGATTATCAATCGTATCATTGGCGCTCAGATTTCAGTTCTAAACTGTTTAAATTCTGTCTTGCAAATATCAATCCCAACACTTCGCTAATTTGCTTGACTTTCCTGAAAAAAATTAAGTTGCGCTATTTCCCATTCCAATTACATTTTTATGTTTACAGTATAGTAACATGTTTACAGTATAGTAACAATAATTTATAACATTATATCATAGTTGAAAAGAATATTGTAGAGATAAGAGAAAGGATGAGAAAATAAACTGCACGGGGAACAATGCAAACTGTTGCGAAGACGTGAGCAAACCCATTAGAAGCTACCAGCTGTCTTTCACCACAAATCATTTCTACCGTAATCCTTGCCAGGCCTAGACTTCTTATAGCACTTCTTATGAGAAAATGACAGAGTTATGACATGAAGGGTCACATTACAATAAGAACTCAAAGAACATTCGAGAAAAATAAAACCAACATCTATAAAAATCTGCAAAGTTTGCAACAGTTGCAGGGGTTCCAGAATGGATAAAGTCTGCTGCGGTAGTATTTATAGAGGACTTTTTCTGTAAAATCACATCACTACGTAGTGTAGAAGGCAAAAATCAAGATAAATGGGATGACGTATCGATCTGGATTCATGAACGCTGCAGCCACTCGGACATTACAAAAACTGATGCAGCTGGGCGAGATCATAAACAAAAGATTATCTAAGACGTTGAGATTTCCAAGGCTGCACTGTGGAAATTCTATCAAAAGCTGCTGATGATAAGGAAGATACGCATGTCCTTATTGAAACACAGATGACACAAAAAGCTTTGAAACCTGTTTTGCGGTTAATGGGTGTGAATTCCACCATCTTGAACACTCAAAAAATAAAACCATAGCGAACGCACGATTGGAATGAAGTCCGGGAAATCTGTGTAAAGGACATTTCATTTGCCTGCTCAAACAATCCTCAACTCATTTATTTTTACTTGCCTGTATGGCATATTATGTGCATACATAGACACAGAAGCAGCCACTAGCCATTGATTTTGAAATGCGACTATGTTTAGCTGAAAAAAATTTGAGAGTATTTGATAGAGATGTGGGGAAATCTGAGCTGCAACTGCCACCGAATCATGGGGCAAAAATTACTATAAGTAGAATTTTTAGGGCATGGTCTTCAATAACGAATCAAATAATAACTAATATGATGTGTGCTACAACTAATGCTAGTTGTAACACACATAATGAACAAAATAAATACATAAACAAAATAAAATCACATGCTTAACTATTCACTATCATAAACTGATTAGAACAATCAGGCAGCTCTCCTGTAAAGTTTCTGACCTCAGAATCACTGATGAATAGAGCTATTCAAAAAGAAATGCATTGGGATACACCTACTATGAAAAAATGTAAATTAAAATGATGTCTCCATGCTCAAAGATCAGACCTCGGAATAAAGATGTAAATTTTTACAGAAGTTTAGTAAGGAATTTTGACAGCACTTAGAAAGAAGTTAAAGGAGCAATATTATCTATACAAATGATCTGAGAGTTCCAGTCACTAATCAATTAGCTATGGTGTATAGATTTGAGATCTTATAACGGAAAACGACAATGATCCCCCTAATCTACAATTCACAGACAGATGAAAAGCTCACAGATGAAATGTTGTCCTCGGAATTGTTCCTTAACCCCGGAAATGTTAATATGATCGAAAGGCAGCCATGGGAACATATATGGGAACTTATATGGGAACAACTCTGGGAGATGCGTATATCATGTAAAAAACCCGGATCATCGCTACGTTCCTGGCACAAGTCCAGTGCAAACAAAACTGAAACAAAAACATGGAAGTCCAACTATGCCAGGAATTCCAACAAAAAAGAATTGACGGCAAAATTTGTGTAGTAATGCGTAAAACGCGTTCTGCAATCCCTGAACTTCAGGCGGTCTGGAGAGAGCATTCAAAAAGTGGAGGGTGCGGACAGTTTCCTCACCGACGTCACGGCACCACGTCGGTTTTCGTGGATTTCCGGCTTTTCAAGCACTCTCGTTTACCTTTCGCTTTTGTGCGTTCTTGGACTTTTGTCAAGATAAATTGAGGTTTCTTCAGGAGTTTTTCAAAACAGGTCGCTTCCATGGCCAGCGAGAGTCGTCCTGTTGAGATTGCTATGCGATCCAGAATTGCTCGAACTGCATCAGATCAAGATCGACGGAAAGATCAACAATCTTACAAAGATATCGTTATAATAGAGCGGAAAGTGAAGGCTGGTGATACGCTCAATAAAATCGCAATTCAGTATTCTGTAAACGTAAGCTACTTCGTCAAAATGCAAATATATCGTAGTTAAAAATTGCTTACAGGTATCCGACATCAAACGAGTCAATAATCTTGTCAATGATCAAGATTTTGTAGCTTTAACAGTCGTCAAAATCCCTGTGAGTAGGATGAGACATGCTCTAGGAGTGCCCACTTCTTCCGAAGACGAGGAACACATTATCGGTTGGTCTTGCCTATGTTTCTGTTCACATTTTCCAATTTCGCTTGATTTTTTACATTTGTTTGGTGATCTATACTTACATTGTTTTCATAATTCTTTAAATTTCACAACTATATCTTCCGTTAATGCCCTCTGCCACGTAATCAAGCACATACAGATTGGGCGGGTCTCGTTATGGTATTGGAGTCTTACAAGGGAGGCATGTTTAGTCGAAGAGCCTTTTTAAATGGGATGTACACCATATTGAAGGGCAAAAAATGCTGATTTTGTCTGCCTTCCTTATCTGCAGAAGAGTGGAGTGGAGTAGTGCAGTGATACTCATCAGAGCACCTTATTCAAAAAATACTCTAAAATAAAAAATATCTCAGACTTGTTTGCATTATTTGAGCGCTAGTAAAATTCTCATTTCATATGCACGCAATTTTTAGCATCAAAAACGCTTATAACTCCTCGTCCATAAACGTTCTGCAGATAAGAAAGCAGTTTTGGAATAAACGTTTTATGCCGCTCATATGATATACATGCAAAATAGAAGGCCACTCGACTAAATAAGCTTCCCTTGTTGGTAGTCTTGATGCAGGTATTATAGTGCTGTGCCTTTGCCATTTTTTACCTGCCAAATCAGCCCACATTACGAGGGCCGGTCCAATAACACCGTAAAGAAGATCGCTGAGATTTAGTAAGATGAATAGCTCTAAATGTGGAAGACTGACGTAGAAAGCAGGGTTCATCTGCAAGGATGATGTAATATAGGTGCGGTACAATAGCGGGTCTTAAAACTGTTGCCCAAGTCTCGTTGTAAACAGTAATTCCCCGCAAGGTTCATGCTCTAAGAGGTAAGCGGCAGAGGAACAATATATCGTTATGTTTAGGCTGCGTTCATACTGAACCGGAAGTTCGGCAACAGTTCCAGAACGGCGCTCGAAGTGAGCACTGGGCTGGAACTGTTCTAGGATTTCGGGCTCAGTATGCGCAGCTATAGAGCACAAATATGCTTTTAGAGCGTATTCGCTATCTCTTAGGACACAGACGTCAATTTTTTTCAGCATCTACAATTCCCCATCTCATGGAGCTTTTGCGCCGTTTGGGGAACGCCCGTAAAAGGGCTCGGACCTGGGAGGAGTTGCAGGTGCGCTCCATCGCCATTTCGATTAGAGCACCGTTTTTTCAAGTGGGGCGCACTATCTCCTAACACTTAGCGTTTCACAAACTTTCCAAAGAGATGGAAGACTGGGAGAGGGACCATGTGCAAAATAATAGAATGTTTTGGTTCATTCCGCTTGCATGTACTTTTCCTCTTCTCAAGCTGTCAGGACATATCATCATACCCTATGGTTCTCATGATTTGGCGTTCATGCATCACTCAACAATACTTTTGCTTTGTGTTCTTCCATATATGACCTTTGTTTTGGTTCTTATTTTACTCTACTCACTAGAGTTATGCAACAACGCTTTTGGTCCAACAACGAAAAAAGGGGAGACGATCAAGAGGCGCGATTTCTCCGGCTGTCATTAACATAAAACCCCAGTGTAGTGCTATACGAGTCTTCAAAAAAAAAAACAGATAAAGCGCATTGGATTACTATCTGTCTGAGGTTACCACTTGCTAAGTCTGGTGGCTTTTGCTGGAAAAACCAAAATACTTACGAATTTGTTCTTAACTGCATTTTCATGAGTTTTTGACCTTCTCAATTGCTGTTTTGAATTGGATCTAAGGTAGCAAGGTTGAGCAACCCATGCAACTATCTAGCCCAGCCATAGTTAGCATTTACCCTCTATAACCTTTGCCTGAATTTACGCTTGAAACTCATTGTCAGTAACTGTCTTGAGCTTCCGTTTTTGGGTTAGTCTCGGCTGCTCTAACTTCTCTTTGAGTTCACACCACTTGAGGATCCACTTTGTGCAGCTTTTAGAAGTATCTGAGGGCTGCTAGCGCTAAATTGGGATGGATTTAGCACTGGTGTTCGTGTGCGAACTCTTTTTACGGCTCGCATGTGGCCAATCAAATTGTGGCAACAGCTGTGTTTCAGTCCTTCCTACTCCTTCAAAAACATCCTTTACGGTGTTGCTTTGTCTTTTTTTTTTCTTGAGACGACCTATAACTGTCTTGTAATTACATAACTTATCTCGAAAACATAAAATTCTTTCTTGAGATCTGCTGGAAAACTTGTTAGATCGACGTCTTTGAAGCAATGAGAGCTAAAAAAAAAAGAAATCGAATGTGTCATATTTCAATTTTGCGCTTGATAGCAATCGTCGCCTTTTCTCATGAGCTTCAAAAGCGCTGCATAGTCGTAAATCATCATTGCTAATGTTGTTCGATAAGCTTGTCGATGATGCCTAGATTGAAAACTGAAGAAAAAATGGGTGGAAAATGGCAACTTTATGCTGGTGACCTTTATAGACTGTAACGTTTTGCTAAATGGAAAAACCGGGATTTTTGCAGTTAGTGAATAGTTCTGAATATACAAAATTTATTTGCCCAGCTGCCAACCTCAGGAATTCTCTAGAAACAAACAAATTTTGAAACTTGGTGCTATACTAACAGTAAGTTAACTATGAAACTTTACTTATTGGAATTGAAATTAATGAGAATTTTTTTGAGCGAGAGCTGACCAATGTGCTGAACATAGAACTTGGCCTGCTGCCATGTTCTCACTGAGCATCACTTCGGGACAAGTTCGTAGTTTTTCGTAGGACGGGTTCTTAGGCACATGCCGTAGGCTGCGTTCATACTAATCCGGAAATCTGGAAACCTTGAAACTTGGAGCAGATCTTACTTATCATTGAGATCCATTGAGAACATAGATATTGTATATATTCGTGGAAATACATGTGACAAGAGTCCAAACGCATGTAGGGTCGGTTGAATATGCACAAAAAATCCAGCATGCTTGGAATTTATGTATTTCGAGCAAAACATTCTCAAGGATTTCAAATTTCTGGCGGGCTTGTGGGTTTGTGCTTCAAAGCTAAGCAGCAAAATTGTTTGATGTTTCACAGAATTTTTTCTACGCATGAAATGCACGCAAGCGGGTCTTATCGTAACAAAGAATTGGCAGTTTTGATCCTCTGACATGATTTGTCCACATTTTACCGTCAAATTCCCACAAAGATGTCAAAGACTATACGTATACTCAAAAACTACCCAGATCGGCGTGGAAATGTTTGGAGATAGTGCGCTCCAGTTGAAAAAACGGTGCTCTAATCGAAATGGCTATGGAGCGCACCTGCAACTCCTCCCAGGTCCGAGCCCTTTTACGGGCGTTCCCGTTTGGGGCGTTTTTTTTCGTTCTGAAATTCATCTTAAAGCCCCTGGCCAGACTTCGCTCAAAAGCGCCCAAAAGCGCCCAAACTTCTCCGACCTCTCCTCATTCTCTCTCTCATCTCTCCTCACACGAGAAAGTGAAGAGGCACCAAAGAAATTTGGGCGCTTTTGGGCGCTTCTGGGCGCTTTTGAGCGAAGTCTGGCCAAGATCAAAGGCAGTGTCTCGGCAGAATTTTGTCTTCCAATCACCTTTTCAGCTTCTTAGCATGAGGACTCCACATCTGGGCTTTTCAGCGGCGCATGAAAATGGCGAGAATGAGCTTTCTCCGTAGCTGTTCAGGTCCGCAATCAGTGGAGAATACGTTTAAGTGGGCGGGGTCCGGAACGAGGGAGGAGTGCGCGAAACACTTCCGGCGTACCTTCACTAAACGCGGACCTGGAAGGCTTTGAAAAAGGTTCGTTTTCGCCATTTTCATGCGCTGAAAAGCCCAGGTGTAGATTTCTCATGGCGAAAAGGCTTGAAGAGACGGAAAACTGGAATATGAAATTCTGCCAAGACACTGCGTTCAATGTGGGACATGGGCGATTACTTCGGGAATCACGCTTTCACACTGCATTAAAATGCCCCACCCACATCTTACTGTCGACTTTGGCTTGAACACCAACACGAGAAGATTAGGCACGATGTTATTGCTTTGGCTGAAGTTTGGAAGAAATTTAGCTCCATGGGCGAATTCAAGCACCCATGTAAAAGTAGTGTCATTAATGTAAGCCATCTACGGCTAAGTATCGTATCATCGGCTTTTAGTGGATGTAATCTTGATGCAATGTCTTTCTTCAGATTTCGACGATCGCACGCGTTTGTTAGGTGCAGATCACTCCAGGGATCCTAGTGTTGAAGAGATTTTTAACAAGACGGACTCTGCAATAGGTAGGCCTTACACATCTCATTTCCTCATTTTTTTGGAATTTTTGGAATTGGCATGAAAGTTTTCACTTGAAATAATTGTGAGTCTGCGTAAATAATAATGTAACCGATGAAAGGTAGTCATGCGATGTAACTCGTCTTCTTCAGTATCAAGCAAAACTGAGTTTTTAGCGCAAGTCAAGGAGACCCTTCCTGAGGATCGTATCCCTGGATCTTTTCATTTTGTCGACGCTCGTCCTCCTGATTCTTCTATTTGGACTGTATTTCTTATTATTGGTGCAGTGGTAATCATATTCATGATAGTTCCACTTGTTTTGACGTATTATGAGGTTGAACACGAAGATCATACATAAGGTGTCGTTAGTTGTTAATCATGAAATATAGCAATGTAATGTATGAAAATATCCTTTGTTTCCTTTTCTTTCACTATTTATGCTGGTTAGGAGCCATCCTCAAATCACTGTGGGTTTTGATCGTGGTATAACTTTATTATGTGATCAAGCTAAATGTCCTTTTTTTCTAGAAGCATATTAACACCACATTTTCCATGGTGTCGGTGCTCTGTGATAAGCTGATGTTGTATCTATTTACTTTTTCCTTGGTATTAACCATATGTTATGAATCCCCAAACTTTGCACCATGTCTCTTAACACTTGGAATGTCGTCACGTGTTTGCAGCTGTTTATCGATTATTATGTGATACACAAAGAAAAATTTGTATTCCGAAATATAAACATATACATAACGTCGACATAGTTGGTTATACTAAGAAGAACTACAAATTTGTACAAGGTAAGAAGATTTATAGCAATGATGAAGAAGGTGAGAGATTAGTTCAAACAAAAAAAAGTAGAGCTCTTTGAAGGACCTCTCATATCTCGCATGCTTCGGAATGAAAACCAATAGTGGCTTAACACCATGTCTTGTTTCAATGAGGCAGAGAATATGTGCGAATACACACATGTAACAAACTGGATATATAATTTCAGAATTTTAAGGGTTGGGGGAAAGTCCTTGATCAATTTTTGATGTCCTTGTATGTTCGGCTTTACCACAAATTTCTGTATGCTAATTATATGCATTTGCTTGTTATACTCTTGAGTACAAGCCCTCAAAAAACTGGACTATTAGCTATTTTCCTATCGGAGATATGCCTTCTGGAATGGAGCGAGCGTTGGTGAAGAGGATGGCTGACCACTCAGGGATTCGCGCCACGCGAGCGGTCCTCCTATAAGGGTTCGCGTACAAGCGGTCGACATAGGTCTAAAGCTTCCGTGCGTGCGGCAAACAGCTGAAGCGCCGTCCTAGCGGCAGGCAATGTTACCGTGCAAACGGCCTGCAATACAAGTGCTCGAGCGAGCGGCCAGCAATGCGTCCGTCTTATCCGGCAATACGTGCTGCCGTGCAAGCGGCCGGCAGTGACTTCTATCTTCTGCTCACCATTTTCACACATTGTGAGCTCAAACGGTACCTGCGTACGATACGACGCAGCGTCTAGGCTGGCTAAGCGTTGACATATCTTGTTATCAACATTTTCCTTCCCCAGCAAGGCTGAAATGAACCTGTGTGAAGCCACAGTTATCAAGAGTGATGGTGTGAGCTTCACCATGGAAAGTTTGGCCACTGCTGCAGGCATTGTCCGATGTTCTCAAAATGTAAAATCACTAACGTATCCAAGAAAAATGGTCAGGATATCCCACATAGATCTACTCCAACAGCAAGCGAGCAGTCGATCTTCCCCGCGCAAGCGGCGAGCGTTAGGAACCGTGCGGGCGCCCCACGTTAACCGTGCCAACGGCCATTGACGACCGTACAATGGCACACACCGACGAGCGATTGTAGGGTCATCGCTGGGCGCCCGCACGGCGCGAGTCCCCGAGCAGCAAATTGCGCGGGCTCCCCAAACTCTTCAGATCAGGGTCTTTATCACCTTGCGTCATTTCCAGGATATGAACAGCACCCAGACTGTTGTATGAGTGGTAAATTGGCTACTGCGGACAGTAACGGAATTCTGAGAAGTTCGCCAACGCCTTCGTCGCAATCCTCGGCGAAGCTTGATTGAGCTGGCTTCAGAGCTGTCCATCTCTGGCAGGACAGCCTCCGACATCGTAAAAGACGGCCTTGCGATGAAGCTTTTCAGGATGCTAAAATTTCATGCTTTTTGGGAGGACACGAAGCTGAACTGGCTGCGCAGATGCCATCGACTGCTTGAACGTCTCTCCAAGGCACGCCACCAAACGATACTCTTTTCTGACGTCAAAATCTTCACCGTAAGGAAAGTTTTTCATCGCCAAACAACAGAATCATCACCTAATCGCCCGCAGAAGTCAATAGCAAGGATTGATTCGCAGAAGGAAAGCTTCATCCGGCTTCTGTAATATTTTGCGCCGCGATCGCTTCCGACAGCAAGATGCTGGCAATTTTTGTACCCCAGGACATCGAGGTGGACACCGCTACGCACGTGGATAGCATCATGAAGAAGGGATTGTTGGCCTGGACCAATACCCATTTTGCCAGGGGCAATTGATGTCCCCAGCAAGATAGCGCACCTGCGCATAAAGCGAAGTTTGTTCAAGCACGGCTCCAAAGCAACATCAAGGAGTTCGTTACTAATGCGGAATGGCCTCCGTATTGGCCGGATTTGAATACCCCCGACTATAGCGTGTGGTCAATTCTTTAGGCCAAAGCCTGCGCTTACCCACGCAAGAAAGTGGAGTCTCCGCGACTTGCTCTTCAGAAGGCGTTCGAGGTGAAGCACCTCCGTGCCACCATGGACAGCGTTCTTAAGCGTTTCCGAGCTTATCTTCGCGTCAAAGGAGGAATCTTCGAATTGTAAGGCCAGTTTTGTGTAGCAGACAGTTAATTAAACATTACCTGTTAATTTCATGTAATCATCTTGCCTAGCTTCATTATTATGTTAAGAATACCGTATTCAAAGACTTTCCCCCGACCCTGTAGAACAGAATTTGGTAACAGTAAGTAGACAAGCAACATCACTTGTCATTGTAGCACAAGATTCATAGACAAATATTACTAATATGTGACAGACCACTGTACTGAGACTGATCCAGCTTCAGTAGTGTTTCACTCGGTAATCGATTCCCGTTCTTTACATGCAATTCTTGCTAGCTCATCCAGACTTCCACCACATTTAGGAAAACTGCAACTGCTTGAAATATGGAAGCAATTAATCAGTCACAATAATCCAAAACAATTGATAACAAATTATAAAATGCAAAACGATCGACACGATGACACCCAATACTCAATGAGGCGAGAAAATTGTGTTCTCAGCGAATGATTATGAGGGAATGGTCAAAAAATAACCCAACTATTCCGGATAACTTGTACATCATCGCACTCGCCTTGAAACCCTGATCTCAAGTATGTCTACTATTTGCTAAGCGACTACGTAGAAGGAGTAACGAGCATTTAAAAGTGCGGATTCAAGTATTTTGTAGCGCATAGTCCACGGAAAACTTTCGCTTCCTCCCCGTGATTAAACTCTTCACTTCAATTACGCGAACGAAGTTAGTCTTTCAACGGAGTTTGTTCCTAGGGACTTAGATAAGCTCTCTTATTCAAACGCGCGTGATTAATTGCTTAACAAAACAGACATCTATCGGATCAAGGCGAGTACGTTGTTGCACAACTTGTTTTGGCTGCTTAAGTTCTGACCACTCCCTTGTTCTGTGGTTTGAGAATCCTAAAAACTACTAGCTTCACTTCACCAGCTTTTTTTGGGATGCAAGATGTCAATGTATGCAAATAAAAACTAAACCATGAATTCGAACCGCATAAGAAAAAATGCCAAAAAACAAAAATGCATACCTATTGTTGAGGATGGTACTGGGCGAATGGTTACAATTGACTTCGGAGGTACTGCTGCTGCTGCTTGTGATACTTTCTGAGTGCGTTACGCGTACCATTCTTTCAGCAACATCTCGAGAGATTCCACGCGACTGGAATGCGTAAACAGTATGAGGTCATCACATCTTAATGGTAGCAAGCTGATCACAAACCATGACAAGTGATTGGATTATGACTTCGGGCATGAGCACTTCGAAGACCAGATGCACACCGGGCAAAAAGTACGCATCATGTTCACGATCTCGCACCCAAGTGAAAATCAAGTCAAATAAGCTATCAGTCTCATGGTCTAAATCAGAGCAATAATTTAGTATGTCAGCACAATCAAAACATAAAATAGCTAAGATGCGAAGCCACAATTAGATCCAATAAAAACAGATGAATACTTGAAAAAATTGAAAAGTAATAGTGAATCACCCGAAAGTAGACCTCCGTTGTGCATTTCAAATCGCAAGCTTGATCGCGGAGGAGTTACATAGCTCTGTACTAGACTAGTCGTCCAAACCCGCTCGAGAATAGATACCGCTTCCCGGAATATCTGATTGGAAGGATCGTACTAGAAGAGAAAATCAAGTTCAAAAAGCATACAGTAGGAGCTAAGAGATCCGGTGATGGCGAGGTGTCAGAATGTGTGGTTGAATCTGCGGCAAAAGCTGAAGGCCTTGGAGGAGATTTGCTTACAGGCTGACGTTTAGCCAGATTTAAGCAGTCTGTTGTGGCAGGGGCTTTTCGTTTAACGGGAGCTTTTGAGGAAGGCGCTTCGACAGCAACTTCTAAAACAACAAAATTTTTATGTTAATAATCAAGTTAAAGACGGAAGCATAGTATTAGGCCTCGGGCAGAGTTCAGCGATTTCATCGCAAAACAAGTGTTACGAGTTCATTACATGCCGATCTTCTTGTAAAAAGACAATACATTTTACAAAATTCACAGCATAACAAATTTTTCAACTATCCAAATCTCCTCTAAAACTGTTACGACTGATGAACTTTTCATAATAAAAGTTAATAGTCACCTTTCGATGAAGGCTTGTCAGCAATTTCTTCTTTCTTTTTCGATTCTGTTTTCTCTTCGTGTTTAGTTTGAAGTGTCTTTATTTCAGTATCTTCCTAAAAATATGTCATCGCCAATGAGTAGCAACTTGGAAAACGTTTTGATGTAAGAAAACTTATGTTACTACCTGCACATTGAAAACAAACAATAACGGACCTGCGCCAGGGTAGTCTGCAAATTCACGTCCACTTCCGAAAGCTCCTCTTGGAGTAAACTCTTTCTGATTGTTTCCAAACTTGTAGATTCCTCCAGAGCCAGCTCTTTTGATTCAGCAGAAACTTTGCTATCTTTGGGCTTGGACTTTTTGGGAGTGGATTTGGGAAAGTAAAGTGGAGCAGCGGAACCCTAAATAGTGAGTATACAAGATAAACACAAAAGTGAGGGATAGTCCCTCCATTCCGATATTCTTGCTGTTCAACAAAACAGATTTGATTATGGTACCTTGTGCAACAAATCATTATGTCACAGTTGTCGAATACGATCAAGCCTTATGAAGGATGAGTTCATGCACTAAATGGACTCACCCTCGTCAAGTCTTTGCTTTTGAGATATTGTTTGGCTAGTCTGAACGCATTCTTGAGATCATTTTTTGAAGTTGAAGGTAGGACATCGTCTATTGTCAGTGCACGTACATGCTGAAAGGTCAAATACGTCTTAAGCTAAAGCTAGTGTTAAGACTACCTTTGGCAAACAGCTGAATGTCGGAGCCTTCTTCAATGCTTCTGAAACTTCCGAAGAAGGCAAGGGAAAGAACACATAAGTAACTTTTTTGGGATAGCTGTTTCGAACCTAAATTGCTGTGTTAGCGTGAAAGAAAAATTAAACGCAACAAAAAAAAAGAAAACAAATATGGCCACTTACCAAAGCAGGCCATAAGGGCTCTCTACGATATGGGGCCCAAACTACGTCGCCTTTGAGAACTACTGCAAAGAAACCTGCATTACATTCCGATTTTGAAAAAAGATGGACTCACTAGAACCTGGTTTCACCATTATTGAGCTTCAATCATATGTCCATTACTGAAATGACTAAAATCACTATTTTTCTTTGTCATGCAAGATAAACGACAGCGCAACTTCCAGAAATCAACATAAATCAGGCAACTCAAAGAATAGTTATCAAATACATTTACCACCCATTACTTGAGCTGCGATGCTTTGCGGATGATTATTATACATCACAATCTATTTCCTACACCAAGTTCACAACACTACGGACTCGGCAACACAGAACACGTTACTTCCTCCAGGGAGGCGTAAATGGGAGCAAGCAGATGCTTCTTTTACCATACGTCGAAGCGCAGTATCAAAGTCATTAAGGCTTCATCCAAGAGTTAGTTAGGTACGGAGAAACAGTAAAACTTCGTTCCTCAAGGTACAGGAAAAAATGAAAGTAGCGAGGGGAAAATCACCTGCGGGAAAATTCTTTGAAAATCTGTGAGAAATTTACGTCAGGTCAAGAGCATTATAGCAACAATAAAAGACAACGATATGTACTTCTCTAAACATACAATGAACTATGCAAAGCAGCTAAGAAAAATTGCGATATGAAAAAGCTAATTCTTCGAAAGCTTCCAAACCGCCTTTCCTTTGAAGAAACCTCTAAAATGTTGTGCACGAACAGAAGAACAGCAATTCACGTCAAATATTGGAAGCATTTAGCAACAGTAAAAGAAAACGCTGTGTACTCTACGCTATATGCGCCAACAGAAAGAAAATTTATAACACGATGTCATAGTGGAAAACCTTATAATAAAAGTAGAAACTAAACAGCTTCAAAATTGACAATAAGCTTTTGAATAAGGGCAAAGAAAATATCCGCCATTCACTACCTTCTATGAATTTATTAACCAACTAGAATATTCTTCTGCCTGAACTAAAGAAATGAGGTACCGCTGCGGGCGTAGTAGGTGACGATGACAGCTGAACAAAATTCTTTTTTTTTGCAGAAAAATGGTTCATTCAAAATTGGGAGTAAACGTTTAGTGCTGTCAACGAAGACTCTTGGACGCGAAACTCACGAACGCTTCTGCAGCAACATACTCTGCCAAAAGAGAATAGAAGAGACTGACTATCCCCCCCCCCCGCTCCCCTGCCTTCTACGAAGTTCATCAGTAGTCATCGAATTTAAGCAGAAGCAACCAGTAACACAAACCTTTTGAATATATTATGTACATGAGCCAACGCCTTGACCGCGAGCAAGACTTGCTCATGAATAGTCAAAGTTTCCAACACTTTGATGAAACAAGACCCATCCCACCGTCATCCGAGACCTAGCGACATTTCGGTGCACATACTGTGCCACCTTTTTCATATCGGATCCACTTCCTTTGTCAGATCTTTTTAAACGATGCTCTAACCAAATCCCGGATAAATAATCCAGCTTTCGTCGTTACAAACTCAACAGCACACACGAAGGCCCTGTTGTGCACTTCAAAGAAAGAAGAAAGTCTTAATTGAACTGACCATATCTAAACTGACGGGCAACTCGAATAGCTGGTTCATCTCCCGGATAGAGCCATCTGATTCGTTTGATTCGACTGTCTAACAACTCACAATTAACTATATTAGGTCATCTACCTACAGATTTGTAGATTGATACCAGTACCAGTTATACCAGTATTCTCACTTTATAAAGGCGCGATGCATACTAAAAAGTTCCCCATGGAAAAGCTCTATGTATTTGTTTGAAGGCAGCGTCCAGGCAGATCTGGACCTATGGGGCTTTTATGTGGAAAGTACTTTTGGGGCCCCAACTAAGGCACTGCCCAAGCGGCAGCTTAGGTAGTGCTGTAATGGCTGAGATATTCCCCTCGAAACTGGACCCCGCGACCGTGTTTCGCATGGATTCATGGCACAAAGCGTGGATCCTGGCGCGAAACTGCCATATCCATGCGAATACGTTCGCGGGGCCAGTTTCGAGGGGAATATCTAAGCCATTACAGCACTACCTGAGCTGCCGCTTGGGCAGTGCCTTGGTTAGGGCCCCAAAAGTACTTTCCACGTAAAAGCCCCATAGGTCCAGATCTGCCTGGACGCTGCCTTTAAAGTTTCGTCAGTCTACAAGACTGACAGAAACGAAAACGCTAGCTGCGGAGACAAAAACTTTTAAAGTTGTTAAGAAAAGAAGAATCTCAAAAACAATGACTACAAAGCTATAAATTAGGAGCAGCTCACGGATCTCCCACGGATCTCCTAACCGGCAGGTGGGCGTCAAGCGATGCACTCAACTCTTGCGTTCACCGCTTTCTTTCAGTCGCATCAAGCACGAACTTTGGGGTAACACAACTGGCTTGCTTACTTTGGGCCTACTAGTTTAGATCATCCGTGAACACTTGAAGAAATCAAAGAAGAGAAGCGCTGAAGCGCTGAATGTAATGTGACTATGGTAACTACCACTACATTAATAGATGACGAACAACGGTAACAACTTTGGAATTTTATTGGTCATCGAACACTGAAATGCAGCTCTGACGGTCTGATGAGGCTATGTAAAACCTGACTTCAACTGTCAGTTATGACTGACATTTAAGGCAAAGCTATATACAGGATGAGAATAATTTGAGAACTATCCATCTGATGGACATATCTCTAGAATTCAATGTTAGTAAAAAGCGTTCTAAGACTAGAAATCACAGAAATTAACCTAGCGTTTATAAGTAATATTTGGATATGAAATATGAAAGAGCTTGTACATCAAGGCACTATATCCTAAAAAGTCTATGACTATGACTAACGCCTATCTGAGGGTTCCATCGATGAGCTGACTTATTGAGCAATCGGCAGGAAGAATGAGTTGGCATACTGAGAGCACGGGTGAAGTTAAAGGCTTCAAATAGATTGACAAAGCAAAAACTTTGCAATTATACAACATATCGATATACCTTGAATAATGCTATCACATCAGTTAACGAATACGCTAGGACATAAGGAATTGTCGTATGTATTCATACGTTGTGAAAGACACACCAACAGCGATAGGGCCTTTGACCCAGTTCATGCTCAAGCCTTTGTAAAGTCCACGTTTTAGTCCTTCTGAAATAAGTATAAAAAAAAACGAGCAAACTGTTAGCAAACAGAAATTCTCTGTATCTATTACAGATTTGGAACACTTCAAAAAGACCAAAAAGAAGTTTGCAAAACCAACCCGTCTTGTATATGAGGATGAGAGACCGCAGAACACCATTACTCGGATCTAGTCGACCTGTCTGCATTCTTCTTCTTACGATGTCCAGTGGATATGATGACGATTGTCCCACAAGGCCAGCAAAAGCACCAAACAGCATACGCCAAGGGCCAGTAGGATAATGACCCGTGCGTTCCTTAAATAGTTTACTCAACAAAAATACGTCGCGAACGAAGAACATACCTCGTATTTAAGTTTTAAAGTTTCGTAAGTGAAAAAAGAAGCACCAGCATACGGCGTGACCCCTGAGATAATCAATCGATAAAAGTAATTTATAAATTGTAAACTATACAATAGATGTGATTATTCATACGATGTCAGTTATTAAAGGAAAAACGGGGAGGACAATTCTTGGGGTGTTATCAAAACAGGCACTCATACCAAGCTGCAAAATTGAGCAAGTGGGTAAGAGCATTTTATGGCTTCGAAAAAATGAAATTGTGAATTTTACTAAGGTAGAACACATTTCTGCGAATAAAATCATGAAAATCATGAATAAATAAATTCCTGCAAAGAATATCCGCATACCTAACACTGTCGGCCAGATTCCTCGATACAATGCGAGTATACCACCTTCTCGAACGACTTTCACAAAGACCTGCAAAAAGATTACTCAAGACCAGAATAAAAATGAGAACAAACAACCAGACGAAAGAAAACTACCTTACCGCCATAAGTGATGCATACTCTTTTTTGGTTGAAATAGATAATCGAGCTTTAGCTGTATCTAATGGGTAAGTGGCACAAGTTGCCGTGGCGCCCGCCATCGAACCGACTATGCAACGTCGGGCAGGAGTTCGATTTCTGAAAGCACACAGGTGATTACCACATAAAGAATGATTTTAGGACTTACCCGTCCATATCCACATTCAACAAGTGTCGATATTGCTCGAAAGCAGCAAACTGAATTGCAGCATAGGGCATAACGCGCACCATGGTAGCCGAGTTACCGCGAAATAACGCGAAAAATCCATGCTCACGGTATGTTAACAATACAAACTTAAAAGCAGATTTGAAAGAGTAACCACGAGTCGAGGACACTGAAATGAGTATCTAAGAAATTTGTATAGAGATGATGAAGACAAGCCTTGGAAATAAATCTTCGTCCGATCAAGTGGGGCGATGGTTGTTTTTGCCACACAGCCTGCAATGGCACCACCGAATAGCGAAGTCGCGACTGTTGGTTTCTAAAATAAGCAATGTTGCTAAAGCATAATGATCAAAAATCTATGACGTATAATCTTAGGCATCCTAAATAGGGTGTCCTGAAAAATGTGCACACTGCTTGATCGTTAATAACTCCTTTGCATTAATGTCATTCGCCGTCTATCATTTAATCATCAAATTATCATTTTGTAAAGCAGGTCGCTACCTTAGAATTACTGGAGCAAGTCACCGACTGTGGGATTCCGGTAGGAAATTCGATGAGGATTTAGAATACTATGGCCATATTTTGCCTGAGAAAGAAAGCCAAACAAGTCGGAAACTCTTGTACTGGGGTAATAAATGTCACTGATTTTGGATGTGAAATTCCCACTTCATAATGATCCCAATTTATTCCTAGTTACAAGTGTTTCTCCAATGTTGCTCAGAAATGCGATTACACCATTAAGCCAAAAAAAACTCTAAAAAGTTGTGCGGAAAAATCAGCATGCGTGAAAACCTTGCTACAAAGTATTCCAAATATTTCTTAAAATTTTTAAAAAACGGCCCATTTCAAAATGATTCAGATACAGAAAGTTCTTACGGTGATCCTACATTTAACAAAAGCGATCCGTGATTCGCTCCATACTGTAAATCTAAATTAGAGCCCAGTTTTACATAATGATACCCAGAGATCGGCGAGAGAAATCAATGCAAAAGGTTACCAACGATCGAACAGTGTGCACCTTCTTTGGCATCTCAAATTTGACGTAAAATCTTGAATAACCTGGTGCAGCTGCACCACAGCTTTATTTCTCGATGCTTGCCTCAAAACTTGAATATTTAACTAATTCCAAACCTAACAGCCATAGCTATAATAAAGAACGACTGGAGACTTACAATTTCTTCGGGTTTTAGTGCAAGCATCCGAGAACCTGAACCGTGATGCAAATGCACCAAGCGACTCGAGATTTGACGGCCCTCAAACATCTAAAAAAGAACACAAAAATTCATTCAACGGAAGGACAACGACACACAAGTCCACAGAAGTCGGCAAGCCATGCTTGAACATAACGAAGAACTTTGCTGGCATGCAACGAACACAAATTCGCCCAATCGGAGTAGCGAAGGCTCCTCTGAACTGAACGATATTTAGTGAAGTTAAAAAGCTGTGGGTGGGGGAACGAAAGCCGCCAGGTCCAGCCGCCTTTCGCGGCCAGCTGGTCCTTTCGCAGCGTTGTTGCATGTCGTTCCAGGACCAGCAGTCCGCGAAGGCGGCTGGACCTGGCGGCTTTCGTTCCCCCACCCAAAAGCTGTTGGGTCCTTTATTTCTCTTCTAGTAGTTAGCTCTTGTCCAAAGCTCGTTCAAGTATTATGCATAGTGAGGAAAACTAGCAGCTATCGATTGGAAAAAATAGACAAAGCCTTTGGAATTTTGGAACATCATGAAAATCCGATAAAAACATGAAACATTCATAACTTGCACGGCATTTCCAATTTACCAAATAGCTTCTTTGTATCAGGAGTGCTACCGCAAGGAAATTATCAATCTACCTCTTCACTTGAATTATAAAGTTCACCGACAGAGAATATCGATTGCAAACTGATGTTCTATGATAACAAGTCAAATTCTTTTATAACAACAGAACCACAAAAGCTTTCACACAACTGCGATAATCTCTATTGTAAGCGAGATGCTCCGAAAAAACAAAAGTGCAGAATCTCTCGACACTGCCATCAAATCATTCACACACGACAACGAGACAGCCGTTGATTGAGTATCGAACGCTATGCCACAATAACTGAACGCCCAAACAAAGGGGCTGAATGAGAGTAGGCATCATGAGCCAAATATGTAGTGACAGCATGGAAGCAATACTTTTTCATTGATACGCAAACAGGAAGTTCACCTAAGCTATAGTGAATATATAGGTCATTTATAAAACCGTGAGACGGATTTGACTGCGGTCTTTGCGCCCAAAAGCCCATGAAACACTTATCTACACGAAAAGGCATCACTTTACCGCTTTAGTCACTCCCAGCGTCTAAATATTATCATGCGTAAGCAACAAACACCATTCGAGTAGAGATGAAAACTAAGAATATGTTGCCGGTAGTGCGTGCGTGTCGCGCAGGCAGTCGAGCCATAGTCACATTTTGCGAATGCCCTATAGTTTGGTTCCAGTTGGTCGGCAGCAAATAGATTTTCAATGGACTTTGCCTACGCGATCGTTATATTGTGAACGCCAAACGATTGAGTTGGCATAGAAAAAGCCTATTCAGAGTGCAACAATTACAAAATATGAATACACCACTGCGTGGGGGAGGGGGGAGAAGGGGAGGCGCTGAAGGCGTGAGCGGTTCCAACCGTATGAGTGAGTAGCGCAGAGAGACGAGTGAAAGATACACCGCCACATGTGTCACAACTTTTTAAAAAAAAGCAGCAGTTAATCGACTTTGAACAAAGTTCACAAATTCATGATAATAAATTTGAGAACAGTAATTTGGAGCAATTTTAGGTGCGGGCATCAAGCATTCCCAAGTTACTTGCGCCAACCAACGCCTGATTTTTCCCGCGCTTCACAGGAAAAAATCGCTCGTGGTCATTTATCTACAAAGTCGACAATGCTGACGATTTGAGAAAGAATAACACTGAGCCACCAAGCGCACAGAAGGCGGAGAGCATTCCTATTCTCGACATTTTTAGTTAGTAGATACAAGAAATTATCTTGAATTACATTCCTAGCAAATCTCTTTCAAAAAAGATTGGTTCTAGCATATCTAGCGGAATCTCAAGCTGAACTCTACATGGGCAGAGATCGAGCATCCAATGTGAAGCAAGTGCATCAGAGAAGGGTGATGATTTTGTTGCGCTATCGATCCCCAGGTATTCCAAAAACGCCAATCTCGCCTAGCATTCGCGAATGTACTAAAATTATTGTTTTTATTGCATTTCTATACGTGTGATGCGTTTTTTATTCTCTTATCGTCTAAGCCGCCTGTGACGAATGTAAGCATTAGTTTGACATCCTCCAAGACTGGGAACCATATTAATCAAGGTTTCTCCAATAAAAGTTTTTTAAGGCCAAAAGAAGTCATTATAGTGATAAGATAAGCCTTCGATCGTTACCAATGTGTGTGATCGTTTGCTTTACCTGAGTGGGTAGACAATAAACCTCATTGGCTTCTAAAAGAAAGGTTTCTAACTGCACATATTACATCCCAAGAAAATTAATATGACAGAATAACCATACAGGGGGGTTCTTGCGCAAATTAGAGTCTTTTGGAGGTTATGCATCTGCACAAATCAACGAAATGTTCTTATGGCTTTTACTGGCTACGAAACAGGCGTTTCCCAAAAAAGGTTTTACCATAATTTTGGCTAGAGAAAAGAGGAGAAGATAGTTCGGGTTTGCTGGGCATGCGTATGTGTAACAAGTTATCTAGTCCTTAAAAGCCCTATGTATATACCAACCTAACCTACTTCTAGAAATTCTTTAACCCATGTGTGCGAACCACCAGAGGAAAGAAAGGGGATAACGCATTGTCAACAACCTGCCAGTACAATACTAGGACACTAAGCTGCGAACTATGACTTGTGGAAGCATAAATGCATTATCTTAACTCCAACCCCACAGACGAAAAACCGCCAACCTAAGCGTGAATACGTCAAGCACTGATGTTATAAAACGAATAACACTGCCTGTTATTGCTTGGTTAGTAAAAAATGAACCAAACCCAAAAGAAAAACCCAAACCACCGAAAGAACTGACCCGATTTCGTGGATGGTATGCCTTCTCGGTGGTGGCAGGAGTGTCCGACATTGTCGAAGCAGAAATTCCACAACGACAGCGTGGCTGGCTTCAGCTTAGATTTTCTTAACGACCCTCCTGCACTGGAAAAGACCGAGTTATTAATGAGTGTACTAGGAGTTGCGCGATCAAACGTTTACATTCACATAGTCACGTTGGAACGACTAATCAACAGGTTATAAACTAAGGAAATAATGAATGAGAGAACGTGACGATCCGAGTCGAACGAACTCACCTCTTGGGTACACAAAACACATCGCGCTCCGTGGGTACTTTCTGCGTCGTCACTCACATCGTTTCTCTGCGTCTCTGCATTACTTTACGTCTCTAATCGACTTTGTATGTCTGCATTCACTTTGATGTTTGATGTTTCACGGACTTCGTATTTGAGTGTGCATGATCTCTTCTATCTTTCTTTGAATTCTTTTTTTACCGGGATACATTTTTTACGTGGGAATTTGTACGTGCTTGTTCGTTCTGGGTTGCAAATCTATGTTTTTCTGTCTTTTTTATTGGACAAAGACCAGGCATCTGGAGATACATCAATTTCTCCAGCAAAAACGATCCGGTTGCTATCTGTCCGGCTTCCATATTTCTCTCCGTGGTTGTATCGAACTTTTTCGAATTGCAAAGTTGGTCGAATAAATTGGTTCATTCCCATACAAATCGGCTTTGAATCATTTCATGAGCATACTGGTGTGAAATATAGATTGGATTTTTTTGTGCTGGGATAAGAATTAAATTGGCGGAATCGCCAATCAAATTAGCTCACAAACGATTTTACTCAAGGGATTAACCAAAAAATGAAAATTTTAAATTTCGCTTAAGCTCTATTAAAGGCTTATCATTGTACGTTATTTACTTATTTATTTGAATGCACAAAAAGTGCGCGTTCGACTATTCAAAAATTCTGGGCAATAGTCACGAGAAAATGATAAAAGAACTCATTGTCAGATATAAAACCATTACTAAAAAATGTTTTCAGTTATCAGTCACTAGGTTCGTAGGCAGTTGGATATTAAACTTTCTCATCATTGTGTTGTCAAGAAACGAGTGACTCTGGAAAGACCAATCTGGAGAGATCAACAAGCAATTGCTGCATTTTTTTAAGTATCCAGCTTCAGTATATAACTTGATATATAGTTGCCTGGTGAATACCATAGAATGTTTGGAACGGCTACGCGATAGATTCTAGGTCTCGCACTCTCAACTGTCACTAAAACTGGTTCACTTTCTTACAGCATGGCTACTCTGGCTGATGGATGGCCGAGTGCCGGAGGAACAGCATTGAGAAGTTCCATTCCTACACAGGCTCCGAATCCGCTACCAACTATCCCTTTGCATCGATCAATTAATCTGTGAGTACTGTTTCTTTGTCATATACTATTAATATTGACTTCACTTTTTATGATTTTCGAAAGCATCACATCATAACATCACTTTCGCTGTAGCCATATTATCTCATCTGTTGCTATTGCACTTCGATCGTTCTAATTAGCTTGAAACCCTTGAGTCTTAGTCCGTCGCTCTTCAATTAATCTGAAATTCCACTTGGAACCATGCTTTGCAAAAGCAGCTAGCATGAGAAAATTGAAGTGTAGTGCGACTGCACTCTGTCGCAATTTTAGATTTTCACATGAAACAAATGTTGAAAGTGATATCTTCATGATGTTTTGGTTCTTGAATGTCTTCTTAAAAATAAAATGTTGTAGGTTTCCACTTTCAAACTACACTTTTGGTACAAAGGATGCACAGTCCGAGAGGGATCATTCTGTACAAGCACGATTTCAAAGGATGCGAGAGGAGTACGAAAAGGTAACCATTCGGATAGCAATGTTTTTTCCCCAATTTTCTTTTCTCTTTTGTCGGAGACTTTTTTCAAAGCATTTTTTGAGATTTTCTTAAATCGTGATGTTGTTATGGTACAGCTTCAAGGCTGCGTTCATATCCATCTGTAAGTTCGTCGGGAACAGTTCCAGTACAGCGCTCGAACTGAGCGCTGTGCCGGAACTCTTCCCGAACTTTGAAATTAGTATGAACGCAGCTTAACCTACGATATGACCTTCCATCTTCTTTCTTTGCAGAGTTTGCCAAGGACCATTCGCTAATATTTTTCTTTTTTAGTTAATTAGTAAGCTATAGAAAACGCTTTTAAAAACGAACGTCGAGAAGTTGATCATCTCTTGGTCCTTGCGATTGTTACTAACAGTTGAATATCTATTTGAAACTGCAGATGTTAAGGTTGGAATGCGGCGGTCCGTCGACGCAGTTCTCATCGTGCATGAACATTCTCTTCCGCACATCTTATTGCTCCAGATAGGAACTACTTTTTTCAAATTGTGAGTATCAAAGCGTTCTTCAGGAGCGCTTTCGCTGTAAAATATACATCAAATTCTAGACCTGGTGGGGAGTTGGAGGTAGGAGAAGAAGAAACCGATGGCATGAAACGTTTACTAGATCTCACCCTTGGAAGGACGGATGGTGTGAAGAATGAGTGGAAAATAGAGGTATTCTCATCCCTTTTCTCTAAATATGTGTTGTGTTCTCCTTTCTGAATATTGTTTTCATAATGCTAAGCTTTTATTTTCACTTCTAGGATGAAGTAGGAAACTGGTGGAGGCCCAATTTTGATCCTCCGAGGGTAAGCTAATTTTTATGCTCGTTGGAAGTGTACCTATCTTGTTGCCTTTTTCAGTACCCATACATACCAGCTCATGTCACCAAACCAAAAGAGCACACCAAACTGCTGTTGGTGCAAATGCCTGAGAAAGGTTTGTTTGTTTTTATCTTTGCTAATTTGGGCATTTATGATCTGTCGGCGATAGTATCGCATATCAGGAAGAAAACAAGTTTTCTCCTTGAATTCTAGTCAAGTAGTAACACTTAAACTTTGAATAGATAAACTGTGATATCTTGCGAAATATGGAGTTATTTTTTTGTGGTTTTTGTCAACAGCAACACGTATTTTTTAGCTATGTTTGCTGTGCCGAAAAACTACAAGTTGGTGGCAGCTCCTCTGTTCGAGTTGTATGACAACGCTGCTGCTTATGGTCCTCTTATTGCTAGTCTTCCAATGGCTCTGAGCAGGTACGAAATCCAAATATTTTAAAGCTTTTTTGTTCGTCTCTCACTTCACCACTCAAATCTTCTATACATTGAATGTTATGCGAAATTTTTTGATTTAGGTTCAATTTCATCTACAATGGTGTCGTCTGAAATCGTGGTAATTTGCGTTTTGCATTGATACTCAAAATACTGTTATTTTTTTCTTTGTTGAATAAATTTCTGGTTGCCACTCTGCCAGCTTTGTTGTTCTTGTTCCATAATATTGCAATTTTGATCTCTCTGTAGCCTTCGAATTCTCATCATAATAATTATGGGTTCCATTTTATGCTGTATAGAGCCCAGCTCACTGCTTGTGTAAGAGTTTGTAAGAGTCAATGAAGAAGCTTTGACTTTTAATTGAAGGACAACTTACATACAATGATTTTTTTTCTTGTAAGTGTTCATAGTAGTCATCGTTTGTGCATAAGCAACTTCCGCCTAAGCATAGCCTAGTCGTGGATTACATGTTAGAGTTAATAGAGCTAATCAAAGGAGGAAGTAATGTTCAGAAAAAATCGTTCTGTAGTATTCTTACGATTAGTACACCCGTCACGCTTCGCTATGATGGCATTCATTCTAAGTGCATTTTTTTGTGTTTACGCAGATGACTTGATGAGCGCTGTCAACTTTTCTACACTAGACCCAGTAAAAACACGATCAGACAGACTCGAGGGCATCACTCATGATGTGGACATCAAAAATTGAACCCTAGCATTGCGATCAAAGTTGATGTTGACAATGAATGGTGGAAAAATACTGAGAGACGGGT
Source organism: Cylicocyclus nassatus (assembly GCA_958299035.1). Classification (NCBI taxonomy): domain Eukaryota; kingdom Metazoa; phylum Nematoda; class Chromadorea; order Rhabditida; family Strongylidae; genus Cylicocyclus; species Cylicocyclus nassatus. The sequence continues at coordinate 5,107,694 of CATQJL010000112.1, read as the reverse complement.
TGGAAATTTTTACCGAGGTTTCAGTGCTGATTCTGGCATACATGCATTAGAAAATCTTCTAAAGAATCTCAAACCTAATATTCTGTGTGTCGTAGTCCACTCACATTTTTCGCTTCTTTTCTGAAAATTCATTCTATAATAGTTTTATACAAGGAGTTTTGGTCATGGTACTAGGACAGTTTTTGTTAGTCGTTCGATACTCGAGACTCAAGGCAACCACAAAAGTTTTTGTCTTTCCCATTTTTGCTCTTTCAGCATGACTAAAGTTGAGGAAATGCATTCTGAAATATTAGAAGGCGGTAGTCATGACGCTTGATGAATGCTGTTGTTGGTTGAATTTCTCAGTTATGACTGGACCAGAGTTTACACCTGGATGTTTTCCGGCGTTTTCACACGCAAGAAAAATATGTCAAGGTGTCTAAACACTTTAAGATGAGTTCCTTGGAGCGCGTTGATTTTTTCACCACAAGCATCAATGAGTTTCAAGGAACACATCTCAAAGTGCTTAGACAAATCTTGGCATATTTTTCTTGCGTGCCGAAAAACATTGCCCAAGTGTGAGCTCATATGATTCATTCATGACTGAGAAGTTTAACCTCAAACTCGCTTTCACTATCGTACTCTTCAAGTGCGCCTCTAAGCGTCTGAGTACCATATTGGGCTACAAACTAGACCAAAAATGGTAAGGTAGAATTCGCTTCGTTTTTCTTTGTTCTTGTAAAGATAATTAAATTACATAGTTAAAAGACCAAAGCGCGAATGTCAAGGAAGTTTCTGGGCTCTTCGAACAAGTGTTGATGTGCGTAGACTTCGTCACTTGTGACGCGCCTGCCACTGGTAGTCGAAGGGAAAGTGGGAAAACGGGACAGAAATGTTCGCTGGCCTCTTTTCACTTTTTTGCCTTCCTCTTTGAAGTGGCAGTAAAAAACTGGCTAAAAAAATGAGTTGTTCTCAAAGATCTTTGAAAAAAGCTTGAAGGGTTCTTTGTAAAAAGCATTCGTACGTGTCTCATGCGCTTGGAAAAAATGTCACACGGAATGTTCTTTCTGAAAAAATTAACAATTTATCTTGTTCCATATGAAAACTTCATGCATATGAAAAGTTCAAACTTGATCAGGGATCAGAGTAATTGTCATCTCAAACTTATCCTTCCAGGAATCAGACATTGTAATTTTATGGTTCAAACTCCACTCATTACATTTTGAAATAAGAGCCTGCAAAGAAATGAAAATGAGAGTAACACTGAAGAAGAAAGTTGGCATGACAGTCGGCAGAACGTGGAAGTTCAATAGAGATTTAGGAAACTGCAGAACATGCAAATTCTGATCATTTTTCAGCTTGACAGGATATTTCTCAAAAAAATCTGAGAATCGTCTATGTATGGTCGTAAGCAGCGAGAGGGGGGGGGGGAAGAAGGAGTAAACGTCCAAAGATCAGCTTCATTGCTCATCTAGTAGTAGTAGTAGTAGTAGTAGGTAGTAGTAGTAGTAGTAGTAGTAGTAGTAGTAGTAGTAGTAGTAGTAGTAGTAGTAGTAGTAGTAGTAGTAGTAGTAGTAGTAGTAGTAGTAGTAGTAGTAGTAGTAGTAGTAGTAGTAGTAGTAGTAGTAGTAGTAGTAGTAGTAGTAGTAGTGATAAAAATAGAGATGGTTATACACAAAGTGTGTAACCAGGACATTATCCAGTATACGAGGTTCTACCTCGTATACTGGATGTCCAAGGGAATTGAATCACGAATATTTCATTTATTCACCAGCTTATTCAAGATAATCTTTTGAATCGAAAGAACTACTTTGTGCAAGTATTTTTAAGCTGAGCTTACGTCTGCAGCAAATCTTTTTTGAGATTAACGAGTTTAACAACTTACAAAATTTTTATGCCATGGAAAGAAAATTGTGGAAGTTTCCAAGATCTTTCTTGGTGCATGGTTGTCCCCTTCCTAAATATTTAACAGAGAAGTTTTTGCATTCTTTGCGGAATAGCAGTTTCATAGAATTAATGTTTCTATTTCTTCCATGAATCTGTAGGGACTCAAATATTTTTGGAGTCGCAGATGACCCTCTCCCGTAAATAAAATGGTTTCTCACCCTCCTCCATTCCTCCAAGAATTCGCAGTTTCTCTGTATGTTGCACATGACATTGTCGTATGGTCTGAACGGGGTATTTTAAAACACAGCATAGCTTTAGAGAAAATGGAGGTAAGAATAAGGAAGAACATGAAATAGCGAAAAATGAAGACGTGCGGCTTTATGTGGTTTGTTGTCTCTATAAATCGGGCAGAAAAGAAAAAAAGAGAATGAAATTGCTTATCTGTTCTTTAAGAAAGGGGGGGGGGACAGCATATTTCATTCGCAGACCAGAAAGTTGATGACCTACTGTTTTGCATTCTTCTATATTTTATACAAAAAAATGCAAATGCTTGAATAAAAGAATCACCACATTATTACACCTATTTTGTTGCACAAAAAACAATTTTTCTATCACATTTTTGACAGCCAGATGTTTCATAGCTATGAGTGGCTTTCTATAAGTATGCTTTTTGTGAAGAGTCCCCAAATATTCCGTGAAGACTTTTATATAATGTCTAAAATTTCCAAGTTGTAAAGAAGTCATCAGTCTCTCTGAAAAATCCTTCCACTTATCCCGAGACATAACGGCGCGATCTCCTCGCCTAATTTTTCACAAAGCAGATGGCATCGTGCCAGTTGCATTGCGCAAAGCATTACATGAGGCGAATTTTCTCGAGCAAAGCCCATCAATCAATCGCGATTCGTACTTTGATTGGCGACGTTTACAGTTGCCAATGGTCTTACCGTAATCGGCCCATTACGAGAGAAAATGAATGAGTATGGCACCATCATTCAAATTTGCTCCAATCGAAGCGGTGCAAAGTTGGAGCAATATCATTCAAAATGCTAAGGAGCACGTCATGACGGTATTAGCACTTTAAAACAGAAATCACATCCAGTCATATTGAGCCAGTCTTCTGTCAGGTTGGAATGAAAAGAAAGTCGTTTTTCAAAGCAGAGCAATAAGAGGAACCCAAAAAATTCAAGGGGTATTATTTGGTAGAGCAAAGAATGCTTTACATGCTGACCTTTGAACATTGAAAGAAGTTATGGTTCACGCAAAGTTTAAAGTCAAAATATAAGAGCAACTAATGACGCCAAAAATCGGACTTCGCAAAAGACCTCTCACTTGCTCCTGCATATATTAGGGTGTTTCATAATTTTTTACGGTTTTTACCTTAAACTTAAACATCAGCATTTCATGAAAACTGGGGCACCTTCAAACTTCACAAATACATGGTCGTACTTCCGTATGTATGAACTGCATGATCACGTGCATGGGAGGAGCTCAGGATGTCTAAAGGCGGAGTTTGCCATTTTACCCCGTTCATTTTTTTCTTTATTTCTAGCCATGGAAAAAATCCGAAAATGGTGCAGTGAATGTTAAATATGTCGAGCATATGCTGGGATAATAGGGGATTTTTGACATATTTTGGAGCGGAGATACGAATTGAAAAGTTCGTTTTCGACTGCTGCCACATTTCAGCTTAAAACTTCCGGTGAATTACGATTTGGGCTGATTTTTCATTGTTGTCTTGTAGAGCTTGCTTTGCCAACTCAAATGATTGCTCAAGCCATATAAATGAAGGAAGATACAAAGAGACGACGGTCATAGTAAAAACAGTAAAAAATTTATGGGACACCCTACTAATGGACACATCCTCTTACCCATAGATACAGTTGCTATTTTTTTTCCTGCTAACTTAAATATATAGAAAAGATTAAAAACCGAAAATGGCAAACTCACGCCGTTGTGTGCTCCAAACTTCACTCTGACCATAACATCCTGGCTTTGGATATGCCTTTCTTAAGAGATATCAATTTTAGTTGTAAAAACCGAAAAAACGACTTTTTTTCAACGTAATAGTTTCTGCTAGGATCAACTTTGTCGGTCAGCATCCGATGGAGCTTTCTAATCTTTATCTGTGTAAGTGCACCTGGCTCAAATTTTCTCCATCTTTGGAATTCTTATATCAAGATACTTTCCGATTTTAATCGCAAAAAAATCGTGATTTTCAACTCTGCTTTTTTGAATGTGTGAAAAATTTCACAAAAACTTGTCATTACCTAAAAAGCTTCAAAATCTCTTTCGAATGGTGCACCACTTGCTCGAGGATCTTGCGGCCAGAAGTTCAGGATGCCCGAAAAATGTGAAAAACTAAAAAAAACTTAAAAAAAAAACTCTTTCATAGTGTAGCCACCCCAAATATTACGGGAGGAGAATTTCCGAAATACTTATTTTGAAGCGATGTGCGGGCACTTGGTAAGAGATAGAACTGTATTCTTCTCTATGAAGAAATCGGCTTTGCCTTTCTACAGTACCCGTGAACGGAACACATCGTGCAATTGCACTCAAAAAACACATTCCGTCACCTTCCATTATACAGGCGGATCCATGTAACCTCTAAGACAATGCTCGATTAGGCACACGCCTTCACGAATGGATCGGAAACTGATGTGTACGTTTCGCTTTGATGTGTTTCTGAATAGATTATGTCATCAAAGGGCGGTGTCCCCGGGGTGTCCCGCCGGAGAAACCGACGAGATAGCATCTGACAGCTTGCCATATGCGACTGCTCACGACATTTGAGCACTCTTGGAGAAGATCATAGCGATACGCTACCGTAGAACTATCAAACTTCTTATGAATGAGCGACATTTGGCGCAGATACTGCCAGCTGAGTCAATCAGCCGACGCTGCTCGACATGCTCGGGTAATGTGTAATTTCGCACCGATCATCGTTGCGTAACAGGTCACTACAGACACCTGGCTGTTGCCCAGAGAGGGAGCCACGAGTTTACGAACGATTGCTGGCTTGATACTATATGATTACTGTAGTCTACAAATAATTTATACATGTAAAGAATGATCTACGCAAAATATAAACAGAGCTAAATATAATAACTGCTCCAACTCTCAACATTCGCGTACCATGATAAAAGCACTGAGAGAACCAAGATGCATAAATAAATTTCCTTAGTTGAATGCTGTACGATTACTCGAATTGTAATGGATAAGCCTATGAGTTAGTCTCCCATAAACGGTCGAGATTTTCTAATCGGGCCATAGGCCAAGACAGATAGTCACAAAAATTCCGGATTAAGACGATTCCAGCATCTAAATCGATATCTGATAAATCTGAAAAACTTTCACATCAAGTTTGTAGGCTAGCTTCTACCAGTGTACGTAGAAGTCATCATATAGTCATTTTACATAGAAAAACATATAAGCAATGTGTTTGGCAGAGAGATTTAATTATTGGAGCTATACATCTGAAAATTTTAGACATTCGTTCCAGTCATTACGATTGAAGTATGGCGGCTATAAATTGTAACTTTTAATTAATAGATATTGCATATCATTTGAAGAAAATTAGTTAACAAATACCATAGTAAATCTTTTTTTTGTGATGTGTAGAATGGGGGAGATCATTCGAGATACTGATGCTATTCAGTGCTCAAATCAATTTATCGAAAATATTCGAAAGAAGTTTCTTGCTGTTTTAATCTTCCTCCCATAACTTCTTTTCATGCGTATAAGAACTAGAGTTACAGATGGGCAAGTATCAGAAAATCAGTGGAGTCTCGTAGACCAAAAAAAATTTTGCCTGTTGATTATATTGCCAAGTGAGGTAAGATCTAATATCTGGAAGAAATTCCCCACTCCTCTAGCTGCATCCTCGGCGCTGACGCAATGGAACTTCTAAAAGGATACTGTAACGTCTTAGAGATAGGTGTACCCCAATTTTGCGCCTCTGTTGATTCCACTACGCAACAGCACTTGAATTTCATGAACACGATCCAATTTAGGGCTGATCCTCATGCTCTGTAGATGCGAGAACAGGTGTTGATGTCTTTTGTTGGCGCCGGTTACGCAACAGAGGTCGGCGAGGGTCAGCTACCAGATGACGCGCATTTCCGGGAGACAAGTACGGTAGTTCAGGAGCAGTGAAGACGCTTAGGGAGTATGGTAATGAATTTATATAGACTGGTCTTCGTTGGGAGGAGCGAGGCCGTTAAATCTTCAAAATTTCCTCCAAGAACTTTCTCACTCCTTTTTGATGAGATTCTTTCTTGTTGAAGTTCATGACGACCACTGCTCTTTGAATTGCCAACTACATATAAACAAGGAAGAAAATGGCCCTCGAAAAATGAAGTTCTTTTGTATTTTTATTGTACCGTATGGACAATATAGCCTATCAACTTCATCTCCAGGTACACAGCTCACTACACTACATATTGCGCAATCAAGTGGTTCTAAGATGAGCAAAAGGGCACCTTGAAGACACCTGCTGCTCCTCTTAGCATTGTACAAATTGCTTGAGACGTAATCTGTATGCAACACATATATACCATACCAATCAGCGCTTCCTAGTCTGCTTTGGATTTTCTTGCTCTTCCCTGAAGATCCATAAAGGCCTGCGATGTCCTACGAAGTGGTCTAGTTTTATGGAAGCCGCAAGCCGTGTACGAAACTCCCCTTTCATTCAATTCCGGGCAAGCTCCGCGACAAATGCTTTGTATGCCGAACTGAAGGGGCATTTGTTTCGAGGATGAAGAAGCACATCCACTTGAATTCCGCGTGTTGCACATTCCACTACGAACTAATGCCAAAGCATAACTTGCCTATAAAAGGGGCTAGTGGGGCCACTAAATCAGTACCCAAGCCCCTAAATCTACCCTGTAGATCATCATAGGGCCTAAGCAACCCACAGGAAGGATGCTGGAGACGGTAGCAGAGTCTGGGCGCATCTTCACCCCGCCTCCAGCTAGCCAACCAATGAGCGCGTTGCTCGAGGCCCCGCCTCCGACGGTTGTTGCTCATCCGGACAGGCAACAGCTCCACTTCAGCAACATGTTCTCACTCCAGGAGTTCCTCAGCTCCCAAATGCTCTCTTCGATGATGCAGCCGTCCGTGTCTACCGCTCCTCAACCGAGTTTTGGTGGGTCAAAAGCTTCTTTACCGGCGATTTTGCCCGACATTCATGGAGAAAACTGGTGCAATGGAAATATTTCAGGAATGCCATTCGACGCTCAATTCTATGTCCTCATGAATGCACATTTACAAAATATGCTGAACACTATGCCGCAAAAAGTGAAGGAAGAGGCGGAGGAGAGCGAAGAACATGTAAGACTTAATTTTCAATGCGGCTTGACCAAGAAAACGTTTCTAAAAATCCATATTCGGTAATCATCTGGTTAACTATTTCAATTCTAAATGAGTCTATTTGGATTGGAAAATTTGTCGTATCTGACTTTGTCTATTATATTGTTTCCCCAATTCTCCCTTAAACTGTACCCTAAGTCCTTTTTTCTACTTAAAACTGCAGTCTGAATCCCCTTTTTGATATTGTCTATTTCTCAATGCTTGCTCTTCCTTCAAATCTCAATATCCACATATTCACCAGATTTCAGATAGGTGTACCTGCTGTAACTATATTACTGGACTTTTGCCGAGCTTCAATTATGAATTGATAGCTTCACCTTTCCTCAAAAGCTGTTCCATCAGACTTTTCAAATAGATAATTGCACAAAGAGATTCACACCTAATTTCTTCAAAAACTTTGAGACGTCATTTCTGCGCAAAAAAGATTTAGACTCTCTCGGTTTTCCCAAATTGTGGGTAAATATCAAAGGTAGAGAATATGCCAAACTTTAAGGATATTTTTGTTTTTCTCTTATGTGGTTATATCTGGTGGAAAATGGGATAAAATAAAGTGATCAGAAGTGGCTAACTATAATGACGGGTGTAAATTATGCGGAGCTGGAAATTTTATTTTTAGCGGTCTGACAAGTAAAGAAGTAATTTTCTAGTTCTCTGCACACACTCATTTCCATCTGTGGAAACTGCTGGAAAATTATCAGCATAGCTCAATTACCTGCATCATGTTCCCTGTGCAACAATCTAGCATATCAATTGCACTTCACACAGATTTCTTATTATACGTCTTTTTTTTCCGCTCCAGGAAGTGATGTGAAGATGTCGATTGCTAATAGTTGCTAAATTTGTTCTCAATAGGTTTAATCAAACTGTTGGAAAATTCTAGCTATTCATATAATCGCTAAATTGCACCTCAATCTTCCTGTGGAATCTTTTTTTTTTGTAGCAAAATGTGTTCTACACTGATGAAAACACTTCCAGAAAACACAACGTTCGTTCTCGATCGACAACCTGCTGCGACCGGAAAGCGAAGAGAAGCAGGTAAAGGAAACAATCGCTCTCTACGCGACCGCATGAAACAAGAGATTGAGTGTCGGTGGAGATTCATGCTCTCCGGATAAATATTTGCTAGGATAGCCGAGGAAAACAATTGTTCATAGAGAAATAGATACATATCGCAAACATACGTCTAAATTTTGCACTTTTTTGTAAATAACGAGGGGTGTAAACAAGCAAAAATGACCAGAAGTGCATCAACACATTTGCATTAAGAAAAATACTTTCAGTAACCTGTTCGAGTATGAGAGCTTTTACAAGATGCGATTGTGTCAAAAAAGTTTTGCATTTAGGCATCAAACACCCCCGATTCGGATCTAACAACTTATACGCTTGATGCTCTTGAAGTATCCGACGGACGAACAAAGACCACACGAAAGTGAGTAAAGCCGTCTTTTTTGGGTAAAAAATGGGAGAATCTCTGGGATATGAATATATACAAATGAAGGTGGGGCGGGGGGGGGAGGGGGGAGTAAAAATGAGATGGCTATGAAAATCTCAAATTCCGATTAAAGTTTGGATCTTATGGTGCAGTATACAGTTTACTGTACTGCTGAGTCGCTGATTCTTTCATTTCTATTAGCGAGGAGAAGGACGAGGGTAAAATTGAGGCAGTGTCCAGAAAGTTGGCATTTCGTTCTCTTTGAATTTCTCATGAATATAATGAATATTGTAAAGAGACCTCCACTAAGAGATTATTGAAGCGACAGTTGGATTTGTGGGTTAGAAGTGCAACTCTAAGCTCTCGTCCAAACCGTATTCCAGTAAACCCATCGCTAAAAAGATTGTGATCTGGTCTGCGAATTAGATTTGACTTTCTCGGCCAAGAATGAAGAAACCATATGCTGCGGCTTAGACAATGGGACTTTGATAAGGCTCAAGCAATATCCATAAGAAGTTTCGGTACTTGGCTAAGCGCTGCTTTCGAAATTTAAAGAACTTAGGCAGAAGAATGCTTCTTGAGCTATATATATATTATCTGTATCATATTTATTACACATTTCCTAAAATTTCAGTTGATGTCTCTTAGATGCTACTGCACCTAAAAAATGTCAAATTATTTTTATCAGCTTTCCACTGTAGTCTTCATCACTTGCGCTAAAAGACCTGATTTCAGATTCTCAAACTCTCGGTGTGTTTGCGACCAATGTGGCAAATCCTATGCTACCACCAGCAATCTAAGCCGACATAAACAGGTGACAAAATCTTTGAAGACATATGAAAAATGTCAAATTATATTTTTTGCAGACTCATCGCCCCCTTGATAGCGAACACGCTAAACAATGTCCTCATTGCGATCGAGTTTACGTCAGTATGCCAGCTCTAAGGTAAGTGTCTTACCCAATCTGTGAACTGCCCGTGAACTGCTTACCTTTGGATGCACCTGGACCTTCGTGTAATAGGATAACACGCTTGCACAACCAGTGTGAATATCAGCTGCTGCGGGAACGCGGGGGCCAATTAAGAAGGAGGGGGGGATGATTGTTTGAGGAGTGAGAATTGCTCCCTTTTGATTGATAATTTTGTTACAGTATGCATATCCTCACCCACAAAGCAAGCCATAAATGTGATATCTGTGGAAAAGTCTTCTCCAGGCTATGGTTGCTACAGGTAAGCCTCTATTCTCTTTTCTTTATACTGCATCTAGAGTTCACTGTGCTGGCAAATCTCCGACGCCGTTCCAGCACCGTGCTAGCGCCGTGCCGGACGTATTGATCGATCGGTGCCGGCACGGCGTCGGAATGGCTCTGGCACTGGCAATTCCATATGCAATTGTTTATAACTCTACCCTATTCTTCTGCTCTAGGGTCATCTTCGCTCCCATACTGGTCAACGCCCATTCGGCTGTGCTCATTGTGGAAAAAGTTTTGCAGATAGAAGCAATTTGAGAATGCATATTCTTACCCACACAGGTTCGTTCTGCCTCCTCTTTCTCTCCCCCCCCCCCCTCCTTCCCTTCTTCTCGTCCTGCTACTTCTTGCATAATCACTTGTGGTTCCGACACTCGCTATGACAAATGGGGACATGACGACTAATCCCTCGGCAAAGTCTCAGGGAAAAGCCATGGATTACGATCATCATGTTGTCAAAGCGAGGCGCAATCCGAGAAATTATTGGTGGTAGCGAGAGAATCCTTGCGATTCTGCGACTCTATACAGCAAATTCAGTACTAAACAAGAAATGCGGCAACAAAGATTATCCGTACTTCCAAAACAACTACTACGGTAACCTTTAGGTTTCTCAATTTACGGAAATGCGACAAAGGTAAACCCTGTAGGCAAAATGGCATAGGATATCCTTTATCAAGTTATTTCAACAAGGGCGCAGTTCAGGAAAGACCTAGCCGTTCTCATTTCCTTTACAAGAGATAATTCGGGAAAGTTTAATTGCCCAAGGCAATAGAGTTTGTACTGAAGCTGACATTTAAGCTGTTGCATAACCAGTGCAAAGTTTTTCTACTTTTAACCTTTGAATGTTGATTTAGAAGGGGAACTCTTTCTCACATTATCGCATCATTTTGGAGCTATTTTCTGCTCATTTCTTGTGCATGATTTCGTTTTCATACAACATAACGTTGTTATAACAACTTCTGTGAATGTTAAAACAAAAATCTGCAATCTTTCTTTTTTGTCTTTGTTGAATTGTATTTAGAGGCGCGAAGCCGTTATTTACCGTTCAAAATCTTGAACGCGTTAGACGAAAATGAATGTGGAAGATTTCAACTTCTTGAATGTTTACAAGGAGAGCAAAGAAGAGCGTTGTCAGATATTTTGCAGTAAGTCCTCGAAAAGGGTTGATAAATTCCGAGCTTAGCACAAAGATCTGGGCACAGGTGACTTATAAGAAAGCTAGATATGGTTTTTGGGACAAAAAGCAAAGAGAATATGGTTTTTGTGGGTGCAAAATTAGGTTTTTTAGTCGATTCCGATATTTGAGTCAAGGACTTCGTAAAAATTTGCGGAAGTCAAGGGAGGGGGGGGGGGGGAAGGGAACCTCGTTTTTTGCATTTTAGGGAAGCCACGTCGTGCTGAGCCCTGTTTGCGATACATCGTATAAAGCCTTAAATATACGAAATTTTCTGCTAGTAGCAAAAAATGTTGTGTCAGACGCACATCAGCACCATAAACAATAAATTAATTTGAAGTCATAGTCATTTGAAATGTCTATTGGAACCATGCAAATTTTTCCATGTTTGGTACATTCCGGAATGAGTGTTGCCTCTTCAAGATGGCAGTTTATCAAAAGATATTTGACAGTCTTTGAAGAGTCCATATCCGAGCTTTTCAGCGCATTGGCGAAAATGAGCTTATTCCGAAGCTTGGTCCGCATTCAGTGAAGATACGCCAGAAGTCTTCCGCGCCCCGCCCTCGTTCCGGCCCGCGTCCAGGTGCACGAATTCTTCACTGAATGCGGACCTGGAAAGCTTCAGAAAAAGCTCATTTTTGCCATTTTCATGCGCTGAAAAGCCCATATATGGGTTATTTATGGCAAGAAGGTTTCGGGCGAAAAACTGGAAAACAAAATTCTGCCAGAATACTGCCTTTAAGGTTCTCTCACATTACAGATACATCTGAAGCATTCCCATCAGCTAAACGTGCACCGTTAGACTGAACATAAAAAATTTCCAGGAGAGAAGAAGTACTCGTGCAAGAACTGTGGACGACGCTTTGCTCTACGCAGCTATCTGAAAAGACATTTGGAAACTTCTTGCAAGATGGACGAGAACTGAGACATTGTCAGAATCCTCAGAGAAAAATTATAGATTTGAATTTGCTTTGATGTACACGTATGATTGATTCAAAGTATGTGAAGGGTATGGGATGTTTTGCTATCTTTGAACCTGTGTACAAAATCGCGCATGTATTGCCGCTCACGTGGTTGCACAGTGTGTTGATCACAGTGTGCGTCGGCGCGATTGCGGCACCACACTGGAACGGCGCTGGCATGGCCAACTCTAGACGCAGCCCAAAATTATTGTATCTCACTGTTCACAACCTTGACGCGTCAAACCGCATTGCCATGCTGCCCGCGTTTTGTGCTTTATCTGCGTCGGTAATTTATACAGATCAGTAGCATAACCCGGCATTATAACTGTATTTTTCCACTTTGCCTGTGCGTCTCCACTTATTTTCTTTTTTGCTATCATGTGATTGTGATTATGACGATTCTGCTTTGCCCTGCTTTAGCTGATCACTCAAGCAGCAACAGTATACATCATCTACCTCCACTTTGTGATCTGATATCAAAGTATCGCTATTCTTTTCTACGTCAATGATGTATCGATTTCGCTCAAAATCATAACAATTCTACCATTTTTTTGATGATCTCAGAAGTTATCGTCGAGTCATTCGTAGCTTGATATGTGAGCCTGTACACAAAGCGTTTCAACGGACGGCACCCTTAGCATTAACTTCTCGATCAAATCTTTTCTAGCGTAACAAAGTGTGGAAGTGTATACTACTGACTAATTAATATCCTTTCAAATTGAAATAGGCAAAGAAACAAGGCGAAGTCGCTGAAATAAGCAGGTTTCAATCTTCTAAGTTCGTCAAATAGCGCGTATGGTGTGCAATACGCATATCAAGTTACAAATGACTCGAACATATGTACTAGTACACTGTTTCTAGTCGTATTTTCGCGTGCAGGATTGTAATGCTTGTGCCATAATTCTTTTGTATATTGTGCAAACATTTTTTTACAATTACATGCTATGTTTTCAGTGGGAAGCCTATTATAGAAAACTTTCATTATACGTGGAGAAATTTGCTTGAACTATAAAAAACTCCAAGTTTATCCATATATCGGCTTAGGCCTAGTTGCAGGTAACAATTGCGAACAGTCGCAAGGTGTACGCAACCTATCATGCAGTTCGAATTTTCAGTACGGCGACGGAAGGAGTTTGATAGCATTTCATGGGTCGGGAAAAATGGTAACCTTTAATTCAACTGGCTTGGCCGCTGGAAGGCGGGGCTTTGTGACCTAATTAAGGCCGCTCGCACTCGCTACGTAGTCTGCGTCTCTCCAGCTCTCTGATCACTACCTAGCCCTAATTAGTTTACGGAGAACCGTCTTCCACCGCCAAGCCTGAATTGAAGGATATAGAGAGCAGGGCGCGGTACGCTTTGCTAGAAATTCTGAAGTGAGAATGAGCTCTCGAATTTGCTTCCTTCTACAGCATAGTTTCATATCGTTGCGACCAGTAGTCCGCGAAGGCTGTTCAAACTGGCGGAGTTCGTTCCCCTACCCCTTTCCCACAGCAAGCGTGGGGGCGGAGCCTCAATTGATTGGGAATGATTAGAGAGCGTGTTTGCAAAAGAGGTGCAGAGCCCCGCGCGAGAGTCGGAGATGCTCATGCACCCGACACTACATTTGATTAGCCCTGTAGAAGTTTAAACGCTTTAGCCAAATGTCATACCTCAGTTCTTTGCTTTACAAATAGGAAAGTCTTTCTCATGAGTAACTTTCGACGGAAGATATAGGCTTTGCAAAAAATCAATCAGCACAATTAAATTGAAAGCAGTCAAAACTAACAGTACCACCTACTGCTTGCCCTGACATGACTTTTACCCATAGAATCCTTCCATCCTATTTGCCAGGGGACTCCATCATGGCCACTTCTTACCACCTCGAATTCTCCACGGCTATGGTTGTCCTCGTAAAGTAAACTTTACTATAGAAAAACTGTTTTCACCGTATAATTGAGGACCCGAAAATATGTGAAACTAGCTAGGGAACCGCTCCACTCGCTCCCGTCAATGATATTCTCGTAATCAGCATGCTCACTTACTCTCTCCCCCCCCCCCCTCCCCGCCAGGGCCTGGCACGAGTCCGTTTCTATGCCTTTTGAAAGCGAAGTAGGTCCCCTAACTTTCAAAAATTTTACGAAGTTCTCCTTGATCCTTGCTCCACCCTTCCCCCCCCCCCCCACCCTCCGACCGGCTGTTGTTGGATCTCCGCATAATCACTTGATCCTTGACAAAACCATTTACCTGCTGCCCTACATGATCACCAGATAGGGATAGATCACAAGCAAAAAATAGAAGGAGAAGAATGAAAGAAGAATGGAAGAAATCAACATAATATTGGAAAAAACCTGGAACTGAAAACGAAAATTCAAAGGAAAAGGACGCAGAAACGCTGGGGCGCCATATCTAACTAGGCGATTTGCAAAAAAAATGGGCGATAATAAACGGCGGACAGGGGGCGATATAAAACTGTCCCCTATGCTCAAGGGTAGATTCTTGACAGGGCATCCGGCCATACTGAAGAAATTCGAAACTTATGTGAAGTGACGGAAATATATGCACCAAACCATTTCAGATCGTCTGGTGGCCGTCTGGAGACGGACTAATTTTGGAAAAGGTCTTACATCACATGACTTTTCAAATGTTTTACGTAATTCTTTCGCAAATAGTTTTCTATGTATACGATTCAATTTTGGTGTCATATGATTCTGTGTGCGCTGTAAACAAACAATTCGTTTATTTTAACCTTGCTTTCAAATCGCGCGCACTTTTCGTCATACACGATAGAGCATGTCAATTGTGTGATAACCTGTCCGAAAAGCTTGCGTTCGACTAAATGGCGCTTATTCTTTGTGCTCGGCCCCGGATCGTCAAAAACGAAATCCCCTTTGCTTTTTGTTCCAAAAACGAAGTCCAGCCTGCTTCCAGACGATATGTGCCGGGCCGTGCCCCCTGTGCTCATTTTCAGCCTCGCAGATGAACCTCTGCAAAAAGATCGATAAGACCGATTTCGATTAGTGACAAAAATAGCCTATTACTCTCGTCTCGTTCGAATTGTAGATGTGCCAATTTTGGTCCAGATCGTTTCAGAAATAAAAATTTTTATTTGGAATTTACGTACATACACATAGACACACGACAGACAGAAATTGACAATTGTCTCATTTATTAAGCCGATTGATAACCGGCAATGTCGGTTACCTGTCGACTTAATGAAGTCGGCCCAACATTCAATAAGTTTACAGTTTTATACAGATGTATTAGGGTGACCCAAAAGTAATGAGGCACCTAGATTTCTCAGACATTTTTGAAGATTTTTTTCTAATCAACTATAGAACCAGCAATCTGAACGCTTTAGCAGAAAGTGACTTCCGCATGTTATCCTGACAGCACCTTGCAGCAAATCGCCCACAATCTTTGTGGCGCTTCGGAACTTGTTTTTTTTTTGAGCATCCGAATTTGTACTACAGTGAATCCAAAGTTCGCGGTCACATGACATGTCCGAGAGGGCTTGCAAACTGTTTCTAACATCACTCGAATAGGTGGAAATTCTTCATTATTCTGCATAAAAGAGGCAGATTACTTTGGAAAAATGCGTTAATTGGCGCAGTTTGTGAAAAAAAAATCTTTAGCCAAAAGTTCTTTGAAGGGAAAGTCGAGGTAAATTGCATACGCTTTTGGTGAGAGAACAAATAATATGTCTTTTGGTACACAATGTTATATTTTCTGCTGCAAAGCGTCGAGACTACCGGGCTATCATGAACTTGTTGATGGTCCCCTCACCCATTACAGCGCAGATTTTTTTTCCTAGCCTCACTTGTTCTACTGCGGCGGTGCTGCTTAAAGTATGAAATTATCTGAAGTGGCAAGCTTTGGTTTTAGGCCTTTATAAAAAAAACCCAACGCGACAGACAGAACCCATGTACGCGTCTCCATCAGAAGAACTTTCTATGTGCTAACATACTTGGGCATACAATTAAGTTTCCTGCTTGAAAAAGCTGCATTTATTTTCTAGGTGCCTCATTACTTTCACCCTGATAAACTACTAAATCTGTACTTCTTGTACGACGGCGAGAATGTGCAGATGCACTATTCGCCCAATTGCTGAACGCGCAATATAGTACAGGCTTGATTATCCACCTTCTCCGATAATAAACGCGTTCCCAGTGTGGTAGGCAAAGGAAGTTGTTTTTCTTTCTGAACATCTGAAATATTTTTTGAATAGTTGAGGAAGACCATTATCTCTGGCAATGGCATTTCAACATATCCTACCTTACAAGTTTTTTTAAGGCTATTGTGTTTTTCAGCAATGTGCTTGACCAACACAGTTACTAATCGTTCCATAAAGCGGCACCTAAACTTTTATTATTACATGAAACGAGATCTGAGACAGGCACAAACGACAATTATACTTACTCATGTTTATTTGGTACTTTGAATATGCGAACCTTTTTATCATCCGCTGTTCCGTTTAAAACAAATCTTCGAAGTGGTTTTATCAGCGGCATTGTGAAAACCTGAATTGAAGTTCATTTGGATGGACGAACGTCTAATAAGCGGTGCAGTTACGATAGTTGTACAAATCATAACTATCGACAATTTCTGTGTACAAATTCTCTAAAAGTTCCCAGGTCTTATCAGATCACGTATAAAGTCGATGCACAATCCTTGCAACAAAAAGAAAAAATCATTTTAGAAATGCTCAGACAGATCAATCAATTCACGTAACTCTTTCGTGTCATGTATATCAAAAGAAAAATTTTATGGTATATTCTAAGAATCAATATGAAACAAATTCAAAAATTGATTTCTTTACAAATATCAAAACCCACAACTGCTCTTGAATACATTTCACTACTAATTTTTCTTAATAAAAGGATTAGTTCATAAACATCAACAGCAAAAATAATTTTCGTATCTCAGTAGACGTTTGAGCAAATTTAGCAACCAAAAATTGAAAAATCACATTGGACATTTCTCTTAATCAGCTTGCATCGTTGCAATATGTCCTCAAGGAATTTTAACTCAATCACATTTTGAAAGCGCAAGATTTTCTCTTCCTATTATCGAATAATCAGAAGCTCTCTCGGAGTCTTTGAATTTTGAAGGTAAAAAAAGCAACACGATTTCAAGAATTTTGGTGCAAAAAATCATACATTAACCTAATACTTGCATAGTGATAAATTGTTCTAGAAGATCGGTTGCGCAGTTTTACAGAATGAATTCTATAAAAGGCAGACCAACCATTCTCAATGGCGCTTCTATTACTCCATCGCAGAAGTTTTGAAATCCTTCTCTGAAGTATTTTGCCCAAAAGACGATAGGTATATCATAGCAAGCTCCACAGTAGACTGGAAACGGCTGGAAAATGTCAATCATGACCGCTTGACTTCCAAAATTACATCTCACCATAAGGAGGAAGTAGAACACCATTTTCATTTTCGATGGAGTTGAAGCTGACGTAGTCTCGTAAACTTTTATAGTGTATACTTTTACCAACATTCCCGAATGTGAATCAGAAAGTGCTGGCATTGGTGAATTGTTCACAGGCACATGGAATCCAAACCAGAATGTACGTCATACGCGGACGTGACCATTTGTATATATTAGGTCGGTGCAAAAGCTCTGTCAATATTTTAGAATCATCGACAAATAAGGTAAAGTTTACCGCACGACATCGCCCGAAACGCAGTAAGCTGAACGCCCGCGAACGTAAAGGCTACTGCATGACGAAGGCGCAGAAGTATTGGTAGCGGGGGGGAGGGGGAGGGAACGCGACGCGCGCGTATCTTCACCGTTGTAAATCCTGCGCCTAATGCGCTCTGCGACTAATAAAGCCGCGTTCGCGGGCGAAGATATTGCGCCTTGGTCATGCAGCAGCCTTTATCTCTTGCGGGTTGACATTGGCATTCGCGCGCGCGAGCCATCACAGCGACAGTACTTGGCAGGCTCGGGTAAGAAGCCACACTGCGCACGGCGCAGTTTTGCCACGTAGGCACGCTACGTACGCTCAAATTTTGTCCCCTTGAAAATTCTCCGGTGCTAAGGTGGCACGGCGTCAGTCTGGGGGGGGGGGGGGAGGGTGGAGGGTGGCGAATACATGACTTGATGCCACAAATATTTTGACAAGAGTTCTTATGTGAGTTGACTCACTAATTCTTGATGTCGTGTTGGCATCGCTTCGTGAAAAGTTTGCGCAAATCGTGCTCCTGCTCCGTACCATACTCGGCGACCGCGTTGCAGGCACGCTCACATGCGTTTAGCCTACCGCGGTATGCGCGATTTCGTGCAGTCGACTATAAAGTAAACATAAACGAACATTTCAAGCTGCATTTTATGCTAAATTTCTTTTTCTTTTCAGCTGCCATTTCATCAATGCGATTCTTCGAGAGATTGCTGAGATAATCGCTAAAATTTACAACCCTTCGTTTTCATCGTGTTCGGAACAGGGAGATTTTGATACTTGGTCGTTAACATTTCTAATTTCACAGAGTAAATGAGACTCCAAAATGTGAAGATTTTGAAACTTAGGGTACGTCAGTGAGCACTCGTAAAATCATAACTGCATTTTTCCCGTTTCTAGCCAAGGACGACTATTCAAAAGGGGAGAACAAGTAACATTGGATGGTACCTGAACGAATCACGATTTCATGTTTTACAGGTTGAAGTAGGCCAAATATAAAATCTGGTTTCTTCAAAAGATTTGTTTTAGGTCTGAAGACAAGCTGAGAGCCAAAGAGCTACAAAGATTCTTCACTTGGCAAAAGGCTTACCCTATTTTCTGGCTTCAAAAGCTTCCTCTAAAGTCTTAAATAAAATGTGTGAAAGTCAACAAAAGTCTGACATAGGCCCGTAGTAAAGCTGCTTCATTCGATCTCAGCTGAATAAAATTTTAGTTGAGGCTTCGACGAGTCAGCTTGCCTTCAGTCGAGCCAGATTGATATTGCGAACCACCCACGATGATAAGATTGAGAGCGTCACGTCCATGCAAGTATACGAGTCAAGACGAGTTTGCCAAACATTCACATCTACGTCACTGGCACTAGCGGCGGGGATGTGGCCGCACTTGTTAGGTCATATTAAGTCTCGTCAGCATCACTGTGGCTCCTCACCGACAGTTAAACTGATGTATGTCGTAAGTTACTCAGGAGTAAGTTACGAGAAGTTTCTCTGCGTATCATCATTGGCACACTATTTACATCAACTGGTAGTTTAACTGAATGTGCATTGACTGAAGTAAGGTAGACTACCTCGTCAGGTAGACGGACGGTCAGCTGAAATCTCATTTTGCATTCCTACAACGTGGAGAGCAGGTGATAGCTGGTGTCTACCTTACTGAATTTTGGATGACGGCCTCAGTTCAGTTCACCTGAACTGAATTAGCTTTACTGCGGGCCATAATGAGAACGAAGGGGTAATCTTCAGGGTTGTAATCTCTCAATGTATCACATTGTAGGCATAGCAGCAAAAAAGAGGAAGAAATTCTACATCGAACAGTTTAAAGTGGTTGTTAATCTTTACTGTACGGGATCTGCGCGTCATCTGAAAAAAAAACTGATAAAACGTTGCCGACCAGATACGTTGTTGCAGCTGAGAATGGTTCATCTTGAGACCGCAGGGCCACCTGAGTCATGAATAATAATTTCAAATGTTTTGGTTTACCCACCATTTCAAACATAATACCTGTTGCGTCTTTCCTTTTTAGTACGAGTTCAGAAATGTGTTTGTCTTCAAGGGCACATGCAGGCTGCTCCAACAAGCATCAATTCAAAT
The DNA here is from genome assembly GCA_958299035.1 of Cylicocyclus nassatus. Taxonomy (NCBI): domain Eukaryota; kingdom Metazoa; phylum Nematoda; class Chromadorea; order Rhabditida; family Strongylidae; genus Cylicocyclus; species Cylicocyclus nassatus. The sequence continues at coordinate 5,087,892 of CATQJL010000112.1, read as the reverse complement.
TTGCGGTCTGTATGCACGTACATCCCCGCGGGAGGAGATGTGCGTTTGCCCACGAAATGATCCCCGCTGGGGCTCCCCTCCCTCCCCACGCGAATTCTTGTATGCACAAAGACAATATCGGAAAAGGGGTCCTCTGGGAGTAGGGAAAGTGAAAGCCCTTATGCAGAAAGGGGGTCGAGCGGGAAATCACTTCGCTTCCGCTTTTCTTTGGTAATTTTTCTCCGCCCTCATCTTTTGGCAGCTATTCGTCTTCACTTTGTCATCGGCAATTCTTTAGTCGTTGCGTTATGCGTGTCCGTTGTGACTGCGCTCAGCGCACCAAAAATAATATTTCCTGCGCCCATTAGATTCGTGCTGTTTTTATGAAGGCTGCTCACTCTCTCTCATGCTGCCCATTCCAGCGTGAAGGTGTTCAACAATAAAAGTCAAGAGTCTCTGCAATGAATGAGTAGAAGACGTTATACCGCCGAAGGGGCGGGGGGGGGGGGAGGGGGAGGTGGTGCAGTGCACAGGCTAGAATGTCTGCGAATAACAGAAACTGCAAATCGTGCCAACCCTTTATGGAGGCTCTAGCTTTAGCGACATACCCGGTTCCCCAAGGAAATGATCCCAATGGCCATCCCTGCTACGCACGAGGGGAACGCTGAGGAGGGGATCACTCCCTTGGGGATCTCTACCTAGATTTAGGCAAATCTGCTGTTTTCTAGATTGTTAACAGCTTTTGTTAAGATTTACTGATTTTGTTAAGAACAGCTTTTGTTAAGATAGTAAGTTAAAGGCGATATATCGTATAATAAAATAGTCACAGGTCAGATAGCCACAATGTGTTTAATCATGTGCCTATATGGTCAAAACTATTATGTCATGTGAATGCTTCTTGAATGATCAAGAACTCCTGCAAATTGAACTTGGCAGCTATGATTGCTCGGGTTTTTTTTCTCGAGAAGCGAATATAGAAGAGAGAAACAAGATTTCAAGCTACAGGTCGCTGAGAGAGGGACCCGGCTTCTAAAAAAATCTGTCATCAAACTAAACGAAATGGTCGGTAATAACTGATTGAAACCAGAATATTCGCTTCCCTGGCATGATATACACCATCGAACCCCTACTTCGTTGGGGGATGTCGATCTTCTCCCCCGCATTGGAGCTACATTCGTGCATACCGGTAGAGGAAGGAAAGGAATCCCCGCTGGGGTTCGCACGATCGATACCCCTGAAATGAAATACCGAATTTGTGGTAGCGAAAGGCTACCGCAAAGAAATGGCTAGCAAACATTGAAAAAAGCAGAGAAAGTGCAAAACTGCACACTCATGAATTCTTCTATGGGAGAAGTAAGCCGAAACATAACTGCGAGGAAACCATAAGATGAACTGCCAAATAGAGTCACACCACTTTAGAAATCAACATTATTTACGACAGCACGTAATGAGTATATCAGTATATCGCTCTCTACTTCTTTTCCCTATTACTGGTTCTAAGGCTTTTGCCTTAAAACCAGTAATAGGGGAAAGAAGTAGAGAGCGACGGAGAGAGATACAATGGGAAAGGTGAAAGAAAAGGAGAAAAACGAGAAGATGGAGAAAAGGAACAAAGGCATTCGAAATGCTATTCTTGTACATTTCATTCCAAAAGCCATCTTAGTACACAAAAATTGGCTGAAAATAGCTTTTTTGGTGAGGTCTTCTGGCAGCCGTGAGCTAGATGCGAGTACCACTAATGACCCTATCCCCGCTGAGGTGCAGGGGAGAGGATCGCTTCCCTCCCATTGGCATAGCGGGGTTCAATGAAGGGATCGTTTTCCTGGGGATTCAGCTCCCCTCCTCTCCTCAGCGGGGATGTACATGCTACGGGCCTAAGAGGAAGTTGCGCACGCAGCAGAAGGAAGAAACTGGGCTCGGCAGGTGTCCAGGGATAAAGCAAAGATAGTGGAGAGAGAGCAAGCCCCAAAAATATGTTCACTCAATGTAAAGTAAAAATTATTGTTGTAGTATCAGTATTGATATTGGCAGAACTTCTGTGTTCAAAGGGCTCGAAAGAGATTTTCTGATTATGCACTAGTATCTGAAAGGAAAAGTTTAAGGTAGCTTCTAGGTAATGCTATGATGCAATCTGGTAGTACTGCTGAGTCAACGCAGGGAGTGGCCGTAGATTGCGGGGCACGCGTGGCGCGGCCAGATGTCACGAGAGCACGACTTGTACAAAGCAGTTTGTACTGGTACAAGCGTTTGACTGCGGTTGACGACTTAACGATGTGGAAGCAAGGAGCCAACGAATATTATGGAGAAACTACGTCGTTGAAGAATATGGCAAGTTTTTCTTTTGAAGTCCACAACCAAAAAGTCTTTTGCAGTACGCATGATCAAATTTGGTGTGTATGCGCAAACGGTCTGGAAGAATGTGTGAAAAATCACAAAATATGTGATTAAGAAATTCGGCAATCCTTACCCGGAAGCACAGGTGCGATAGTGTGAGAATGTTCTCACCCCCCCCCCCCCCCGTTCACCCCAGAGCCGGGATCAAGGTGACCCCTTCAACAAAAACAGAGAAAAAATCAAGAGCGAGGTAAGTTTAAGCAAAGGAGATATTTGTACGTGAATTGCTTATGTATAGAAAAGGAGGAGTCTGTTGAAAAAAAGTGCTTGGTGACGGGTGTGAGTAGTGAGTTCTGGACATTTTCGAGTTTTTAACATAAAAAAATTCATGACTTTTGTAGATGAACATCTTTTACGGTGAAATGGTCACCATTAGAACCGCGTCATCCTTCATTTTCAAATGATATACAGTGTGTTTCAGATCCGTCCAAAAACTGCCTGGGTGAAGGGCTTGCCTATTGTTTTTTGAGGATTTTCTAGTTTTTAACGTAAAAACTTCTGTATATAAACATCTTATACACCTAGATGGTCACCGTTGGAACCGCCTCTTCCTCCGCTTTCAGAAAATATATACTTTGCTTGGGGTCCATCAAAAAAAGTGCCTGGGTGAAGGGTGTCCTAGTGATTTTTAGAGAATTTCGAGTTTTTAACATAATTAAATTCGTAACTTCTCTAGATAAACATCTTGTACACCTAGATGGTCACCATTGGAGCCCTCTCGTCCTCCTCTTACAGAAAATATAGACTTTACTTGGGGTCCGTCAGAAAAAGTGCCGGGTGAAGGGTGGGTGAGACTGTTATAATGGGAGTGCTCAAGTACAGGCTTTTTTACTATTGCAAAAAGACGTCTACTTGAGCACTCCCATTATAAAAGTCTCACCCTTCACCCGGCACTTTTTCTAATGGACCCCAGGCAAAGTATATATTTTCTGAAAGCGAAGGACGAGACGGTTCCAATGGTGACCATTACTGCGTACAAGATGTTCATCTACAAAAGTTATGAAATTTTCTATGTTAAATACTCGAAAATTTCCAGAAATCATTAGGACACCCTTCACCCAGGCATTTTTTTTGATAAACCCTGGGCAAAGTATATATTTTCTGATAGCGAAAACGAGACGGTTCCAATAATGAGCATCAGGACGTACAAGATGTTCATCTTCAGAAGTTACGAATTTTTCTATCACAAAAACTCGTAAATATCCAGAAATCACTACCCACACTCTTCATTCACCAGGCACTTTTTCAAGACTCCAGGCAAACTATATATTCTCTAAAAGCGGAAAACAAGTTGCTTTTAAAAACATTTCCCTTGCTGACGTTGCCGTTCATCTACAGAAATCACGAATTTCTTCTTTTAGAAAATTCGCAAATGCTTAAAAATTGTCTAACTCTTTCCGAAACAAATGTTCTCGTATGTACATCTTCTATGGTAATTTTAGCAACAGGCAGGGTGACGTAAAGAGGAAAAAGAAAAATTGTAAAAAAAAGCAAGGCGCTGGTCAGAAACATAATTGCGTGGTAATCCAGCAACACATCGGTTCACATTTCAGAAAAAAGACAACCAGTGATGGCAAGGAATCGAAAATCATAAACTTTGACTAGGAAAAATGATGAGAGAACACCATGCCCTTCCCCTCTCCCCCCGATCGACATTTTATAACTTCTCTATTAGGTGAAACACCCTTCACCCTGGAGGGGCTGCGACTACTGTGACCCTCTTCACCCTGGAGGAGTCATTCTCATTATCGCACCTGTGCCCGGAAGTCAGGTGGCCTGAAAACCTGATGAAGTAGCTGACTGTGAGCTCCCCCTTTCTTTCTTTCTTTCTTTCTAAAAAAAACACCCTTCTACATAACTTTAGTCTGCATTTCAAATTTATTTAAATGCCCCGTTCTTGTCATTTTCTAGGGTTTTCTCGTGCCAAGCCTACACGAAAATAGCATGCCAGCTCGAATACTGGTTTGTAGTCAATCTTGTATCGGATCAGCTGTTCCTAAATTTATCCTTTTTCATCTCTTTTTTTGCCAAACATTCGCTTTCCATCAGTGTGCCTATTCCAGCCGCGGTTGTCATTCTAGTTAATGGCACAGCTTGTACATGAAGAAATTAATACTTTTCGGACGGTGCTGCACATGGTGCTTTGAAGGATCTTCCTGACTTTACAGGAGAATTTCTTCAAGTCCAAGATTATTTAGTCGAATTTCTAAGCTCGCACTTTTCAAATGACTCTGTAGAGCTGCGCCGCCGATATTTGTTCAGGAGACACGAGGACAAATCGAGGTTGCTACAAATTGCGGCAACGAGAACGACGCGTGCGACGTCGCAACTTTTTTTGCTTCGATTTCAGAGGGAACACCCGTAATTATAATAATGATGTGTACAATGTACAACGTAGATACTTTTGAAAACTGCTTGAAAATGAGTTCTTGTTCCTACCTTTCAAGAAAGCACAAAAGTCCCTCTCAAGCGACATAATTCAAACACTTCGAACTCGCCTAGAACTTTGGTATGGAGCTTATCTGACATGCTGATCACAGATGTAGCCCACAATCTGCGAAATAAGGTTCCTTTGTTAGCTAACGTCAGAAAGTACACCTTTTTCGCGGTCCGAAACGTGTTAAGTCATTGTTAGACACAGCATGCAAGGGTTGACTTCTCATTTGGAATACAGAAAATTCAAAACACAACATATCGTGCTACATTATGTGATAGTAAGCATATTAAAATAAAAATAGCATGTAAGTTAGCGCTACGTTGAAAACGATAGGTCGTTTCGAAAGTTTCTGCCGCTTTCAGAACCACGCAAACAACTTAGAATAATGATTCGCTCTGCTCCGATGTAGAATTTCTTCCTCTTTCTGGCAGTGATGTTTTTGTTCATATTCCTTTGATGACCCCTTGAATAATTGTCAGAACCCTCAACTCATGGTTTTTAGCCATCTTGAATTTGGCTAATTTTTGGAACTTCTATTTTCAACTTCTGAACTAGCTTTGATATCGTGCATTGAATAAACAGAATGCAATACAGTACAATTTTGGCATCTCTAGCTGGTTTTTCAAAATCTTTGAAATCTTTTCTGATGTCATCAAATTCCATATTTGGGCCCTAATCCTCACAGAACAATAAGCGGAGAGCAACCAGGGTGTTCGTTCAATGCAGCTTTCTCTCTCCTTTCTGATAGACTTCTTTTCTTTAATTTGTATAATATTTGAGGACAAATTCATTGCTGAGGATTGATGTGCTGAATGATGATAAAATACGCCACTTGCTGATGTAAACAAGTCAGCTACATAGGATGTGACATGTCAGGTATAGGAGAGAAGGAGGTATAGGAGCCAGCAGGGGAGATTTGTGGAGAGAGCAAGAGCGTCCGCAGCAGAAAAGAAACCCTTCTGCATACCCTTCATCTCCGATGAAGTGAGCACCGCTATTCGGCAGTGTCTGAGGAGAGCAGGACTAGACAATTCAGTTTCGGTAGTAGATATACCTCCGAACAATTTGAAACGTATCCTTGTTCGGAATCGTATGTATGACCGCAGTTGCCCAACTCCAAACTGCCCGATATGTCCAACAGCAAGGGAGGGAGACTGCATGAGTACGGGTGTTGTATACCTCATATCATGCAAGCATTGCGGAAACGAATACATCGGAGAAACGGCACGCCCTCTGAGCATACGTATTAAGGAACATCTTAATGGTAAAGAGAGATTACGCACATCCACTCCATTGGGCGCCCACAGAGTGCAATATCATCAAGGAGTTGATTTTGGAGTGAAAATAGAGATTCTAGCGCGCGAAGCTCAAACATCCACTCGCAAAACCCTAGAAGCCTTCTGGATTCATTTTAGAAACCCTAAAATGAACCGCAAAGAAGAGTGTCTCTCTATCACACGAGAACTCGCACCGTATCTTAATCAGATCTTTTGATCATGTGAAGACATGTTTCATTCTTTGCTTAAGCGGTCAGTAAGCACTCGCCCATATATACCAGAACTTTACCGGCGAACGAAAGGTGAGTATCGCGTATGGCAGCCTGCTCGTGGTCAAAAGAAAGCTTAGAATTTTGCCTGTAGGGTTGAGGAGATGTTTGATCGGATAGTCTGTAGATTGTGTTCGTCCATTTTAGGCTCTGAAGAAGGCGAATTATTGCCGAAAAGTTAGCCTAAATAAATAAATTACCTAAATAAATTAAATTATAAATTATTGTGGCTAAACAGTCGAATAGTAATAGGATGTGACAGTTATAATTAATCACAGTCTGGTGGCTTGATCACTCGGATAAAGGCTTTGCTGCATCCGCTTTGTTATTAACATAACAGTGGCGGTCAAGAACGAAGACTGTGCCGAGAACAGCTAAACGCTCAAGATCAAGGACTGAGCACTCGTTGGACGGCGCTTCACTTCTGCTCTATTGAGCAGATGAGGGTTTAACAAGAGCAAATGCGGATACCCATGAAAAAACCATGTTGCTAATATGTCATATGTCCATTTTCTTGAAACGCGGGCATGTTGTGGTAACTGATTTCAATATTTTCATGTTTGACCAAATTCAAATTCACAAGGGAAACGCCTGAGCAGGATGTTTACCGTTTCTCAATGTCCAGATCTGCTTATGCAAAGGAGAGTACAAAACACGGTGGTATACAAAACCAACAAATGAAGATATATTTGTACATTCCTCCTCCGCACACCCAATTCAAATGAAACTCAGAATTATCAGAAATATGCTGCAAATGTCTAAAAGAGTGTATTCTAGAAGGCGCTCTAGAATCCTAGCGCAAGAATACGGTTAATTGCTGCCGGAAAACAAGAACACAAACGCTCGTTGTAAGGATAACGCTAAGGTTCCAATGATGTCAACAGTGAAAAGGTGTCACTCCTTATGCCATTGATATCTGATAAGTTAAGCGCTGCGATTAGAATCTGCGTTCATAAAGCGAGCCTGCAAGATATGCTAAAACTTGTTGAAGTCCCATCCTCAAACCTCAGCAGCGCGTGGTGCGTAACAAAAGTGGCGATCCAGCCTGTTCGAAAACACACTGCAATATATGCAATTCTAACAAACCGGGAGACTGCAAGTGTCGCGGCGTTGTGTACTTGATATCTTATGAATTGTGTGGGGAACAATATATTCGAGAAACAGGAAGACCTTTATGTGTAAGAATTAACGAACATTTAGACGAAAAAATGAGAAAATCGCGAGTGACTACGCCTCTGGGCGCACATCGTGTACTGTGCCATCAGAATATAAAGCTTCAAATTGACATTGCTATTCTTTCAAAAGAAACCGATATTTTAGTATGAAAATTGGATTACGTTCAAATGTCCTAAACTGAACAGAAAGGAAGAAAAATGGCTATCAGTAGTGAGCTCGTCCCATTTTTATCATTGTGTGGATTTGAGTCTGACCTTAAAAGTGAAGTTCACTCCGTCACAAGAGTTAGCATATAATGACCTGATTAAGTTCCAGAGTAGTGGACAGCCCTTGAAGTGTATTGCTGAAGGTATGTCTACCCCTGGAGCGCCGAATTTATTGACTTTTTTCCAGTCTTGACAAAGGCGACTTCCGCCGAAACGATCTGTTTACGGTGTCGTTGTACCAATAAACGGATAACACTCTTGGAAACGCTTACTGAGAACTAATCAATACTTTTCTTCTGCCGTACTAGTTGTTATAGGTGACACTTTATTGCCTAACGTTTAGGCACAATGCCGTCGCCAGAGGCTTAAAAGAGACAGTCATTTTGATCCACGATTTTGGCCGCCAAACATTCCTCCCACCGACCATTCGAATGGTCTTCAGTGGAAGCTGGGAGTCTGCGAACAGAGTTTGACTGCCAGAATGTGTCAACGTAATTTGTAGCAGTATGAGCTGCTTCAGATCTGTTTGAACCGAATGCGATGTTGAGAATAGACAAGCGTGTCGAATGACTGCGTTGTTGCGAATAAGCAGTCGCGGTGTCAAGTACTGCTTAAATAGAGCAAATGATCTATAGTCTGCAATATGTCAGGTTCAGCAATAGAACTCCAGTTAGATTATTGTTCACTCTTGTTGATGATATTGGGGTCACGGACAAGAATGTAGGATGCTTTAAGGGCTTTCTAGCGAAAGTATGATTTTCGTAGGCCAATCTGCATGATACAAGTTTGGTCATAAATTTGAGAACTTTTTGAGCTGAACAATGCGATTGTGTAGGATTTCTAGTGAAATTCGAAATCGAAATTTAATGGTTAGAATTGTCTGTGACTTCGATCAGATTTATGGTAGAGCAGTGATACACCCCTAATATTCATACAGATGGGATCCATCATTTTTTTACGAATATTCTCAAGTTTTCGGTAGGCCGAGCTCATACGCTTCAAAAGATTCGAAATAGGCTTTGGAACCATTAACTTTGGGCTTCAAAATCACCTCTGTGCTGTTGGTTCCTCTTTAAATTCATTCATGTTCTTATACATACTCTTGGAGCATTTCCATCAGTTAAACTTGCATTGTCTACGTTTATGATATTACGGGTGAGAAGAAGTACTTGTGCAGAGACTGTGTATGACACTTTGCTCTACGCAGCTATCTCAAGAGACATTTGAAGACTTCCTGCAAGATCGAAAAAAAACTGAGGATCTCAGCCTTCCGAAGAGTATTTACAGTCGAGTAGATTTCCTGCTCAATATAGTGTCCCTGCAGACGCGACAACGCTGGGGCGTCAATAAATGCCTTGCGAGTTTCCCAGCCAGTGTTTTCCAATGTTTTCTTTGCTTATTCCATGCTTTTTAGTTGATTCGTTGTTGATAAAGAAAAGGGTAAGTTAAAGAGTAGCTTCTGTTTTCTGAGAAGTTCTTTCATCGCATATTCACATCGCATATTCACAAATATACACGTGGAAGCATTTCGCGTCAGCTTCTTGTCTATTTTTTTTGTCATTCCCTTTTCTTCTGTCACTTCTTCTTTCAAACCTCCTGCTTCTTGTGAGGCGTTTCTTTGAACGCTAGTTGGCTTGTCTTGCAGCAACTTCGGATTTTATCCATAAGAAATAGCATTTTAATCAAGTATTTCATGTGATAAAGACAATAAGTCAATCGTAAAAACCCACAGCGTTTAAAGAAGTATCTCACAAGAAGAAAGAGACATGAAGTGACAAAAAATAAACAAGAAGCTGACGCGAACAGCTTCCACGTGAATATCTGTGAATACGCGATGATAAAACTTTCAGAAAACAGAAACTACTCTTTAACTTAACCTTTTCTTCTTTATCAGCAACGATTCACCTAGAAAGCATAGAATAAGCAAAGAAAACACTGAAAAACACTAGCTCGGAAACTCGTCAGGCAATTATTGACGCCCCAGCGTTGTCGCGTCTGCAGGGACACTATATTAAGCAGGAAATCTACTCGACTGTATCAATACGAATTTGCTTTATTGCAACCAAAGAGTGCAGTGTCAGTGAATGCAAATACTATGGAAAATTTTACCTACAAGGTTGCGAGTTGTACAGACTTGCGCATGTGCCGGAGCGGTGTTAGCGCCGTATCCAACGTGGACGCGCCGCGTATCGATTGGCCGGCACAGTTACAGCACGGCACTGGCACAAACTGGAACAGGGCTGGCACGGGCACCACACGCAGCATCAGATTATTGCATATCATTGTATTGCAAAATTGGCGCGTCGGAACCGCATGCCATGCTTGCTATTTCGTAGCTTGTCATTGAATTGAGTATGGGGTGCAGTAGCATAGCTCAACATTACTGTCGTGCGCTCTTTCAATCTCGCCTCTGCATCTCAAGCAATGTTTTTCTGCTATCATGTGATTGTGATTATAACTATTCTACTCTGCCTTGCTTTGGCTGTTACTCAAACATCAACAGTGGTTATCTTCTACCTCCAGTTTGAGAAATAGTATCAATGTGATACTATTCTTTCTACTGGGCAATGATACCGATCTCGCTCAAAAACTATACAATTCTACCAGCCTTCCCTTGATCTCAGAATCTGTAATATTGCTATGTCTAGTCAATACTTTTGCGCATAAGATTGTATTAGGTTGATGCAAAGATAATAGCCGATTTTCCAAGCCTTTTTTCATGGCAGCTTTTTCCCAACATTTCCTTTTTGAAATATATGCACCCCTTAAAAAGCTGTATTTACGCTCTATCTAGTGGTGAGAAGCGGGCTTCCAACCTCATCTGTTATGAATTTGCCGTGCTTCATATAACCGCATCCAAATTCAGAATTCTATTGCATTCACTTTTCTGGCCAGTGTTTGAGCTCGTATAAAGCGCTTCTTCGAAAATTTAGCTATTGTATGTAATATTTATTGTCTACATCGTCCGCAACTTAACTGTATTTTTTGAAGTTGTCCAGACTGGGATATCGGCGCCTCAACATGGATAGCCGTTGCGATCATTTTTTTGGCCATAAATTTCTTTTGGTTGCATCTGATGGTATACTGCCTGTTTAAATTGGCCACTTCGACTTCTGATCATTCCCGTGTTAGCCTGAATGGAATTCTGCTCCAACATCACGAATTCAACTGATGTATCGTGATTCCCATGGCTAATTCTTCGTCCACGTCGTATTTCTCACTTCCATGCGTTATTCTCGTAAAGCGAATGAGTAATTTTCAATTAACTATCAAAAAAAGATGAGTGTAATTTTTTACTTTTGACCTGTGAGTTCGTTCGCTCCATTGCCCGTAATCAACTGCATTGTAAAGTTGAAATTATGTAGCCTCCAAACGTGTAGATGGCGTCCATTATATACAGCTCGTAGAGACAAAAATTGAAAAAGCAATTTATTTTTTTTATGATATGATATGATAACGATAACGATATGCCCGCACGGCAGAATGGGTGACTGCGCAAAGATGGGAGTGGTGTATCAGTTTGAATGTTTGAAATATAATGCACGCTATATTGGGGAAACACGAAGAACACTCGGCATTCGCATCAAAGAGCATTTGTCAGACAAAAGGCGTAAGAACTTGGCTTCGCCGCTTGGCAGACATAGGCACGAATTGCATGGTGGAGATGACTTTGATATCAAGGTCACAATTCTAACACTTGAAAAAGAGATCTCGGCTAGGAAAGCCTTAGAATCGTTCTGGATTTCTGCAAAGAATCCAGAAATGAACAACAAAAACGAGTGCTTATCCATAACCGCTGATTCCTTCCGTTTTTATCATTATGTGAGCTATAACTGTTTATGTGACATCCCTCAGTGTAGCTCAGTCGTCCGTCGCGAACATCTACATCCGGCACGGACATCTAACGAAGCGGTGGTTCCCTGGTATGTCTTTTGCCATCACAATTCTTATAGCACTAGATTGGGGGAAGCGCCGAAAACTGGCAGGGGCTGGTAGAGACGTTTGATGGGCTGGAGTTACGGGTGAAGCTTTGAACCATTCCAGGCCTCTGATGAAGACGAAAGCGTCGAAACGTAAGGCCGAAAAGTACTGACAATAAAAGGACCACCTAACAACCTGTTCGGCACAACAATATTCGATACTTAAGCAGTTTATTATTCTGTGATAAGCACCAAACATGATCACGAACTTCAAAACTTTGCAGTGAAATGAAAGACATTACATACGTTCTACCCTCTTTTTCTAGTGCTGAGCAAAGTCTGATATGTTTAAGAGTTTCCTTGAAAAGCTTTTGCTTGGTTTTTTCTCAGTAACCATAAGTTTTCATAGCTTAAACGTGCAGACTTTGTTCAGACAGGATAACGTAAGCTTATGCTAATAGCTTGTTTATCCCGAGAAAATGTAAAGTGTCCAACTTGAACGAACAAAATGAAGACGAAGATGCGTAGCCGTGTTAGCGAACGCTAAACGAGCAAAATACTACAGGCTTTATATAATAGTCTCCCCAAGCAACATATGGTTCATAGTGCGGTGTGCAAAAAAAGTTTTTTCTCTCGTCAAACATCTGAAAAGGAATATTCGAAAAATGGTCGATATCTTTGCCAAACATATATTACCTGACATGTTTTTTGTGGGCTATCGTCATTATTACTAACGATGTTCTCGATCATTGAATTTACTAACTTTCTCATGTACTGACACCTAAGAACAATCAAGTGACGAGATTTGAGATAGACACAAACGGTTGGTCTCACTCACCCATACCTATTTGCTACTTTGAAGATGCGAACAACACTTGAATTACCTCTTTTCCCATAGTACACGAAGTTTTGAATTGAACTTATCAATGACTCCTCGAACTTCTGCAATGAAATAACTCTAGGATAGACGAATGTTTGAAAACAAGAAATCTAATACATAGGGCAGGATTCATTAGTTACACTTAACATATTTAGTCATAATTGTTATGACCTTAACGGGAGTCTTAACAATTCTTAGACTTTTCCTGCATGTGATGAGATGTTTGGCCAGTTGATTCTCAATGTTCCCCACTTTATAGGCTCTGGCAAAAGCTACTAGGCCAAAACGTTAGCAGAATAAATGCTATAATAATCCTGGTGTTGGCTAAATCACTCAAGCAACTTAATTGACAGAATTCACTCAACAGTATGATGAATGCTGCAAATGCACATAAAGCCAGCAAATTTGCGACATTTTTTTCTCTGCTTCTTCTCGTGCTTCTTCTCTTCCATGATTTTATTGAAATGGATTTAGACACTATCCTTTAGATATGTACTCTGTTGTTCTTAGGGTTTCAAAGAATTGAAAGGTTTGAAAAAATTCGACAACTCTAGGAAATTTTTGGCCTCATGTGCATCCTTGGAAACTGAGGTACAATAAAATTCTTATTTTCTGCTGTCTGAAGCACTGACGTAATGAACTTCTTATGATCTACGCGTTGATCTTTGTGATAGTTTGTTTAGTGATATGATATTAGGTTGTGCAAGACTAATGGGCGTTTTTCTATGCCTTAATTCAATTTTTTCCATTGAACTTTATTCTTTGGAAAAGGCCTAACATGCTAATGATAAGCTCTCTTCATGATCCACCTGGTGATGATCCAAATCGAGCTTCTAGCCTCATTTGTTAAAATGACAAAAACTTCAAACGAACGCCCTTGAAGAGCATTCATTCTACAGCATTCACTTTTCTGGTCAGAACTTGAGCGCGATTGAGGGCTTTTCTGCAAATTTAGACCTGTATGGAGCGAAAATGCTCTACTTATGCACATTCGCACTTTTAAAAAAATTATCCAGAATAAATTATCGGCGCCTCACACGGGTAATCGTTTTGCTAATTCTGCTTATGAGTCTCTTGTAAAGAAAGCAATCGCCAAAGCTTTGCTCATTTCTGTAAGCGTAAAGTCATTCTGTTGACAGCTCTTGTAAAAACATTTGGCCGTTCAGTACGCAGAAAATTAAAACTCATAAATTGGGACTTTGAGGCCCATGAAAAAAATGTTGAGAAAAGCTGCAATCTTATTTTATTTTTTCTTCTGTAAATCTTATTTATCCATGACATTTTTAAATTTTGTACAACTGTCTTGCGGGTACAACCAACCAACAAGGGCACGGCACATTTGGCTTACCAAGCAAGCTAAACACGTTTTTGGGGAAGGGGGGGGGGGGGAAGCAAAGAGAATATCGTTTTCGAGGAAGAGCATACCGCTGTCTTTCAATCTGCCGCCGGCGCACTGCCGGCATGCCGGCAGCATGCTCTCCAAACAAATAAAAGGCTTGTTTACAGCGAAGTGAAGGTAAAATGGCACCAAAATAGGTGTGTAGATGGGCAATGGGAGTTAGGACTAAATATGAAAAATTATGGAAAAATTGTATGCACTGAAGGCGTGCTCAACTTTTTTCGAGTTCGAGGGCTTCAAAGCCATTTGGAAGCCACCTGAGGTGGCTTGGAAAAGAAAAAGTCATAGATTTTTCCTCCTTCACATGATTTTTCTACTTTCTTTACATAAATTTCATCTAGATTCCAAACCCTACAAATTGGTTCCTAAACCGCTTCAACCGCCTCAAACCCCATCCTCCCCCTAGTTACAGCCCTTGAAAATTTTGGAAACCGGCAACGCTGCTCCAGGTGCGTAGTGCTGCTCGCTGGATACATCATGCTGCCAATTAGGAGAATACGAATATTATTGCCTTTCTTTGATGCTTTTTGGCGTTTTTTTGTTCTGCTTTGTTTCGTTCCTTCTCATGTATTTTCTCTTCTAACATCTCATAGCGGATGTCGTACCTTTATTTGTGAAAGCAAAGGAGACTTCGTTTTTTACAATTTTAGGAAGCCACCTCGTGTCGAACCCTGACTACAACATAGGCTACTTATCATTCAAACTAAAAGTTTGGAGGAATGGTCTGTCAAAACGAGGTTTCAGAAAACAACTTTTTCTTATCGAACCATAATTTCCTCCCCGCTTGTGGTATGAGTGTAGGTGGATGTGCGCTGTTTTCAAGAAGGTTTGCTTCCTCCGACGGTCGTTTTCACTGAGAAGTGTCGGAAGGTTATAGCAAGTCAAAGTGAGAATTCGCAAAACGTTCACTGTTCTTGCACAATCTATTAATTATGATATTATGATAGTTTGCAATATTTCGTAGATTTAGCTTGTATGTGAACAATAGTGTTTCCGTGTCCAAACTGTACATATCAGAAATACAAAACTGAAAGAAGGATGTTTCCCAACATTTAGTTGTAGAATGTGCGCCTCTCCGAAGGAAAATAAGCGACTGTAAATGTCGTTTTTAACAGCAGCAAAAGATGAAGAATAGGTGTTCCCTAATGCAAAATGCGGCGGCTGCAGTTGAGGGGCTGGATGACCAACTATAATTTGAAGGATTACAAGCCCCTGTCTGATTACGCTTTTTCTTTGACATCCCTCTTACCGTCTTAAAAAATACCACACCAATGACAAAAATGGCTACTCTACAAACTCTCAGCCATGAAATCGGCTTTCTGCGCCTTACAGCGAGAATGTGAACGTGCCGACTGATAGACTTTGCGCTCCCAACATGACTTAAATATCAAAAATTCTCGAAGAGTCTAACAACGGAAGTACGAATATTGAGCGTGACCCTAAAGTGTTATATACTAATGCTGTCATATATCAGAGCGCGAATCTCAAAACTATGTTCATATGTGCGAAACAATTTTCTGGAAAAAAATTGTCGCTCCAACAAAACGAATATATCTCACTAACAAAATCCTGGCATCCTCTGCACAAATTTACCACGCTTACCACTAAAACGATAGACATTTACTTTTTACAGACGATATCCGTACACTTGCAAACGCAACTCCGAGAAGTAATGTCGCTCGCGTTTCGCAGAATCGTTTTCGCAGATTATAAACACAGTTTGAAAACAACGTTGATAAGGCGACATCATGATATGCTTCACATATCGTTGGATGTGCAATGCACATGAGGACATTCGTAGCTAATAATGTCGGACAAACCATTTTTGGTGGCGAGCCTGTCATCTTTTCGCAGTACGTTTGAATTCCCTGAGTGAAGTACTCTTTCCATAAGTGAGAGCTTACACTACTGCAAGCACCACAATAGACAGGTAACAGCTAAAAAATGTCATTTTGATCACGGTCTCTCAAAATCATATCTTACCATAAGCATATAGTAGAATATCATTGAAAATGTGCTAAGGCTAACATTATCCCCATTTGCTTTTATAAGGCATACTTCCGCGAGTATTGAAGATTTGAAGATAATCAGATCTCATGACTAGCATTATTTTATTGTTTGAATTTGATTTGAAAAGCAGTGACGCTGCTGCATTTGGTGTTGTACGTAATTATGAGTGGCATGTACGTCATACCACTTATGGATATACGTCATACCACTTACGCAGACTGTATGAGCATTTGTGCAGTACATTGCTGCAACTTAGATTTATCTTGTGACCATAAGCAGCTCGTGATTCCATGAATAGTATTTCTTTCTAATGCACATCTTTTAATCTCTTAGCTGGATCCGACTTGGCTCGGTATCCGTAAGCAGATAGAAATACCCACTTTGTCTTACTTCTACACAACATTTCTTAACCTGTTCCACTTCCATTACCATCTCGCTGCCACCCGCGCTTCGTAATCGGCATGCTCACTTACCCCTCCCCCTGCATCAACCTCCAGCCCCGTAGATCCAAGTTCGCAAGAAATCGGCAGGATCGATATCAATTGATGACGAAAAGCAGCGTATGACACCCCCTCCCAGTCCCACCCCAAAATGTATGTGTGCGAAGTTTGCTGTGGTTTGAGAGTTGGAATTTGCAATCTAGAACATATGTACAGGCAGGCAGACACACAATACATAACGTAATAGACAATCAACTATATATATATATATATAAGAGTAGCGACTACAGGTCACTACAATCCATAGATAACAGTTTTGAGACTATAAAAGATTGCCATGTGAATTCTCACTCCATTAGCCTATGTGTTGCCGCAAGGAAAGATCTTCGAAATTTTTCTAGAAATTTGGCCGGAAAGTGGATCCTAAATTAGGGTTCGCTCTGCGCAATGTTGCACAAGTTCCTCCCACAATCTCCCACAAAATTGCTCTCACACCCTCCATTTGTCATCGAAAAATCAAAATTCTGCACAGCAATTGCTCTCCTGAATTTTCCGATTCTCTCAAAAATTTTCCCAAGAAATGAGTCTTGCTTTCCTCAAATGGTGCCCTACTCAAAACGCTGTAGATTTTCCTCCCACATTACCATACTTGCTTACACCCTTCACTTATCAAGAGGAAAATGGAATTTCTGCAGAGCAATCGCTATCCTGAGTTTTCAGGGATTTCCTCAAACTTCGCTCCGAGAGCTGGAGATAACGCTGTTGAACATATCTTCTGCCCATTATGGGCAAAGCTGAGCTCTGCCTTGAAAATTTGAAGAGATGGATAAAAGTAATAAATATGCTAACAAACTACATCCATGCCCCCTATCGCAATCCCTCCCCCCTTGGCTCATTGCAAATAATAGATAAATTCAATCAAAGAAGTGGGTAGTTTTGTGAACGTTAATCATATCTGTAGTTACCGTGACTTATGTGTCAACTTCACCTCCTTCTCAGAGGTCGAAAATGATTGATAAAATCAATGCAAGTAATGGCTGTAGTTATAAGCGTTTATTTTACTATCGACCCTATGGGTCGCTAGTAACTGGGGCAGATATATTGATCACTGTCTGCATGCAACTAAGAATAGCAAGAAACTGAACTCCCATTCTCTCTATTTGGCGCAATGTAAGTAGTAGTAGAAGCAAGATCGTGCTCTCAAGGAAACTTTTGACAATGAGTAATTCCCAAATCATTGACGCTGTTCTTTTTGGAGATACTCTATCCCAGATACCACAGTTCCTAAACTTGGGAATGCCTAAGCAGTCATCCACGTAGAATCGATGGTTCAATCCGAAATTCAGGTGGACTCTCTGGAACTGTGCAACGGCAGCAAACACACCGTTCGCGATCATGCACAGTCTTATACTCTCCTTAAGACGTCTCGCAAAGATTTCTTAAAGCGAGACCAAAGCTCACTCAACACTTTCCCCCGAACAGTCTTAGCAAAAATGTCTTGCCGCATGAAGCCTCTGGGTCTTCCTTCCCTCAAGAAAAAGCTCCCCTTGCTTCTTCTGCATTTAGGAGCAGACGCAGGAATTCTGCGAAGTAGATGCGGCAAAAAGCAAATTTCAAGCGAGCTTTTGTATGATTTAGCATTGATGAGAAATTCTTGGCAGAAATGCACTCCGTATGAAGCCCTTAGAACTCCTCTTCCTTCGAGATCAAGCTCCCTTCGATTTTTTTTGCTTTTTAAAGCAGAAGTTCGCAAAGTAAAAGCGGCCAAGGCGGATTTCAAGCAAATTCTTGTGAGATTCAGCGCTGAAACCTAAATAATCATATCAAAAATGTCCTGCCGCATAAGCTCACTGAGTCTTTTCTTCCCTTAAAACTTTTCTTCCCTTGAGACAAGCTCTTTTTACTGTGTTGTTTCCATTAACAAAGTAGAATGTTCACAAAGTAGAAGCAGCCGAAAACGAATGTTCAGCAAGTTGCCGTTGAAATTTGACATCAACACCTAGCTCGCAAAAATGTGTTCCCTTGTGGAGCCCTTGAGTCTTCTTCCAGCAGACCGAGCTCCCTCTGCTCACTTGCCTTTAAAGGCAAAAACAATGTTTTTACAATGTAGAAGAACCCAAAAGTAAGTTTTTAGAAGGTTTTTGTAAGTTCCAGCATTGAATCCTAGAAACTGAGCGAAATATACTGCCGCATGAAGTTCTGATTCTTTCCTCGCAACAAATTGTAGCTCCTGCTGGTTTTTTGTTTCCAGAGGCAAAAGCAATGTTTTCATAAAGTAAAAGCACCCAAAAGTGAGGTTTCAGCGAATTCCCGTAATACTGATAGATTATATTATCCTATATTCAGTAGACTTCAAAATGCTTTTAAAATCATAACGTTCTTCTCGAAAACTAATTCTTATTGTGAGAAGCATTGGGCACAGTAGGAAGCAAAGTAGAGCGGCAGTTTGCCAATCTATGATAGCAACTGGGGGCCAGACATTTGTACTAATTTGGTAGTTTTGAATCATTGTTTGAGCTTGTACATGACACGCGCATGATCCCTTGTCTGCATGTTCTTTATACTGCGGAGTGATCTTCGACGATGCCGACATGCCCATATTTGCACTTTCCAAGCAGAGCAAGCTCAATGATTTGCACTTAGAGTGCACACAGTCTGGAAACTGACTACGGACACCGTCAACAGTTTACATTGCTGTCATGCAAACCATATGGATCCCTATTGAGTGCATGCGCGCAATCACTCTCTCGGCATTTCTCTATACATCCTTATCAAATCATGTATCGCAGTTATATTTCGCATGAAGCATAATCTGAACTGCCCTCGTTATCTAGAATCTCCTGTTAACATGTTAAGAGAACACATAACACAACCGTGAAGCATATAGGGGAGCGGAGTTTCAGAGTCGCATCCAGTTTCTATCGATCTCAAGCCGTAATAAAAGGGATCTCTGTGCAACAATGACAGCTTCACAATTTTTCTTTTTCTAACATGCTTTCGGAGTGAAGGAAATAAACCATTTGAGGAGGTCGATTTGAATAAGGAGGGTGTCTACAAACCGCAGCTGTGCTCGAATTATACAATGCGCGCACAGAAATTGCAAGCTCTCGAACTCGCCTTTGACTGTACCTGTTTTCGCAGTTGGCGTCGATTTTGTGAGGATCTTCATTCCTCGGTGATGGGCCCAAAAGATGTGCAAGGCATTATCTAACATATTTGCCAATCAAAGTTTCATTTTATTCCATGGAAAAAAGGAAGACTTTGAATATTACCTGAGAAATGCATTTTCAATGTGCAAAAATGGCCGATTTTTCAAATTCTCGTAAAATGATTTTTTACAGGCTGTGTTATAAAGATATGGCACAGTCTATAGACAGCCTCAGCGGTGTTCTACATGACCACCGAGTATGAGCTCTCCAGTTTTCTTCGTGCCTGAGGAACCCCTGCGCTAACAGGCCGGATTTAGGTCGACCTTTTCCCTACTGCGTGGCCCGAAATGAAGTGCGGACCCAATAAAGTAAGCATGCCTTGTAGATAACATTGCCCTTGCGGCAAAGTTTGCAGCTCTCAAAAAGGATTTATGTGCTCGAACCCGGGAACTTTTTTTGCAACCTAATATACTCGTACTCAGCATGCTCACTCACCTTCTTAGTGGAATAAATATACAGCCGGGATGAACAGTGCAGTGAGTTTGTGAACGAGTTAACTGGTGTGGCTGTATCGACTTTCTTCACCATCACATGCTTGCATATTTCAACGCAGCAAAGACAGCAACAGGGCGCACACTGCGTGTCGTTGTACTCTGTCGTTGCGCTTCGATGTCTGCGCCCTCTTCTTTTATTATTACACTGCCGCCTGTCCCAACATTCAGCGGCGGTATCTGCGACTGGCTCTATTCAAGACAATGTTGTAGCCATACACAGGATCGAAGCTCTAGCCGTCGCGTTTTTTGGCCTTGTGTTTATATTATAGGAAAGGATATACAGCTGAATACGTCTGCATGTTAGCAGTTTCCGTATAGATTCTGTTCTGCACGTGGGTATGTTCTGGATAGAAAACTCCTTTTCTGGACTAATCTGGAACAAACTTTGCACTAAAAATTTCGGAGCTGTGCGAGTGTCATAGGCTACCACTCTCTATCGATATGATATCACCGAGATTCCTGCAATACATGAAGTAGGTCTGAAAATAACAGACAAGAAGGACGAAAGCTCGAAAAACATCTTCCAGCACACAATGTAAGTATATTTGTGTCAGCGTTGCAAAGATATGTCGAGGTAATGAGAGGTGAGGCGATCCCTCATTCTTTGAAGAATCTAGATTTGGATTAAGGGTTTGATTACATAACTTCTAGGTGTATCAGTTAGGTTTTCAGAAACCCTTACGATGAATCACTAGCACGGCGTGCTTCTCGTAATTGCTGTGTGACAAAAAAATGCCCCTAACGTCCTTTAGTTGTTTCCGTTTGTATGCACATTCAGGATAGATATGTGTCTGAAAAGCATTCAATGCAAGTTATAATAGTTTTCAAAGTCATGTCTGTAAGATCTTCTCAAGCGACATATAGGAAGATTTCTCAACTTGCACAACTTTCATGAGCTTTTCCATTGAAATCCATCATTAAGCACCATGGCTTGTGAACGCCGTAAAAAAGACGAAGTTAAATGCTTACAAGGGAATGGTCAGAAATCGAAGTGGCCAATTCGAGCAAATTACATATCGTTAGATGCAGCATAAAACGCTGACTCTAAGTATGCTTTCCTTATCTGCAGAGCGCTTTTGTAGATGGAATTATAAGCCGTTAAAGGTCATTATTTTGCTAAGAAATCGTGCGTATAAAGGTCAAACTTGGCCGCACAGAGCCATTCTCGGCTCAGTGTTCGGCCAAAACATGTAACAAGGTCTCTTCATATGGCCCGTACTCAAAGGTGAGCTAAAAGGGCAATAGTGTGCCTAATCTCACAATTTTTGTGCACGATTTTTTCGCAGTAAAGCTGCTCATAACTTCGCCTACAAAGACGCTCTGCAGATATGGAAGGCAGATTTGAAATCAGCGTTCCATGCTGCATCGAATGGTGTGCAGCTTGTTTGGATTGGCCACTTCGACTTCTGACCATTCCCTTGTTAGAGGACGCCAATGCAAATGCGCACGATGGCGCGATTGGCCTGATAGGAGCTTGCGGTGGCTGCCTTTGTCGGGGAGGGCCATATGGGGCACCTCGACAAATCTTCCCTTGACTAAACTTTCAGCGAACGATATGATTTGCAATAAATGCAACTGACACGATCCCAGTGACTGAACAACAATATCTATTTTTTAATAGGCCTAGTACGCAGTTTGTCTCAAATTCACGATTTTACCTGATGCTGGCATGGGGCTTCTCATGGCCACTTCTTTATTGACCTCGTATTTCTCACGGTCCTCATATAACAATAAACGAGTAAGTAATCAATGATACAGAACTTCACTTCAGAAAAAGCATGTGAATTTTTGGAATGGCCCCTAAGATCGTTCGCGCCATTTGCTGGTTTGCTCGCAATTATTGAAACTTTTGCATCCTGATGGCTTTCCGCTTTGCACAAGCAATTTACTTATGATCCAGTGATAAACAAAGTTAGAAAAAACTCTAAACTTTGCAGAATCCGAAGAGTAGCATATGTTTTACACCTCTTTGCTGATCAGAGTCTAAGTTGTTTAAGAGTTTTTTTGAAGAGCTAAAGCTTTATACAACTTAAGATAACAACAAAACAAGTCGAACTAATTTTTTTATTCTTCTCTCATGTGAAAAGCTCGTTCAGCGCAAACTTTGCTGAGGATAAGTTAGGAAGAGGAGATCGTACATTATGCTAATATCCCGAAAAGTTTAAGGCCTAAGGCATACCTCTAGCGACCCCGTCGTTACGATTTTCGATTGCTGCGACTAGACTGCCTGGGCGACCGTTCACAGCTTGAAAATAGCTCGTCGTTTGATTCCTGGACATACCAGAGCGATTTTGTAGCCGCTCACACACCACCCCGCATTATACGCACTTTTGGGAATTTGCACTAAATTGTCTGAAATGCATTTATTCGAGAGAATTCGAATAGAAGGTGGCGCCATATGCTTTAAGAGAACATTACATCAAACGAGAAAGGATATGGATTCATTACCAACGTTTTTCTACTGGCGCAAGTTCAACGGCTAAAGGCAATGGGTCGGCAAAATCCACCAACTCGGGATTTTAACGCGGTAGGTTCCTTATCGCCCAACAATGAAAACAGTGCAATCCCGGTTGCACAGCATCTTTCCTTGCCGAGAAAATCGCTCTCAAACTTACACGCTCAGGCCAATCTTACACGCATCTGGACGAGTTGGCAATTTCCTTCTCACCATTGGAGGCTGCCCGCCGCAACGCCATAACCATTGGGTCCTGCCACGATTTAGTGTCATCGGCCTTGGTCCACTCGTCCAGTATCAAAGGGAAGGGTATTAAAAAACGCTCATTTTCGCCGTTTTCAAGCTTTCAAAAGTGGATTTTCAGAATCAGCGTACTGAAAAACCCCAAGTAAGCACAAATTTGACTAGGTTGAGATTTGCCGAGCCACTGCCTTTAAACCGCAATGAAATCGACAACTGGTTCATAAAGTTGTGAGTTCTTTTTCAATCACTGGTAGGCATATACGCTAGCTCTGTAGCAGAAAAATCATGCTTTCGGCTTTGTAAAACTTTGGTAGGCTATTTCAACAACGAGTGCTGCTCGAGCTCTTGTCTACAATCTGCAAACGTTTATGCATATATGCCTGAGCAACCGACAATGTACATCTATTCTGCTCCAAAGATTATAGCAAGAACATCTGAGATTCGGTCACCATTTTTACCATTTGTGATAGAAAAAAACAAGAATAGGAGATGGTTAGTGCATTGGGAGAACAGTAGATGGTAACACAGAGGGTGAAGTGGCATATGGGAAGCATTCCATACTATGTACTTCGCATGAGTGTATTCAGTGATTGATAGTATAGGAATGTTCGATGACCATCCTTCTCTTATGCACGAAATTTTTGTATAAGATGGAACAGTTCTAAATGAAATTCGCATTAGCAGAAAAGATACAAAACTTTTCATAAATAAGAAGCCATTCTACCGAGTCGCTCATCGCTGGTGCAGAACTAGCGACGGAGACATAGCTGAGTGGGAGCGATGTTGCGACAATTCCCTGCTGAAAGTGCCCGTCCAAAAATGGCCCGCGATTCGTCGCCGCGTCCATCTAACACAGACGCGGCGGGACCACACAGTTGGAGGCTCGTGCGCTGCGTAGTCGGAACATATGTCCGAGAGTAGGCAATCGCGACGCGACTGGGATCGCGGGAGGAATGTCTTAGCCCTAAGGCATACCTCACACGATTTGGCCGAATCGCCACTTTCACGCGACTTGGCGTTTTGCCAGATTTCTACAAATCTATCGTGCGCGCTTCTCGAACGCATATTTGGGTAGCTTGTGTAAGTTGTTGTTAACGCATCAAGTTCTGACCAAAGGCAGCGCACTAACACCGAATAACGAAGAGTCACTGTTGTGCCAAATCGCGTAGCGACTGGAATCGCGCGAGATATGGCTTAGGTCTTAGGCCTAAGACCTCGGGCAGAGTTCAAGCGATTTGTTGCGATTGATCGCGACAAGACGACTGTGACAATACATTGCACGCCGATCTTCTTGCATTTCGGTTGTGATGGTTCTCCAACAAGACTGTTTATAAGAAGATCGGCATGCAATGAACTCTAACGCTTGTCTTGTCGCGATGGAGTCCTAGAGTGCTCAAACTTGCACACGAATGATGATGAAGATACACAGCTACTTGCGACTGAACGCGCAGTATAGTACAGGCTTCTTCTTCATGTTTCCCCAATAAACATATTGTTCCTGGTGCGGTATGCAGTAGAAGTATTTTCTTTTTTGAAACATCTAAAAAATTTCTATGATGTGGTGGCTACTAGATGGTTCAGTGGAATTTTCAAAGCTTTATCGTTATTCCTCAACATAAAGGCCGGCTGGGTGCCGGACCAACACAAGACGAGAATGCCCTCCTCGGGGTTGGCCCGAGTCAGGCTACAAAGGGTATTATGCGATAACATATGGCGAGTATGATGCGATACAACACATGGCGCGGGGAAGGGGTTCCTGGGATCAGGAACACTCCGGCGCCGCCAAAAAAAAAAATTGTAAACATGTAAAAACAATGGATTTCACTTTCTTGCTGATATTGACGTGGTAGTTCGATGGAGTTGTAGGCGATGTGGAGTGGGCGATGGAGTTGTAGTAGTGGATGGAGTTGAAGCGGGCGATGGAGTTGTAGTCGATGGAGTTGGAGTAGGCGTGAAGGCGAAGAAGGTAGAAGCGAGTAGTAGATCACGTTTGGCGTCGTTTGAAGCCGCCGGGGCGCTGACGATTACTGCAGAGGAGTGTGTTATGTGGTAAACCACAATGTACACAGCTCACTCCGCAGTCGTCAGTATGCTTGTCCTTCAAGCATCTTTCGCATAATCCGATCCGTGCTGCTTGCAGAGCTCGTCCGACTGCATCCGGGAACCGACTGCATCTAGCGGTATTGTGCATATCTTTGTTTTGATGTAAATCACAAAATGCACATGGGGAACGTGGTTCGGATCGTCTGACTAGCTCGTTGCAAGACAGTTCGATTGAACTCAGTTGGCGTAGCATGCACTCGTGGGTGGACTCCATACGTAGGTGAATTTCGCGGATTGCAGACGCGATGGGGGCAAAGGCTGGGCTAGTATCAATATCTTCGAGTAAGTCGTCGAGTTGGGACATGATTGTTGATGAACTTAGTGATGCTCTGATATTTATACTAGCTTACTCTCCGCCCACTTTTTTGTATATATGATGGTATGGACATGTGTTTACTTGCAAGGAGGAATGGCTAATCGTGGATAGTATGTTTGAGTAATTTGATATGCTCTTAATGCTGTTGGCTTGCTAAGCACTTGATGAAGCATTCGAAAAGTGTTTTTGCAATGAGGATAGCGATGCGTATAACTGTTGTGAGTATGTTTATCACAATTTTGAATACTAGCAGTATTGCTGTTGGACCAAATAGGTATGTCATGCCGATGAGCATGGTAACCGTAGCGAATGTCCCGATAGCTAACTTCCAGTGCTCGGACATGGTTTTTAGAAGAGGTTGAAGGTCGGGTAAGTCAAAATCTGTAATTGAATTTGGAGTGTGTTGATTGTTTTCTTCGGGAAACACAGTACTCCTTTTGCTTCGAGGGTGGTAATTGAGTGTCCCTCGTAATTCAAATGCCACATCTTGACCATTGCAGATCGTGTGACATTTCTGTAGGATTAATGCGTTGCTGAACTCCATTGATACAGTATTGATTGTGTTGTTATCACCGCATTCAATCGAAAACACTTGCGTCTCGCACTGAACTGTTGCCCAAGAGGGTATCTGAGTAAAACATGCTATCTGTAATTGAGCTCCCTCTAAGCAATTGTAACATCCTTTCAGTGCTATCAGGGTCATATTGCAAGGCTGTTCAATGATGTAATTAGAACTGTTTACCAACAGATTGGACTCCAGCATGACGGTCATTTCGCCTTCATAGGAATATGCGTTTACCTCTTCATTTTCTAAGCGGATGTTTGTGAATGGAGTTGTGATTGGCAAGATGTTGGTGACATCTTTTTGAAGACTCGAAATGGAATGCGGAGGGCATTTACATGCTTTTGGGGCTTTGAGATTTTCGCATATGCAGATCATACGATTTTCGCATTTCGAAAATCTCTCTAATGCTTGTTCTTTTGAATCGCATTCAACAGGAATGATGTGTCCTTCAGGTAAAATCAGGCCTT
The DNA here is from genome assembly GCA_958299035.1 of Cylicocyclus nassatus. Lineage (NCBI taxonomy): Eukaryota > Metazoa > Nematoda > Chromadorea > Rhabditida > Strongylidae > Cylicocyclus > Cylicocyclus nassatus. The sequence continues at coordinate 5,061,653 of CATQJL010000112.1, read as the reverse complement.
CGTTTTTGGAAATAGCAAATCTTCTATCCATAAGAGGAAAATGCGGTTTCTGGATGGAAATCACCGTTATGGATATCCCGCTTATATTCTGACTCACATACGGCTGTAGGCTTATCGATTTTTGTACACCCCTGTGATACATTGTGATATCGATTGCTATCTCCGCTGCGGCGGCCCATTCGATGCAGCGAACGACTTCGTAGACTGACCTACTTTTTGGAACTTGCGCGAGGCGAAGAAATGAGCATGCGGGCAGGGGCAATAAGCACCCGCAGGCGATGCCGCCGCATGTCTGATCACATGCGAGATAACCTGGGTAATTTGATGCCATTGCTAACTCTGGTATAGTAGCATTGGGCAGAATGTTATTGCATGCATTTTGTAGACATGATCCCATCTGAGCGCATCTAGTCGTGCGATAGAAATTGACTTTCGTGCTTCTAGTAAAGAAGAGCGATTCTTTCTTACACACTAGCTGCATGGGTTCATTTCTTAGTTTTATCATACCTACAATCGTATTGGCATGTCGAATTTGTATGCAGATTTCTTTATGTAGTTTATCAAATATGATTTCTTCGCTGAATGTGTAGGTACATTCTCCTCTTGATTTGCATACCATCTCTACCGTTTTGCGCATATGTATATGCTGGCAAGCGGACACTTCTGTTATCCCGGTTAGTGTTATCAGCATGATTGCAATTGCTGTACGTTTGGTTAGAGGGATTGGGTGGAAGGTGTACAACTCTTGTTGGGGTTCGTCCAAACTCTCGCTTATGTTACGATGTGTGTAAGCGCAAATGCTCCATATCATGACCATGGGAATGATTGTTCCGAAGTATAAGATTAGCGCTACTGTGACGATGGCCCCAAATGGCCAGCAATGCGGGTTTCCTATAAGGTCTTTGCTTAGTATGCTGGACATATTTTCGCATAGATCTGGAGGATGGCATTTTTTGACTTCCGTGATTGTGCCAACTGTGGAAGTATGTCGCATCTGTACGTTTACCATGCGATGCAGTGCTGATGTAGGAAGCATAAACTGCATCTCTTCTGTATTTGCAGCGAAGGATTTGCAATGGTTATCGAAACATAGTTCGAATTTCCCTGGTGGAGGGGTAATTTGTACTGTGCCATCTGTGCAGTTGATATGAAGCTGCTTTGATGCGGATATAGGATCGATCAGCATTAGCAGCATCAGTGTGATGAGAGCAGAAGTTGACCTTTGAGCGATTTCTTGTGAAAGAGGTGTGTTCTTTTCATTCAGATAAGCTAGTATTGTCATGTTTAAAATACTAGGCGAAGCCGTCACACCAAATGGCAGACGGTTGAATCTGTAAACTATCAGATTGTCCTTTGTCGGCCGGAGTTTGATGTCTTTGACCCAAAGAAAGCGACAAAGGTCTTTGTGCTCGCTTGTCAATCTGATTTGTGTAAACGCAGCCTCGATATCACATGTTAGCATAAACTTGCTAAATCTGCTGCGAATTAGAATGTCGTGGATTTTGTTGACGAATGATTCTCCAGTGAAAATGACGTCGTTTAATGAAAGTTGTCCTCTTTGTTTGGAAGATGCATCAAAAACAATTCTGAGGGGTTTTGTAGCAGAGTTTTTCCATACTCCCGAATGGGGCATATAGTAGATTCCTGCCGAGTTTTCGATCTGATAGGTTGCTTTTTCAATTATGCCATTTGCAAGGTACTTGTCTAGCATGTTTGTGTAGCAGGAACTTTGTGATGGACTTTTTGCTAGTTGCCTTTGCAAAAATTCTAGTCGACGATAGGCAATTGCGTAATTATCAGCCAGGTCAATTACATTATCTTTCAATGGAAATGGGGCGGTTACCACACCTCCTTCGAATGAAATCTTTTTGGAGTAGTTCTGATAATACTGGAACGTTTTTTCGCTGGTAGAAAATTCGTCCGTTGAAATTCCTAATCCGTCGAGTTCGAATATTTTTTGAAGCATTTCTAGCTCGTTACTATCTTCAATCAGCGTGAGAGCATGAGAAACGTCTTCTCCGGGGAGTTCTGGCGCGATTGCTCCACGTCCGTGGAGTATGGGGCCCAGAACAGTTTTCGCTACATAAAGTCCAGATGGCAATCTTGTGTTGTTGCTACTGAGAACGAAGTCGTAGTAGTAATCGAGCCCTATCAAGATTTGGGGGTCTTGATGTTCGCCCCTTATTCTCGGATTACACAAGCAAATCTCATGTTCCTGCAAAAATTGCTTATCCTGTTCCATGAGACGCGCGGAAGGGTAACCTTTTGTTATTACGGGCTTAGTTCTAACGATCAGTTCTATTTCCTTGCCAAATACGGTGGAAATTTTGATTGGAACGTGGAAGGTTTTGAATTTCTCAATATGACCTCCAATGCCCGACATTGTGCAGATATCGCTGCTTTGTTTATGTAGGTCAAATTCATGTGCAATTGTCTCATTGATCAATGTTCGTTGTGCCCCAGTATCGAAAATTACCAAAACTCGTTCAAATTTTTGAGTTCGGTTACTCCACAAGTTTGCTTCCGCGGTCATAAGCACTATTTGATCTTTTTTGTACTTTGTAGCGGTGCTCTGCTGTGGTGAAGTGTTGGGTACTTCCTCCTTGTGGAAATTGTTCATTTCATTCCTGGGAACCTCTTGATCTGTGCGATTGCGCCATAATCCTTGGCCTGTTCTCGGTTCCACAGCAGGGGGTCTTTTGCTGCTGTTTTGTGGATTACCGAAGCGATTCGCTCGTGAAGTTGATTGATTTACCGTATTTCCTGATCTTCTTGAGTTTGGAAAGCACAAGGTGGAATGGTGCATTCGCCCACATACGGGGCAATCAGGCTTGTTGCACTGGTTGCTTCTGTGTTGGTTAGAAAAGCACTTCCAGCAGCGTTTTGAATCCGTGATTACTTTTCTCTTTCTTTCAACATCCGTGATTGCACGGCAGTTTGCGGAAAAATGGTCCGCACTAGCGCAAAAGATGCATTTTTTCTCGTCTTTTGGGTAGTTCCCTCTCTCTGTGGCTTGATGTCTTTTACTTTCTTGATGTTCGCTTTTGGAGTGGAACTGTAGCCGGGATTCCACATATTTTTTGGCGTTGATCTCGTTTTCGATTTGATCAAGGACCTCTTCGACCTTTACTTCTTCCTTTCCCTGCAGAGCTAGGAGCACATTTTTTACTATGCTGTATGGGAATTTCTCCAGAATTTTTTCTGTCCACATTGCATCTGTCAGTTTGGGAACGTCTTGTCCTGCTGATATCATTTGGTTGATCAACATGCGAATTTTATCGAATGTGTGTGAGCAACCGTCCGCTGTGTTTTTTGCAGGTGGGAGATTGATAAGTTTCTGGACGATTTTTGCTCTGTTCACCGGTTTATTGCCGTATTTTTTCTTGAGCGTTTCTACCATCCATGTGTAGTTCTGTGGAATCAGTTGGATTCCCTTAACGGCCATCTCTGCTCTTCCTTTGAGGCTGTCTCTTAAGAGAAGTATCTTTTCTACCGTGCTTAGTACCTTACTTTGGTGAACAAGGGTCTCATACACCGCCCAGAATTCTGGGAACTCTTCTTCGTCTCCCCAAAATCTTGGTAGTTGCATTGCACTCGGTTTCAACGTTCTACATATCACATCTTCTTCCACCACAGCTCTGCTGCTTCCTTCTTCCACTACAGCTCTGCTGCTTTCTTCCAATACAGCTCTGCTGCTTTCTGGAACTCTGGTGCTGTCGGAGCTATCTTCTGATAGCCAGGCTGCATCATTTGGATTGATCACTTCGTCGCTATTTTCGACAATGTTGCTCCCGGAGCTTGTTTCTGTGATATTTGGGTGAAATGTTTTAGGTAACGTTGTGCCTAGTTTACGCGACAGCCGTTCTGCGTGATTTCGTGCTTCGGTAAGTCTGGTTCCTAATATCAGAATCATTTCATTTGCTTTTGCTATGTTTTCCATACATTTCGTTTCTTTTTCTAGTTCTTCAAGTTCTTTTTCCATTTCTTTTTTACTTAGTCTTGTCTTGCTGTCCTCCCACTTGTTTTGAAGTCTGTCGAGGAGGACTTGAAGGGCATCTCTACTTTGTTGGATAGATTGTATGCTGCCGGTTATCAGGTTTATCGATCCCAGGCACGTCTCGTAGTTTTCATCGTCTGATTCTTGAAGGGTTAGCTCCTCTTTGTATGGTGCGAATTTTTGCAGTAGCATTTGCAAAGTTTTTGCACTTTGTGCAATTGGTCTTTTGAAGAAAAATAGCGCCATTTTTCTGTTTTTGCGCTGGTGATTTGCTTACTTTTTTTTGGTGTTCCAGGAGAGTGTCCTGGACCTGGGGGCCAGCGGGGGTTTGCTGGACTATTTTTTTTGCCAGGATGGGTTGCTCTGGACTTGTGTGCCAGCGGGGGCTTGCTGGACTTTTTTGCCAGGTTAGGGTGGCCTGGACTTGTATCGGCTATTTCTTTTAGTCGATGCACCAATTTGTGGTGGCTACTAGATGGTTCAGTGGAATTTTCAAAGCTTTATCGTTATTCCTCAACATAAAGGCCGGCTGGGTGCCGGACCAACACAAGACGAGAATGCCCTCCTCGGGGTTGGCCCGAGTCAGGCTACAAAGGGTATTATGCGATAACATATGGCGAGTATGATGCGATACAACACATGGCGCGGGGAAGGGGTTCCTGGGATCAGGAACATATGAACAGTGAGAAAGGTCAATATCGCTCAAAGGCATGTCAACATATCTTACCTTACAAGTTCTTTTTGGGATTTTGTTATTCTTAGTGACGATGTGCTTGATCATTGAAATCACTATTTTGTTCATATTCCGGCAGCTAAAACCAACTATTACATACAGTCGAGTAGATTTCCTGCTTAATATAGTGTTCCTGCAGACGCGACAACGCTGGGGCGTCAATAAATGCCTTGCGAGTTCCGAGCTAGTGTTTTCCAGTGTTTTCCTTGCTTATTCTATGCTTCTTAGGTGATTCGTCGCTGATAAAGAAGAAAAGGGTAAATTAGAGAGTAGCTTCTGTTTCCTGAGAATTCTATCATCCCATATTCACAGATATTCACGTGGAAGCATTTCGTGTCAGCTTCTTGTCTATTTTTTTGTCATTTCCTTTTCTTCTGTCACTTCTTCTTTCGAACCTCCTCCTTCTTGTGAGGCGTTTCTTTGAACGCTAGTTGGCTTGTCTTGCAGCAACTTCGGGGCTTTCATCCATAAGAAATAGCATTTTAATCAATTACTTCATGTGATAAAGACAATAAGTCAATCGTAAAAACCCACTAGGCGTTCAAAGAAGTATCTCACAAGAAGAAAGAATCATGAAGTGACAAAAAAATAGACAAGAAGCTGACGCGAACTGCTTCCATGAGGATGTCTGTGAATATGGGATGATAGAATTCTCAGAAAACAGAAGCTACTCTCTAATTTACCCTTTTCTTCTTTATCAGCGACGAATCACCTAAAAAGCATAGAATAAGCAAGGAAAACACTGGAAAACACTAGCTCGGGAACTCGTCAGGCAATTATTGACGCCCCAGCGTTGTCGCGTCTGCAGGGACACTATATTGAGCAGGAAATCTACTCGACTGTAAAACGAGTTTATAGAAACTCAAACGACTCACTCATCCTTGTTTGGTATTTTGAATATGCGAGTTACACTTGAATCAACCTTTCCTGGCCCATATGATACAAATCTTTGAAGTGTGTGTATCAAAGAACCTTTGAACTTCTGGAATGAAATTTTTCTGAAATAGACGAATATGTGAGAACAAGAAATCTAACATTTCAAGGTGAGCATCTTTTATCAACTGCACAAATCGTTTATTCACAGTTCGCAAGTAAATCTCTCTCGATAATCGCAAATGTGAAGAGTAATGCAATAAGCTATCAGTTGTGCGATTTACTTTTTTTGGGGAGATTTGTATAACAATCAATTTGGAACTAACCATTTTTGGTGCCAAGCCTGTTTTATGTTGACAGTATATCCGGATTTCTTTCTCGAAATGCTTCTTCCATAAAGGAGGTTTTTTATCACAAGCGCCGCAATAAACTGGCAACAGCTGCAAAATGTCATTCTTTACACTTTCACTCTCAAAAATCATATCTCACCATGAGGAGACAGTAGAACATCATATTGAGTAAGGCTAATACTTACATGATCCTCATGTACTTTTATAGTAGCATACTTTCGCGCATATTGATAGTATTTTCATGACCACATGAAAAGCATTTTGCGATTATTTTTGACTCGTATTCAACTCAGAAAGTACTCACTTGCATTGTTCGGAGCTTGGTCGTACGTTATACGTAAGCGCATGTGACCATTTGGTACGCTGTTGTAACTCAGATAAAGTGTGTTCTTGTGACCATAGATACCTCATACACATAGATTTTGATGTTTTTGTTCAACATCTTATCATATGAAGCTGAATGTCCGTTGATGTGTTTATGTGTATGTCTGAACGTATGTTACAATAGAAAACTCCATCTATGAAATCAAACTTGCACACATACACTTCGGGAAGGGCCCTCAGACAATCGCAAAGAAGTTCCAGCGCGAACTAAACTATTCAAACTTCCAGGGGACGCTCCCATTGGGCCTGTGGCGTGAGAGGGACCGTAGATTCGCCCGCAGGAACGATTACTTTTGGGTTGGAGCAGGAATCCTCCGCAGAGCACCTTACTCTTCCAACGCTGAATTTGAGGATGCGCCTGCCAAATAACTCAATGTTGCGTCTTGCAACTCTACTTGCAACTCTAATCTCCGTATCAAGCTTGTCGAGCCACTTTTTTGAAAGCGGCGTCCAGGCAAATCTGGACAAATGGGTATCGCCAGCGGAAACTGATTTTGGGAAACCGCGCAGAGTTACAGCATGAGATGAGTTACCCAAGCTCTAAGTTTCCATTACTATCAGCATCAAGTACAAAATTCTTCGTTAATGCGGTTTGAATTTGTACATAAAAGTTTGATTTGCCTTCTCCTCTTCTCTTTAGTAAATATCACTTTTTCGATCTGGACAACCGTCTCCTTTCAGCTTCAGTGAATGCCTTGACTATTGGGGAGTCTGCCTATAAGCGAAATTCTTGCAAAAAAGATGGCACTAGGAAACTAATTTGTACCAGCTTCTTAACATCGTAGTTTGTCTCTGATTGTGAATGTTGCGCACTGATCAGCGGTTGATCGTCGTCTTCTTGCTGTGACTTTTCGAGAGCGACCAAAATTTGTTCTTTTGTGCTTTTGTCAAAGTCAAATCGCTGTGTTGAAAAAATTTCAGGTACGAAGGTAAGGAGATAAATAAATATTAACCATGTTGACAGCTCATTGTCGAGGTTGTTATTCTTTTTAATGATATGCATATGCCTAGTTTATAGTGCATGAGCATGGCCTTCGCTCTTGAGAAGTGATTTTTTTCAACTCCGTCAAATTTGTACAGCCCTCTTCAAAAAGACATGAAGGCAAGAGAGTTACCAACGATCATACAGTGTGCACATTATTTTGGGATACGCTGTAGATTTTTGTCACCATACATAATGCTGCTTGGACCTGAAAGGCTAATTTAAGTATCAGATGCATAGAGCTTTCCTCAGAAATGTAAGCGAGGAAAAAACTACTGAACTTCATTTTTCAAAGCTCGCCAAGAATATAAGTTTGCAAAAGAATCTGAAATGCTGATGCTTAGGTTTTACGACTTAGTTTGTCGAAAATGTAGGCACCATTAACCGAGACCGTTTGCAATAAGAATTGCAAAGTCACCTTCAACAAACTTGAACTATAACTCCAGTTTTCATGTCGGCCCTTGCAGTGTTTCAGATTTACAAGAACATGATAAAATGACAAAAGGAGAATGATTCTACAATAGGCCTGAATGATTAAGTAAGTCTGAAATACTACAAAGCAAATCATGGCAGAGCTTGACTGTGAAATGTTCTCTTTTTCGGAGCAATAAAGCGCTGCGATGTATTTTTTATTCCGCATGCTTTAGTGTTTATGCATTGAATTGCGATGCCCTCATGAAATCAATCTTTGTTCCACGTTCTGGAAGATAGTTTGATAATGCACACAACTTGCACAAATTTGTTGCCAATTCAAATATTCTTTCAAATATTCTCGGATAGATTTCTGTTGCCAAGCATGGCACTAGAAGAAGTCCGCTCAAATGACAGACGCGGCAAGAGCGTCTGCAAAAGTGTTAGCCGTAATCCCAGCGCAAAAGCTTCATGATATAAGTCAGTGCATATCACGACCAGAGAAAGTGGCTCGACAAGCTTGATACGGAGATTAGAGTTGCAGTAGTAGAGTTGCAAGACGCAACATTGAGTTATTTGGCATGCGCATCCTCAAATTCAGCGTTGGAAGAGTAAGGTGCTCTACGGAGGATTCCTGCTCCAATCCAAATTTAATCGTTCCTGCGGGCGAATCTACGGTCCCTCGTGGCGTGAGCCCCGCCCTACCTGGCAGCTCCAATACGAGTGTCGCCCGGAAGTTTCAGAATTTTAATTTGCGCCCGGTTGCTTGAGGGGGTGTTGTAGGAACTTTCTTATTAGCGGTATTGATTTCATCGATTTTTTGTAAGGAGCTGCGGCTGAAGTCAAAACAGGAGATTAAGGCTGATTACGAGTGATATAATATATCATTTTTTTCCGATTTTATAGATTCAGTCTTCGAGCTAGGGGGCTGGAAGTTATTTCAGGAAGATATTGGTCGGTGCGAAATTGATGCGTGTTTTTCCAAGTCCTTTTCCCGACTTCCCTCACATTGTCTCTTACAGTATGTACTTCGCATGATTCAAAAGCTCCTTCTATGCTCTATCTAGTCTATACATAAAAGATCATTGTGCCTATTCGAAAACGTGTAATTGCGGGAAACCGCGCGGCTCCCGCAGCGAAAGTTCCTGCAAATCTAGCACCTTTAGTTTGTTGGTTCACTGGTCCTAACATCAAATATCTTTATAGTTGAAGTTTTTACTGTATTCCAAACGCGCACTCAAAACCGAAAAATTAATGTATTCACTTTCTTGGTCAGTATTTGAGTGTCAATAATAGCTTTTCCTTTCAAACATTCGTAACATTCGGGCCAGATATCTTCTATCCGCTACATGCTTGATCATATTTTCGAAATCATCATGGGAACTCGGCGTCCCAAAGGTAGTAGCTTCGGGCATTGACCATCCAAAAATTTCCTTTGAAAGAGGCAATCACTGAGGCTTCCATTTTTGCAAGCGTAGAACAAGGGTAGAACGCCTCTTTAGCACTTTTCACAAAGAAAAGCCTGCCATGTGTATTATAATTTGTGTCTTTCGGAGCTGCTCCAAAGAATGGACAACCGTCTTTTTTGTTGGGTTTTTCCTTTTTTGTTTCTGCAGAACTTCTTCGTTGAAGTACGTCGAATGCACCTATACTACTGGCTTGCGGCTGCAGAAAAAAAAACCTATCATAAGCCATAATAAAAAATTGGACTCAGTCGCGATTTGTCAAAGATGAGTCGTAGTTGGGTGTTTCAGCTGAAACCACGCAATCATTTTTCTCAGTGTAGAATCTGCATGAATATCTCAAACGCAAGTGAAGCTCGAAACAATGATGACTAATTTTTCAGTTTCAAATACTTTGGAATTTGTATGAGTGACGACGGCAGAGTTTCTCACAAGGTGCAACTTTTATCTTCAATAGTATGGTAATCTGACACAAAATAGAAATATCAGGGCAGGTAAAAGGGAATAAAAAAAGTGACACAAACACGACAGAAACGCACCGGTAGCAGATAAAACTTTGAAAACATTGGCAAACCAAAATTAGGTCGGAATGCAAAAATCGGAAATATGGACTTGGATAAAAATGGAGATATGCAAGAATATTTGAGTCTACATGTGTCGCGTATTGCCAAAGTTCAGTCCGCTGGCCGTAGCACCTTTGTTGGTACCCATCTGCAGTCCAATCACATTCTGTCCAGCCTTCAGCTGTTCCTGAGTCCATTCTCGTTTCTCACCTTCGGCTTCCTGCAACCAATGGTGATTCAAAGATATTATAATGCTATAAAAAATCGAATATCTACCACAAGAAGGGATTCAAAAAGTCGAATACTGCGCAAAAAGTCACACAAAAATATGGACAGAAGGTGAAGTTTACCTTGGGTCCAAGACCTTGCTTTCCAAACAATTTCTCGCTCTTTCTAGCCAGAGAAGCAAGGCAGATCAAAACGGTGTTAGGATCCTGAGCCTCATACAGATCGACCGTCTGAAATAGCTTTCAATAGGAATAGATAAAAAGAAGGAAGAAGAAAAAAAAGCTACCAAAGGTAAATTCTGATTACCTGAAACAGCTCAGACTTCGCAACGTGCTTTTCGGCAAAAGCTAGGAAGAATGAGATGTTTTCCATTTGTTTGAATGCCATTGCAGAGGTGTTGATTTTCTTGACAGCTCCTGGCTGCAGACTGTTGGCCAATCTAAAACATTTCAACAATTTGAGGAGTACAGAATAGCGCATTTGGTTACCTGCACAAGAGAGTGCCATCCTTGAAAATTTTGATGAAACTATCTACGCTACCATCTGTTTCGAAATCTTCACCAGTTACGTTCTAAAATGGCATCAGCTCATGCACATTGTGCTTAGAGAATTTAGGTGAATCACTAAGTTCCAGCCCAGATAACCTGTCGACAATTGACATGAAAAAAATAGTCGTGAACAGCAAGTTGTCAAATCAAAACATATTTTTTGGGTAGAATAGAGCTCTTTGAGTTAATATGGAACAATTCTCAACCTCCACGTTGCAAGCCTAGATGTTTTAACACTGCTTTGGTGTGGTGTGATAAGCAAATGCTTTGCAAAAAGGTCAATTTTTTTGCAATTCTTCATTAAGTTCCATGCTGATGCAAAATCATCTCTCTCCTCAATTCGGTCTCTCTTATCAGTCATCACCGCCTATCACCAGCCAAGTACTTATAACAGTTTCTTCTAAGGCGTTACGCATGAATGTGCAAGAAACTTCAAAACAGAACGTGCCATCTTCGTCAATAGATGAATTCCAAAAAGTCACTAGAAAACCAAGGAAAACACGCATCACTTATGCATCAAGAGATCATTCAACGATCTGAACATTTTCGGCACATACTTATGGTCATAAGCAAACGTCATTTTCGCACATAAAATGTATTCACAAGCAGAAGTTGTTCACACTATAAATTATGACAAAAAAGACTTGAACAAACAAAGTATCGAAACAAACCGTACAAACAAATTTGCTGAAAGTTTTTTTGACCCCCCGTTTTCTATCAAAAGCAAGGTTTTCGGCTTTAGAGATTGTGATTCTCAGCTTTGACAAAGCCAGACTGGAAAAAAATTGTCTACAAAACATTCAATTGAGAATACTGAAACTGTGTACTTTCTGCACGAAAACAGGTGAGAACAAGAGCATTGTATGTTATTTTCGCACATCTGCATGTATTATTTTGTCGGCGCTTTCATTTGTGTTATGAATTGTTCACATTATTGCCCTTTTTTATTCTCTTCTTGCAGCGGCCTACGGAATGTGTGCGAGCACTATGGAACAATGATCGAGTGCGATAAGGCGTAAATAGATAACCATGTGATGCTGTACACATCTAACAATAAGATAACTTCACGGAAAAGTTGAACAAGAGATAAAGGTGTCGAAGTATGAGTTCAAAATGTAGTAGTTCTCATCTAAGCGAGTGGCAATTACTTCTATTGGGCAACAGTGAGCATATTTCCTGCCCACGCGGCACAGCGTAAGAACATTGAAACTATCAAAAACATAAAAATCAGCATTAGTAATGTTCAGATTTCTCTCTTATCACCGTACTGCCTTACGAGTAAAGCGCAATACAGCACTAACTCCATTCAATCTGGAGCGCCATAAATCGGAGCACAATGCCAGCTACTGTCAATAAATCTGAAGCGAACATAAATGTATGCGTGCGATGTTGGCAAATACTGTTGGACGGAAAAAAAGCGAAGTGCGCACAAAAAAGCTTCCAAAGCATGTGCCTTACCTAATTTTCCTTTACCTTATATAGCTCTACTGCGCGCAACAAGTAAATCATGTTTGTTTCAAACTATAAACTCTTCAGAATCGAACACTAAATCAAAACTAAACTATTGACGTATGGAAAAATAGTAGAGAATAACATAGAAAGGAGGAAGATGATGTTTGGACGACAATGACTTTGCGAAAAAGGAAGATTGGAGTTAGGGAAAATAATGCAACCAAAATAGCTTCTTAGAATGTCATTTAGTGATTATGCATTCTTGTTGCCACCAGAACGACATGACCAGAATGTTGGTATTCTCCACTTCTGGCATCTGTTTGCCGAATCTGTCAGCGCAAATAATTTTTCATAGTTCGAATTGCTAAATTACAGAAAACTCAGATAACAATTTTGCATAGTAGCAAACAAAGATACAAGGATGATAAAAAAAGATGAAGTATGTCAAGCGAATATCAACAGATAATAAATGTGTACCTTCACCCACTGGAGAATTTGTCCGGCAAGTTCACGATCATATTTTCCATGAATTTTCTGCTGTGCTTCAAGTGCAATACCGGACTTTTGTGCACGAACGTCACACATTATCTGGAACTAAGGAATTAAAGGAGCCACTTCATGGAAAGGATGTTGAAAGAATGGACGATGAGTAAGCGCTCGTTCGATGAATGACAACGAAACGAAGCTTTTTCAGATGTCAAGCGAAAAGGGCGTGATGTCGAAACGGATGATGATGTCCGAGAGAAAAGATTGGTCTTTGTGTGCGTGTGGCGTACGAGCAACCTCCAAATTTTCGCTTCGCAATCGATAGTGCGTCTCGTTAGCCTATTATATGGAGGAAATAAACATGATAAATAACATAAATGGCATCTTTAAAAAAACGAGAGAACTCATGCCATAAAACAAACCGAGGTTTTCTGTTAAATAATTTTTGGAGGGATGCCCTTACTAACCAATACAAATTCTTCAGCCATGTTCAAATTAAGAATGCAAAGATACGAGCAGAAATAGTGCAACATATGCCAACAATAAGGAGAAAACCTAGTGTAATTGTATACCTCCTAGTAAGGGCATCCCCTTGTTTGTTCAACATATTTCGCGTGCAGCAAGAGCCAAAGAATAATCTGCAATGAATTACTGCATATGTTGCGAAGCAGCCGAAGATAGAAAGGTCGGTGGAAAAACCCCGTACGTCAAAAAACAGCAAGTAGCGCAGATGGCACTCAACCGATTAGGAGCGGGCGTATAATCGAGGGAAAAACGCGCCAAAATCAAAACTAATCGACCAAAGATTGAGGTAGATTGCATAGAAGATCATCGCGATTGAAATTTTTACTACTGACAGAACGAAAGTGAATCATTTCTCGTATCAGGGGAAGAGAACAAGAAAATAGCGCCGACCGTTCCGATAAGCCGATAGCAACTGAGTCAGCCGTGTCTCTCTCCCGAACAGAGGCAAACCGATTGCGCGATGACGTAATTCTGGAATGTACAGGCACCCGTGTGCACCCCCGCGGAGAATTACCGACAGCCATAACGCTCTCATAATGAGTTTCCACTCCCCCGCTATTTGAAGTCCCATAAAACCCCATTAGCGTTTATTTTATGACAGCACGCTAACTTTTCAACGCATGTGGAGTTTAAAGTCATCTTCAAGACCTCACGTGCAATTGCACCAGATAAAGGAAACTTCATTCTGTGAATAAGGAACCCGGAACCGTTTGCAGGCCAAAAGAAAAATAAAAAAAAACAAGCTTGACTGTGTGATTAAGAAAAGATTGTACTTGTGATCTATCCAATCCATGAATTTGCCTCTTGAAAACAGGAGAGAGCAAGTCAAACCTTTCCTGCAATGCGTCTTCGAGTCAGTCACAGAATGTATGATACCTTTGACACTCTGGAGATGGTGCCTGAAAAGTGATGGTTGTCCCCTGTGCCACAGTAAAAGTGAAAATTATTAAAGCAAAGATAAAGAAAAAGAAGAAACGAAACTGAACTAGCAAATGCAAAAAAAAATGGATAAAAATCGATGGAACACTGCAATAACTTTGAAATCTTCTTTTGGCGGTATTCGAGTCGCAGGTTTTCGCTTCAGGACCGCGAGTGTAACCCTTTAATTCAAGCGGCTTGGCGGCCGGAAGACTGGGCTTTGTGACCCAACTGAGGTCGCTCGCGCCCGCTTCACAGTTTGTGTGTCTCTCGCGCGTGCGTTCTGATCATTACCTAGCCTTAAATTAGGTCACGATCCCGCCTGCCAGCCGCCAAGCCAATTGAATTGGGTATAACTCGGGAAGAAGAGGGAAAGTAGAGTCCTCAGGTGTTTACCAAGTTTGTAAGGAATGCACTGTGAAATCTGCATCCGAGACGGTGTCGTTAGAGCCCATTACGTCTGAAGAAACAGTGGGACAAAAAAAGCAACGCAAAGCTAGTTGCACTAAGAAAGAAAAAGCGTTGTACTCTGGCTTGTGCATGCATGCCAGTGCAGATTTGGAAACTAGTGCAATTAGACAGACCGAGTCATTAAATGAGGGCAATTGTGATTATCTTTCAAGTGCTTTGCTTTGAGGAGGTTGGCACTCTCGGAGTGTTCCTATAAACTTTTTATATCGCGGTATTTAGAACAGCTAGCTGCAGAATATCTGAGAATCACGAAAGGGATAAATCCAATTACTCCCCATTTAGGACAGCTAGCTGCAGCATATCTATTTAGGAACTACGAAAGCCAATACGTTTAGATATTCAAAGCGGCTCCATAGATTTGTGATGAGTCATATTCTTTTTTGACTTTCGCAATCTACAAGAAGGATTAGTAAGGATTACGGAGACCTTGTTCAGCAAAGTCTGACATTCGCGATTATCGCCCTGCTAAGCCTTGATAGACATTCTCGGTCGTGAACTTCGCAGAACATGGGGATGACACTGAATAAAAAATAGAGTGACCTTTAATTTAACTGGCTTGGCGGCTGGAAGGGGGGCTTTGTGACCCAATCAGGGCCGCTCGCCAGCGACGCAGTCTGCGCCTTTCCCGCTCTCTGATTATTACCTATAGGTACCTATAGGCTATAGCCTCAATTAGATCACGAAGCCCCTCCTTTCAACCGCCAGGCCAGTTGAATCAGGTATATACAGGATTAAAAGAGATGTAAGTTGCAGGGTTCATTTGTTTATCTGATTACGCATTACATTACTCAAAGGTATAAAATCATTGCATATTTTAGACAAGTATGACAGAATTTCAAAGAATTAATGATAGATAAATAATTTTCAAATGATAAACAAAACAGAAAAGGGGTTCTCGAATCTCTATAACTTTACACTTACTTCACATCAAGACTTATCAAGTTCAACGTAACGATTCAAAACTGGTAATTCAAGGTTATGTGGAAGGGCGTTGTTTGTTTTCAGCGGGATTTGCGCTTGCGTTTATGGGAATCTTGCTTTGACTTTTGCTGAGAATAGAAAGCTAGCAGGAATCTTCGTCATCTCGTTTGAGTGCAAGCAATGTTCTTTTAAAAGTGCAGCTTATTGAAAAAATAATGGCTTACGACCATGGATGGCTGATGCATGAGTATCATCTTGGGCGGTATTCAAGGAAAGGCCTCCAGAGCGTTTATGATCATCGTAAAATTTTGAAAGGAACGAAGGTTTCGGACGAAATCGAAAGAAGTGCTAGTAAAGATAAGAGTTGCCCTAGAAGTTTGATGTCAAACCATAGTGCAGAAAGTGATCCTAATTGTGAGTAATACTGAGCGAAAGTGAGTCATAAAGCAATCTTATAAATACCTTGTGTGTATACAAAGGGCTGAAGTTAAAAAAGCATAAACGGTGTGCCTCTCCATCGGTAGCTGTCGCACTCAACTATTATATTTCAGCAGAGAGGGAATAAAAGGAGTTTATTGGTGCAGTCATATTTAAAACATTCTTAATTTTTGCATTTCCTGCAATTTCTGCATTTTTGAGCAACTTAGAAAAAAATGTAAAGACAGCTACATTAAGCATCTTATGTAGGTTCATGTTTAACATTAACAAAAAAGACAAACAAATTCCAAAAATTATCACTGTCATGACGAACTGCCATTTGATTCAACTGGCTTGGCTTCAAGGCGGGGCTCCGTGACCTAATTAAGGCTAACTAGTGTTCAGAGAGCACTCACGCGAAACAGACGCAGGTGCGTCGCGAGCGCGAGCGGCCTTGATTACGTCACAAAACCCCGCCTTCCCGAAGCCAAGCCAGTTCAAAGGTTACATCATAATATACTAGATCATTGAAGAACAAAGTTACAAAACACATAAATCAAAAACTCCTGAAAACCAAGAACACTGTTTACAATTCCTTGCTGACTGGTATACAGTATGAAACACAATATCACAAGAAATTTTCTTACTAGACTAGACACAAATAAACTAAAACAAATACTTTATAGAAAAGCGTGTTGAAACAGATATGAAAGAGCATGTTTAAATGACCCTGGACATATTGTTACAGGAGATACAAATGTCGTTAAAGATAAACATTTGGAATCTATAATGAATAGAGGCACCATTATAGAATTCAAAAAGGTACCAATGAAAAAGAAGTACTTTAACAAATTAGTTTGTCCGTAGAATTCATTGTAGATTCGATAGGCATGACTGTACTAGAAAATACAAACATAAATTCTCTCTTAATATCACGTATGACATATATACAGCAGAAAATACGGATGACATACAAGAAATACGAATTAAGCAATAAAGAACATTCAAACATCAAAGCGCTTCCTTTCATAAGATTATTAACGTTCTCAAACATTAAACATTTTCTTCCATGAATTTATTTCCATGAACTCAAGCCACTTGTTAATCGAACAAGACTAAAAAGCAGACAAAACTACAGTTACGATTGCGAGTATTCCATGGAAATACAAAGTAATTTTGTAATGTGTCAATAAGATAGGTAATAATGATTATAGATTCATGTGCATTAAACTCTATACCCAATTAACTAATTAGGCATAACTATATAAGAAAATACAAAACACAATTTTCTCCTAATATCATACATGACATATACAACAGAAAATACAGATACATGGACAGACATAAACCACCTTGCAAAAACAACAAACTGCAACACAACAAATCAACTATAATTCTCTTTTATATGCAGTTCCTAAATTACAGGGCTCCTAAATTGCAGAGTCGTTTGCACCAGCGGTCGCGCGAGCGCGTCGCGCCCGTGCTTTTGCCGGCGCCGCCGCCATCGATCGAGGCGGCGCCATTGATGCCCGGGCGCGACGCGGTCGCGCGACCGCTGGTGCAAATGACTCTGCAATTTAGGAGCCCTGTACGTAGAACACCTGTTGAATTCAGATTCGTAACTGGTGCTACACACAATAACATCAAAACTTTGGTACTTGAAATGAAAACACTTCCCACATTTGCCAAACATCATTTCGAAAAACATATGCAAGCCATAAGAAACAGGAACCATAACTTTCACAGCTACTGGTCTGTAGATAACATCAACATTAGTGAAAATTCAACGAATATCAACCTGGAAAATATGAAAATTCACTCAGCCGATTTTACCAAAATTTATTAGTCTACCACATGACACCATAAAATCTGGTATAACAGAACTTCTTAGATTATGCTTCAACAATACAAATAAAAAATACATAATAAACAAGTGAACGTTCAGTGAACACAGTTTTAAACAAGAAGTTGGTGTTCCTCAAAGAGGTAACAATCAGCCCACTATTATCTATCGATCTTACACTCTTACGGTATGAATATATATATATTCTATCCAAAATAATGACAATAGATTCGAATGCTTCCTTATAACTGTATGGACGATTTATTACTTATCCATAACATAGACGAAGACGCTATAGATGGCTCAATTGTGAACATTTATAATAACAAAGATATATACCAATCTAACTACCTTGATGTGATTATTGAAATTATAAACAATAACATAACTAGAAGACTATACAATTAAACTCATTATTTTATTTTATGTTGAAAGATTCATACATTTTACATGGAATATCTTTTTGAATATTAAAAAAAAGTGACAATGTATATAGGAATCAGAAAGCTCGAACATGTACATATTCTAATTTGTGCTAAAAATCACACAACTCAAGAATATGTATACTTGACAAATGAGTGTGATATTCATACGATAACATCTCCTTTATTCAAATGCCTGCACAGAAACCCGTTTATTTGATGTACCCTAATATCGCGAGTATAAGGCGCACTTTTTCGAATTTCCAAGCGAGCCGCTCAGCCGCTTTACTGTATTCCGGAAAGAAATCCTTACATCGCACGATTCTCTCAAGCAATATACAGCACGCTATAGGGTCCTTTGGTTGTAGAGTCCTTTGGCTTGTCTGGGCTTGTCGATTTTGCAAAAAAAATCCCCGCGCCTTACACGCGTGAAATTACGGTAAATACAATATATTCAATTTTTTCTTCCAAAATTTGACAGGTATTCGATTCAAATAAACAATAACGTTCCTTTTCATTCTCAACCAATCCACAACAATGAAAGTAAGGAAAAATTGATACAAATGATAAGTTTGTCATAAATAACTTCAATGAAATTGAACCAGAGTAGACAAGCTCATTTCAAACAAACTTCACAAATACGCGCGGATCGTCTGATTAAAGAAGGTTGCAGAAGAGAAGATGAGTTTTTCTATTTTTCAAGAAAAAAAACACTTTTCGAAATCAAATCACTCCAGGCCTTCTCTCCTTACTGAGAAGTCCCGGAGAGCGCCTACAAATTGCAAACTCCGTCTAAAGGAAGGGACGAAACACAGAATACGCGTGAACTTACTTTTTCTCTTTCATTAGAGGTGGCGCTGGTCACGCTCTCTAATGTCGATGGCAAAGTCTCAAGAATTTCAATCAGCAGGGGTATATTTCGAAGATTTTTTGCAAGGCTAATAAAAGTTTGAAATATTATTGTAACCATACGCAGTCAGTGAATTATCGCTCAATTTCGTCATTAGTCTAGAGCACTTAAACTTCGTGAGTCTCATTTCTTCAAAAGGCAAGGGTCTTGGATGCGCAACATTTTATTTCAGCCAACTTTCCATGTGTACTTTTCCCTTAATATTACGGCTCATACAGCGAAGCAGTTTGAAAGACAAAAAAGCCACGTAGCTGTACAATTCCACTATAGAAGAAGAGAAGGTGAACTAAGCAAGAACTTGCGCCGTGACCGCAATGAAGGTTCTAATGATGATCCGTCTATGTTAGAGCGGTTTCAAGGGCAAACAACGGCTACGGAAAGAAAACTGTTTATACTTTCTTTAAATGAATTCAGTTAAGACGGTAAAAGATCATTTACAATTTTTTTGAGGTTGTCGTTTGCCGTGCACAAACAGATTTTCCATATACTCTTTGAAGCTGATTTAGTGCAGTTCGAATATATTTGGCTATGGGACAACGTTTAGCTCCAACGCTAGCCATCGTCTTCATGTCCAAAGTGGAAGAGCCCGTGCTTATTATAAAGCCATTGCTGTATTGTCGCTACATCGATGATTGCTGCATAATCTGTCCCACCCAAGCCGAGATTGATGTATGCTTCAATCTCCTCAATCAGCAATTCGCAAACATTAAGTCCACACGGGAAACACCACATGAAAACTGGCTACCGTTCTTGAGCGTACAAGTATGCCTGACGGGTGGGGAATATAAGACAAAATGGTACCGCAAACCCAGCTGTAAAAATATACTGGTACATTATCTATCCGCGCACCCCAGAAAGCTTGAAAGGGCGATTATAGGTAATATGTATCGGACAGCAGCAAAAGTTTCTTCGGGTATCCAAGAACGTATTTACTCTATAGATTTAGCTTATCGAGTAGCCAAGTCTAATGGGTATGCTAGTGCAGAGCCTGCTTTCAACCCACACGGATTAGCAGGCCGTAGAGCCAGTACCAGCTTCTCAGACAATTGCATCGGGAAGTTCGCGGGTGCTTACTCGGCCACCAATCATCCATGCCGCGAGCTGCCCGGTATAAACCGATATCGGACCCGATAAGTGACCGCGGCGCATCCTATAAGCGGCCGATAGTTGACCCGATTAGCATGCTTGTGAGGCGTACAAGAGTGAAAAAATTTTGGCCTGTCTTTCATGACAACAACTGAGTACAAATTGAGCAACTTGTTGGGTCAATCTGTCGACATCTTCTACTGACGTCGATAACACAACCGATTGCTGTTTGTTTCGTGAGCATATAAACTCGACTGTCAACACAACCCAATCCGAGAGGCGATTACCAGGCCTACGAACACTTAGGGTAGCCCCATCGCTGCGGCGTACCTCACGCGGGTTGCGTCTTAAGCTACAGCGTGTAAGAAATGGGGCCTTTGATAAGGCCCGCGGCACGCCGAGTGAAGTGATTGGGCCGCGACTCTTCCGATAAGCTCTTTCCAATTTTAACTTTGGCCGCTGCGTTCCCGGTACAATGTACATGGGCCGCGGCGTGCGCGGCTGAAATTTTAATGGCCGCGGCACGCCATGTAGCACGCTTTGAGGCCGCGAACTTCCCGATGCCATTGTCTGAGTTCCTGGATACGTCACTAACAAAAATCGCGTTTTGCTTGCCGTTCGTCTCGGACGAAATTAGCACTGCGGTGCGGCGCTGCGTATACCAGGCGGGTTTGCAAGACAGCGTTAGGGTGATCGATATTCCGCCGCCCAATCTGAAACGGCGACTGGTCCGGAATCGATTATACGATCGCACATGCTTGACGGCTAATTGTGTAAAGTGTCCATACGGTAAGGAGGGCGACTGTATGATTTCGGGAGTAGTGTATCTCATCACATGCCTATCATGTGGTGAGACATACATAGGAGAAACAGGCCGCCCTCTCTGCTCACGCATTAAGGAATACCTGGACGGGTTGCATAAGTTAAAATCATGAACATCCTTAAGTAGTCATCGCATTGTGCAGCATGAAAGCGCCGAGGTACAAATCGGAGTCAAGATACTGACCTACGAGCCCGAACTGCTGGCGCGCAAAACTGTGGAAGCCTTCTGGATAAACGCCAAGAGTCCAAAAATGAACCGGAAGGAAGAGTGCCTGGCGGTAACTAATGAACTCGCGCCATATCAATCCATCTGCAGGTTTTGATATGAGGTCAGGTCACACGGCTGCTACAAAAAGAGGTAGAGGTACATATCCCACATTCGGTGGTCAATGCGCCTCCTGTTGTGTCATCTAAGGTGAGTTCTGGCAGTCCGTTAATCTATCTTGGCTTTCGTACTGGTCATGGATTGAATGATATCTTGAGCTTTGATGTTGACGTCTGAGTGGATGCGTCACTTATACATTCGACTTTCCAGGCTCTGACGAAGGCGAAAAAGCCGAAACGTTGGCCGGTTGAATAAATAGCATCTTAACATCTTGGTTGCTGCTCAAAGAGACGACACCGCAAAAAAGACAGCCACTATGCATAAAGAGGATTTTTCGGAGATTTTTTGAGATATTTTGCAGAATTGCTCTTATCAATATTTATGCATGTTGTGGTATCTTAAGCGATGTCAATGCTGTTCACAGCTATTGTATTAATGCAATATTTCTCTTATTAGCGTACCACTGATGGAACGAACATTAAGGAATTCCATATTTGGACCGCTATCTCCTCCGCTATCCCCCCCCCCCCCCCCCACGTGCGAGATTCCATCGCACACCAAAAAAAATTGACATTGATTGTTGAACAGATACATGAGAACTGATAATTTATGGCATTTTATAAACAATGAGAATACTAAAATAAATTCCAGGAGTTTGGTGAAAGCTGAGGATGACCGGGAACAAACAGCTTTCGCAGCGGTCATCAGTTCATCTGTAGCCGCTATCGCGAGATTCTAATTACCTTTATGAGCCCACAAAAATACTGAGAGCAATTTCGGTAAAAACAATGATTTTAGAAGCAGTCTCCCATTGAACTGGTTTGTCGTAAAACGATGAGCCACAATTCTCAATTACTTACAGCTGAGAACAGGTTTTGTTTGCGGCTTAGATACAAGCATTGCACAAGGGCTTAGAAGTGCAAAAAATAAAAGAAGTTCAATGTCCTTCGCAAGCATGACATTTGACACAAACCTGTCTTGAACAACATAAATCCTGAAGCGCCCTCTAGTTCTCCTTCAGTTTTTCTGGCGATAAGAATGTTGAAGAAAAAGTTACGAATGAGCCAGTATACGAGTAGCGTGACGAAATGCACTTTATTGCCAGCTCGACGTGTGGCGGGCGACTGCAGAAGTAATGGCAGATGTTTGCAAGAATGGGACGTTGGCCTCTTCAGGAATGTGGACCAGGGCTCGGCTTGAGGTGGCTTTTTCAATTTTTCAAAAACTAAGTCCCCGTAGACCTCGCCACAAGAAGACTCACCTATGACGCGATCATGAATGGGTAAAAACGAAAAATAATGGAACAAAACATAAAAAACATTGAACAAACTGAAAGGAACTGAAAAAGTCCGTATCTTCCCTTGCGCGCTTGGAGCAGGCTTGCCGCCGCCATATAAAATATTTGGCGGGCTATAACTAAGCAGGGAAGAGGGGGGTTTAGGGAAATTCAAGAATTCAGTTGTAGGATTTTTGATGTAGAAAAAAGTTATGTCAAACAAATGAAAAAATTATGGAAGGAAGGAAAATTCATGACTTTTTCTTCTTACAGCCACCTCAGGTGGCTGTCCAGGTGGCTAGAAAGCCACCTACTCCGAAAAAAGTTTGCCACGCCTTCAGTTCACATAATTTTTTCATAACTTTTCGCACATAATCCTAACTTCCTATTGACCATCTATACACCAATTTTGGTGTCATCTCATTTTCTCTTCGCTGTAAAGAAAGTGTTTTTGTTTATTTCGGGGCAAGTTTGAATTCGCGCGCTTACCTAGCGAAACTGTTGAAACAGAAGATTTTTGGTTTTTGCAGAAGTGGGATCGATAAGGCAGGGATGACATTTTGTGTCCTTTATCTTATATATAAAGCTGAATGTCTGTTTGTATGTACAGTGACCGCCAAAAAGTTGCGGACAAGTCGCCTTCCTTTTTTCATCGCTCATTTTCGGATGGAAAATGAAGACGAAGAAAAGATTGTATTGCATTTGGTGATAGAGCTCATCAAGAGCTACAACCCACACATTGCGCCTGCTGGAAAACATGTATTATAAAACTTTTAAAAATCTTTTTTTAAAAAAAATCCGAAAATGGCCACGTCACAATGTCGCGGACAATAATTCTTCGAACGCGAAAATTTTCTGTTAGGTCTTTTCTTGGAGCAAAAACAAAAGTTATTTGGACAGTTAAGCATACTATATCGTAGAGCTCGTCGAGGACAATAATCGGGTAATGGTTCCTTCCAAAAAAACCCCAGGCTTGAATTTTGTTTTGCTTTTTTTTCAAAAAATAATTTCTAATTCCCTTCTTCAAGCCAAATTTCTTCACATGGAAATCTATTCAAGGCATCCCAACAAGGCTGTTTGGATAGTGGATGCTCTTTGCCATCCTCTATGCATCGGAAGTGTGCTGTTGAGTTTCTTTGCTGAAAATGGCTCTTGACAGTACGTGCACATGACCCCACCTGCACTCCACCGCTGACTTGCACCGCTTTGCAGGCTTGTATCTCAGCCGGCAGTCATTCCACGAGCTCGCAGGTAGGCTCATTCGAAAGAGCGTGACTTCCTGGACAAGATGGTATGCAAAAGAGTTGGGTATGAGAAACAGCAGAGATTTGGCGGATGGGGTGACAAAGCGCAGCTTTAAAGGTGAATGGAGTGAAGACTCTTATCAACACTAGAACGGTTCTGGAGCACCGAATTGGATCTATTAAAAGGAAATTGACGGTTTCAAACTTCCAGGATGAAACTGGTGGCGAAAGAAGCTTTGCTCAAATTTAACAGAGAAATCCTTAGCCTGCCACTGAAACTGCGCTTTGTCACCCCATCCGCCAAATCTCTGCTGTTTCTCATACCCAACTCTTTTGCATACCATCTTGTCCAGGAAGTCACGCTCTTTCGAATGAGCCTACCTGCGAGCTCGTGGAATGACTGCCGGCTGAGATACAAGCCTGCAAAGCGGTGCAAGTCAGCGGTGAAGTGCAGGTGGGGTCATGCGCACGCACTGTCAAGAGCCATTTTCAGCAAAGAAACTCACCAGCACACGTCCGATGCATAGAGGATGGCAAAGAGCATACATTTTATCCGAACAGCCTTGTTGGAATGCCTTTAATAGATTTTTATGTGAAAAAATTTGGCTTGAAGAAGGGAATTAAAAATTATTTTTTGAAAAAAGCAAAACAAAATTCAAGCTTGGGGTTTTTTTGGAAGGAACCATTACCCGATTATTGTCTTCGATGAGTTCTACGATATAGTATGCTTACCTGTCCGGAGAACTTTTGTTTTTGCTCCAAGAAAAGACCTAACAGAAAATTTTCGCGTTCGAAGAATTATTGTCCGCGACATTGTAACGCGGCCATTTTCGGACTTTTTTTAGAAAAAGATTTTTAAAATTTTTATGATACATGTTTTACAGAAAACGCAATGTGTGGGTTGTAGCTCTTGGTAAGCTCTACCACCATATGCAATCCAATCTTTTTTTCGTCTTCATTTTCCATCCGAAAATAAGCGATGAAAAAAGAAGGCGGCTTGTCCGCAACTTCTTGGCGGTCACTGTATGTCTGTATGTCTGTATGTATGTCTGTATGTACGTATGTTCCGAATAGAAAATTCCATTTCTGAACCGATCGGAACCAAACTTAGCACACATACACTTCAAGCCCCGATGGGTGTCACAGTCCACTTTTCGTTATCGATCGATGTTGATTTTATCGATTTTTTGCAAAATTTGAGCTAGGGGGCTGGAAGTGTATGTGCCGCCCGCAGGGGCCCGAAGTGTATGTGTGCCAAGTTTGGTCCCGATCGGTTAAGAAATGGAATTTTCTATTCGGAACATACGGCGGAGCCAGGTAAGCCAGCTAGTAGAAGATAAAAGGTGACATAAGGGAAGAAGGCGATTGTGTGTGTAGGGGGTGGGGAGGGGGGGAGAGGAGCTGGGTTTCCGCTTAGACGATATCCCCCTTGCTTTTTATTCCAAAACGATATCTAGCTTGTCATTGTTAGCCACCTGTGCCGAGCCCTGATGTGGACGTTGTGAATTAGAGCCGCGTAAGCTTGAAAGAGAGGGTAAGAGCTTGCAGAAAGTGTTTGATATTATCCGTAGCTGAAAGCAGCCAAAATAAACTATAGCTTCTGCCGGCCATATGCACTGTTTGCCTAGGTCTCTTTCTCAATTTTTACGTCAAATGAAAAAAAAACGCTGGGAGCTCAATAAGTTCTCGCTTTTAACACCTTTTCTACCTCGCGAATAACATATTGCTCCAAAAAGGACACTATGTGCGGCGGCATATTGTTATCCGCAGGTGTACGATATGCTTCTTTGCAGTTATCTTTGCATACAACGGGTATTCACAACCTCACATTTGAATTTTTCATTTCATCGTAATAAGCACCGCTTTATTCTTTCTGCGGGGAAAAGGCAAAGAGAGAGAGATGTCGCTGGATGCTAAAGAAAGCAGATGGAGCCAGGTCCACCGCAATCTGTAGGAAAAACTCGCAAGCGATCGTCTTGTGAAGGGCAAGAGCATAAAGACCTGATAAGCATTTTCGGAACTCGTGCTCCTAGTATGTCTTTGGCATCCGCCGCCCGTCGTTCTTCTTGTCTATTCGTTTAAGATCCTATCATTTTGACTGACCATCCTACATTTACGCCCTCCACATAAAAAAAACCTTTAGCATAAAAAGCGGCTTATCGCGGCTTCACAGCACGAGCTGCAAGATTTACAGTGTCCCAAGTAGTTTTATCTTCTCAATGAAACTGTTACAGAAATGAATGATGTCAAGGCGGAACATCAACATCAAGGAGATGTCATCGCTAAGCTCAGCACATGCCATCTGATTCCCGAGCCTCCATGGTGGGAGGCATTGTTCAACTTCGTTTTCCATTCTTTTTCCACTTATGCAGAGTGTTATCCTTATATTGAGCTCCTTTTTGAAAGAGCTTTTTCGAACATTGTTTTCTGACCAAGTTTCAAAACATCAGCACGTTTTTCAAAGTTAGCCAAAAAGGTGGAAAAAATCTAGACAAAATAATCAAGGAAATCAAAGGCATTATTTCTATGATGTGATCAAAGTTATTGATGTAATCGTATGTGTTGTTTTCAACCCCCAGACGAGAGTTTAATTACCCAAGAATGAGGTGGTGGTGGTACGATAAATGGTGCGTGTATTTGGTGTTGCACAACAGCGAATTCCACTGAACCATCAAACGGCTAACAGAAATCTAGGCGATTCCTACGAAGACGTGGAGGAGGTCGTTCGCAAGTCCTTCCACAATTGTTGTACGTGAATTTGACTCCAAGGAACATCTATAAGAGGAATATAGGATTGGGAGGAATATGGGCTTCGAGACAAAAACAACAACCATCTTGTTGGGTTTCTCTTAGCGCACGGATTCTCCAAAGGAACTCTAACTTGAGAATCGCTCAACGGGGCTTGCAAAGATCGAGAACATTTTCACTGACCGAAAGCGGAGCTTCACGATCAATGTTCCATCCCTCTGCAGTGCCTCCGATCACCGTTCCCTCCGAGTGAAGGTATGGTCCTATCAAAGGCTAAGAAAGTTCTGTTATAATGCCGAAGAAGGAAAAAGGTCCCTTCATGACGATGACAGGCTGAAGCTCGCTCTAAATTGTGACTGGCTCATCGGGTAGGACCGACGTACGACTACGGCGGACTTCTGGAAAGATTACGAGCTTGAAGGATGTGCCTTAGCGAATCGTGAGAGGAACGCATCTGGAAGTGCCCAAGAGAAGAAGCCCCAAGGCAAATCCGAATGCGGAGTGGTAGCGAACGCCAGCATCAGAGCAGATGCTCAGTAATATCTTTGAAAGTATAGGCCAGCGAAAATATTGGATGCAGCCGAAGTATGAGAAGTTTCAAGAAGTGCCAAAGGTACTTGCGCGATATTAATGTACCAGTGGCAGCACTATTGAAAGTACTCTACCTCC
Organism: Cylicocyclus nassatus; assembly: GCA_958299035.1. Classification (NCBI taxonomy): domain Eukaryota; kingdom Metazoa; phylum Nematoda; class Chromadorea; order Rhabditida; family Strongylidae; genus Cylicocyclus; species Cylicocyclus nassatus. The sequence continues at coordinate 5,034,586 of CATQJL010000112.1, read as the reverse complement.
ATCCGACATAAGATCAAATCTTTCACGAAGAATTACATAAATATCTTTCGCTTATCAACATCCGTGCAACAACAACCGAGACCATGAAGATGTCCACCTTGTAGGAGATCAGTTTGATTCGATCTTCTGTGAGGCGGAAGACACCCGTTTCACAAGAGATGCTCGAGTTGCATCTAGCAATAACTTCATTACGTTACTTTCCGGCTAGTGGAGAGCCTCGGGTTCATTCAACGCCCTTCTCGCGACTGGTGGTTCATTTCGACAGCTCCCACCTCACAGCGCACTCTGGAGAAACTCTTATTCCAGGAAGCCGTGGAACAGCGGGACCAATTAGTTTCACTTCGATCATGAACTATGCTTCAAGATTAAGCAATTGCCATCGGGGAAACAAGGTGAACTGACGCAGAGAAGAATTTAATCATGCATAAGAACATTGACGTTAGAGCACGAATAAAAGTTGGGTGCCACAAATTGAGAAATAGATGGGCAAGAAAATCTGTAGAGGAGAACCTCAAAAACCGTCTCTCTTCAGGTCAAGCTGTGGTCGATGGCATACCTCTGGTACGAGGTTTGCAATGCTAGCTGTACGAAAGGAATACTCAATTTTCTACAACTTGATTTCACAACTTGTACCATGGACACCATGTGCACCTCAGTTCCGCTGGAATGCGATCGGATGAAGTAAGACTCAGCGGCAATTCCCGTAGTTTTGCTCAACGATTCACGATGGTTCATCTTTACTTCACATTGAATGACTTTACAATATGTTCGCTGCCAGAGATATTTTGCAAACTTGCAAGAGCAAAGTGTCCTTACACCGAAGGTGTGGTGCGGTCCAGCATCTTGAAGGCAATATTCCGACTAAATCTCGCTCTCCAGATTCTCACCTTTTCGGAGCCTTTTCGCCATGCTGAACCCATATTTGGGCTTTGCAGCAAATAAAAATGGCGAAAATAAGTTTTCTTCGAAGCTTTTCATACCCACGTTCGCTTGAAAATGCATGTCCGGAAGGAAGAGGCGGGATTCGGAACTAAGGAGCAGAATCTGTGGATATCAGGCTATCCAGACACGGGTTTTCACTCCAGACTTCACTGATACGCTTCAAAACCAGTAACCATTACTTTGCCGGGAGGCTGTTTTTAAAGAAGTATGGAAATTTCTCCTTGAAAAGGTGGAAACTGACACCTCCCAGGTAGGGGCTTCTTTTTACCGCTTTACTGGACTACACCAGGGCCTGGCACCAGCTGGCACGGGGCAAACTGGATATCGTTTTTGGGGCAAAAAGCAAAGGGGGTTTCGTTTTTGTGGCCGCAGACACGTCAAAAATTGGTGACCTTTTTTTTTAGTCGACGTTTCGTTTTTGGGGGAGGGGGATTTTGGGGAATTTTTCAGGTTTTTAGAGGGGATATCGTTGAGGGTCAAAGGGGACTTCGTTTTGAAAATTTCCTGGTGCCAGCTCGTGCCGAGCCCTGGACTAAACTATCATGTTGTTATGTTCTCCATCTCACTGTTTGGCTGAATTTTAGTGCCCTTGGGTAAGATGCAAGGGAATTTCGGGAACCTGGTGCTGAAGGTAGACCCCTGACCCTGCCTTACAATTATCAGCCCTAAAAGTGATGATGACTGTGGAGCAGCCAGCTTCGCGGGAATTTTCAATGAATTTTTGAAACGCTTCCAAAAAAACAAATGGTTTTTTCTCGAAGTTTTACCAACGATTACCAAGATGATACATCATCCTTGTCTAAGAGTTACAATTATATGTATACAGTTTTTATGAAAATGGCTTCATGGATGAGCATCAGTACAAAAAGAAAGATGTTTTCATAATGTAGGCTCTAAATTAGATTATACTCCAAACATTGGTTTTCTCGTTGTTCAGAACTTTGTGTTTTGAACCCCAATTCTAAACTCTTCTAGTGCGCTAGTTCTAAAATACTTTGAGAAATTTTTAGCACTTGGCAACATAGGCTTTCCATGAATCTTTCTTCTTGACAAGGAACAGCACGATTAGGAACAGATGTCCGTAGATCTGCTTCAATTTCCTTCGTGAGAGCACCATAAGACACATGAGAGTGTGGCTTTGAGCATCACGCGGCTGTAACACATTGTGTGTGGGGAGGAGCTTTAGACGGATTTTTCTTCCCCGGGCACAGCGAACACACACACATGAGCGCCTTTGATCGAGTAAGTTCTACTTTATTTGAAACTTTTATTGATTTCTCTTTCGTCTTTCAAGTCCATAGGTCGAGTTTTACGGTATGATCATCGATTACCCATGTCCTATAAACACCAAAAATTGTACGGTTTGCTTTTAACTCAGCGGCTATGATGAGGCCACCGGCCGGTAAGACTCCATTAGTATCGCACTATTTGATTATGGTAACGTCGCACGACACACGACTTCCACTGCCACAAATGTGCACCTTACTGGGGTTTCGAACCCGGGACCCCCCTCGCGATAACGTACAGCACATCCACTGCGCTATGCGCACATGAATCATTTCGGGATTGAGATCCAGGGATTTTGTGAGCGACTGTATTTGACTGTTTTCGTTCAGGTAAAAGCAAAAGCACATGAATCGCGATGGTGTGTCAAACCGTATAAAGGATTTGTTGTTGGTTCACCATCAGAAACTTTCAAGGATATCGTCTCTACGGCGTGAGTTGAAATTTTTCGATTGATTTATTTTACTTCTGCAGGTATTTATTGTTGAGAAGACTGACGTCATTTGCTGGATGTTCTTCGACCAAATCTGACGAATCTGCCAAACTGTGGTTAATTTCTCAGTAATTTACTTCTCTGAGATCACTACACACCTTTTTTGCTTCTCTATTCCATGAAAAGTTAAAATTAGAAAAATTTATGAGTAGGGAAAACCAACTTCCAATGAGCTGCACAAATATATTAGGTCGTTCCAAAAGTAATGTCGCTTTCTTCAAACGTATGCCACATCTCGTGGAACAAAGATGTGAAAGAGATTCTGGTAGCATTCGATGCAGCATTTCATTCTCTTTCTAATGGTTATGAAGTTGTTGCAATAAAGTCAATGAACTTCCAGAAAAGAGTCAAAATTTGCGACCTATGCTGTTTAAGATGGCCAAGTTTCACAAATTTTCTAAAATTTTATAACAAACCTCAGAAGGAGTCTAAGTAATGGATGGATGGAGCAAACCCTACAGGAAACAGCACAACTTTTTTCTACTTTCCAGAGCTCGTCATGATTTTTGTACAGATTTTTTGACGGGACACCGAATTTTAGCAGGCTCGTCTAAGACATAAATGCATCAAACGCCAACAAGTCTTCGGATTTTGAAACTTACAAAGATGGGTTATGGTTTGGCAACAATTTTACAAACCGCACGACCATTTACCGCTTCTATAGCAACTTTCGAAAATTTCGGGTACACCTTGGGGTGCCTTGGAAAAGTTGAATTATGATGATTTTATCCCGGAAAACTTGGTGAATCGGAAACAAAAAGTAACCGCTAGAAAGAGGAGAAAAAGCTGCATCGAATGACACCCGAGTCGCTTGCCGGTTATTGTTCTGTGAGCTTTGACTTGACTAAATATGGAATTTGATGGCATTGAGAAATTGATTGTAGAAACTCTGAAAAGCAAGCTAAAGAAAAGAAAAAATTAATCTGTGTTCTATAGTGTTTGCTCTATCTACCTGCCACTTGTACTTTTTCGGAGATTGGGTACAAAAATTTAGAAAAATAGCCGAACTTGACCATGGCAAAAAGATGAGTCGCAGATTTTGGTAATTTTTCGAGAGCTCATTGAATATTATGCAGTGAAATTGCAATCATTGGAAAGAGGATAAAATGCTGCATCGAATGCTCCTAAGATCTCTTGAAAATGTTAATTCCTAGAATAGTGGCGTTCATTCGAAAAAAGCCATTGCTTTCGGAACGACCTAACAGAATTCTTTGAAAATGGTTCCAGTTTTTAGCTTGATGATTTCTGGAGTGTTTTATGTTCCTTTTATGTAAAAAATGCAAAATTGAGGTGGTAAATTTTTACCCCTAAATAAATTACTTGATAAATAAGTTTCTGAAAAAATAAATAAGCGATAAAGTTAACGTAGTAATTACGTACGGTTATAAAAACCAAAATATTTTTACGAATATATTATCTATATATTAGGGTGTCCTATAATTTTTTACAGTTTTGATTACAACCTTCGTCTCTTCGTATTTTTCCTTCAATTGATGTGGTTTGAGTAATCATTCGACAGGGCAAAGCAAGCTCTACAAAAAGGCTACAAAAAATTCGGTCGTATTTCACCGAAGTTTGGAGCTGAAATCTGATAGCAGTCGAAAAAAAAAACTTCTCCTTTAAAAATCGTATCTCCGCCCAAAAATGTCTTCAAAATTCCATTACCTGGCATATGCTTGACATATTGCACTTTCAATTGTACTGTTTCCTTATTTTTTCCATGGCTAGAAATAAAGAAAAAAATGAATGGGGTGAATTGGCAAACTCCGCCCCTAGACGTCCTGAGCCCTCCCCCATACGTGCTCATGTAGGTCATGTATTTTTAAAATTTGAAGTGCTCTCGTTCTCGAGAAATGCTGATGTCTGGAGTAAAAACGGTGAAAAATTATGAAACACTCTAATGTTCTTGCTTATTTTGCAGATTCTGGCATACTGTTGAACCCCTATTTCATTTTGCAACTGAAAAGAAAACTGTTGTAGCTTGTGCGAAAAACCTGTTTTCATGCGGCTCTTGAAAACAAGCACCACAAATATTATTTTTGTAAGGCAACTTTGTGCCACCATTGGATAAAAATCTTACTAGCAAAATTATGAGATTTTTGCTGGTTAGGAATACATCTTTATTTCTATTATATGATCCCACATGATCCTTCGTTCCTTCAAACAACAACATATTGCACTTTTGGGTATGATTTTTTCTACACGATAATATCACTGTTTAGGGCCCATTCCTACCAAATTCACTTATCCGCACCTTTGTTTTTCATTTATCGAGCAAATTTGTCCGAAGAACGATCCTCAGCTTTGTAAAAATATCCACGAAAATTGCTAAATATAATACTCCTAGCTCTTACATCACGATGTATCAGGAAGCGCAGCTGCTGTCGAATTTTTTGACTTCGTGCGAAAAGGTCAACGTTGATTTCCAATGAACAGCTGGCACAACTTATCCCGGCGGATATGCTCTTAGTCGAGATAACAAGCTGTGTGTAGCAGACAAATTGTCGAAACAAAGTTTTCAAGGGTTTTTGATTTCTTAGCTTTTATGAAAAACAAGACCCTCAAGCTTTTAACGCAAGAGATTTGGTCGCAATATTTACATTGAAGCTTCCACAGTCAATAAATTCTCATACAAACATGAGAAGTAACAGCACTTGATCTATTCTGCAATATGAGAGATGTGTTAGGGGTGTACAATTAAGAGCTCTATCAGTTCACAAAATTTGTAATAATATAGCACAAAAGAAAAAAGTTTCCTAGAGGGAGCAATCACAATATTTTTGATCATTTCTATTATTTACCCACAAGCTTCTTCTTTACCGCTTTACCAAAATTGAGTAAATGGCGTCTATAATCCCACATTTCTGAGCCTATATAATCTTTTCCAGGACTTCCTAACACCTAGTAAACGAACTTATAATCGAGTCAAGAATGCGATCAGAGCATAGTATTTAAGTTTCGGGATGTATATCTTTCGGGTAGGCTTTTTAAATTTCCTTACCTATATTTTTTGAGACGCAAGGAAAGGCGGGAATTAAACTAACATTTACAGTGCAGTCGCAGACCTTTCACCAATTGCCTAGATCGGCCGGTGATCGACTAGTTTTTCTAAAATTTCATTTATTTCCAATATTTCAGTAAATAAGATATCAACTAAACTAATTCCAAACAATTCCTGCGGGTGTTCACTCTGTTAAATTTTCCATTGTTCTTTCCCACAATCTCCGATGTATGATTGATATCCGCTCCACGGACCCAAAAGAAAACTCTTGCAAAACAAATGGATGACCCCGAGCCGTATAATCTCTATGGCTTTACGCAAATTATATATGTAGATCTCTACGTTCTGATTCGAAAGAAATCCCAAGTTTTGCATATGTAGTTCCAGTTCAGCGCAATCTACTAGATCAAAAGCTTTTGCAAAGATTTTCGCAAATTATAAGCGCTTTCTGTAGCTATGTAGTGCTTACTTGGAAAAAAAGTTTATTCCTGATCGTAAAAAAATTCGAGTTTCATCAAAGTGCTCAAAACTTCCGGAATTAAGCTTTCCGAAATGATAAATTGGACCTAGTACAAAAAAATCAAGCGCCAACTTTTCTAAACTTCTGAATTTTACCGGTGTTTTGAACGATGGCATCCAGCTAACCATTACTTTAACCACATTCCAACTGCCACTGATCCAAATTTATGTCGATCAGCTGTTTTTTGCGGGAGTGTAAAGCATGGCACATGCGACGTTCTCGTGCTCAATTGCTATCAAGCAACAAAAAAAATCCTTGTCCTTTAAGACATTTCACAGCATATGCTTGATACATCTTTGTAGTTGGGACGAAAATTGCCCCGCCTACGCAAACAAGTTAGCAAGTACATCCGCTTGTCTTCGGAACTCAGCAGGATTTATTTCATTTTGTTTCTACTGAAGCGCGCCAGGAAAGAAGCAAATATCTTGCGTTGTTTGATACAGAATCCTTTGAACTCAGACGCATCTCTGTAATGCCTTCTGGATTACGAACTCTCTACCACTTTACCCAACAATGTTTTTAACGAAGATGCGCAGTCTCGCGGCTGTTCTCAACTGGCTGTCAGAAAAAGAAAAAAGGATGGGCGAAATGACGGGAAAATAGAGGTCAAAAAGCGACTGTTCTTGATTCTGAGAGGGATTTTTTTGATTTACCCGTAATCAGAAGTTCCGGAAATTCATAAGAAAACTAAAAATAAACAGCGTCTTCGTGATCGGCAGATTTCTAGAAATTCGTTGGGAGACTAAAAATTGATAAGCGTTCGTTTAAATTGGATTATTCCTAGATCCGGCTAAACATTGTGGACAGCGAATAAATAAGTAATAAACAAATAAATACATAATTACTTAATCAAATAGTAATTTCGAATTTGCAATTAAAAGTGCAAAAGAATGTCCCATATTCGCGATGAAATCTTTTCAAAACAGACTGCGATAAAAGCATAGGAACTATTTGCAAACTGCACTTGCTATTTCAGAGTTGAAAATTTCAGTTTCAAGCAAAAGAATCGGTAACCAATAAAGACTAGATGATTTCGCTTGAAGTCCATATTTCGTCAGCTTCGTAAAAATGTTTCTGATAGTTCAGGGAATTAGCAACACATACTTTTTCTTCATTACTGATTAAGTAGAACAACCTGTTAAAAAGTTCTAAACTGAAATAAATGAGTGAATAGAAATTGGGCCCTGCTCACAATAAGAAAATTTGAATTCTTACGCGCGTACCACAAACTTTCACATACATGTACATAGTTCTTGTCAATTTCCGGCTATATAGTGTTCTTGCGCTGCCGACAGCATTTGCGCGTAGAAAATGACTGTAGGGACAAATCGTGCAAAGGGGCGCTCTAAGGCGAACTTTTACGAGTAAATATTATCTTAATGGCAAGAATAACAAAGTCACCATCAAACCTACTATAATAGCAATTTTGCGCAAAACAAAACTATAAGATTATCTTTTTCCAGGTTTGATGATGTAAATAACTCATATTCGCATGCGAAACACTCTCGTTATGATGAGATGTATCACCCGCATTTGGGGACATTCAGAGAACGAAAAATGTACACAACGCTTGCACCAAGTCTTTGCATTCCAAAGAGGTTGGTTTGCCGTTAACTGTTAGGAGATTTGTTTCCAAATAAATTTCTTTCCAGAAATCGCGTTTGCGATTACGATCTGGTCCCACACAAGTCGTACAACACAAAACAAAGTGAATGGCTTGTTGAGCGGGATCGAAAGTGAGCTGACCTTCGAAAAATATTGACAACTCATAATAAAACGCTCCTCACCATTCAGCACTGCTTTCGTGAGCACCATCCCCGCCACGCCTTCTTTGGAAGCTTTTTTCATGCCCAAAATACGAAAAAAGCTAAAGGGACTTGTTGAACAAAATTAGATGTAGACCCACACCCAAACTTCTTCCTGCGAGTTCCAGTCAAAACTAGCATTCTTGCAAACTCCGCCCCTTGCCACTCCCATTTTTGGAACCTATTCTCCAAACTTTTAACAGCAGTGATATACACTTTCTTCCAGCCATCGCGTGATGCTTCCGCGCATTGCAACTCGTCCTCTTAAAGAAATGACCATGCCCGGGGAAAAGCCACTAAGCAGGTGTTACACACTGCCGACGAGTACTACAAGGTGATTTTCGAAGATTGCAGAGTTCTCGCATTGGAAATGCAAATTCAGGTTCGACAACTATTTCCGTTATTGGAAAGGCCGCGCATGCGGTTTGGATTACATCTCACCGTTTTTAGAGCCGGAAGATTGGCGACCAGCTGAGGTTTGTCCATTGGTGGCTGTGGCTTGAATTCATTGTAATTGGTGTTTGTGAAACTAACGCATCAAATCATTCTTCTATTTCGTGGAGACACGCAGTAAGCAATTAGTAACAGGAACCAGTAACATAGTCAACTTCCTTGAGCACGGTCTAGTAGAATTAAGCGTCAACTCAATGTAATACCTCTAGGGTGGCGACCTAACCATGCATAAAAGGAAAATTCGAAAAGACTCCAAACTTACCGATTTTTTTTCCAGGATCGTCGTTACCAGCGCATCTATTGGGCACCCGAATTTCTCTCAATCACTCCTTCCTGCCGGCATGCCGCTAATTTCATGCTGTCAGCTTACTAGTGATGGCATTCGCAGGACACAACGACAATGTGATATCCACATAAGCTATAGAGCTGCCGTTTTGCTGATCATCATTAGTACTACGCTGAGCCTGTTATATCCGATAAAAATGTGCAGAGTATTTTGAAACTAAGAAAATTATGTATTTTGCAAATTTATTTAAGCACAAGGCAGACAGATGCAATGATAATGTCTATGGATAATCTTTAAAAATAATTCACTCAGACCTCGAAAGCTTTCGAACCTGCGCGGCAAGAGTAGGGAAAAACATGTAAGAATCACTGATTTTCTTTTTGCAGGCAAAAACCGGACGATGACTTCTTCAAGAGTTTGAGGGTCACTTTAGAGACTAAAGGGCATACATACAATCTCATTAAGAATAGTATTAATACGACAAATTATGATTTACGACCGAATCCAAAAAAGCATACCTAAACATGCAGGGACAAAATAGACACTATACATTATCTACAATGGAACTACTCCACAAGAGGAATATGCGAACACCGAATCAACAAAGGATATATAACTGCTTTCAGATAGGGAAATTTTGAAAAAATAGCGACGAAAGCAAGTCAGTTGTATGAACAAAAATGAACATTTAAAAAAATCCCGTAGTCGTATTTAGTTTACTGGTAACCCCTCTCGCGGAGGTCTCGTCCTTTTTCCGATTCTATATATCGTCTGAAATGAGTTTTAGTTGCATTTAAAACGAACAAAAAGCAACCCACAAATACACTTCAGGTCATAAATTTACTAGAAAAAGAAAAAAAATACCTTCTATGCAATGCTATCATTTCCCTCTTTGCAATTTGATATGGCGTAAGATCTTCTTCAGCCGTCGAGCTTCCTGTGGGATCACCAGAAGCAGAGCGCTGCGGAGGAGAAGGTGTGAACGCTGAATCTGATGACGAAGCAGCGTCTTCACCACTGCTATCGTCATCGTCATCAAATAGCAAATCATCGTTGTCTCCCGCTCCGCCATTGACCCGCCAAGGATGTTCGTCATCCTGGGAAAAAGGTGAAACTTATTTTCATAGCAAAGAAAATGCAAAAGTAAAATAATGAACATAACTATCAAACAGTGGCGGTCCGAGAAATTTTTTTCGGGGGGGGGGGCGCGAAAAAAAATTTTTTCTAAGGAAGGTGCGTGGCGTTAGCCACGCACTCCGAAAAAATTTTTGGGGTGCTTCTCAAAATTTTTGCGGGTTCCCGACCCCTAAAGTCTGAAAAAAGGGGGCGTGGCGTCAGCCACGCCCCCGAAAAAAATTTTTTTATAAGGCTAAAATGAATTTTTTAAAAATTTTAAAAATTATTTTAATTATTTTCCAGTGCAAACAAGTCGTTTGCACATTTTTACAACCCATATAGGTAAGTTTCAAAAATTTCGCGACCCATTCTCGGGGGGGGGGGCGCGCGCCCCCCCCCCCCGCCCCCCCCCCTCGGTCCGCCACTGCTATCAAAATACATTAAAATTTAACAGGGTACTCAACAAAGCATTTTCCTAACGAAGCAGAAATCTCAAGCGCTTACATCATTCCCCATTATCCCGGCCATGAATCCTACTCTTCCCTCGAGTATATTCTCTATAGTCGCCTGTGTTGATCCAGTCACTCGAAGATCTTCGATAATGGTCTCAACGGGTATTTGCGGAAACATCTCATTTACCTAAGCTCATTCCCTTCGTTTCTCAAATACGGAAAATAAGATAGAAGTAATACCTGATTAGCCATTCCTGTCAACTGCGAATCATCGTGCTGGGTTTGACGCCTCAGAAAAGGATTGAGGGCAGTTGACCCAGTGGAAAATTCGATGGAAAACGATGGAAGCCGCAAAAATCCAAAACTATAGAAAAAGGTTAAAAAATGAAAGAAAATGACAAGAAGCAATCGTACTTACCCCCCACCGAAACGGAATGTGGTGGTTGATCCCGGAGATGGCGGAGGCGGTTGGTTCATGGGTGGTGGTGCAGATACCGCTCGGCGACAAGTTGGGCATGATCCATCCTGCGCCAACCACCACATCAGACACCAGTCATGGAATTGATGACCACAGGGAAGGCGACGAGATAGTCCAAGCTTTTCCCAGCACACTAAATCGACTATACACAGAAAAATAACAACGATAAGGCAAGAAACAAATACAAGTGATAGTGAAAAAAGCAAAGGGACGACCCGCTAAGCAAAGTGAAAATGTCAAATTTTCGTAACCCTCATCAGGATGAAACATAAGAAAACATATGTATTGAAGATCAAATGCTTGCTAATTGATACAGATAAAAAAAAGTATCAGGAAAAGACTTGTAGCGAGAAAAATCAGTCAAACTTCATCGGCTGCAACATAGTGAACGAAAACACCAAAAAGATCGTGTAAATGCCTCACCAATGCAAAGATCTCTATCTTCGGCTACTTCATTCGGATACGTGGATTGAATATGCAAGAAGATTTGATTATGCTTATGATGACGCGTAAGAGTGTTCACAATGGAGCTGGAATAGAATCCAGGTAAAAACGCAAAAGGTAGAAAGTAATAAACACATACTTGTATGCATTCTTGATGTGGTAGAAGAAAAAGAAGCAAGTAATGTTGAACCCGAGCGGTGACATAAACATGAGATGGATCTGAAAAAGAAATATTTTGAAATGAAATGAAGGTGGAAGACATACTCCTAAATTTAAAAATTCACATAGTTGAAGAGCTGGATTGTATCCGTGGCAAGAGTGACAGATAAGTCGAGCCAGTAATTAAAATGTCGCACAGCATCTGGACTACGCGCGAAACGTTCTGATGATGAGAGGCAACGCAAAAGCCCATGTAAGGAGCGTAACAACGACAATGTAGCCTAGAAGACCAATTACAATAGTGTCAGATCATAGCAAAGAGAAACTTACGTCTACAAGAAGGAAAAGCATGTGGCTGATGTTTATTTGATCGTGAAATCTGATGACCAACATTATCAAGAAGACAGAAAGAGCAAAGAGTGAAAAGCATAACCAAGAAAGACGACCACCGGACGATCCTGCTGATGTAGAAACCTAGAATAAACCTTTACTCTTTCTGATAAAATGCCTTTCCGTTTTCGCTGAGAAGTTTATAACAGATATAATCATGATTTATATTATATGATATTGTTTCTATGGTTACTTGTTTGATAACTGCAGAGTACTATTACTTTTTGTCATTTGTTCGAAAGTAGTAGGACTGTCTGAGCTGTTCTTCATATGACACCGGGAACATACTGACGCTGATTAGTGCTTCTTATTCTGAACCAGCACGTACATCGTCGGTGTTGAATAATGAGATGTCAGGGCTGCCTAATCTTTTCATACGCAAAAAATGAATGGTGTCACTGCAAGACCAAGCATTTGATCATTCAACACCGGCGAAACAGGTAACACCGGTAAAGTTGTCGACATCCAAAATGTATAGCCACGCTTTGAATGAAACACAGCTAGAAGGCTAGATTATTCAGCATCAATCAGGATATAAATAACTCAAAAAAATTCGATGAATGGGCGGAACATTGCCGGGCATTTGTTAGAAAATAAAGAAACTACTGGTTTTCTGGCTTTATAGGCGATTCAACATAAAGTTACTTGTAATTCCCTATTGTAATGGTGACGGACGAAGTTCAGGTGGTATGAAAGCCTATGATTGCAAACACCTCCCAATTTAAAGATGAGTCTCTAAAACTGATATAGAAGGAACTCTCGCTGTTATTATCAATAAAATCTGTTCCTAATTCGATCTTCAATCGTAAAGAAATCATGCAACGAATCCGACTATTTGTCCAGTCGATCTGACACAAAAAAAACCTCTCATATCGGCTAAATCAAACTTACAAATTTGAATCGCTGGTACGCAATGTCATGGAGCACTGTCATGAATCCAATTATTCCAAACCATACTAACCAAGGTAAAATTCTATGCGACTGGTGTGCACCGGCTACTACCGACAGAAAAACTATGCTGAAAATAGAAAACCAATAGGTAACCATGCCAAAAAAGAACATTACAAAAATGTAAAATGTAAAATGCATACTCACCTAAACATAAGAAAAGATAAGAAACCATGACGAACAACGATTTCTTCTTGCCGAGTAAGTTCTTTGAACGTTAACTTAGTAACAAACTTTGCAATAAGAGCAAGAACAGCAAAGTAGGTATTGATAGATACCTAAAAAGTAGAGTAAAGACGTCAAATTGAAAAAAGCACAAAAATTAATCACTAACCCATATCAGGGGACTATTGCCTTTGATGTACTGGACGGCTTGCACTACTGTGAGCGAAGAGAGATACTCTAGATCTTTTGGATCATATGTGGATGTCAATGAACTGTTGAGTATCTCTTCTTGAAGAAGTGATTTGATCTGAAAATAAAAGCAAGGATAAGAAACATGCTAAAGTTGCTACCACTCTTTCGTCGCGCCTCTTTCACATTGAAGAGTATTGGTATTTTAGATTTCCACCACACTTATGCGAAAAACAGCTCAAAAACTCGTTTTTTATGTTCTCTCCCAGAGAACTCACCAATCCCTGCGCCGTCTTCTGGGCAATTTTGAGATAATAAATATAAACAGAACGGTCTAGTTCCGCTAACTATTATGTCACTGCGGTGAGAAAGCACCCTCAGTTTTTTTTTGACGCGGCACGTGTGCGGAGGTGCGGAACGGAAAGCATGTGCAGTGGCATCATGGTATGAGCGCGTGTTTTTGTACTTTTTCAGCAGATTGATTACCGCGCAGCCATTTTAGCGAATGCGCGAAGCAGATAGTAAAAAAACCATCCTCCCTTCGTATTGTTACTAGTGTAAACTATCATGGCATATGAGAAATAAAATAGAAAAAAACATGATGAAAAGCTAAGATAGTCGAAAACCAGCGCCTTCTGCAAGAACGAGTAAAAGATAAGCTATAAATTTCTGTCAAACTAAAACCACAAAGCATGACATGAGCAAGAGAAAAGATAAAGTAGGAAAAAAATGACTCTGTGCAAAATCCGGTATATGGCAAAATAATAAAAAAAAAACGAATCGATAGATACCGACCTCAGGTTGAGACTTGAAGACGCTCACAATATTAGCCAATGCTATGAGCGATATGCAGAAGCTAATAACAATGTAACTAGTGAGCGATGGAAAAGGTGTTCGACTCAATCGTAAAACACTTGAAAATCCCGTATGATTATTACGACGTGGGCGATCCATCTCTCCTAATAACTGAAATTCAAAGATTGGACTAAAAGAAAGAAAAACACTGAAAATGACCGAGATAGCTTGCATTGCAACAACCGTATTGTAGCCAGTGAAAAAGAAAGAATGATTATTCATGTCAACGTGAGTTAAATGAAAGATAACACACAGAATGTTTCTTTCACGAGTTACATCAGGCGAGGTTTAGCAGCGAAGTAAACAGTGAGGTGGTTTATTGATTAGAATGTGAGGCAGAATTCAACACCGTTGCGAAATTAGAAGAAAAAGAAATGTTGCATGAGAAGCTGAGTGCTGTAATAGTGTTAAAAAGTTCAAGTGTGGGAAAAAGGAATCATCTAGAAATTTTGACGAGAAAAGTGCAAGTGTAATGCGTTTATGTGATTTTCACAAATAAAACTCAAAGTACTAAATGCAGGAAGTTTAACAAAACAAATATGAACTGCATTGATATTACCAAAGCAGACGCAGTCAACTTTTGTATGAGAATGTTCTATTGCCTATAAATCAAGTTTTACAATACTGTCAAAACAATGCAAAAAGTGAAAGTGAACGGTATCGGGTCATGTTCCAGAGATAGTAGTTAGTTTTCTTTAAGCAAACACAATGTTCATCGCAGTTACTGATAGGAAATGTAAACAAATGACGTCGCATATGTTCACATGGTTATGAGAGATTTCAACCACCGCTCAGCAAACAAGATTCGCCGAACTAGACTTTCAAGCTTTGAAGAAAAAAGTTCATGTTTCTAGTTTGTGTTTCTGCCATCGAACAGAAGAAGCAAAATCAACAAATAACGAAAAGAATTACTTTACGCCCATACTACTAATCTCCTTTCTCAGATAGAGACTTGTAAAATGAATCAAAGTATGAATTGAAGTAAAGCAGATTCATTTTGTCTTATCACGAACAGTCAAGTTCTCCTTCAAAAACGTCTTTCTTTGTACCGTGCTCTCCTCCCTATTCACAACGTAAAGATAAAGATAACTAGAGAAAACAAGGAGAAGATGGCTCATAATTGAAAACCTTTCTTTTCACCGATGCAAATCAAACCTAAATAAATAATTTTAAATAGTGCTTGAAAACATGAACTAGCATATCGAACGTATAAAATGCCAGAATACCTTAGCCAGAGGAAGAAAAATAAACCGAAACCTCATCAGAAGAAGAAAACAACGTTCAATAGCAAGCGCACGCGACACAGCTGTGGCGGACAAGCATTCGCAACGGCCGACGCGACGTCGCGCGAACAAGATTTAATGCGGACGAGTTTACGACAAACAAGATTAGGGCGAATATTTTCAATGTAGCGCGCAATTTCTCGCTGACCCATATTTTTAGATACCTTTTTTTGGAAGTGTTAATCCATTCAATCGCTTTGCTGTTAACTTTGCACAGCTTAGCATTTTTCGGACTTTGATCTTGAAAAATCCATCTTTATTCCTGCAGGCATGTCCAGTGGGTTTGTTTCAACAAGTGAGCTAGAGGAGGAGAAGAAAAGAAGACAAGAAGAATGGGAGCGGGTAAGGAAGCCAGATGATCCAGCAGGTTATTTTTTTAGGTCCTCTCTGAAATGGAATTCGTGAAATCTGCCATTTTCAGTGGCTCCAGAACCTGAAGTATGCAACAAATCGCTCTATGAGCAATTGAGAGACAACAAAGAGGCCAAGCAGGCCGAAATCGATGAAGCTAAGAAATTCAGTAAGCTTAGTTCTCTGCATATATTATTTCCATTTACAGACTGGGTTTTTAGTCATCAAATGAAGTTATTCAAATATATTCAGAGAATATGATCCGAGGAATAGATGAGGACGAAAGCGAATTTTTGGCTCGTGTTAACCAGATGAAATCAGAACAAATGCGAAAAGCAAAGAAGGTAGATCTGTCAGTCAATCTTGTATAGTTTTCTTCCAAATGACAGTCATTGGGCGATATTCTCAGCCAAGCCAGACTTCGCTCAAAACCGCTCAAAAACGCTCAAAAGCGCCCAGATTTCCCTCATATCTCTTCACTTTGTCGTGTGAGGAGAGACAGAGAAAGTGAAGAGAGGTTAGAGGAATTTGGGCGCTTTTGAGAAAGGTCTGGCTGGGGCCTCAGTTAAAGATTATAATTTTGTTGTTTGCCACCTTCTCACGCGTCGTTTGGAAGCGGTTTTTTTTTGAGAATTGAACAGGCTCATCGCATCAGCATCAAACATGACTCCATTTATCTTGCAAAAACCTAGGTCTAAAACTTGATTTTAGACCCAAGGACTTGATGTATCGTGCTGGACCTGTGTTCGAATCTCATCAGTCGCTTAGAATTTTTCTCTTCAGGAAGAAGAAGAAGCGCTTAGAGAAGCTGCCATAGCTCGAAGCCAGTTGAATTTGACCGAACCTCCTACAGTGTCTCAGTTGAAAGTTGCACCCACAGACAACAAACCACAAAAGTCGAAACAGGCAGCTATACTCTCTACTGCAATCAAACGAAAATCGTATGTTCACATAATCTCACAAGTTAGCTTGTAACCCTTTTAGTCAAAGTTTTAGTTAAATATATTTTGTAGAACTAGCAGCAATGGTGATGGTACAACTGAGAAAGTGGCACGACCAGCTGAGAATCCTGCCAATAATCGACCGGCTGAACAAGTTACCGGACAACCAGCAGTTTCGGCAATGAAAATTGTTGGAACGATACCTGGTATCGGAAGTTATGATGCGTCGAGGTTTGTGCTAGATTTGCCCACTTTTTTTCTGCCTGCTGTTGCTTGGCATTTCCTCTAAAGCAGAGTCTTCGTCGTAATAATGATTTTTTACAATGATTTGTTGATGATTTTATTTGACAGCAATTCTTAATCCACTGTAATGCAGATTCAATGGCGAAGGGTATTTAAGCATCTTCTTTACCGTTTTCCTTTGAATACTCCATTCTAGTACCCTCGTTACTTTTACGAACAGACCCATACCCCATCTGTCTTTTCATTTTGCCGAACCATTCGCGCTATGCTTCTGTCTACTGCGTTTAGTTGTAGTGTATGTAACGTATCAACACTTCCGCACGCAAAAATAAAGATATCTAGGTCTTTGCAGCGGTGTGACTGTGCGTTACAGATAAAAGTGGTAAACTGTACTTGGGTATTTTCCGGAACTGCTATTTCTGTCTGCAAAAAAATTGAAAAGGGATAATTTTTTTGTCCTGGATTCCAGATATTTTTTCTTTTATTCATTAGGCGAAGGCCGTTACTGCTTATTCTGCTTCTCATTACCAATTGTCGTGTAAAGTGAAAGGAAGTGGAAAGCTGTGAGATATTTTTTGTGGCCCTAAGAGTTGCAAAGGGGACGAGTGGCGTATTGGTATGAGGCGCCGCTATGATCAGATCGGACCCAGGTTCGATCTAGCCCCTGGGCCAACCAAGCCCTCTACTCTCCGGAGACGGTAAATTGGTACCAGAGTAATCTGGGAGGATAAAAACACTGATTTGGTAATCGGTTGGCCCCCGCAAGTCACTGTAATAGGCCCGCACGCATACAATTGCCTCTTCGACTATGAAGTAGAGTGCGTTTGGCGGCCCGCAGAGGGTATTGAAGACGCCGAATCCTTTATCCTTTAAGAGTTGCTAGGTCAGGTAAATATGTTGCCTCGAATTTCTATATTTAACTAACAATAAGGTTCCAATGGCCATTCTTATAACTTATCTCCCACGAGATATCATTAAACCTTTCTTATTTTAGTGATAGCGCTTCGTCTACCAATAGCGAAGATGAGGAGGACCAGTACATTCCTGTTCTGCAGACCACGCGTCCACAAAAGAAAACTTCCTGCGAGGAGTAATTGTTTGGTTCATTCACAAGACTGCACGAGAATTGGACCAATGTGTTCTCGACGGAATGTATGGCACTTGCCACTTTGCTTTTAATCAAGCAGAAATGAGATACTTATCATGCAGAGTCTCTCGAGTATGTTTTCAAATAAGGGACCAGTTCTCGTGCGATCTGTGCACTGCACGTTTTATGCTACTGTCACTATTTCTAGGTCATCAAGCGAAGATTCATGAATTTAATAAAGGGTAGTCAAGCCCATCTGAGTGCTTTTCTGTTTTTGCAATCGGTGCGGTGTATCAGTCAAATTCCAATCTAGAAACTGTATTATGTCTCAAGGTTTCCTGCTGTATTATGCTTTGCGGTTTGGAACATCATGTTTATGTTGCCACATTACTATATTTGAACTGTAGTTGTTACTGGATTGTTGATGAAAGCATTTTTGCTTTGTAAATATCGTAATAAACATAAATTTCTCGAAGATTTGCATTATGCAGATGTGCATCATTGTGAAATATATTCATAGATAAGCTAATTGCGTTCATTACCATATCAAGGTATTCTGTTAATAGATGAGTTCTGAGACTGTTGCACAACACTACAACTCAGTAAGGCAAGATGGCATTGCGGGCCGAGCTGAGAGTAGAATTTACTATCTACGGAATCTAAACAATTGGATGAAAAGCGAGCTTATAAGTAAGTTTCTCCTTAACTGGGCATTTTGGCCTTTACTTTTTCTGATTTTCCTTTACATTCTCTGATTTTTATGCTGATTCTAGATGAAACTATGCAAATGCTCCGCAACGAAGCTGTAAATAAGATGTTACGGCCTAGAGTATTGGATTTGGCTTGTGGTAAAGGAGGTGATCTCAGAAAATGGAAAATCGCAAATGTTGATAGCGTTGTTATGGCAGGTTGGTCTAGAATGATTTTTGCAAATTTGTCACTTAGAAGTTTACATTGACAGCGTTTAGACGTAGCAGATGTCTCGTTGACCCAAGCGAAGGAAAGATATGATGAAATGGCCCAAAGAGAGCGATCTGGTTTATTTCCAGCCGAATTCGTCCATGCAGATTGTTGCAAGGTTATCATATTTATTTTCACCTGTGTTCTTTCGAAAAGCTCTGAAAATATTTTAGGACAACTTGAAGTCCATGATCAAGTCAAAACCTGAGTTTGATCTTGTTAGTTGTCAATTTGCCCTTCATTATTCGTTCATCGACGAGCACTCTGCTCGTACTTTCTTGCGCAACGCTACAGAGACGTTGAGGCCAGGAGGCTATTATATTGGGACTCTTCCCGATGCTGAAAGGATCGTGTAAGTTTGAGTTTATCTAGTCGATCACCATCAACTCCATTATCTCCTCAGATGCGGTTTTTTTCCAAACCGTCTCATTTCCGTTTCTCTCCAACATAATTGTTGATAGTTAACATTTGTGTTAATGCCCCCTTAATCGATGCAGATAGCAAGCTTGGTGCCATCTTCTTTATCACTCTCATTTGCAATGCTTTTTGGCGATGTATTCTTCCGAAGGACGTAGATTTGGTTCACGGCGTAGGCAATGCACGAGATTGTGCGGGACATTTCAGAGTTTTGCCTAATTATCTGCGTTCTTATTTTGTGGCTTGTGCTAAGCACACATGGCTCTAGTAGAATCTATCGCTACAAATATCTTTTGGTTCTGACTAAGCAAATTCGATCAGTCTAAGAAATGCTCTATTAAAGAGTGTAAGGAGTGAACCTTCGTTAAATTATCAGATTGTCCGGAAAATAATGTCGCAAGGCATCCTACCGCGACAGAATGACCACAAAAAACATCGAGTGGGGTATCATTCGATAGAGCAAAGCAAGCTCTACAAGATAGTTCACAAATCTCCGCGGAGATATTGCCCCAACTGAAGTTCGAATCCAAAATATAAAAAATTTCAGGCGCCCAAAAAATCGTATCTCCGTTCACAGAAGTCTTAGGGATCTCCAATTTGCACAGGCATGTACTCTCCACACTAGACATTCACCTGTATAGTTTTTGGTATTTTTCCATGGCTACAGTACGAGAAATAAAAAGAGGTCAAAAGTGCGAATATGTCGTGTTTTTCGGGTTTTTTGCAAACAATTTGATTTTTCTCGAAAACTAGCGCTTGTCTGAAGCTGAAAATTCATGGTTATACTCCTAAAGGTTCATGCTACAGAATCACCCATGTGAGAGAAGCTCAGGATTGCTTTAGCAAAAACCTGCCATATTTGGTTTTCTCAATTTTCAGTCATGGAAAAACCTCGAAAATGCGCGTACGAGTGTCTCGTATGGTGAGTCCATGCGTGAGCAAGTTAGGGGTCCTCAGGGCTTCTCTGAACGGAGATACGGTTTTTTTCGTTTTTTCGGATCTTGAGTGCTTTGTGAAATTTGGCTCCAAACTTCACGCAAATCAAACCTGGCGCGAAGACTCGAGCTTCGTTTTGTAGAGCTTGCTCTGATCTATCGGTTGATACCCCATTCATATACTTTCGTGCGCACCCTGCTGCGATATTGCATGATGAAACAAGAAGCGACATTATTTTTCAGACAACCATATATTTGCATCATGGCTGTTTACATAAAAGAGAGTTGAAGATAGTTTATTTTTATGGGTGTTTTAAATGGAGTTCAGTTAGTGGGATTTTTATAGAGTAAATAGCAAGGTCACAAATAAATTAGTTTTAGTTGACTGCACAGTATCGCCTGAGCAGGATGGCCGCGAGCGTGTCTCTTGCGGACTAGGTATGGGTGCGCGGAGTCGGGTGTAGGCCGGAAGGCGACAAGACCCAGTTGGAGCGAGCGCATGGAGGCCACGCCCCGCATGAGCGCCTGTGACACCGAGGGCGAGGTCAATCAGGCCAGGGACTGACGCTCTTTTGGCACACGTGCTGGCGCACTGATAGCAGCAGCATTATTCGGGGTTCCTATGGATTTACTTGTTGCTTAGAGTCAAACTACTGTCAAATATGGGCTAGCCGTGTACGCAGTAAATGTGTCAATTAAGACTTGTTTATCTCCTTGCTGATACTTGTCCATAAGCTTGATAGTGCAACTTTTGGTTTTTTCAATTCAAGATTAGAAAGACAAGCATTACAGAGCTACGAAACAAGTTATTATAGCTTTGGAACAAATGAGAAAACATAATCGCAATTCACCATCAAGACGGGTTATAAGCAGATCAAATTCTTCGAAAGCGCGTTCTTTTGATCTAGGAGTGCAGTTCTTCCGCGATCTTCATTCTTTTGATTAACGGAAATCGATTTGTCACATTCAGTTTCATAGATCATGCATCTCAAGGACTGAGCTTGTCATGAGTCATGAACTGTAATCAGGACATGACAAAGGCAGAGTGTGGTATTGTTCAGAAGACAAGATAAATCAAAACGATTATATTGTTGCAGATCAGCTCCCTTTCAGTGGAAGAAATACAAACTCCTTTTGTCGAAATCCAAAACTGTCTAATTACTCAACCCGCTCAGCAAACCCACATTCTGTCCATAATGAATTCTGTGCTTTCTTTGCTCTTTGAACGGTAATCCTTTATTCTCAATGAAAAAAAAGGCAGCGATACTAACAATAAGAAAAAAAATGGTTATTATCAATAATACATTACATGTATTGCAAGCGACACTGAAATAAAAAAGAAGAAGTGCGCGAATAATCTCAAAATCGAGATCCCACCGCAGGATGCGTCCTTGCTCGAAGTGCTCCATTTCTTCTTCTATGTTCAGCCTGAAGAAAAGTCGTATTGTAAAGAAGACACAACAAAATAATAGCTCACCTTCACTTGATATAACTGGCTTACAGTACCGTTGTTGAGTGGGATTCTACTCACATTCTATCCGTTCGACATCATCAACTTGGACGAGGTCTGCATAAGAACTAGTTAACATATAAAAATATGGCATAGTTAACTAAATAACCTAACTTACAAAAAAATACAAAAGTATCACATCACTCAAGAACGCAGATATCAACTAACTAACCTCCTCACCAGGAATCTTTTATTGCGCTATACATATTGCTGCAGTCTGAAACAATTTTTTTTAACAAAAAGCAGTTTCGAAAAGCATATGCTTACAGGCAGGCAAATAAAGAAAGCAAATCATCACTTTACCACAGTGAGCAACAGAAAACAAAACAGAAACATGTTCAAAAAACCACATGGGAAGAAACGACGAAGTCAGAGATTAAGAGAGCCATGCGCAATGGGTATAAAGGCGCCCCAATCCAAATATCCAGAATCCTAACAACGGGAAACTCGGCCGGGGCGTGGCCACTAGCTGCGCCTGTTCTAGGTCATTTGTCGCCTTCCGGACGTTCCCCCGCGGAGTCATAACGTCCGTACTCGGCAGCCGCGTTGTGGGCACGCTCGCGCGCGTTCAGCCTACAGCGACATGGGCGATTTCGTGCAGTCGACTTTACCCAAGTCTTTGTGAAAGATGAACCGAAGCAAATTGCTCCAAAAGTTGTAACTGCTGTTGTCGCCACGTCTTTAACGTTGGTTCCATAAGTATGGACCAAAAACTGGAATCCGAGTACCTAGCGATATTGAGAATGTATCTTTCACAATGATTCGACAGTAGATACTATCAACTCTATTTTTGGGTACTTACTTAGGGGCCTTGCTATCGCATGCACCAGAATCTCAATAATCTCATTGGGTGGACGGTGCCTCTGTTTAAACCGCAACGGTTGTTTTTGCTTTTGCTCAAACCTGATTCGTCTTGCATTAGTGATAGAACCAAAGATTCAAGAATTCGAAATTTTATATTTTTGTGAGTTCTTTTCCATATAGGCTCACGTCTATCGTTCAAACTGTAATGATTTCTTCATCTTACATCTCATATATTTAGTTTCAATTTACTTTATGAGAATTAAGCTGCATAGTGCTTCCATACTTTTCTAGTAATCAATGTTAGAGAAAGCTGAGTTTTGTGAGAGAATGAATTCCAAGCTCACAGAAAAACAGCTGAAATTTAGTCTGTAGTACTGCATAGGAAAATTTTGCATCCACATCGGCACCACTGTCTTTCTTTTCTGATTAATGCTGTGTACCTCTTCAACCAGAGCCGTTTTTGAATGATGAGATGCTGCGGTAGCTATATATCAATGGCGCTAAGACAAAGCTTGACAAGATGTGTAGCTGCTTTCCAAGCGGCTGCATAGAAAATTTGGAAAAAAAAAGAAGTGGTGAAAAATTTACTTCGCTTCAAACAAAAAAGAATTTACTTCAATGGGAGATACAGCTATAATTCTGTGGAGTTTTCTAGTCTGCGTGCCGATGTTCACATGTGGCCAATTTGTGCTTTTCATTGTTAGTGCAGTCTTCACTTTGATGTGTGCCGATACCCCCTGTGGAGCGAATGAGGTTGTTCCTCATGTCTCTTTCCCATATACACAGACAAACTGTCGTAGGCTCTACATGAGTCACGATGTCGTTTAGGCATGGGTATGGGAGAGTAGCGGGTGTAAAGACTAGCGGTATAGGGTGATTCGCAAAATATCTTCTAATCAATCTCTGGGAATAGGCTAGCATTTTGTGACC
Organism: Cylicocyclus nassatus; assembly: GCA_958299035.1. Classification (NCBI taxonomy): domain Eukaryota; kingdom Metazoa; phylum Nematoda; class Chromadorea; order Rhabditida; family Strongylidae; genus Cylicocyclus; species Cylicocyclus nassatus. Next base: position 5,011,145 of record CATQJL010000112.1, on the reverse strand, counting down.
AGCTTTTAAAATTTTATGACCGGCCTTTCCTGAAATAACAGAGTAGGAAGAATTTGGTTAATCGTTACTTTACCGTGATCTAGAGGTCTGAGTAATTGTCTGCTATGTATGTTTCATGATTGGGATAACCGCTAGAGGGGTTTAGGGTGACTCACATAATTTTCGCTTACTACGGCACTTCATCTTAAATTTTCTTCGCAAATCTTCCATATTATAATTTTTTACCAAGTAAATTGAAAATAGTGAGATTTTACTTGTACTCTGATATTTTGAAGGCGTCGAACAAGGGAATCATGGTTTTGCAACCATAAACTCAAAACTTGACAGCCTTGAATCCATCTCAAAAAGTCTCTTTTTTTGTAGTTTTTTCTCAATAAAAAGCAGAAGTTGAACTTCTCACTTTGAGGAGCAAGCAGTCTTGGGAACACTAGAACAAGTTACTGACAGTAGTTGAAATTTTGCTGAAATTGATTTCAAAAATTTGACGCCTTTGGTTTTTTCCTCATCTTGATATAAATTGGCCTACATGTAATCTAAAAGTAAAAAAAATTCTAGAAGTAGTATAAAGTTCCTTTTTGAGTATATAGAATTCTCGACCATTCTGCTTTTCCATTATCATCAGTCCTTATATGAATAGGCCCCTGCGGCCCCTTGGCTAAAGCTAATCCCGGAAATTAGCCGAAGATTTGCATCTTCTTGCAGCGGAGCCACCGGAAGTGTCAGACGCAGCGCTACGCTTCTGCCGCGCCGCCTTTCCCACGCATGGTTTTTCACCTGCGCAGGTGATCCATTGCTTATGTTGCGATTCTCCTTGAAATTCTCGGAAAAAATGTCATCCCATCTCAAGGCGGCTTTCGGTCTTATGTCAACTTGCCTTCTGATCTTCCCGACGTTGTTAGATGAGCTTTTTCTCGCGGGAACTCGTCCTGATTTAGGGTTTCGATGCCACACCTGTAGTGGAAACAATCAATGCTATCACTAAATAAAATCAAATTTTACTAGTTAGAGTAATGCCCACCGATAGCGATCGCAGCTTTCGATGACTGAAAGGTAGTGCAGCGCCATTCAGAAAACAGTGAAATAAAAATATAGTAGAATTATCATGTAATATAAAAGTAATATGTAGGAAATGTATTGCAATATATTGCAATATTGATTAAATGATGCAGTTTGAATAATTTGATTTAAAATTTAATACGTTATGAAAATTTGATGTTTGAAAATTGTTTGCTTTATTTTTGTCTTTTTGGGTTTATTAAAAGGTAAATCCATAGTCTATTGTCTCAGAAAGCTGACGTTTTTTTGTTTGTTTTGGAACTAGTTGGCTTACCCGGCTCCGCCCGGCCTTTTCAAAACACTATGATAAAGCTCCCATCCCTATCCCTGTACAACCTTTCCCTGTGCCCTCTTCCAGATACAACTCCAACTCCCTATTCCCACTGTGTTTTAGTTGTCAGCATGCTCACTTATCCCTGAATTGAAGCGCGAATTCCCAGCCCCGTAGCTCAAAATTTTTACAAAAAAAAACCCGATTAAATCGAAAAAATAAGGGTTAGTTTCAAGAACTAATATTGTATTCGTAATCAACATGCTCGATTACCCCCTGTGCCATCTCCCGGCCTCGTAGCTCAAATTTTGCAAAAAAATCGATAAAGTCGATATCGATCGATAATAGCCTACGACACCCACCCTGCCCCGCAGTATATGTGTGCCAGGTTTGGTCCGGATCGGTTCAGAAATAAAAATTCCTATTCCGCACATACGTACAGGCAGACAAACAGACATTCAGTTTTATATATAAGATTCACATTTCTATTTTTTTATCGCTTTCTGAGGCTTTGTAAACAGTTCTCTGCTCTCAACCCTTCCCCATTTTTTTCCGCCCTTCCCTAGCAGAGGTAGTACTTCGATTTGTTTCAGATGGGCAGTGCGAGAAAACGATGGCGAATTCAAGAATGCTGTGTGCAGTGTTCGATATGACAATAAAGAAGAAATGGAACGACCTCCGCTATTTGGAGCGAAATTTCATTTCACTCTGGATAGCCAAGTGAACTGCCCAGAGTTCCTTGCCTATTTTCCGCTAGTCAAGAAGTGAGTCAAATTTTTTTGTCACTTTAGAATCATCAAAAGTTCGATAATGTTATTTGTTAGGATTTTGTTGCATCTCAAAATTTATGAAATTTCTTTGAATTTTGAGGATATGTCTTTAGGTCAGTGTTTGAGAAGCTTGATATTTTAGGTTCTGAAGTTTTCAAAATCGATGACACCCCTTTGAGCTTGTTTTATGCTAGAGAGATCTCGAGATTCCGGCTAAAATTCTATTTATTAAATGATGTTAACCTAATCAACCCTGCCCTTAAATGTATTTTTGAAATAGTGAGACTTTGACACTTCTCTGGTGATCCTAGCGTTTGGAGCTTCGTATAGTGTAATCTGTGTACGATTTTCCCATTGACTAGAGTTTCCGCATAAAGTAGTGATCATTGCGGTTGATAATGGCATGTGATAATTTGCGTCGTTTATCCGTCGATTGATGTAATTATATTCGCTTGAATATCGCGCAAAGTTTGTTAAGGTTATCAGCGAAGGTGATAGGTTACATGTTTTTCATCTGGTTAACGAAAGACGCTGAAAAGCAAGCGGGAAATGTTTAAAACGCAGATTTTTTTGTGTAGTAACTCTGAGGGTTTTTCGCGTATTCGGTAAACCGGCTACCAGTTGAATCAGTATTACTAGCTTTTTCAACCCTTCCGCTCTCGAATCATGTTGGAGTACTACTTCCTCTCTAACTTACCGCGAGAGGCTTACCTGGACAACGGTTCCCAGGCTTGTTATGGCTACTTCACTGTGGCTGCTTAAAAAACTCCCACGGTGGAGTTTGTTTATCATTTGTTCTCAGAATTATCTGAATTTAGCTCAATTTTTGGCTAATTACGTGGGAGATTATCAATGTTAGACTGTGCAGGAAATCAGAAAAATTGCAAAGGAAATTAATTTGCTATCTTTGGCAAGGTTATATTGTAATTGCTATTGAGAGTTTTCGTTGTGTCTAGTCTTATGGTGTTTATCAGGGCTAATATACGAAGACAGTTTGGAGATTAAAGCTCTTAGGAAACTACAAGTTTGTCAAGAATGTCTTGGATTTTCCAAAAATTGAGACTTGGATTTCTTATGAGTGACATGTATAGAGAACTTACTAGTCTTTACAATTTTGAATATGGGAATAATTGTCAGAGAAAGATCGAATTTTTCCTTAAACTTTACAAAGCTTATGGTCCGACCATAGTTTTGCTTGATTCGGTATTGGGATTCCAGATTCTTTTTGGTGGTACATATCAATCAGAAATCAGTGTGGGACCCCCTTTTCTTGCCACCTCACGAACAGTCGATTCTGCAGACCCTAGAACTGGCTGATCTCCTTATAACCCTCACTATCGCAACTAAATGAGCTAGCCTCGATTCATACCCCCAAATCTAGTCTCTGGAGGTCGCGACAATGTCACGTTCAGTTTTTTCACTTACGAAACCCATTGCATAACTGTAGAAACAATAACGAGACAGGTAGTTTCAGACGGCGGCGATGAGCGGCCCAATCTCAGCCCCCGTCAAAAAACCCGTGTAAAAAGCTAAGTGAATCGTTGCGGGCGGTGATTACAGTCAGCGGGGTGCGGCGGGGAAAACCTGTTCTGCGGGCTGACGCGTTCGCATGCGCGGGTGTACTGTAGGTGCTGTGCCTTCGTTCGGGTACAGTAGTCGTGTGGGAAGTTTTTAAGATTTTCTATCAACAAACTTCTTCTTCTTATTCATAGTTCATTACCGTATCTGTAACTGTTGCTTCAATTTTTTAGAAAAAAATTGTCGAAAATTCAATAAGGTTTAATGGTGATCTTTTTCTTTACCGTATCCATACCGTAATCCTTGTTATGCCTTTTCGAGGTCTTATAATTCATATCACTTCCAGTTTTATTCAAATCTTGTAGTCTTGAACTTTCAAGCTCCCTGGCTTCTCCCCCTCCCCCCCCCCCTTATCCACCCCATGGGCCAGACCATTTAAGTGATTTACCGCCGGGTTATACGCTAAGCGCCAAGCAATTAACGGTGTGAGGTATGGGTAGATAAGAGCGAGTCAGGCGCTGACGTCTAGTATCCTCTGGGAGATCAAAGGGAGATGTACTGGGTGGATAGGGGACTGGGGAGGTGACAGCCGTTGGTCTGTTTCAAGGAAAATAGAGGAGAATTTCTCTTATATAACTGGTCTTCGAAAATTACAAAAAATTGCGAAATTTCCCTTGAACAGCTGATCTCTGAAAATCAAGTTAATCATTTTCTTCTTTAGCATTATCAACATCATACTTTTTATTTTCTTTTCGTTTATATGCCAATGCTGAAATCTTTCACTTTTTGTTCTTTTTTTTTAAAATGAATGAGAAGGAGCTGCTCTGTCCTAACGAAGGAAGTTTCTAAAGATTTTAGCCGCAAGGAAGGGTAAAAAGAATGATTTTTGAACGTGAGAAATTCCTCCGAATGAACGGAATATCCTTTATCCCATGGAGCCATGTCCTTCCAGGAATTATTTCAAATTAGCTGCAGATTGACACTATCTAATCTCTTGATAAATTTACCTCAGTGTTCTTAACCCTTTTACTTCAGACTTCTAGAAGAATTGGACATGGAGCTCGTGTTTGTGCGAAAGTTCCCAGAGGCATTGCAACATTGGAAAACAACAGGAGGTGGTTTGCTCACGCGAATGCAGGTATGATTTACAGAAAACGTTGGGAGAATTGAGTGATTTCATTTTGTGCATTTGTACTTGCAAAAAACTCTGTTCAAGTGTGTAAATTTTTCAGGCGCTGGAACCATATCCACCACGGAATGGTGCAAAACTCTCTGCTGAAGATGCTGAGTACGAACAGGCAAAGGAATTTGTAAAAGCCTTGGATTCAAGGGAAAACAATATTGTAAGTTTTTTTGCACCCATGTAGATCTTGTTTAGCTATCATAATCAAGAATAGATTGCATTCTGTTTTGCTTCCAAATTTTGATGCTGAACATGTTTCTCTATTTTCTAATGATCTAGTTGCTTTGCCACCTGCTTTAGCAATACATTTTCAAAAGCTTTTTTATTAATTCGAAAAATGAGAATATCCTTATCTTCATTATCCATTTTCTCCGTTGTTCAAAGATGCTTGATTTAGCTCAACCTCAAAACTTTCTATAGTTGCTAGAAATTGTGGATTTCCGGTTACAAAAATGGTCTTTTGATTAGCCTTTCTTATTATAAACAAAATAAACCTATAAGAGAAAGCAGCTGAAAAAATGCATGATTCTTGATTTCTGACATTTTCGCAAAGGTTTTCCTGCGAAATAGTGATCATTGGTCACATTGGGTCGCAGATTGCTTTTTATATGCAGTAAAAAAATCATAATTTCTTTCGGATACCAATATAAGAGTCTTTTTCAGGGCACACTATCAAAATCTGAGTGGGAAGCCTTTTGCATGTACCTTGTCTTCGCATTCCGTAAGAAAGGAGCTGCTGAAGAGCCAACATCAAGCAAACCTGAGAATGAACGGGAAGAACCACCTATCAAGAAGCGTTCAGAAGAAACAGATGCAAGAGATGGATTACCTATTAAAAGGAGGTTATCAGAGGAAGCGGAAAGCAGTTCATAGTAATTGTCGACTGATTTGAAATCGCAAAATCCCAGTTGTCTGTAATTTTGTTGTTGTTATAATGCTCATCCTCTTTTGAGCCTGTTTCGTATTTTTGTAACTTTATAAGTCATCTTCTAGTCTGTGACCTTCACTGACAAAGCTGGCTAATGTCTATGTAAATGTAACAAGCCGTGGTCTCGTATAAGCGTGGTTCTATACATTGTTATTATGTTAGTGGCTGTTTCTTTTTTGAAGAAATGTAATTTGGTAAATTGGCATAAAGATCGCTCTTTCGAGTTCATCTGGATTATGATTTACCTAAATCGTATTCTTACAAAAAAGCATAATTGCAAGCAAGTTTGCACTAGGCGGTATGTAATGTGTAAATTTTTACTGTATTCTAGTTTTATTGAGATTTTTCGTGAGCATGTATTTGTACTGCTAGAAATTAGGCAAATGCTGCAAACTAATCATGTGGCAAAGTTTGAAGAAAACTGTTAAGGAAATTTTCTTTTGAAACGTTTGTAATCGCAAAGTGGGAATTTTCACGCAGAATAAATTTGTCCACAAATTATTAAATTCTCAACATTTTCATTATTTAGTTTTTGAATATTTACAGATGAAGGTGGAATAAGCTCATGAGATCACCTGGAATAAGCTCATGAGATCACTCAGATATATCTTCACAATAAAACTGTGTGATCGAGATTTTTGTGAAAAATCGTAGTGCCAAAGGAATTTTCAGTTCAGAGATCCCATTGTACCTTATCACGGTAATAGTGGAATATTCGTCTATAAACTACGTCTTGTCAGTTACATGGATTTTTCAAAAAATTTAGATTATTACCAATTCAAAAAACTGAAGTCTGTTTAGGCAACAGGTTTTTTCCCAAGGGAAATGTCGAATTCCCAAAGCCGTTATTCTTGAACTGAAGTAAAACTCTTGATTCGAAAGGGTCGGGAAAGTGGTACTTTTGTTTATGAAAAATTTCATCACCTTATAGTTAACAGGGCTCGGCACAGGTGTTTTATAAGCAAGCTGGATATCGTTTTTTGGGACAAAAAATAAAGAAGATATTAGGTGGGCCCGAAATGAGGTTTTTTTAGTCGATTCGGATATTCTGGATAAAGGTCCAAGGGGCTTCGTAAAATTTTGCGAATGTCAGTAGGGACTCCGTTTTTGCATTTTCGGAAAGCCCGTACCGAGCCCTGATCGTTAACACACACAAAGCTCCTGTAGCCAGTATTAAATGTACTAATAATGAGAATCTATGCACTTTTCCAGACAGCATTTGCTCTCACGGTAATATCGACATCGGCAAAATTCACCTGTCTTGGTGAGGTAAGCAGTCGAGTGCAACTTGTTTTGCGTAATTGAACAATCTAGGGGAAAACGGTATTATAAATGGCATTCGTTACTATTATAGTCATTGCATTGGCCGCGTCTCGTAGAGCGTATCCTTCTCTCACGAGTCCTTCAAAATTCCCATTCCATTGGCTATCTATTCGCCATTCGCGTAATTGCTTCGCGTAATAAAAGTTTTCCATTTGCCGAAGCTATAATGAACGGAGCACGTTTGCCGCGGCTCGACTTCTGCTCTCTTCTCTCTGGCAGGATGAGGGCCCTGCTAGGCCCCTAGGGCCCTAGAATCCCCCTTGCCATGGGGCACGGGGCGATGGGGGCCGCGCTCCGCCCACACAGCGAGCGGGGCCGACGGGGGCATCGCGGCGGCGGTACCGTAGCCCCGTGCGCGAGCGCCACGCCCATTTCCAAGCAGAGGCATGAACGAGTGCGCCGGCTGTGCTCAACCTATTCTTGACAGGTGAGGATACTGTAGATCATCGTCATCAATTAGTGAATTTAACCTCGTAAAAGTCTTAAATATCGTCTTGCGGACAAGTTTTATGCCGGCACGCACTTTTGCGGCATTTCCCCACGTCAAAAACACTTCTATCTCATAGCCAATCAACTCTGGTAATTGAATGTGCTTGGCTGCGCGCATATATTGGGGGCTGATATTATTGCTTACTTCAAGTGTTACAGCATTACAGCTGCCTTTATATTCACAATACTCCCACAATACTCCTTATTTCACGCCTAATCACACAACTATCACTCTCTCTCCTGCCTTTTCCCAAGCTATTTTTCACCTCGGAAAGAGTTGCCATAGCGGCGTGCGGATGGTTCCGTTAGTATTTCACTTCGTTCTTGTCGATGATGAATTCGCCCTTAGGGAATCGGGAAGCTCAGAGCCGTTTGTCCCCGAACCGACGTTCGTCGTCGAGACGAGACATCGACGACGATGCCAGATTTCATGCGCGATCCCCACCTTTGATTTATGCAGATGAAGTGGAGAAAAAATTCGTAGCCGCAGAAGGATTGATGCGCCTTGCCGGGCTTATGTCGGTTTTCGAGAACGGGAAGATTTGTTGGCTCGGAGAGAGGCTTCAATATTTATCTCGGAAAAAGGAAAATTTTTGGAGTTTTTGGTGTCCGTAAGGAAGATCTATTTGTATTCTAAGTCAGTCTATTTGACAGGAATTTTGACAGTGCTGTTCCTTACATTAAGTCACATACTCTGAATGGACTGGAAAACTTATGGGTTCCAAATGTCCAAAGAAATCCCAAATTTTAAATGAAAGCTGACTCTTAATCCTTTATGTCCTTACGGGATTACTTCTCTGATGTAAAAATGCTTTGACCTACCATAAAATCAAATTTCAAGTAATTTCGTCCACAATCTCACTCCTTACGGTTTCGAGATGTCCCTGGGCACTTCCATTAGTATTCAGGAACTTGTTTTTATACCCATAAACTAAAAATCCAAATGAATTTTGCCGAAAAGCTTTTTCCTGTCCTTTTATTTCGCTTCGGGAGTTTGGAAAGTTGCTTTGTTCCTCCATAGAGTGGAAGTCAAAAAAATTTTTTTCTTGAAAGAACGTCCTAAGCTTCTGGGAATGCTTGGGAGTACCCCCAACACTTTTCAGTATTTTCAGTGATTTCCCAAAACTGTCGAGACTTCCCGAGCAATTCTATGCAAGCAAGAATTTCATAAATCACACAGTATTATAATAAAGCATGACTATCCTCATAGAACCCAGAAATAAGATCTTTTTTCTTCAGGAGCCTCGAAATTCCTGATTTTTCCAGGTATGTATTCAACGTTGTGGGCAAATCCTGGCATCAAGCATGTCTACGATGTTCGGATTGTTTATCGCCGATGAGCGATACCTGCTTCAGTCGTGATGGTCTAATTCTGTGTAGGACTGACTTTGCAAGGTTTGTTTCTTGCCCCTACCGGCTTGAAAGTTTGAAAACTTCCCTTCTCTTCAGGCGGTACGGTCAACGATGTGCCGGATGCGATGGAGCATTGGAGAAAGAAGATTTGGTCCGGAAAGCTCGTGACAAAGTGTTTCACATTCAGTGTTTTCAGTGTTCTGTCTGTCAACGACGGTTGGATACTGGAGAACAGGTGAGAATTTACCGATGTTATCGAAATATCAATACCATAACTCTGCTTGGTGTGAATTTTCTCATAAACGTGCTGTGTCTCGTATTCTCACCCTTCTTGAGAAATATGCTGTGTGGAGTGAATGTTCTGCTCTCTTACAGCTTTGTAGTACTTTTAAATAGTAATTTTGTGCTCTAGTAACCTTAATCTGGTGAATTATAACTTGTCTTTTCACAATTTGTTGGATTTATTCTTTAACTTTCATTCTGCCGTTTCTGTTTCATATTTCTTTCTTAAAAATTCTTTAAATCGCTGGAACTTTTTTCTCATCATCTTTTTGGTTTTGGTCTCTTTGGACTTTCTAACTGAGGGTAAAATTCTTTTTTTTTTCAACAAGGAAGAGCCAATTCAGTGTTCTTTTCCTTGAATTCCTGTTTCGAAATTTTCCCTCAAAATAAATTTCTGAGAAAATTTCTCAAAAATAGCGCTTTCCACCTTCACTTCTTATTCACACTATGTTCTTCACATATGAAAAGTTTGTGAGCAGTCCCGCGAGAAGCTATTTATCTCGTGGAAAAATATCCCCATGGGCCGTCCGGAACATCTCGGTCGAAGGAGAGTCGGACGGGCACGAAGCCCGTCTGTCTCTCAAAGGTTGATGTTATGATAGCGACTACTTTGGGTGTAAAAAATCGAAAGCTGGGCGGTTGAAAGTTTTCTTGGGAAAAATGAGCTCTACGCATGAACATATTGTATGGGAAGGGGAGAATCAATACCATGAAATGCTGTTCTGTGATTAAATTCAGGCTTTTTAAATTATTTTTAAAGCAAGCTATGTGCGATGAATTCATGTGATGGCATTTTCTCCAATAGCCAAATATTTCTCAGTTTATTATAGCAGGCTACTTTTGCAATCCATAGACTTTCATTCATAATGATTTTCCGAATAATTGTGATTATATCATTTCTGCCACCAGCATCCGTGCATGTAATTCAATTTTTTTTTCGTTATGGAGCTGACCTTTTCGTTATGGTTTTGCTGGTCCACCTAAAGGAGCCTACAGGGTGTCCTCTTCTTTCCGCTAAGAGACTTGTGATTTGTCGGAATTTTTGTTTGATATTTAAACCCTAAGGTATTTTTCCTAATTTAAATTCAATTTCATTTTGGTAGAGTACTGTAATGTTTCTTGGATCCCGCAATCTCAAATTTTTATGAAGAAACTTTGAATTTTTGGCTAAGGGCTATTGTAGCATGGGCTCAGAATCATTAATCTCTAGTTCTTCTACTTATGCCCCGGATTTTTAAGTAGAAACAAAAAACAAAATAAGGATTATAAAATTGTTTTAAAAACATAATACTCAATATTTTTCCATCTTCCTCGATATTCACAGTTTAGCCAATACTGGTCTTAGGATTTATTAACTTTTTGAATGATAATTTTCCAGTTGTACATTCTCGAAGGAAATCGCTTCGTCTGCCAACAAGACTTCCAAAACGCAACAAAAAGTTCGACACCGTCATCGACATCGAATCGACCAGGTAACTAGTGTGCCTAACCTTTCTAAAACCCGTGTTAGAGAAAGAAGTGGGGATTATGCTGATTCGGGAGTTTGTGCGGGTTGTGTCGAGGTGGCAATGGCGCCCCGAACACAAAAGGCGCTCAGCACTCAGCTGTGTCCGATCCGCCGCTTTTTGAATGCCGCACTACACTTGTGAACTCGCAGAACATTCTCGACTGTGAGAATATCGATGCAAAAGTGAAATTTTCCTTTCCCCTGTCAGCTGGGCACTGGGGGAGGAGGTAGGGGGGGCGGGGGAAGAGGTCTAAGGAAGCGCGGCATAGTGAGATAAGCCTAATCTTAGCCCTACAGTACATCGCCGCCGATGTTTGCTCATCACATCTGGTTCTAATGCGCTTTGATCCATGCTCACTCGCGCTGGATCAGCAGAAATCAGGAGCCGAAAGGAAGAACGATAGCAACATTTTTTTGCCATTTTCTTACGCCTTTTTATTTGTAATAAATAAGCGCAGAATTTTCAAAAATTCATACTTTCTACGAAAATTTATGGGAACAAGTTTAAAGAATACGGTTGAGTTTGTCAAGGCACAATTCTAAAGAATTTTAGAAGCTTAAATTGTCGTGGTTCTTATGTTTTATCATTCTGGCAAGAATTACATGATCTTATATTTGAATCGAACAAATTATTGTTTTCCATCCCTACAGCAATGGTAATGGTACATAGTTAGGCGGGAACTTGGGAGTGTTTTAATTGGTTTTGACCAACATTGCAGCTTTGTATTAATTAATATTCATTCAGATAAAGTCTATGGTGCCCAAAAATCTTCATACTGTTGTTTTACCGATTTATTCACTGTAGATTGAAAATCACCATTCAAAATTTGGTTAACGATCAGAACTGTGAATCCGGAATAATATGTTGATAACTTGATTTTTGAATGTTGACGTTTGAAAATTTCCCGGAAGTTCCGTGCATTTATGATGTAATTACGCATCACCTTTTTTTATTGAAAAATTTTTTTTCTCTGCCAGTAGAGGGCTGACCGACTTATGTGATAATTTTCTCTTTGGTTCAGTTGGAGTGTTTAGCATTTACGACATGCGGGAGACTGAGAAAATATTTTTTGTTGAAATTCCATAAAATATTCTCTGTTTCTTTCAAGTAAGTTAAATAATATGACTCTATGTTAATAATCGTGACGTAAGAGTGTTCAAGCAAAGTGTGGAGTTTTACGAAGCAAATAACATCAATTTGAGATTGCTTTATTTGCTTACTAGATGGCAAACCCGGCTCCGCCCGGGGCCAAACTTTGCACACATACACTTCGGGGCAGGGAGCGTGTCATAGTCCACTTTTCGTTATCGATCGATGTCGATTTCACCGATTTTTTGCAAATTTTGAGCTACGGGGCTGGGATTAGTAGCCTATGACACGCTCCCTGCCCCGAAGTATATGTGTGCCAAGTTTGGTCCCGATCGGTTCAGAAATAAAAATTTCTATTCCGCACATACGTACAGACAGACAGACATACATACATACAGACAGACATTCAGCTTTATATATAAGATTATCTTTCCAAGAATGGAAAATACATGTTTTTGACAAATTTTGCGAAAATTCCAAGTACTTCACGAATCTTTTATCACTCCAAATTTTAGTGTCGAACAGCTCCGAGTGCAATTCAGACGCTGAAGAAGAGAATGTGGATGCATCGGAAGATGTAAGCGGCTATACAACCTGCAAATCTCAAAGGCGCTTCCTTCCGAATGATTAATTTCCCTATCGCAGGTCCCTGTCGACGAGGCCGAAGGCGGTGATGGAGAGAATAAAGATGACGCTGCGGCTGCAAAACGACGGGGACCACGAACGACAATCAAAGCTAAACAGGTTTGCTTCAGAAAATGATAGTTATAGCTGGTGAACTGGACGAGTCTAGTGTTTTTGCGTTGCTGACAACATTTGCGCGTAAACAATGACAATAGCAACTCGCGAGCAGTTTGCAAGCATTCATAGGTATGACGTTTGTTTTCTCGCAGATATTTCCCTTACCGCAAAAGCACTACACTGATCGTTAGAATAAACTGCATCTACGTTTATAATCGGTGATCCTGCGTATATATGGTTGTTTACGATTTGTTAAAGCTTTCAAAACTTTTTTAGTTATCTTCCTGACTTCCTGGGCACATTCGGTAGTTTGTGAATACTTGAAGTTTCCCGAACTCCTCTGAGTGGTCTTTTGACATATCTCAGTAATCTCCCCGGCGATCTGCACTTCAAATCACTGCTTTGATCCATTAATTGGAAACGTCATCTCTTTCATGTTTTGCCGACAACTGAAACTCCAGCTTGGCTGTCAGTTGCAGCCTAGTGTAGGTAAACAGAATTGAAGATTAGCAGACACTTACAAGGGAATGGTCAGAAGTCGAAGTGGCCAAACCAAACAAGCTGTTTACTATTCGGTGCAGTATAAAACGCTGATTTCGAATCTGTCTTTCTTATCTGCTTCCCGCTTCTGTGGACGAAGCTACAAGCGGTTTTATTGTGAAAAAATCACACATAAATGCAGCGAAATTGAGCACACTGTTGCACTTTTAGCTCAGTTCCTTTGTTCAAAAATTCTAAGTAGGCTAGCTGCATGTTTTGGCCCAGCATTGAAGCGAACGTGGCTCACCACGGCTAAATTTTCAATTTCACGCGTAATTTCTTAGCAAAATAATGGTTTTTAATGGCTTGTAGCTTTGTCCACAGAAGCGGGAAGCACATAAGAAATACAGATTCGAAGTCAGCGTTTTATACTTCATCGAATGGTATACGGCTTGTTTGGTTTGGCCACTTCGACTTCTGACCATTCCCTTGTTAGTATAAAAGACGTAGCTCAAAATTACCTAGGAAATTGCTTTCAGAAAACGAATTTCTAGACGATAATAAATGATATATGAAGTCTTCTTCGGAGAGGGCAAACCTTTATAACTGCATTCTTCCATCCAAAATTAATACTTAAAACCGAATCACTTGGAGCTTGATATCTGTACTAAACAAACATTTCATCGCCTGTGCTCTTAAAGTTTCTAAAAATTCCTTTCCATCTCTTTTTCCTCTCAAGCCTAAATGACCGAGCAGACAGGTGCTAATAAATATAATCTAGCGTTTTGCACATCTTTTACCGACTATTTTTGGTGGGGAGTCGTAGAGTAGAGTGTCTATGTCTATAAATGAAAATGACTTGATTATCGTTGCCAAAAATACAAATTATATGAAGAATGCAGTCCATGAGTTACTGTGATGCACTAAACTCTGAAACGATTAACTACACTGTAGAATTCATCTAGTTTGCTCTTTTAAGCATTCTCCAAGTACAGTCAAGCCTTCAATGCACAGAGTTACGCATTTTCCTCATCTATCTCAAACGTTTTAGGTACCTTTTATAAGAAGAAAAATGAAGTTCTAAAATTCGGATGGAGGATTACCCTTCTTTCGATTCAGTCAATGTAACTTTCAAAATTCTTCATACAACCGAGAAGATTACTTCATGGTTCACAATAATCAAATACATATATCACCAACAGCTTTCACATACCAAACTCCAAGTTTGAGCATTCAGAAGCGTCAAATTCATGAATTCAAGAATGTTTCAGAACATGCAATTCAACTGTCAGTGAGACATAAAGTTCAAAAATTCCTCACGATCATGGGCTGATCATACCAGTTCCCGTTTTTTGTTATGATTTCTAAAATTCAAGAAGTCTTTTTTCTGCTGGTGGAGTTATTTTGCAGGAACAGACTTGTTTCCGAATTTTTATAACAAGTTTCAAAATTAGAAGTACTGAGAACTTCACGATTCCATTATGCTAAACTTTTGTACTAGCAAGTATTTGATAACCGAACGCTTCTCCACCTACTTTCTCATCACCTTCACATTTTTCTTTGGGATTACTGTATCCGCTATCTGTCACCATTTCTCCTCCACATGACTAACCTTGCCCATTTTCCTATGCATACGTTCGTTTTTCCCACCGACTTGCCTATCGATTACCGCTAAATTCTCATAGAGGGGAATCGATTGTGGCTATTACATTGTCCTTATGAAATAATAAGTTTACATCAGATGTTTGTAGAATAACTTATAAGTAGACTATTGCAGCTGGAAACGTTGAAGAATGCATTCGCCTCAACTCCGAAGCCTACACGACATATTCGAGAGCAACTGGCACAGGAAACTGGTCTGAATATGAGGGTTATACAGGTGGGTGACCATTATCAGTTTTTGGAATACGGTAAATAAAGTCCAAGGTACGGTAAAAAGAAAAATTAGCCTAAAAATCTGTAAAGATTTGTGTACTACTGCAAAAATTCCTTAAACGTTGTATAGTAGGGGATGGCATTTGATGTACGGTAAGATCTTGATCTACTACCGTATGCTCCTGATCTGCTACAGTATGCTCTTGTGCCATCCTGTGCTCCTCTGCGCCATTTTAGACTAGAGATTTATCGTTAAAAATTGCATTTTGTTCCACGGTTCGTGTAAAAATAAAATTTCTATTTTGGAAACATCAACTCCGCTTATATCCTTCAAAGTTATGATACCCCAAAGCAAGATTTGTAAGAGTTCATGATTTAATAAGCCTTCTCATGACTTTCAACCCTACTCTGCACTTCCCCCTCAGAAAAATGGAAAAATTCGGGTTTTTGTCTCAGTTGCCTTTTTTGTCATTTGTAGACATAAAAACCCGATCAGATTCTGGAGGTTTCATTCAATATCTGAAGCCGTTTTTATGTTTTTTTATATATCTACGTTGAACCATTCGAAAGCAATGTTGAACATTTCTCTCATTTCACCAAACGCAAAAAAAATCGAAATTTTCTGCCCCATCAACAATTCTCTACTACAGTTCATACAGCCTGCTCACTGCACTTCACCTCAGACCTTCTTTTCTCCTCTCCTCTCTTGTCGTCACATCGTCGCGTCACAGACGGACGGACGGATGGACGGACACACACACCGGCTGTCACCGTTGATTAGATTCGGTAGAGTGTCTGGGGCTCTCTTCGACTCTTCAGCTCTCTCAACTGCCCCTCATTTCCCCCTTTAATTCACCTGCTTCTCCCTCGGGAAGCCAATTCAATTACCGTATCCGCGCTCGACGCTCGCGAACAGCCCTGCTCTGCTCCGTCGTAAATACCTCCGCATGTCGTCGGGCGGCCCCCGACGACCATGCTACGGTAGAACTGAGCACCCTCGATGAGCTTCATCACATACGAGGGTTTGAAAGTGCTGAGACCTTTCTATTGGATTTCATTGCTTACGGAAAACCGTTAAAGTGCTCGGTAGCAGTGTTTCAAATGCACTTTCATAGATTGTGAGATAAACTGTTGAGTCTAAAAGTCTTGCCCCCTCCCCATTTTGATGGCGGGACTTGAATCACTTACTTGAGAAAAGGTGATTCCGACACAAGTGAACAACCTTCTGCATGTTGCAGATACTCTGAAAAAAGGTACTAGTTGCGGTACTATGAAAAAAGCAGGACTTTTTAGAGGAATATAAGCAAAAATGTTAAAAATCCAAAAGTGAAAATCGTTGTGAGTAGAAATAACAGTAGAAATTATAGTCATCTCAGCAATAGCTTCTCTTAGAAAAAATGGAGTAATTAAACATCCTAAAGTTATACTTTTTGGTAGTACCAAACAGAATATTTTATCGAGTTTTTACAACCTTCGAACGTTATCGAAATTATTTTTGTTAAAAAAACCAACTGCTTATCATGCTATAATGCTTGGAAGTGCAAATTTAAAGATAAGTTTCGTTCTTGTAAAATTTCCTGTGAATGTAAGAACAAAAATGTACCTATCATAGAAATGTGATAAATTATGTTATTTGCAGCTTGTTGACGGGCCCCTGCCTAACAAGAGCTTTGTAAATCTTCTAAAGTTCTTCATAATCACATTATCATTCATATTCTCGTCCTCGTCTTACCATGAAACTTAATACCATTGACAAACTCCTTGGATTACGTCAGACGCCACCGATCTCAAACTCCCTTTCAAGTTAAAGTTGCCGGCAAATTTTTTGAGTTTCCTTGGCTCTGGTGGTATAGTCGATGAAATTCGGACTCAAAAGTAAGCATTCGTTGAAACAACAATCATTTCTATGCTCAAATTGTGGTAAATTTCCGCTGTTTGGATCTTGTATGGTATGATCTTTAACGACATAGCATAGATTTAGTTGTGGAATGGGGTCGAAAATTGGGTAATGGTGGAAATAACATCTGACCTGTCCAGAACGTTGGTGGAAGTTCCGAAGTGCATCAGAAATTACACACGATTTTTCCTTGGGTGGATTTAGTTGGATTCAAAATGATTATTGATTATTGATATGTTGCTGGCATTATCTGACTTCATATAAATCTATTCCTTCAGGTTTGGTTTCAAAACCGTCGAAGTAAAGAGCGGCGGATGAAACAGCTGCGGTTCGGTGGTTTTCGCCCAACTCGAAGAAGTCGAGGTGGTCGAGACGAACTCTGTCAGGATATGTTCGCTGCAGGTGAGGGACCTTTTCCACTCTCGGCTCACCTCACTGACCTCTGCTGACGTCTGCGTTTACGCTATAGGATGAGCTGAGCAAGTGCCAGCCTTGCGTTGATTGCCGTGATTACGACCATTGCGTCATAATAGGCAGACCGCAGGTGACACCATCATGAACCGATGATTACCATACGCACGATTGAGCCGTTAAGAGTCGGGAGAGGGGATAAACACTTGACTCTGGAGCATCTTATCTTTTGCAGAAGGTCCTCCACCAGGATTTTTCTCCCAGCATCCGATTGGATTTTTCTGTGATCCTTATGGGGAACGAGGACCACTACCGCCACTGCCAGCTTTTCCAGTAGCTTCTGACGCTCCACATCCTTTAGTACATGGTAGGTCCTACCAGAAAAAACTATACTATTCATGGAGCCCATGCAAGAATTGTACATTTCTAAATGCACCTGTTCCAGATGGTTTTGGAGAACGGAACTCACCGATGACCGGCACCGGAGGGGGTGTGGTGGGAGCCATACCGACGTCGCTACTTCCGGCCGACTTTGACCCCGACATGAGCGGTTACCAACCTCTGCCGTCGATGTATTCGACGGAATTGAAAGCGCATCCGATGGCTGGTTGGTAGGGTTCTGGTATCAGCTGGACGGCATTTCAAATAGCTTTAGCTCGATTCGTGCTTCATCACCAAAGTTTTGAATCTTCCGGTTCCGTACTCAGTTGTGGTTTGGTGGCTCGTAGCAAAAAATTGTGTCATCACTGTAGCAAAATTACCTCTGTCGGAAATCTAACCTCATAAAAACAAGAGGTGTGGGGTTTAAGGAATCATGTACGCCGAACTTCATCTTACAGCAGATATGAAAAAAGAAGTTCTTCTTCAGGAGAAGGCAAAGATAATAAACAAATAAATATATAAATAAATGAGTAACTTCACTTCACAGATCTGTAGAATTTTAAATTTTCCTCATTTCCACTTGCCTTAATTTCATGGTATGAAAGTAAATTGCAATGCATGACGGAAAATTTTCCGGAAAATGATAGGTTTAAGATATCTGTCATAGGTGGAACTCCGTACATGAAGTTTGAAAATTCGGAAGGTTTTACTCATTTTCTTGAAAATTTTCAGTCGAAATTTTGGAATAGTGAATCCATGGATGACTTTCTTGAATTATTACAAGTTTGAATTTTTCACTGAAGAAAAAATACTGCAGAAGAATCACTGCCTCTAAAAATCTAGCATTCGAAGAAAAAATCTTTAATTCATAATGTGCAGGTGATATCTTGCAAACGTGCAAAAATTTTGAGACCCCTTTTTGAAAAATTCTGTCATTTAAAAATGTGATCTAATGGCTTGTGCATAACTCCCTTGGATGTTCTTACAATAAATTTTACCTTTTTCCAATTTTTTTGCTACGAGTTACTAAACTTCCCCCCATAACAACGAAATTTCCCAGAATTGGGAAAATTCTCCCGAACCTTGCCATATTCTTCCCGGATCACCTTCTCTGTCTCTCTTCTTCCCGCACACATTAACCAACATCGATATCCGATTTATTCACTTTTGTAGCGATCGGCGCAGCACCTCCGTCGCTTTTGTGGATTTTATTGTTACTCGCTCTCCTCTCTTTTCAATTTTTCTCTTGCGTTGTTTTCTCCATTTCTCCATCAGTCGTGTATTGTGATACATAATATCAGTCTCCCATATCATTTACTTTACAGTGTCCAGGTTTGTTATGATTATCTTTTTGTAAAATAAATAAATAATTTATATCTAATTGCACAGTAAAAATAGAGGTCTTTATGATTATCTCTTGGCAAATGGCCGGAAACTCCAACTGCTCTTTTTTTTTCTTGTGAAAAATTACTGTTGGGCTGTTGATCTTTCTCAACCGCGCCAATTCGTCTCGACAGTCAAAAAACATGCAAAACAACCTGATTTCGTAAAAATAATAGAGGGAGTCCCCAGACCGGAAAAGATAGTCAGGCGTAAAGTGAGCAAATTACTGATAATTGCAACAGAATAGATTCTCATTTCCTAGATGTCTATAGAGCTTCATATCCTTTCTAGAATAACCCGTGGGTAAGTATCCAGGGGCATCCAAGGTAAGTACAGCATGTTTGAATGTAAACTGGATTGCTTGTGATAAGGTTTTTAGCCCAAATTTTCGTATAAATAACTGGACAAAGCTTCAAACAGTTTTTATATTTCTTTATCATAGTCTTTACAATTAAACACTGAATTTGCTTAAGAGGCCGCTGAAAAGTTTTAAAGACTATATGACTGTATATGGATTTTGTACAAAATTTAGTGAAAAATAAACCTATTCAAAAAATCTCTGAAGTTCAAATTGTCTCAACTTTTACCTTCTCTTTCTTAAAAGTACGGAAAAAAATTATTTTCTTGGCTAGAGAATCTCCCAACGTGCAAGTCGAAAAGGAAGGTCCTGGCCGGGATCGAACCGGCGGCCTTCTGCGTGTAAAGCAGACGTGATAACCACTACACCACAGGACCAGATACCAGAATTGCTCAGGTAAATGCCTATAAGCCAGTTCAAATATGTCAATGTAAATGTAACAGTAGTCTACCGTGTCTCCACAGACCTCCTCTAACACCTCAGCTGTCCGCTTAAGATGTGTGACATTGTTGATGTGTATATGATTAGCATTATATGATCCGGGCGTAAGGTCTCTATTCCCATCGGGGCTCTGATGCTGTCAGTAAATGCCAGTTTGATGTGGGGTGTGCTGTGTTTTTCGAAAGGGGAAGGGGGGTATGTGTGCATGCAGATGAGGGCTGAAGAGAGCGCGAATATCGCCAAGCGCACCGACAGCAGCACTCTCGAGGGCAGGTGCATTCGACAAGCCACAGCCAGCCAGCAACGAGCTGTTGAAGAGCGACAGCAAATCGAATGCATGCACACCCTGTGCATCGAGCCTTTTCTCACTTTGACAGGGGGGGGGGCATAATCTAGTTTTGATTTCTAGGAAGCGATATCCAACCAGTTTGTCACCAGAACCGTTTCCGGACATGCGTAAGATGACACCTCTCTTTGCCCGCAAGCACCGAGCCCCGCTCGTCGTCTCATTAACATAACGCACAAATCTGAGCATGCACGAAAGCGATCCATCTTCTTTGGCTCCTTTGCAGCCATTTTTGAATAGTCAATTTGTTTTGGTGTAACGTAAGGGAACATCACGTTATATGTACAAGCGCAGATTTTGAGCTGAATGGGTTTCAGAAGAGGAGAAGGGTTGAAAGTCTAAATATGTGCTGGGTCCAAAAAAGCAGATTTGCAAGAATGCTATTCAAAATAATCCCGGTCCGAACTGAAATGACAGTGACCCTAACGTCTAAAAAATATTTTTGCCCGTCGACCATTGCGGTAGGTTGCTATTTTTAGTTATGCTAACTTCTTCACTGATAATTTCACATAGAATCTTTTTTAAACTTTATATAACTAGAATCATCTAGCAATCTTCTATACTATGAAAACGAAGTGGAGAAAGCTTTAGCACAATGGGAAATTTGTTAGTGAACTCGGCCGCTTTGGCCAATTCAAAATAAGGTTTTTCCAAATAATTCATTGAAGTTAGAAAACTGTAGACTGCTTTTACATCACGCTTATATTTTTTGGGATATAATTCGTATATGTAAATGATTCATTCTCACCTTTTAAAAAATCGCCTCGCTAGGTTTCATCAAAGACTGCAAGTTAATATTTGCCATATGAAATCAGAATTTCAGATTTTTAGACCAACTTAGACTCAAAATACACTTGATATTTTCGCTTTTTGTGTATAGTTTGACTAAAATGCGTTTGGCAAGTAGGTCTAATCCAGTGCGGCTTTGCTTTACTAAATATTTGATTTTTGAATTCAAAACATGCTAAGCCCACTTAGAGAATGAAAATCATGGGAAAATGTTAGCTTGCCACTTGACTCAATTTTTAATTTTCAATAAATAACAGATTCCAGACGGAGACTTTAGGTACGAGATACAATGATTTGAAGGCTAAGGCGCGGACTGGCTTAAAGCTGGACGTTCCCAAAAAATGATAAATTTACGATTCGTCTTTTCAAACACAGGATATCCCAATCTCCAGAAACCTCAACAGCTGATCAGACAACGATTTTACGACCGTCCTCACACCATATGTCCGTACGCGGTAAAATGCAGAACACACTCGATGAGTACGGTAATTACGATGGTGCCATGAGCGGGCGCGCGAAAATGTTTGTGCTGCTTCCGCGAGGGTGTAATGAAGATCGTAATTAGAAATTACGGGCAGATGGGCCGAACAATGTTTAGGAGTAGCTGAACAATGGCTGGAAGAACAGCGACACGGATAAACGGCGGAAATCTCATTATTGCATGAGACGACAGCACCTATCTTTGGATGGAAGGGAGCAGAGGGCAGGGAAGTGAAGAGTAAGAAAAAAGGTAGCTCCAGACTATAACTTTAGATTTCTATGAAATTGATGTCAATGCTGAACATCATGAAACAGTGAATATCCAATTTGTAGTTGAGATTACGAGAGATATGTAGGACAATAATTGTCGAATACCAAGGGACCCGATATACTTAATGAGCCCGGGTTTATGTGTGATGTAGCGCACCTCAAGTCAAATTTGGGTAATTAAACCTTTTTACTTCAAAACGATAAAAGGAAAGCGACAAAATAGACATAAAACAAAAGAACATAAAACACGTATCTAGAACTACATAACAAATGAGGATTAATATCAAAATGATAATAACAGATATAAATGGTAAAAAGATGTTTGTCAGTTAGACTTGCTACAATACTTGTTGTCCCTTTTCTACTCAGCACTTGTTTTTTATACTTGTTTTCTATGATCGCGTGAAATTGGTGGAAAAAATACAAAAAACTGATCAAACTCTAGGTCAAAAAATATGATTCTACCATAGCACAATCTTATTGAACTTCCAAAACTTCAATATTTATGGAAACTTTTTAGTGTTATCCGCACTTTTATCAAAATTTTTCCCTCCTTTATCACCTTTTTTTTCAGGACAGATAGACTCGGAGTTATAAAACTTGCCGTCAAGTATCTTTCTATCATACAAACTGAAGGGACTGTCTTCGGAAACTCGGTCCAGACAAAATCCAGTTTCTTAGTGAATTGCGTAAAGGACTCGAAGGAGTGCAGAAAGTTTGAACTAACCATTATGTTCAACATCTTTACCGTTTGTATATAAATTTAAGATTTTGTATATCATACTAGATAAATACTTGCACTTTACAATGGTATTCGAATGACATATCGTTGGTCAGCTATGAAAAACGAACTCCAAAGGCATCAGATTTTGATGGCGAATTTGGTCTCAAAATATACCAGAATGTCGGTGGCCAGCTCCAAAACCTCTCAAAATTTTTCTCCTGGCAATGGTTCATACTTATTGTGCAGAAAGCTTTGTTTTTCGAGCCTAAGCAACAAAGAGTTGCGTTCAAAACGCTCGTAGATCGCAAACTTGAAAAGAGGTCAAAAAGTAAGTGTTCAACGAAAATAAACAAAAGCTTTCGTCCCAACCTTATAATTATATAAGTGACTTGATAGCAAATTATAGTGATGAAGATCTCAAGCATTCAGACTCTTACAAAAAGCGCCCCAAGACCGCCGGTGAACCGCCGCGTGAGCTTAACTCTCTGCCTTAATTTTGACTTAGGTCGTGGGTTAGACTTACTAAGATAGTGCACAAAAGCGGAGAATCAGAGGAAACCTTGTATTAAATTGCTTGTGAGTAATTTGAGAACACCTGAGCTCACGTTCTTTTGCAGTACAGGAAAGCGCAGAAATGCACAGCCGGATCCCGCATAGGAGAGTATTAAAGAACAGGGCTGACTACAACCAAGAAGCTTTGGGGTGACCCAAGAGTGATGGGGCAATTTCATGAACTTTATATCTATTCATTCCTTTTGTAAACAATAACAATCAATCAGTAGTATCAATAACCTTCTTCCATCGTTCTGGCGGTAGTTCGATCCTCCTTTCCTAGAATACCGCTGGCAGCGATCAAAGATGTCGGTCAGCCGATTTTGACATTTTCATGATTTTTAAAAATTTCTCCGTGGAGGTGGTTTTTGCGTGAGCGGAAAAGATGATAATCTGGTGGCGCTAGGCCAGGGTTAGGTGGGTGCGGCACACATTCCATCTAAGCTACTATAACTCCTGGCAGGTGGGAAGCAATGTGAGGCCTAGCGTTTAGCAACACAGTAGCATCTTCTTCCCGCGCGCCTCTGCTTTGACTGCTTGGCAGAATCCTCTTCACCTGGTAGCCAGAAGGCAGATCGCTGGTGGTTATGCAGCGGTAGCCGAATGAACCGCTTGTTTGAGCCGCCTTTCGCGGCCAACTGGTCCTTCTACTGGTCCTGCTACATGTCGCTCCAGGACCAGTAGTCCGCGGGGACGGCACAAAATGACGGCCTTCGTCCCCCTACCCGTTTTGAGAAAACCCATGACTCGTTTCCAGTTACCAGACTCGGTAAAAAAAATCCCTACTCTGTGATTGCAGAAGAAGAGATTGGAAAATGGCAGATGGATACACGAGTAGCCTTGGTGGAGGTGCTCAACTCGTGGATATCTATCGCGCGAGTACCCTTCCGTAGTCAAGCTTATGAAGACACCTAGCGATGGCGAGTGGGTATGCCCAAGAGCATTCTTCATTCCGCGGCTGGCTTCGGGATCCTGCAGGAGATCTTATCCTCAGATAGCCAAGAAAAGCAATCTTCCAACTTCTTTGACCGCCCAGAGCGATCTTTGTGTTTGAGGTTAGTATCTCCAGAGGCATCTTTATACCAGCCAACTGATTTGATGACGGTTTCTCACTCATTACGCTTGATGTTCTCGGTGGCCTCAAGTGTGCTACTGCCCGGAGCTGTTCGTAATAGATTATAGCTCGAAGTGATCGGCTATTCATTATGGCCAATTTTAAGATAATAGTATATATTTGGCTTAAAAAGAATATCTTTTGAAAGCTATTAACTTGTTCTGACATCCACCAAAATTTGAGCCTCAACCTATTTCTCTGAGTAAAGTTGTAAGCATTTGTTTCGAAAGTGCCCCATTACTTTCGGATTCTAATAGAAAACTGGGAGGTGGGCTTCCTCCTTCTTTTTCAAATGCCTCTTGATAGACTGCTTGCTGTACACCTGACGGATTGATTCATTTCCTTTTAACTACTATCTATTTGGTTGACTTTGTGTGTTAACACATTAACGACAACGTAAATTTTTTATTGTCTTTGGGCGTTTTGGGACCAAGACCTTTCACGGACCAGTCGGCATTTTTCGGATAAAATCACGCATACTGCCATCCACAGTATACCTACAGAGCTGTGGAAGGCTGACAAGTATTTACAGACTCAGACCTTTGCGTCGGGAAGTTCGCGGGTGCTTGTAAGACCACCATCATCCATGCCGCGCGCTACCCGGTAAACAAACCGATACTGGGCTCGATAAGTGACCGCCGGCGCAATCTGTAAATGTCCGTTAAGCGCCTATATTTGACCCGATTAGCATACTTGTAAGACTAACCTTTAGCCTGTTTTTCACAATGACGACTTTAGTTCAAATCGAGCTTGTTTGCTCATCCGTCGACATTATTCAATGTCCTTGATAACACTCGCCCGACTGCTGAAGCTCACTTCGTAAGTATAGAAATCCGCCTGAGTAAGAAAGCATCAAACCCGAGAAGCGATAGCCAGCCTGGTAGACACTTAGGGTTGCCCCACCGTTGCGGCTACATCACGCGGGTTGCGCCTTAACCTACAGTGTGTAAGAAATGCAGCCCTTAATAAGATCCGCGGCCAGTCGAATGATTTGGTTGGGCTGCGACTCGCCCGATAATCTCTTCGAAAGTTTAACTTTGGCCGCAGCGCTCCCGGCAAGATATATATGGACCGCGGCGTGCGATGCTGAAATTTAGGGCCGCGGCCATGTAACAGGCTTTGAGGCCGCAAACTTTCCGATGCAATTGTCAATTCACAGCAAAAAAGCTTCTGGGATGAGTTTGTACTAAGATAGTCGTCATTTTAACGAAGTTCAAGCCTTGCCACATCATGTACGTTGTTGATGATTTCTGGATCATCAACCATTGATGAACTCTATAATCTGTATAGCCTACGGGGTCCCCGTAGGCTAAATGGTGAGCTACTCATTCTCGAGTATCTAATCACTCAAGAGTGAGTGGTACCTGTGCGCCAGGAGTGTAGCCAATCGGCGGCATCTCCTTTTAAGCACCAACTATACTTTGTACTTGTATACTATACTTTGTATAGTATACAAGTACACTTTGTACACTTTGTACCTTGTATTCGGTTTGGCTCCGCCTTTCATCCTATATAAGGAGCCTCCGAATGTATTAGAGGTTGCTCCCCGATCCACACCGGGACACCTCGATAATCGCTCTCAACTAATCTACGCCAGTGTGAATAAACCTATTCCACAACTACTCGTCTACCCTATCACTTGGTACACACCAAATTGGTGCATCGTCCGGTGAACTTCCTTGCATTTCCCCTCGGAAATCAAGGCCTACAAGACCCGCGTGGCAGGACACTGAATATTGAACCTCTCGTTGCGCGCTCTTTTCGTAAGAGACCCGAGAGTAGTAAAAAAACAGTTGTTGAGCAACACCACTAAATATTGACACCCTCGTTGCGCGCTCTTTTTGTAAGAGACCCGAGGGCTAAAGAAAACAGCTGGTTCCACAACTCCACTGCAAATTGAACCCCTTTCGCGAGCTCTCTTCGTAAGAGACCAGAGGGTAGTAAAAGACCAGCTGGCAGGTAACACTACTGAATATTGAACCTCTCGTTGCGCGCTCTTTTCGTAAGAGACCCGAGAGTAGTAAAGAAAACAGTCGGTGCAACAACTCCACTGCAAATTGAACCCCTTTCGCGAGCTCTTTTCGTAAGAGACCAGAGGGTAGTAAAGGACCAGTTGGTAGTAGCTAAACACTTAATTTCTGAAAACTTCCCTTGCGCGCTCTTTTCGTAAGAGACCAGGGAGTGGAAAGAATTTTGTGCAGCAAACACCACCACAACTTGTGAAACTCTTTTCGCGCGTCGTTTTCGTAAGGAACCAGAGAGTGAATCAGTTTGTGTGTGCACTTCCAATCTCACTAATCTCTTCGCGAGTCCTGCGAAGGAACCAGAGTTAGAAAAAAGAGATTTCAACGGAAGAAAGAACAAGTCAAGAACAAAAAATCTTACTTGTTAAGCTTCGAAGTTCCACCAAGAACTCAAGCTCTCAATCCTCACGGTACAGGTTCAACACACCTTACCGTCCAGCACAGCGTTCAAGCCAACAAGGCACGCTTGCTGACAGCTAGCAAAAGCTCGGCACCCAATTGCCAGCTCACTAAACGACTTCCTTGCATCCAGTAAGGACAGTTTGCATACTAGATCAGCCCTGCTGAAAACACAGAAGCTACACCGAAGCCCCAGCTTTCTGTGAACCAAGGAAAAGTTCAAAAAAGAAGACACAAGAAGCATCAAAAGATGACGTCACTCCAACTTTTCAAGATCAGGATCAACAACGCCTGCAAACTCGTGAAATCCCACGAGTCACAAATCGACACTATCGATGTTCCCTTCACATTCCCCACACTAAAAGATGAATGTGAAAAGTATATAAAAGAGAAAACGGGATTGATAACCAATCTTCTCAACTCTCTACAAAACGCTGTGAAGCTTCAAGAGATGCAGATTAACTCCGCAATTGAGTATATCAGCGCACGAAATGAGGAAAAAGAAAGAGAGAAATTGATGATGGAGCTCAGTAAGCACTTAGAACTGGAGTCACTTGATCTAGAAGTGATTGTAGTGCGGTGGCGGACAAGGATAGAGTTCAGGCAGCATGAACTGAAAGAACAAGGCGCACTTCTGCACTGCGATCCTCCAAGCATACTGAGTCAACCAAGTAGTGAAGTTGGGCAAGCTGAAACTCCGGAACGCAACGAAAGACAGATCAAGATTCGGAAGCCCATGCTTGAAATTCCTACGTTCTCAGGCAATTTCCGGGAGTTCAACAGTTTTTGGACAGTCTTCGAATCACTTATCCACACCGATGAGGAGTTATCCGACACGGACAAATTCTTGTTTCTTCTGAAACAAGCTTTAAAAGGAAAAGCAGCAGCCACTCTGAGCTGCATCCCCGTCGTCGGAGAAAGATATCAGACAGCGATAGATATCTTGAAGAAACACTTCGATCGCTCTGCCAACATGGCGGACATACTCATAAACGAGATCGAAAAACTACCCAGGGCCTCAGATGATCCGGAAAGTTGCCGAGACACCTTCGAAGCCATCTACTCGAGGATCATTCACCTGGAACAAATGGGAACGAGGATGAACGCAGACAGAGTTTGGCGCCGAATAATCTTCTCCAAGTTTCCCGAATCCATATGTGCGACCGCCATTCAAAAGGAAGCTGTACAAGATGATACATTTGACGTTAGCGAAATCCTAAACACTATCGACAACATCATATCATTGCGAGAGACAATCTTGCTAACTACGGAAACTCTCTTTCCAACCGACTACCACTCGAAGAACCAAGAAAATGAGAGGATTACCAGATGCGAAGGAAAAGAACACCTTTCAAAACCAAGACGCTTGTGTTTATGTGGACAACCACATTCGCCATATACCTGCCAGAGATACACCACTCCAGAAGCTCGACGACTTGAAGCAACAGACCAAGGAGCGTGCTGGAGATGTTTCGTAAGAAACCACGACTCAAACGCTTGTACAAATATTGGAGTATGCCCTAAATGTCAGGGATCGCACCATGGATCTCTTTGTGCCAGAAGAAAGACAACGCTGTGGATTCTTCGCACAATCCCGCGATCCTGCAGTCGACGATCATCAACATTCACCTCCTTGGACACAACGTGACACCGACCAGGATTGTCGCGAGATTAGTAACATGCACGTCATACAAGGCTCGGAGAGTAAACAAGGAGTACACATCTCACAAGGGAAGGATAGTTGGATGCCTCGGCCATTCCTAATGATTTGTATACCAAAAAATGCGCCTTCGAATGCAGAGTCTGAATCTGTGCTCGAAATCTGCGAAACGGTCTTTTGAAGAAAGTTATGAACTTTTTTCCTTGAAAATTTAGCCTACTTTTGGATAGTGAAAATCACCAGATTTGATCTAGCCTACCGTTTGATGCTACTGAAGAAAATTTTAGACGCAGTAATATTTATTTAGACTATCTGGATCATACTCAGCATTTGGAAAGGAGAGAAAATTTTTTTATAGATGATTTTGACCCTCCGCAGGAACGCAATTTTTTTAATGAAAAAAAATCATAACTCCATTCAGATTATCGTTTCGCAGATATGAAAGACAGTCTACGAACCAGCATTCAAAAGCGCATTTTTTGGTATACGAATCATTATGAATGGCTACGGCATCCAAGTATCCTTCCCCTGTCAGACGTACTTCCACTTGCGCACAATCAGTGCGTTCTTCAAATCGCCTCAGCATTGATTTTCAATGAAGCAGAGTGGGACTACCAACCAACGACCATACTTCTTGACTCCGGGGCGCAACGAAGCTTCATCAAAGCAAGACTCTGTGAAGAACTCAAGCTTCCGATCGCTCGATCTTACACTACATCAGGAACGGGCGAACACCAAGAGAAATTCAACTCATCTGAAGTGCACCTTGAAGAGTCTTCACAGCTCCGAGAAGCTCAAGAAGTTGTCATTGCATACAAAGCAGAAGCTGACTACCGATATGCAGACGGCAAGCCCCACGGAGGCAGACTTGCGTTTCATCGAAGACGGAAAGCTGATAATTGCTCAGGATACGCTCTCTCACAAAAGCCTTCTACCGGAACTGATCATCGGGCAAGACCTCATAAATTTTGTCATCCTTCGAAATGAGAGAGTGCTCACGCTCCCCTCAGGGCTCATTTTGACCCCAACGATCTTCGGATAAGTCATATCAGAAACAAGTCGCACCGCCATTACAGCAAGATCCGTTGGTACCTTCGGTTGCATATCAATGCTACAGGAAACATCTCCGCCAACAAAACTACAACAGTTCCTTTCATCTAAAGGAAGACAACCCAGAAAAATGAGGCAGATGCTCAGAGCTTTCATCTTCCGTGAAGCTCAAGCAGACAGACAACGTTGGCTGAACACAATCCGTTCCCTATCAAACTCTTCCGATGGCTCTGCGATGATGTCAAATGGAATGACCACCACCTTGTCGTATCTTAGGAAGCAAGCAGAGACAAAGATGACGAAGGGCAGACATCACAGAAGTTCACGCCTTATCAAAACGGCGCCTACCGAGAAGATGACCGTCAACAATGCTTCTACTATCAATTCAAAATCAATGACGAAGAGGAAGAGGCGACGACGACGACGACGAGCAATGCCAAAACGAAATTCGCCTCCATCAACCACCTCAACTGATCATACCATTGTGCATACATTGTGAATTGAATTAATTTCGTGTGAATGTTAACATTATTTGCAGCTCTTATTCAAGATCGTTATTCTGTATACATGCTCACTAACTTACTAGTCAACCTCATATGTGTCTACACTCATCAAGATCTTACCAGATCTCACTTTCCTCTCGCTCGCCCGGAGTGTTGATGATTTCTGGATCATCAACCATTGATGAACTCTATAATCTGTATAGCCTACGGGGTCCCCGTAGGCTAAATGGTGAGCTACTCATTCTCGAGTATCTAATCACTCAAGAGTGAGTGGTACCTGTGCGCCAGGAGTGTAGCCAATCGGCGGCATCTCCTTTTAAGCACCAACTCGTATACTTTGTACCTTGTATTCGGTTTGGCTCCGCCTTTCATCCTATATAAGGAGCCTCCGAATGTATTAGAGGTTGCTCCCCGGTCCACACCGGGACACCTCGATAATCGCTCTCAACTAATCTACGCCAGTGTGAATAAACCTATTCCACAACTACTCGTCTACCCTATCACTTGGTACACACCAAATATGTAAAGCGGTCCCACGTGGCAGTCACTCTTGGCACCCATGATGTGTCAAGCGGTCGCCGATGTGTTACAGCATTTATTTGGTTGACCGTTGTGATTGATTTTGTGTGTAACAAGTATGATGGAGCTTTGTTACCTGGCATCTCAACACTTTAAAGTCTTCCTCTGCATCCTGAAAGGAAATCCAAGATTTGCATCTGTCTATATGACCAATGCCTTTTTCCTCTCGCAGCGCTCAGACCTTGTCCAAGTACAACATATTGGGAAGAATTCTGAAGTTATGGTCACTACCTCGATTAACCGTGGAGTTAGTAGCCAGCTCCCACTACTGTGACGGACATCACACCGAGGATTACCCAGTGGGACACACCATAGTTTGTTAAATAATATGTGATATGAAAGGTGAAGGTGATTTTTCAGAACCAAGCATTCATTTTTATCCTTAATTCTAACGATTCTATGCAGTCACTAACGTTTTTCGTGAATGAAATCCGTTCATTATGGTGATATATGAACTTCATCAAATCATAACTATTATGTGCCTCACTTCTATGTTTTTCCACCGATGATTACCTAAATCTCGCTCTTTATTGGTCAGATGTTTCTTCACCCTACTATTCATCTTTTAGTCTCTCTGAATGCTGTTTCAAAGCTTAAGCAGTCCAGCTGCTGAATCTCATCCTTCTTTCAGTCAATTAGCTTCCCGTATGGGCCGACGACCTGCATCATACGACTGTTTTCTTATCAACCGCTTTCTATCAGTGCTGCTAGGAAAGATCAGCATTTTGTCGTTTTCTGACTGACTTTTAATGCGCCGTTCGTTCGCCTCACCAAATTTCTCTAATACGAAGGCATGCATAAGAAATGTCTTTGTCGTTGTTTCGCATAAGCTCACTTTATCATTTTTCTAATGCCTGGGACAAGAAGTATCTGGGTTTCGTTTCGACCAAGGAAGAACTAACACGAATTGCAAGTGACGCCAACACTGAGCACTCAAAGCGTCCGAATAATGTCCATGCATTCTGCAGGCGCATGCGCAACAGGTGGTGTGCGTCAGGCAAATGGTGACTCAACATTCTTCAAATCAAAGTTTATTTTGATCGGTTTCGGATTATAAAAGTAGTTGTCGATTAATAGCACAGAAGAATCCAAGCTTTGTTCGAGTCGGACTTCGAAAGTTTTGCGTTCATGTGCTTTGCTTTTCCACAGATATCAACACACTAACTTCGCAATCGACGTAGCATTCTTAAAAGAGATTGGGAGAGGATCGTACCGAAAGATCAATGAAGGATAGTTTTTGGCGGTCGTGTGGCAAACCTTCTGCTCGACTAGGTTTCTATATACGACCACAGAGCTTTTACTTTGTAGATTTTTCACTTCTACATTAATATCTATCGTTCACCAAGCTTTGAAATTTGAGAATGTCAAGAAAAACCTTTATTGCAAGATAAACATATGAACTATAACTTCAAAACAAAAATGTGTGACACGACGTGATTGTCAATGGAAGTTGGCTTATTAGCCAGAGAAAGCCTTGTCAGATGAGCGAGATAAGTGGAAAGCGTGTAAGAGTCGCTCATAGGATAGTGAAGATAGAAGCGATTCTTCGTTTGTTAGAAAAGAACTAACTAATTTAGAGAAAAGAAAAGAGTTTAGGCTAGTTAAGAACTCGCAGAAAAGAAAGAGCCTGTGAACAGGCTAATGAAGCAAACAACACAGCATTTAACTGTCAAATGTGAGCATATGAACAATAAATTACAAGTAAACTCAATAAAAGAAGAAGATGTTCTAATATCGATAAACACCGGCAAATCCCCAGCTTTCGTAATTACGGGGGTAGCATGCGACGGCTAATTTGGAAAGTGCACTTAAGAACCTGGAAACTACGTCAAACATCAACAAATGAAGTGAGATAAGAAAAGAAAACTGAGGCCTAACTAAGCAGCCTTGCCAGCGTTTTGAATTTCTGTTCCAGTATTTCAACACGCGACTCCAAGCGCATGTGATCTAGCTTCAGCTGACGATTGTCCTTCCTCAACTGTTGATTTTGCTGCTGCAACTGTTCCAGCTCCCACTTCAGTTCATCTCTCGCCTGTTAAATATAAACAATACCACAGTGACATCAATGAGCTGCAAAAGTTTACAAAAATATAGAAAAATAGATCAGTGTGATGCGATCAAAAACAATGTATTTCCTAGCCTTTCTTTCTGTCTTCTCTTCATTCCGTCCAGCTAAGTCACCAGTTTTTTTTCTTCAAATAAATCAAGTCCGGCTTCTATTTGGGCTAATGAAGCAGATGATAGCATGGAAAGTGGTAACTACTCCTTGCTCTCCTTTTGCGTTAACCTAGTGATGACACCCTGCGTGCCAGACTTTGCCGAGAAATATAGCCGATGGTTTATGGATTGTTGTAATATTTCTTATTTGCAGATATGTGCTTGAGCGCAACTAGTCTTTTATATGCGTTCGGATACACCTGCATGAAAGAGGAAAAATGAGAATTTTGCAGCTGACATCAAAATCTCATCATTGTTGTTTGCTTATCACAAAACATGTGTACGATTGCCGTTGCTACCTACATACCTCAATGACTAATGTTCAAATAACTTGTCTTAGAAAGACGTGAATGTTTACTTTGCCACAGGAACAGTGGCTAACAAGCTCTCACACAGTTTACTTTCGCATTCGACCTTATGATCTTGTTCGCGTCATTTTTGATTTCGCAATTTTGATTATTCGTGTATCCATTTTGGCAAAGCACTTAAGACTTCAAACGGAAATAAGGGAAAATTAAACTCACCATGTTCGCGTCTTTTTCAAGTTTCGATACTGTGCTCTCGACCAAGAATGAATCAAGCCGGATAATTCGTTGCGCTGCTTTGAGCCGCACTTCTTCTCCGAGCCTAAATTCATCAATTATGTATCATAAAGTGCAAGGGAAAAATTTACCTTTCTTCCATGGTTCTCTCCAAGTAAGTGCGATAATGAAGAGCAGCTTTCTTTGCAAGTAGAGCTACAGGTTCCCATTTGATCTTTTCCTGTAAATGCCATCCTGATGTAAGAAAAAGACATGCCAAATTCAGTAAGAAGGTGTATAAATTTGTGTCAGATGGAAATTGCTATAGTGAAAACATGGGACAGGAAAAGCGCATATGATGATTTTTGGAATTGTGCAAAGTTTGCTTCTTTGAAAGTATCAAGCCGCTCAATGGGATGCTACTTCAGTATCAATCAGAGAGGAATGAATATTGCGGCATAAGTGAAAAGTTCGCAGAAAATCAATCGCTGAAAGACGAT
This sequence comes from Cylicocyclus nassatus, assembly GCA_958299035.1. Classification (NCBI taxonomy): domain Eukaryota; kingdom Metazoa; phylum Nematoda; class Chromadorea; order Rhabditida; family Strongylidae; genus Cylicocyclus; species Cylicocyclus nassatus. The sequence continues at coordinate 4,977,680 of CATQJL010000112.1, read as the reverse complement.
GAGGCAAGAAAACAAGGAAAAGAATCATGCTCATTTTAGATTACTACCAAAAACTAGCTAGTAAAAAGCAAGGACTAAAGTCAATAGGGGTAAGCATGGTTTTGGAAAGCTTTGTCTTTTGGGAAGTCTACAATCATAAACTTTCGGAGAAGAATTCGGCTGTGCATCCGCCGCTCCTAACTGGACCCAAATAAGACTGTTGCAGAAAATATGAAGTTTATATATTGGAGTTCGAAGGCTTGTATTGGAATCTGAAGGATGAGACTAAACCCAAACATTCATACCGGTCGCGCATAAAACAAATGGCATCCGCGTTCTGCAAGTACCTTCGTCTTTTGAATTTTCCGTGTTCATTTTATTCATGCTCTAATTATTTCATTCAAGCTTTTGTGGCCAAGTAGGGAGGAAATAAGAGGACTGCTTTGGAAGTGCAAGAGGACAATCTAGAGTTTAGTGGTAAGCCGATGAAGGGACTGTTAAAATTCAAGGCGTTGTAACAGCAAACCCTTCAAAAACGGAAAAGTGCGGCTTCTAAGTCTAAGATTCGCATCGAAAGTGTTTTGAAACTCGTCCATCCAGCGATACAACGTTAGCGCATATTACACAGCTATGACCACGGATCTCCCTCGTAGAGGGATCACAGCCGGTTAGTCGCGAGGCTACGTGGGGCGTCCCCAGATGGCGGATAGGGGGATAATCGCCGACCAAAAGCGACCCCGCGCCTGCTCTGATAAGCAAGCGGAGCCGTGGGACGGACTCCCTGCCTCCACTAAAAGCTTGCGCCCTAATTTCCCGGGTAGGTGTGTGGGGAGGCGAGTTCGGAGTCGCCTCCAACAAATAAGCTCCGATCGTCCCTCGCGGGGGTTTTGAGCCCAACAAGCTATCCCTGCGAGTAAATTCTTGTTCGACACAGTGATAATATGGAAAGCTCTTTTATTCTTGGAAGAGCCACTGGTAAGGCAGCGCCAGTGGGGACAAGGTTTGAAAGGCGATCTAGGCTGCCGAATACGAGACGGACTATGATGACGATCTGTACTTACAACGCGAGGACGCTGGCATCGGACGCATCTATCGAAGATCTCATGATGCAAGCAAGGAAGATTAAGTACGACGTCATCGGACTGACCGAGACAAGGAGGCACCACCCGCTGAACGCCACATTTGAGACTGGAGAAGAACTGTTTCTAGGAACATGCGACAGTCGAGGAGTAGGTGGAGTGGGAGTCCTTGTCAACACGAGTTTGGCCATGAACATCGATTCGTTCGAACAACTTACAACTCGAATCGGACGTTTGCGAATATCAAGATGTGGATCAATCCCTGCCTTGACCGTCTTCATTGCGTACGCCCCAACATCCAGCTACGACGAGGACGAACTCGAGGAATTTTATATGGACTTGGAGAAGTTCTACAGAGAAGATCATACCTTCTACAAGATCATCGTCGGTGATTTCAACGGATCGGAACTAGAAGGTCGACTGAGGAACTTCACATCGGAACCCATGGTTTGCAGTGGAACGAACAAGGGGAGAGACTGTCCGAGTTTATCATGACGACGAGGACTATCCATGGAAACTCACAGTTCCAAAAGCCCTCTTCCCTACGCTGGACCTGGGAATCGCCCGGTGGAGAGTACAATAACGAGATTGACCACATCATCGTCAACAGAAGGTACTGCCTGACGGACGTCGCTGTTGTTCCGAAGTTCTACACGGGATCAGACCATCGTCTCCTGCGCGCCAAATTCTATTTTCCGCGGAATGGAGAGAGAGCCGTCAAGTTCAGGAAACATCGTCCCATGAATACCACCAACTGGGATCTGTTTTCTTCGATATCCGGCTCATGGCGAGATACCGTGATGGACAACATCGACGAAGAATACGAACGGTTCGTACAACATCTCCACGGTTGTGCCAAGGAAGCTCAGAGTCTAAGAAGTACGAGTAGGCGTCTCACCACGGGGACTTTGCAGCTGATACGCCAACGTGGACGCGCACGAGCCACAGGCAACTACCGACTGACGTCCGAGCTTGCGAAGCGATGCAGAGAAGCGATAAAAGAAGACCTTAAGGAGAGAAGAGTAGCAGTGATGGTTGACGCCGCGGAGGCTGGAAGAAGTATACGCAACGCCCGCCGAAGCTTCGTCAACTTCAAGACAAAGATGACCGCACTTCGTCGTCCTGGCGGAACCATAACTGCTTCCCGAAGATCAATGGAGAAGGTCATCCACGATTTCTACTCGGATCTTTTTGCGAGCCACGTCCACCTTCCACCATGCCATCTCAAGGAGGACGAGTATGTCGCACCGTCTGTTCTTCCTTCCGAGATTCGTCATGCTATCATGTCGATGAAAAAACGTACAGCACCCGGTCCCGACAGGATTAAGCCAGAACATCTGAAGAATCTTTCGCCAGTTCTCATCAAGACTTTGGCAAGGCTCTTCACGCGGTACCTGACGGAAGGCAAGGTTCCAAGGCAATGGAAGACCAGCAAAACCGTGTTGCTGTACAAGAAGGGAGATCCCTGCGACATCGGCAATTATCGCCCTATCTGCTTGTTGTCCGTAGTCTACAAACTCTTTACGCGAGTCATTCTCAACAGGATCGGAAGAGAGTTGGACGAAGGACAACCATGCGAGCAAGCTGGGTTTCGAAGAGGATTCAGCACGATCGACCACATACACACGGTGCCAAGGCTCATTGAAGTGTCACGAGAGTATAAGATGCCGCTCTGTCTCACCTTCATCGACTTGAAGAAGGCCTTTGACTCGGTTGAGACTGAAGCCGTCATCGATGCCTTGAGCAATCAAGGTATTCCGACTCATTACATCAAGATAATTCGTGAGCTGTATAACGACTTCACAACCACCATAACACCATTCTACAAGGACATCATCATTGACGTGAAGAGAGGCGTGCGACAAGGCGATACTATATCGCCGAAACTATTCAGTGCCGCTCTGGAGAACGTCATGCGTAAGTTGGAATGGGACAACATGGGAGTGAAAGTCGACAGCCGGCAGCTACACTACCTTCGCTTTGCTGATGACATCGTATTGAAAACACCAAGCATCACGCAGGCGGAACAAACGCTGGCCCAGTTTGACGAAGTGTGTGGAAAGATCGGTCTACGGCTGAATCTAACGAAGACGATGTTCATGAGGAACGGAAGAGTGCCTGATGCTCCTTTCATGCTCAACGGAACGAACATCACCGAATGCTCAAGCTACACCTACCTAGGTCGTGAACTCAATATGATGAACGATCTAGCTCCGGAACTGAACAGGAGGAAACGTGCAGCATGGGGAGCATATAAGACAATTGAGGACGTAGTGAAGAAGACCAAGAACATCCGGCTCCGCGCCCACCTTTTCAACTCGACGGTTCTTCCTGCTTTGACGTACGCTTCAGAAACATGGACAATGAGAAAGCAGGATGAACACGCGGTTAGCGTCATCGAACGAGCTGTTGAGAGAGTGATGCTAGGAGTGAATCGACTCACGCAAGTGAGGCAAGGATTACGAAGTTCTACCCTACGTCAACGATCGAAGATCAGGGACGCTGCCGCGTACGCCAAGCAGAACAAGATAAGATGGGCCGGGCACGTAATGCGTTTCGACGACAACCGGTGGACGAGAGCTGTAACAGATTGGATACCATTGGACGTCAAACGCGAACGAGGAAGACCGCCGACGCGATGGTCAGATATGTTCACGAAGTCCTTTAATGAAGTCCTTCAGAGCGTTCCACGTGTTCCTGGTGCGATACGTAAACATTGGTCAACAATCGCCCGAGACAGGGACGAATGGAGGCATCACTGGTACCCGCTCGTGCAACACGATGATCAACGGGGATACAGGTGATACAGGTGATGACCATAAGGTCCCACAGCGACTCCGCGTTCTTCAACCTTGGTGGGCTTTGCTCCACACACCCAAATTTGGAGTTAACCGCTTCGAAAAAGCCCATTCTTGACAATTTTGCACGCAAGCTACGCTTTCAAAATCAGAGGAATGGATGACCCCAGATAAGCGGAAAATCTTCGAGTGAGATTTGACGGGACTACGTTCGAGCTCTGACAGCACTAGTTTTTCATCGGAACTCACTGCAATATATTTTTGCGAAGAAGCACGGAATAATAGTGAAGGAAATGGAAAACAAAGTCTGTGTTTACATTTTTAAGGAAGTTCAAAAGACCACAAACATCTACAACTTTGAAGGTAAGGAACGTAAACGTGCTGATTGGTAGTAAGAGAAGGGATAACTCGGCGGACGATATCCACACAACTCGACGATTACACGTACCTCATAATCTCCGCCTCTCACCATAAATTCGATTTGATCAAGAAGAGTGTTTGTTTTATCCAGTATCGCTCCGTATGGGAAGCAACATACACCTTGAAAGGTAGATTCAAGAAAAAGTAGTGATGAATTTAAAGCGACTACCTTCATCAAGTACAGCTCTCATGATATCAACAGAGTTCAAGATGTGCACTTGGATGTTTGTGAGAACACTAGTTGGAAAGTGAAGGCTGGGATCGGATGGCAGCTTTCGTTGCAGTGCCATCAGCATTTGATCGGACCTTTAATGGAATGCAATGCGAAAAAATAATGTCACAGAGTAACCAAATCTGCATTGATGTGAACAAGTGAACAACGACATCTAGATTTGCAACTAACTGAGCAACCATACTTTTGAATTGTAAAATCTTACCTTTCCAGCAGTTTGTAATATCCACTGTTCAAGAGCTGTCCACATATCTCGTCCCAATGAGGATGTACTGCTCTAAGCTGGCCCAGCTGTAAGGTAGTAATATTCTAACCGAGTTACACTGATGAAAACATTTCGTACCTGTTCATATGTAAAGTATTTGCCCAGAATGAGCTGCAGGCAGAATACTGGCATCTCGGCTTTGATGCCATTTGCCCGGCAAACTACTTCCTGTTCGAGAACTTTTGCGGGAGACAGAGATCTCTCCTTCAGACCTTTGCCTGAAAATAATTTAGTAAGTTCAACAAATCACTGACTTTTTATTACGGGTGAACAAAGGAAGCGGCTCTACAGTAGCAGTCATAGTTTTTCGACTTCAGAGGCGTCAAGAGCTACAGAATAGTTAGAAGCTGGTACTGACAATAATCATAGGGTTGAAGCTACTATAACGTCTAATTTCACACCAAGCGATCGAAGATCTTCCAAAACGCAAAACCTCAACGGGAAAACTTGCAGACTTTCGTCTTTTGGGTTCTGGAAGATTCAGCATACCACCTGCGTCATTTTCGGCCTCGTCTGCCGCAGTCCTTGCAACCTTTCGTGCATTTTCCCTTGTATACTCTTTTCTCAAATCGTCACTGTTCGCGTAACCGCGTTCTTTCGGTAGACTTCCAATAGCAAACGATGTGTTTCGCAATTTGCGGTTACCTGGTAATGTTGAAAAATAAAGGGATTTTTATCAAAAGAGTTTGAAGTGGTTCGATGAAATAAGATTATATGGGCAACTCTAAAAGATTGACTAAACTCTACTGTAAAAGGCTGTCCCATAATTTTTATCCGATTTTAACATTGAAATCTAATTATCTTGACAGCGAGAGGACCTACAACGGTACAAGTACGTTATCATACTTTCCAATGCATAAAGTGTGCATTCACCTGTCGAAAGAACTCAGGACCTTAGGGGCGGAATTTGTCATTCTACCCCAATCAATTTCTCTTCATTTTCAGGAAAAGAAAAATACGAGAATCTTATATATAAAGTTGAATGTGTGTATGTATGTCTGTCTGTATGTACGTATGTGCGGAATAGAAATTTTTATTTCTGGACCGATTTGGACCAAACTTGGCACACATATACTTCGGGGCAGGGAGCGTGTCATAGGCTACTTTTCGTTATCGATCGATATCGATTTTATCGATTTTTTGCAAAATTTGAGCTACGGGGCTGGGAGTTGGCACAGGGGGGTAATCGAGCATGCTGATTACGAATATAATAATGACAGGGCCGGGCGGAGCCGGGTTTGCCAGCTAGTTATATGATAAAATATCTGATGGGGGTAAATTCCATTTTGATACTATCAGATGCTGGCCATACTTCACGCGGAATACATTCTAAGGGCCGGGCATACTTCACGCGATTTGGCAATTCGCCAGAAGTTTTCAGATCCAACACTAGCAAACTGCACATGCATAGTGTGTATAATTTACGCGGTTTGATAAAATGCCCTATCTTCTGTCCATCTAAAATGTGCTTACAGTGAGCTATGAACAATTGGAATATTGCCGAATCGCGTTCCGACTGAAATCGCGTGAAGTATGCCCGGCCCTTCAGGCGGATGCTTGATAACCATCTTGTATATTGCTTTGCTCTATTGGGAGGGGGGGGGGAGGCCAAAGCCCAAATGCACTAATAAAGGAAAAAGCAGAAGAACTATGATTTTTATGAAATCGGGAGACATTATCGGACACCCTAAGAATAGCATCAACTTAATTAGAAAATCAGTTTTGAGACCATTATCTTTAGATCTACATAAAATTTGCTATCATCAAAGGAAACAGTCAGAGTCTCTTCTCCGCTGGATATAAGTTTTATACATGCTTGCTTATAAGAATTATCAAAAGTCCTGTCTTTATATGAAGAACCGGCCACCGTTAGTCTCCAACAAATTCTTAATGAGTCTCATGTCTACCTCAAGTCACTTCAGGTCTGATACTCATTGACCAATTGTGACTTTGGTCTCCTGCTGGTGGCCTTCTTTAAAATTTTAGCTTGCCCTCTGATTTGTTCTTCATTTCCTCCTTTTACATGTCCGTACTCATTTTCTGCCTAACGTGAGACCGCCTTCAACTCATCCACTGTCCGGTCGCAAAATTCAACATCATAGCTCCCATCGTCGATCGTAACTTCTTACCTCCATTACGCATAAATGACCTTTAACGTCACTTTCATACAGTTTTGTTCGACCACTGCATGACATCCAGGATTTGGGTTTACGTTGAAAATTTTGTTCCTAATTCTTGTGAGACTCCTCCATCAACCAAGCTGCGTAGTTCTGTCAGATTTCTCGTTAATGTACCGTCTACAAGATATTTGATATTTGATATTTGGTATTTATTGCACAAAAGTGCGCCATTTCAATCATAATGCATTAAGTGTAGACTATAAAAACAAAAAATCCAGTAGAATAGAAAAAGGACGTTCGAATAGAAATGGTAGGAAGAAGAACGTCAAAACATCAAGAAAGATCGACATAATTCAATCGCAACACTATGGCATCACGTAGTTTGGGTCCAATCTGGATAAAAGTGTGATGAAGGCTTGTATTTGACTGCTCCATGATTATAATTATCAGAATAGAATAATATGATCCATGGAGATGGACCCATGCCCCTTTTTGCCAGCAAAATGATTTTGATTAACAAACAGCCAAGGTTTGATTTTGGCTGTACTTTTTGACTTTACCAGACCAGTAAGCCAGGGTGAGCAATGATTCTAAGTGAATTTCAGTAAAGGTTGTAGTGAATGGGTAATTGATAAATGAGCGGGAAGAATCAAACTTGGTAATTGTTATCTGTGGAGAAGGCAATCATGCCATCTCATTTCCAGCAGAAGCTCTTGCAATAATAAAATAAGCAAAGCGGGGCTCGGTTGGTGAAGTAATATTGATCAACCCTGCCCAAATGATTCCGGGGAGAGTCCAATGACTCCGAAAAAATTTCAAATAGTTTCACTTTTTGTAATTCGATTAGAAGCAAGTCAACAAGCTATATTGATTGAAAAGAGAAGCAAACTGATTAGACCTAAACTAACGTGACGGGAATATTGGGTTACTAAGACGTATAAAAGAAATTAATATGGAAGAAAAGAACAGAATTTGATAATTGTATTTGGTATGCATGCCCTCCTATCTCCTTCACTGCATTGTGCTTACGAATGTCTTTGCCAATAATAACTTCTTGAGTAATACCATTCACAGTAGGCTTCGATGAGATTAGATGATTAAGATGCGATTCTAACATGGAGAAGATCAACCGAAATTCATCAGCTGTTTGGAATCCTGTTGCATGTTATCCTTCGGATGCTGTTTTTAAATATTCATGTTCTTACTGCATCCAATTCTTTTCTGCTTCTTGCCATCAGAATCACAATATCCATGAGAGCTTGCGGGATTAGCGTGGGAAGTCTGTTTTGATTGTGGAAAAGGTGCGGTATGACTGAGCCCTTTCTGTACGCCGACGTCTATTTTCGAAGTCCTACTGCATTTCTACGATATTTTTCTGTGGTAGCCATTTTTTAATGTGTTTGCAAATTTAACATGTTAGCTATAGGTATTTCAGAAAGAATTTTTTGGATGTAACAGAAGAAATTCCAAAGTATACTTTAAAGAAGTCTTATAAAGTGACACTGAACTTTTGTTACATAAATCACACAGAGCAAAACAAAAGTTCCTCTATGAGAGCTTTCAAGAGATGTGAGATCATCAAAAAACTAACCACCTGCTCCTCTTACCTTCATAAATTGGATCAAGACGTCGATCGGGTGTTAAACTCTTTCTGCTAGAAGGTACTCGTGAAAGCACTGTGGATTTGCGCTGAATAAACTCTTTGACAAACATAAAAAAAGTTAGCAGCTTTAGCCAACCTCGCCATTCATGCCGCTGGTGCTTTCCGAAGACTCCATGAGCTTTTTCCTGAGGTCGCTAATGCTTGAGTTTTCTGCCTCTTCGGCCTGCATGTTGAGAAGAGTGAAAGAAATATTTTGAGTAGAGGAAAAAGTTATCCTACGGATTTTGCCTCTGAAGTTGGCGACTTTGATGTGCCAGCATTCTGTTCTACTCCGTTAGTCAGACCCCGCCCGGGACTAGTGTGGGACATTCTATCAGCAGCACGCTCAAGAGCAGACTTCTCCGGGGCTTTGGCGGGCTCTTTTAGATTCTTGGACAATGATGCAATACTGAAAGTAGACTTTTAGGGGGAATCTATCACCATACATAAATTCACAAACCCGTTCGTCTTCTCCGTCTTTTCCGGAGATTTCGACTTTTCTTGTGAGGACCTTGAAGAAATTCTGCAAAACTCATTTTTTCCAAGCCATAACAAGCTTGATCGCTCTCACCCATTTGTCAATTTTTCCGATTTTTCTGGAAGCTTTGTTGTTTCCGGGGACGACCTAGTAGACGAAGATTTTCTGCAAAAACTGCCTCCAGCTCCTAAATCTTCCGTTGTCAGGCTGTACTCACCCATTTGTCATGGTGTGATTCTGCTCAGTTGCAGGTGGCTCGTCCTCCTTTTTGTCCAGTTTCTTTCGCAATGCTCTGACCTGCAATTTTGAATTATCAGGAAAATTTACCGGTGAAAAAGGTTTGTGCTTTGTATAGAGGACACGCATTAGTGGTTATTCGGTTATAGAGGATGTACTACCCTAATTTTAGTGCATGTTAAATGCATACACATCTGCTATTGCACATTTTCCGCCACCGGGAACAAGATGAAAAGCATGTGGTGAAGAAGGGAAGGACGAGGAAGACTACCCAGGAAATCGATTTTGTAAATAATCAGTGCAGAGGAAATAACATTGTTGCAAAATAGTTGATATATTTGCTGTAATATAATAGTAATGTAGTGTTCTGAGAAGGGCTTGAGTTGTTGGGAGTAATGGTAAAGAATAAAGCTTTCCATACGAGGACCACTTACTTTAGAATTTACTGCAGTTGGTGCCTGAAAGATTGTATTCTCACACAATAAAGATTATATACATGGCTTTTTGGGGATAAATACAGACTTTATCAAGATGTAGTAAACTCGTTAGTCTATGGTCATGCATTGCGAGATTGGATCCCTTATCAATCTTTGTGTAAACTATTTTAAAATTTGTAATTGTGTTTGTAAGCCGCCGAAGTAGTAACGATTGATTATTGGATGAAGGTTCGGCAGTTTCTTTATACCTCTTCGGAGCCTTGACAGCACGATCTGTAACCTATTCGGACTAAACGTCTTTGCAGCTCTACAAGCAAAGTTCTGAGACTAAGCCTTATCATTGTTGAATCGCCAAACCGAACAATTACTTTTCTGGGAACGCCTAGCACACAGGTAGTTGAGCGAGCGCTACCTGGACATCATATATGCTCGCTATTTATAGGCCTCCAAACAGTCAGAAGAGGTGACCCAGGTGAAGAAAAAGTTTATGGGTGGTACAGAGGCACCCCTCCTTGCGATTCATTTGTGGCCTTTTTGTGTGAATTCAAAGGGCATCCAAACATTTGCGAGCTGATGTGCATTCATACGCTGAGTTTTCGGCAGCTTTAGGCTTTTTACACTCATAGCCACTCAGCCGATAGTCACGGTTTCGAACCATTGCTTTGATATGTCCAACCTTGGCTAGTTGAAAAATTTTTCGCAACTCAAAGATTGATAACAGGTCAACAAATATATTGCAACATAACCGTTGCACACCCCCTTCCCCCAAACCGAGTGCCTTTTCAGTATCTCAAGATAAATTTGAGCGACCATTCGGACAAAGTTCCTACCCCGGTATTCGGACTTAGTCTCAAAAGCTAGAGGAAAGGGATCTAGTCTTTTTTTTTGCAAAATTTTAATAGTTAGCTAAATTTGGACATTATAAAATCAAACGGTTAACTCTTCGACGATTGTTCGAGCGAGCGAGAGAGCAACTGATCCGTAAGCCTTGAATAATTACTGGAAAAAGAACAATGCACCAAGTACACTTAAAAGCGTATTTGTTTCTCCAGTCCGCTTGAGTTTATAATAAATCAGATAATGACACAAACTTTTTAGAGCGACCCAGTAGTTTTAGTCAGTCAAAAAAATGTCAAAAATGGCCATGTTCTTAAGAAAATTTTTTGAAAAAATATGTGTCAGCTTGTAACTACTTCTGTGCCATACAGGTTTGGTAAGTGGTCTTTAATCCAATCACACGGCCTAACATTTCGACGCCTTCGTCTTCCTCAAAGGCCTGAAAATGGTTCAAAGTGTCAACCGTAACTCAACACCACCAAACATCGCCTCCAAACGAGCTGGTTTTCGGCTTTCCCTCAGTTTCGCTAGCAGAAATTGTGCAGAGCGAAGATGACGTACCGGAAGACCATCGATATGCGTGGAAATCCGCACCGGAAGTGAGTGGTCGCGGCGGACGAATGATTCATCCTATAGATGCACATGCAATGTGATCTATAGCTGGCATAGAGATGTGAAAGGAAGGAAATCAGCAGTGATTGACAGGCACTTCGGTACGTCATCTTCGCTCTGCACAATTTCTGCTAGCGAAACTGAGGGAAAGCCAAAAACTAGCTCGTTTGGTGGTGTTGTGTTACGGGTGACACTTTGAACCATTTTCAGGCCTCTGAGGGAGACGAAGGCGTCGAAACGTTGGGCCGTGTGATTGGAATAAAGACCACCTACCAAACCTGTATGGCACAGAAGTAGTTACAAGATACGAACATGCCCAGCTTTATAAAAACGGAACTTGGAAGTTATGTGTCAGCTATTTCCTGAAAGTATGAAAGCTAGCAAGAGAAGAGATTTCTGCTGAAGTTTTTCGATAACTTCAATAAAAGCATTCGTAAAAGTCAAGATTGTAAACTAATAGAAATCCCAACGGCGCAAAAGAGATTCGCCGTCAACTGATGCAAGCAAGTCAGAGATTGACATGAATAAAATAAGAATTTATGATAGACACAACTGATAGAGCATGAATTGACAGCGAGTTCAGTCGATTCTAGTAGGCGTGAGTGTTGACCAATACTTTGTTTAAAGTGTAGTTCGTATAGAAGGGTTTTGCCCTTTCAACAGCTTATGTTCTTGCAGCCATGTGCGCACAATAGTAATCAAAATGCCATTGGCATCTACTTGCTTCACTCCCCACTAATTTGCAATCTAATTTTGAAGTCCTTCCCACCAAAAAATGTGGTAAGGCTTTCTTGTTTGTTGCTAGCAAAATGCTCTCTCGCTCTTATCCATATCGGTCTTCCAATCTCTCCGGTACAAGTGGCGCTGCACTTTATACATTTGAGAAACCGCTATGGCTAAAAGTAAAAGAACATTTTCCCACCGAACCGAAAAAGCCTTACCACACCTCAAACGGGGTTAAGGAGAACGGAGGTAAACACAGAGTTGAATTTCACAGTGGTAGCGAATTCGAAACTGCATTACTATATGGCATAATACGACATTGCTGGTAGAACTTTCGAGGCATTCTGAATTTTTGCAAGAAACCCAAGTATGAACAGCCGAAATGAGTGTGTCAATTACAACTTATTAGGTTGGCACATAAGTGAAATAACTTTTATATAACTTTTATCTTTTCAAACGTAGCGCATCCATTTTCTGGTAACGTAAGAATTATGATGTGAACTGCAAAGGCAGACATTATTGCCGAAGTTTGCCGTCTTATGCATTGGTTACGGTAGGTTTACGGTACAAGGGGAAAATTTTAGATTGGGTCAGATTTTGCTGAAACTTGGCCTTTATGAAGGTGCCTCTTTCGTAATGTAAAGAAAAGAATTTCATCTTAGTGTTAAATGGATATGATAATTGCCTTCACCGTACTGGATTACCCCACTGTGCAAAATTTTAGCAAATTCTGGGGTTTCACGGCTTACTTGATGATGGCCCTCAAAACTTGACGCATTTGACTTTTTCAACTTCTCAAAGGCACCTTATCTTGATCTGTCCTATTTGATGTGTCAGCTTCTAGCTACATGCTGCCTGTGATTCCTTTTTGATATGTTTGATTCAGGTTTTGTTCGACTTCATGTCCGCCAAAAAAACGTGAAACCACGATTTTCAAGGGTTTTCGAAAAATGATTAAATTTCTTCTACTACGTTATCAAAAATAAAACGATTTGCGCAGACTTGTAGCTCTTACTTCACAGTCTACATGATGCCAGAGAATGAGAGTGCTAGATTGAATAAGAAAAAGCTTCTGGGATAAGTTGCAAAACTTATCAACCTAATACTTTATGCTTTTTATGACTTATATGAGTTGAAGAATGTCATTACTGATTAGAGTAAATAAGGTATGCAGTGTGCAAGGACGATCGTCTTCAGCATCTGCGCAGGGGCGGTAGAGGAAGTCATTTTGACATTCAATTGCATATTTTCGTTTGTAGCATTTGAAGGGTTCATTCAGGCTGGTTGGGATGGAAGAGGTTTCTGGTGAGGTAGACATAAAATCATGAATCTCCTACCACTTCAGACATCTGAAGGATACGAACAGGTAGAAACCCTAGGCTGCTACAACTGGTTAACTTCTAACCTTCGGCTTACTGACATACTAACACAGTTCTGACGTAATCTGTCACGCAGAACAATTCGCATTCGCTGCACCCAAGCGTTTTATGATCACAGTTGACTCAAAGCCTATTCTCAAGCAACCACGCGCATTGACTCAACAATTTTTGTCCCCTCCTCTCGAACAGAAATCCTGGAACCGCACATGTACAAGGAGCAAGAAATACAATATTTAATCGCCAAAATGAGGAAAAAACGGGGTCTTGGAGCATATACGAAAAGCAAGATTTCAAGCAGACATACCAAGAGATCTAAGAGGAGTTGGCGAAATAAAATAACTCACAATTTTTTTCTTCTCCCCATTATCATCGCCCAGATCCTCGTTAGGAGTGCGTTTTTTAACGATTTTCTTCACTACCCTTACTTTCTTCACAGCAGGCATTGGCGGTAAAGCAAATACTCGTGTTACAGGTGCAATCCATAACGAATAGCTGGTAGATTCGGCTACCTAGAAAAGTTTTCAAGAAATTTTAGTATTCATTCATCTATAGTGGCTTCCAACCGATTCTGGTGGTGAACTGATTTGGGATGATGCTTCCGTCGAATCCGGTGTATCTTCTCGCCGAGTGGATATTACTGGTGAATTACAGCATAGAAGATGATATGTTGGTTGACTCTGTAAATTGTAGAGATAAGCTTTATTGTTTCTTCCGACTTCTGGCTTCCGTAATTCAAAGCCAGCCTCTTTGATCAAAACATTGATTTTTTGATGCATCGTCACATGTTGATGTTTCACATTTTCCTAAGCAGCGCTGATTACGTTTCTTTTCAACCTTCCTTTGTAAATTTCGGTACTGCCAGCTTGCCCCTAAGCGCTAAAACTCGGTGAATATGAGTATATTGGGTAGAGAAGTATAGGTCGCCGAATGTAGAAGGGTCCCGCGCGGACTTTTTGCAAAAGAGCACCTAGATGCATTTGGAAAGGTGCGTAATTGTTGCAGATGACCACGGGGGCCGCCCCATTTCAACATAGTCCTCTACCTCATTATATTGTAGTAAAAACCGTATTCCTTGATTTCTTTCGCTCAATAACTAACATGTGTTCAATAGCAATAGTTTAGTATCGACTCACTTCCTTATTTTTTTCTAAAGAATGTCAGCCATGATTGATATGGTACAACAAACGCCTCAAGCTTTTCATGCTCTTCTCAAGCTCTGATCTCTTTGAACTTTGGCAGTAGAATAAGATGACCGTTACGAAAGAAACATTGGTGACGTTAACAACATTACATCGATAAGAAAATTCCAAAAGAAATTGCATCTGCCGCATGATCTATATTCTGGGATAAATACTTAGTAATGAGATGTGCATCAATATTTCTTGCTAATTTGTAGCTTAGAAAGAAAGGAATAAATGAGTAATAAGATCACCCAAGCGACCTACTTCCGTCAGTAATTATTTTTGATTCAAATTTGGTGTTGCAAACTTTGAGAATAAAACTCCAACTAGCTTCTCAAAAAAAATCATCACGACGGCCATGAAAATTTTTTGCCAACACTGCATTCTGTAAAATATCGAGACTTAAACTCGCGAAAGAGTTAAGAATCTTAAAAACTCTTCAAAGGAAGTTACTTCTTTATTCTTTCAAGAATTCTGCGACAGCCGTTGCTGATTTTTTGAGCATACTAATAGCTATTGAGAAACATTCATGAGTCATATGTCTCATATGATTAGAATCAAGATGCGAATATCGCATTGAAATTCAAATCAAATTGAAATTTTTGGAAATGCAAAGTTTTGCTCCTTAAATATTTTGCCTGCTAGGCGAAAAATCAAACAAAAAAATGGTAGTTTTATCGAGATGCTTTATTGTGCTTCAGCTGTAATTTTCCTTGACGCTCATTTTCAAATTCAATTGATCAACAAAAAACCTTTCTAACTCCGTTTCGTCTGCTTGATAGGGACACTTATATGGTTACCTAGCAGTGGCGTACCCATGGAAGGGGGGAGAGGACAAAAAAAATATTTCTGATGAAGATGCGTGTCGTCAGCCTTCCCAAAATTTTTGCGGGTCCATGACCGTTTTCAGGAAAGGAGGCGTGGCAGCAGCCACGCCCCGAAAAAAAACTTTTCACAAAGGATTTGACTTTTCAAAAATTTTCAAGAATCATTTCAATTATTCAGAAGTCAAAATAAGTCGCTTGCACACTTTCATAACACATGTAAGTAATTTTCAAAAATTTCGCGACCTATTCTCGGGGGGGGGGGGGGGGCTATAAAAAACAATAATTTGCTTGGTACTTTCCTTGGGGAGTGACCGAAACAATCAAAACGTACGTGTTCGAGTTCCACGACGAAGAAAGCCCATTTGTTCGGATATAATCTGTCAAAGAGCTTAATGAGCGGATCACGCCAGTTGCGACCTCGGCCAAGAACGAGTTCCAGACAACAGCTGGAGCGTCCATCGGTGAACAGAGCGCTGCTCTAAAGTGTAGTAAATTTAGACATAAAATCTGTGGAAAAATCGATATGAAGTGAAAAAAGCCTTGAAATGTCGGCAGATGAAGCGCTTGATGACCTTGGATAAATTAATTCTGTGTAGTCCAGCAGCGTCGAACTCGTCCAGATGTGCGATATCGGGAACGAATGTTATCTAAAAATCATGGATAATAATATTTATAGTAAGCCGAGGATACGGTAGACCAATCGATACAGGTACTTTGCATACCTCTCTGCCAAGATGAGTCACTTCAAGCCTGAACGGCGACTGAGATAGATCTGGACCAGGACCGACCGAGCACTCAATGCCATCAAATTCGTCACATAGTGCCTCTTGCACTTCTAAAATATTTTTTACTCAACATAAAATCACTTATGTGCTGAACAAATGAAAACATAAAACTTTTGAGTCACTATTTTCTTAGCAGAAAATTTCAAAATTTAAATTATTCTGTGTGGTAGATTTTGTCGTAATTTCTAATGTACTGCGCTCGATTTTTGTTTTCTCCCTCACCCTAGCCCCCAGCTGCTTAAGTACATATTATTGTTGGTTTCTGCGAAGTGATCGAAGTTAAAGACCGGCTATGATAGTAAGATAAATGCGCTCGGCAAAGTGCAATATGACAGCTGACAGAGATAAATTGTTATGATTTGAAACAAAAATCATAAGCATCTACATGCTGGCCGAAAAATATGGACAACTTCAAAACTGTTCATACAACAGGGCTTTTGCAAAAAAATCTCTTTTTAGAATGTTTATATCAAGAAATGATACTTCTATGATGTGCACCTAACGCGCTTGTGATTTTTCGAAAATTTCAAATTTCAAGGATATCCATCAAGATGAACAACCTGAATTTTGTAGAAAAGGCTCGAAACACAAGAAGTACCTAATGACTGCATAAAAAATTTATCGACCAAACTTTTGAAAAATTTGAAACTCTCAAATTTCGCACATTTCATGTTACTGGATCACACAATTTGAGCATCCTTCTCTCAGCAAAATTCACTGAAAACTAGCAAAAAAATATCATCAGTCAAGACTTAGTAGATTACTATACAAACTAGTAAGAAGATCTCATAAAATCGCAAAACTGAGGTGTTGAAAAATTTTCGTTTCCCAGAACCCTGCGATTTTTTTGATGAATGAGCTCCGTTTGCTTTTCTATCTATTTTTTTGATTCCGGGTAAATGCTTTCTCAAGAGCAAATATATCCTAAAAACAGGGCTCGGTGCGGGGGCTCATAAGCAAGCCTGAATCGTTTTTGTGACAAAAAGCGAAAGGGATATCGTTTATGTGAGTCCAAATTAGGCCTTTTTTACCGTTTTTTAGTCGATTCGGATATTTCGGATAAAGGTTGAACGGAACTTTGTAAAATTTTGCAAAAGTCAGGGGGGACGTCGCTCTTTGTAGTTTCGAAAAGCCGCCTCGTGCCGAGCCCTGCCTAAGAATGTAGTTATTCGTAGAAAAAATTTCTCTCATCTTCAAATCCAATAAAGTGACGAAAACAACCGGAAATGACCGGATTGTAAAGAAAATGGCTCAGTTTAGCATGTGTTGCTGAGTCACATCAAAACAACATGATGGAAGGATTACAACTGCGTGGGGTAGAGGAATGTCGATGTCAACATGGAAATTGATCCTAAGAAAGAATAAATAAGCGCAGAAGCTAAATTTGTATTTCAGGTTGCTAAGCACTTGCTGATGAAAAAAGAAAAAATGGGCGCAAAGAAAAAACTAGAAACTTATCATTTAACAGCAAAATAGTCTAGAACAAACCTTGAATGATTTGATCAAACGAAAGCTTTTTAATGGACATCTATGCCCGCTATTTATACGTAGCATATCACTGCTTTATATCGTCCATTCGTCTCAAAGTACTTCGCTGTACGACGAGTGCGATGAAACATGATATCCAAGAGAAATGTGTAATATGGAAATCCATCTGCTGAAGGACACTGCGCGCTGAGGAATGCCAGCAGTCAAAATGCTCAACTCTTGGAGTTAACAGATGTAAAATTCGAGGGGGGGGGGGGAGAGCGAGTAACAGAGGGGGAGAGGGAATTTACAGCATTGAAGTAGTCGTTGAGATGCATTTCTGATAGAAGGGGGACTGAACAGAATATTTTTGGTCAAAGTACTATTTACTTATTTGCTATATTGTAGAAAAAATTGGAGCAATAAAAACAGCTAGTTTTAGATCTGGACAAAAATGCTGATCTTATATAAGATCTAGCTGGAATCTTCTATGAAGATACCGTAATCATACAGTAGGCGCTGCTTTAACAAGCAAATAGGGACTGGCGTGATATTGATATTTTCAATAAATCGGTAATATCATATGTCGGCCAAAGAAAACAAAGAAGA
The DNA here is from genome assembly GCA_958299035.1 of Cylicocyclus nassatus. NCBI lineage: Eukaryota > Metazoa > Nematoda > Chromadorea > Rhabditida > Strongylidae > Cylicocyclus > Cylicocyclus nassatus. The sequence continues at coordinate 4,959,573 of CATQJL010000112.1, read as the reverse complement.
AAGTGGGAAAATCTTTTTTGTTGCGTAATGTATGAGTTCGAAAACGATACGGTGATCATATTCTCAGACAATTCACCGGAACTTCCGCAGGACAAGAAAAATTTGCAGCGGTTTCGCGGGATTTTATTTACTATTGCAAGAGTGGAAACGTTGAAAACGGCGAAATCCGCAGGACTTTTTACAAAACGTTGCGGAACTTCCGGAAAATGCCAGCGGTTCCGCAGCACTTTGACATGCCAGCACTTCCGCAGGTTTTTGAATGTGTTGTCTTGTACGATGTTGCCTCACCAACAGCTAGAGTGCATTGTCGAACATTCGTAGTGCAAAGGATAGCAGGTGAGTCTCGCAGTCAATAGGGTAAGGTTCAAATCTCGTTTAGGTGTTCTCTTGTGCCGTTGTGATTCGCATTCTTCAGGACTTCCGCAGCACGTTTACAGAGCTTCCGCAGATGACCCGGCAGAACTTTCCCAAACATTATGCGGAAGTTTCGGTTAGTTTTCTGGTTCATGTAAAATGGAACAATAAAAAGCCAACGCAGAGAACGAAAAAAAAATAAAACTCGAAATGTTTTCAAGCAGCTTCCAAGCCCCGTTTTCATGAAACCTTGGCATGTGTCGTAAGCTCGAATTTCTTTTCTGCCGTACAGATTTGAGAAGTGGTCTTTATTTCTTCCAATCACGGCCTTACGTTTCGACGCCTTTCGTCTTCCTCAGAGGCCTGAATGGTTCTAAGTGTCATCCGTAATTCCAGACCACCAAGCGTTTCCTCCAACTCTGCTAGTTTTCGACTTTCTCACAATCTCGCTACCAAATAAAATGTCAGTATAGAGGACACACCGGAAGACCACTTTTTCCGGTGCAGACTACTCGAGTTGCAGTGGTCTTCCGGTATGTCCTCTACACTGACATTTTATTTGGTAGCGAGATTGTGAGAAGGTCGAAAACTAGCAGAGTTGGAGGAAATGCTTGGTGGTCTGGAATTACGGATGACACTTAGAACCATTCAGGCCTCTGAGGAAGACGAAAGGCGTCGAAACGTAAGGCCGTGATTGGAAGAAACAAAGACCACTTCTCAAACCTGTACGGCAAAAAAGAAATTTGAAAGGAGAAACATGATGTCAAAAGTATTATCGATAAACTGCTGTGAAGGAAAAATAGAAGGGGAATGTGCCGCAAAAATTATTTCTCAAGAAAAATCTATTTTTACACGTTCTAAAGCGTGACAAAGAAGTAGGCTGAGTCTATTGACATAACGTCGAATGGTTTCTCAGAATACGAGCCAAGAGCGCAGAAACAAAATCACACGTAGAACAGCGTGGAAACATTTTCCCGGCCAGAAAATCGAAAAGGTAGCGTGACATGGTATAGTACCATGATACTACGCAAGAGAAAAGTTTGACTTACTTACTTACTTAGGAGCATTTGCTTTCGGAAAAGTAAATGAGAAATAATGAACTAAACAGATGGAAAAATTTGATGTGATCTATCTTAAAAAGTTTCCAATCTAATATTACTTCCAGGAATTTACAACAGACCAAGAAAAAACAAAACTTTATTCGAGCTAAACAAAAAATTAGTGATGTGAGCACTGATGCATTTTATGAGATACTCGAAACGCTATTAAGATTTTATGGCGAATCACATTTCCTCAAGCCTGCGCTTATTTTTAGCTTTCATTAAACTACTTAAGAGAATAAGTTTTGGCAACATGAACAAAAGTGCTAAGCATCGTAAAGGTGGTAGACTTCTCCGAAAATGTTGGCCATTTGTACTGAATGTTTAGCTTACACAAAATTTACTATTTTACTGAATGGACTAAAAAAGTTGGATAAATTGCAAAGAAGGTTGTTCCGATCTTAAGAAAAAACATCAATTTTATTTTGATATCAAAGATACGGTTTCATGCAAGGAACGAAAAAGCAATACGTCATTGACTCAGTCTCCTGGTTCTCGGTTATATATCTTGAACGATAAACGGCAGACATTCAATATTCAATCTCCTAAAGCTTTATTGATGACGTCGGACCAATGAAAATAGATGGCAAGAACTTAAGGACCTTTTTTTCTAGCATAACACTGATTAGACGTCAGAGGGCACAAAGTGTGTTCCTTGAAGTGCAAGCGTTGAAGTATGACAGAAGCAAGATAAAAACAAAATGCAATCTGAGGAGCATCCTGCAAAACTGCACTACGTTTGTATAGTGCAATATGTTCCTAGAACAAAACGTTGGAGAGCTTAAAGATAGATAGAAAAAACAAGAAAATATGAAAGGAGAAAGCAAGGCATTGTTTGACAAATGTTTGAGGCAGAGCGACGATTCAAAATCCCAATTTTTAACAATCATAATTTTTTTATATTGCATACAAGGCTTAACGAATATTCATTAGCTCTGATAATTAAGGAGTGTACGAAAGAATAGAAACAAGAGCTTCTCGTAAAAGCCTGGGCAGATTTTTTGGAGCAATGAAGAAATCTTTGAGAAGAGAAAAAATTCTTATATTTTCAGAGGTATACCAATTCTAAAAAGATAAATTTATTCAAAAATAAGATACTGCAATGTGCGTCCCCCTGTGTGATGTAGAAGCGCAACAGTATCTATTGCTCTTCGAAATCATGAAGATAACTGTTTAGATCTCTATGAAAAATTTTCAAAAATCAATAAAAGTAATCAATCGATCGATTCGTAAACTGACCGGGCAGAAGTGCTAGCAGGTCGGCCGCACCGTCCATAGCTTTACAACCGGACTGCTGCGAGTCGGAGGAGAGTGAGGGGGGGGGAGTTCGGCTGCGGCGGAGGCGATGGTGGCTCAGCCAAAAGCTGAGCCAAATCGTCACCGTCACAGCCACAACCCCAACCATCCTCCCTCTCCCACTATCTGTTTCGTGCGTGACGAATGGGGTCCTTTGAATCCGCGGACGGGTCAGCTTTACCCTTGCCTTGGTTCAAAGGTCTCAAGATAGGGCCGACTCCCAGTAGATCAAATGCGATCACAAACATCGCACAGCTTTTCTACGCCTTTTTCTTTATCTCCTCTATGAATGAGTCACCACCCCGCCCAAGAAAGCTATTCCAAACCCGTGGATTAGCTGCTAGTACTTGTTCACGTTCGATTTGCTTTGTTTGATGCGCAAATACTGGCGTTGAGGATCTTGAAGGTCGCTAGATTCCCCGAGCTTTCGTTTACTCAGCCAAACGGCTTTGACAAATATCTCGTACGCGATTATTAATAACCAACAATTAGCGTAGAAATTTTCTGATATTCGCTCATGGAATGAGATTATAAAAGTGTAAACCTTGAACAAATCATCTCTGCCCATTTTTTTGCATGTAAAAAATTGCTGTGCAAGAAATGATGGCTCAGATTGCGGAAGTTTCAGTATTGACTTCAAAAAAACCTTTTCTTTTTCCTTTGCCTTTTTTCATCTTCCCCTGTTATTTGTGGTCTCAATACCTCCAATCACTTTGAGCAAAAAAAACGAATCTCATTACAAGATTTATTCGCCTACAAAGGAAAGGGAGAGGGGCTGCGACATTTTGAAGCCAATATCTGCTCTGAATTTTGTAAGTGACTTATATTCTAAAAAATTGAAGCATTTTTCAAAATTCCCTAAAGTCCAGATTAACCTTGTCTGGAAAAAATCCATTGCGTATTAGTTGCAACGGAATTTTTCCAAATATTTTTCCAAGCCCATTACTTCAGATTTTCGGAATTATGTTTATATGAAAATTTTTTCTGACGCCACGAACCTTCATTCAAAAAGGGCTCGTGCTCTCCCCCCCCCCCTCCGCCTTCTCCCCTCTCCCAAAAAATTTCTCGGACTGCAAATGTCATGCCACCAACTGGTCAAAATCACATGACACTTCAAATATTAGGTTGGCACATAAGTAATGCAACTTTTTATATAACTTTTGTCTATTTGAACATAGCGCATTCATTTTTTGGCAATATAAGGAATATGATGTAAGGTTCTAATGCACACATTTTTGCCGAATTTTACCATCATATGTGAGGATTACGGTAGGTTTATGGTACTATGGGAGAAATTTTAGAATGCATCAGATTTTACTGAAACTTGGCCTACAGGGCTTACTTGACATGCTGATCACAAAAATGAGATCCGTTTCGCATGAAAAGGCCTCGTTCGTGAAATCAAAAGATGCATTTCATTTTAGCGACAAATGAGCATGATATTCGTGTTTACCGCATAGGATTACCCTATAGTGCAAAGTTATAGCGAATCCTGACTTTTCGCAGCTTAGTTATTGACAAATTGCCTTCAAAACTTGACGCATTTGACTTGTTCAATTTCTCAAAGCCGCCCCACCTTAATTTGTGTTTAAATTTCATTTCTTTTTCACTGATTCCAATGTGCCAACTTCCAGCTACATGCTGCCTATAATTGCTTTTTCATATGTTTGAATCAGGTTTCGTAGGGCCTCATGTTTGCCAAAAAATCGTGAAACCTCGATTTTCAGCAGTTTTCAAAAAATTCTTAGATTTTTTGTACTACGTTATCAAAAATCAAACGGTTTGCGCAGACTTGCAGCTTTCATGACGATCTACATGATGCCACAAAATGAGGTTGCTACATAAAATAGGAAAAAAGTTACGGGAAAAGTTGCAAAACTTATGTGCCAACCTAATAAATTTTATACAGGGTGCGGCAAAAGTCTGGGAGCCTAACTTTGCAGTACTGCAATTACAAAGATACTGACGGTTTTGATTTCAATTTTATGCCACCTGACGCTGCGGTCATCCTCTACAGAATACACTTTATTTTGCTAGAAGTAGCTGCCATATGTTTCTGTAGGAATGGAAATTACCAAACTAGTACTTTTGCAAAGCGAAAAAACCAGAATTTTTGGTATGTACAATTTTTGCTATAGCTAGAGATGCTGTTAATATTTTACAAAACTTCGATGCATACAACATAGAAGAGGCTTTGCGTTATTGTGTCCTAGTTTTGCTTTTGCCAGGAGCTGCTCTTGCATGAACGGAAAATAAAAGTTTGCGAATGTTACCTACGTGTCAGTGGAAATCCGTCTTCAGAACAAATTTGGCTATAGAATGCTCAACAGGCACTGGGACCAAGGCTGTAATTTTTCATACGTCTTCTAAATTAGAATCTACTGAAATTCGGCCGTGGGAACACTTTTTATACTTTTTTAACGATATTTTTAAGTTTTTATTCGCGCAATTGTAGCCAAAATTCCGGTTTGCGACGTATACATGCTTCTAATTGAAAATCCAATATTTTTATTCCTAAGCAATGCAAAAAATCCTTTTGGAAGTATGTTGTAGACAAAAGTTTGCTCTATCACGCTGCGCATTTGCCAAGGTAAAAGAAGCAGTTATTGTGAAGGCGTGGGATGAATTCCATTACGACTACCTGCGTGCCATGACAGGTGGACTTGCCAAGATTTTGCAGGGCTGCATGGAAGGCAAAAGAGGCAGTTTTGCAGTTCAAGAACTGGACTGTATTTGCAATGGCTCGAATTATGTGTGCGCCAAATTTCTCGTTTCTAGGTACTTCCCTTCTCGTTTTGTACCAAAAAGTACTAGGCTCCCAGACTTTTGCCGCACCCTGTAACTTCAATCTAGTCAGCTTTAATTAATTTTAATTGATTTTTTCGTCACCCGAAAAGAATTTTATGCTGTGGACGTTTCTGCAAGAAGTTATAAATTTTTAGTTTACAACAAAAACGCAATTCTCGAAAGTCCTAAACTTTCACAAATCTTACAAACTACACAATTTCTTACTTTCAAAGATTAGGTCATAAAACTTATGCAAAAACGATTTCAAAAAGCTTGAAGTGATCAAAACCTGAAAGATTTCTAATTTAGAGGCTCTTCAAGTGACATTCACAAAGAGAAAGACCTCTTTTCTAATAAATTTACGAAGAGGCTAATTCGTCATGAAAGCAAAAAGTTACAAATCTTCAAAAATGACACAACTTCCGGGACAATCCAATAATTCCAATATTTCATTTGATTACTTTATACATACTTATTACATTCATGACTAAAATGATTTCCCGTCCTCTGTCAGTTTGAATTCTATCTAGAGTAAGAGTGATGAAATAATTTGCTAAACATGAGTTATGACAATCTTTCTAACAAAACTCAAAGTTCATACACCCACATCCACATTACTTCCTCTTCTCTACCAGTCTAAAAACCCAGAACTGGCAGGATATCGCAATCCTTCCTCCTCCCCAACATTTCATAACATATTTGCTAAGCTTCACGCAGTCATGATTTCGAAATAACATTGTCGCTTTGCAAGAGAACAGTTGTGCTGTTTAAATACTGTAATGGCAGCGATATAATCTCAGCCGTTTTGCTCTTCCTATCCATTAAGAAACTGGAATGATACTCATATATTTCGACTCTAACCTCTTCTGAGAGCATTCACTGCAACAAATGGTTTCATTTCTTTACACTCACTAGGTTTTGCAGGATTGCGTCCCTCCAGACAAGTTGTTATTTTCCTTCACTTTTTTCTTCACAATACACAATAACAAGCAGTTCAAGAAAAATGTATTAGGGTGTCCTACAATAATTCACCGTTTTTACCCTAAACATCAGCATTTCTCGAGAACTAGGGCACCTACAAAGGGCACAAATCATGATCGTAGTTCTGTATGTATGAGCTATCGTCGATTCGTTGACCGCACGGACTGCTCAAACGCTGCGGACCATGCGCGGCGCGGCTAAAGTGTCGCGAGAGCGCGACTTCCACAATGGCGGATTTGTACTGGAGCAAGCGTTTTACCTTGCGGCGCGTGCTCCGCAGTGATGTCCAGTTCTTGCAGTCAACGAATCGACTATATATGATCACGTGCGCGGAGGGAGCTCAGAACGTCTAGGGGCGGACTTTGCCATTTTACTCCAATTTTTTCTTTATTTCCATAGAAAAAATACGGAAAGTGCACAGTTGAATGCTCGATGTGTCAAGCATATGCTAAGATAAATGGGGAATTTTTAAGATTTTTTGGGGCAGAGATACGATTTTTCCCCGAAAAGTTCGTTTTTGACTGATCAGATTTGAGCTCAGAACTTCAAGTGAAATACGATTTGGGCAGACTCTTAGAAGCCGTCTTATAGAGCTTGCTTTGCCCTGTCGAATGATCACTCAAGAGGCTTCAGTTGAAAAAAAAGATGCGGAATGGCGACGGTTACACTAAAAACGGTAAATAATTATGGGACAACCTAATAATCTGACGATGAAACGGACCCAGATAAACCATTAAGTCCAAAAAATCAATGAAAATTATCTTTTTTACTAAGCGCTTAGGATTAACCCAAGCGCTTAGTAAAAAACCAGTTGAAATAAATCAAAAATTAGTAAAAAAATCAAATGTTTTGAAAAGAGTTTGAATCACAAATTCTACTATCAATATATTTATAATATATAATATTATCAATATCAATATATTTATAATATATAATATAATATTTTCAATATATTCTACTATCAATCTATTTATATAGAAAGATGAGTTATTTTAACTACCGCCATTCTTCCTTACCGACGAGTTCCGGGGATGCCATAGAAATAACACAATACTCCAAGGATAGGAACGGAACGGAGTTCTCAAGTTATCACCTTATAATTATAAAAATTATTATCTATTATTATTACTACAATACACTGACTCATAGTTTATAGCAATTGAAATACATATAGCCAAGTCATAAGCTTATTAATCTTCGTCAAATATTTTTTCTTCCATTCTTCCATCACTGGGACTCTGTAAGGCATAGATCGCACTATACTTCAAGAAAAATATCGCTTAAGCCCTCCATGATGAGCCCCTTTTCATTTTTGCGGCCGCTTTTCAGTAGATCCAGATATGCCAAAATGTTGAAGAGTACCTGCGAAAGTTCCCTAACTCCTAAAATAGTTTATTTAAGCTTGCACTGTTTTTACAATGGATACTCACCTATTGAAAGCTTCTACGGCATTGTGAGTGCAATATGTCCGCCATACTCTAATTGCTCCACATGTCGTTGAGATTGTCTCTTTTATTCTTCTTCGGGTTGTTTCAGACTGCCGCACTGACTGCAGCAGACTGCAGCAGAGCAGCTGACTGCACTGACTGCAGCACTGCAGTCTGCTGCAGTCTGCTGCAGTCTGCTGCGGTCAGTGCAGACTGCTGCAGTCAGTGCGGCAGTATGAAACAACCCTTCGCGGCGATCGTATTAGAGTGGTCTGAAAATAAGGGGACACTCGAAAAATAACTGCAGATTGAAAGAAGACTTACTGGACCTAATTTTGTTAGACGTTGGAACATATTGTTCTCTTTCAGCCAATGTCTCTATAAGGTCATTTACATGCCTAATAATTTTTCAACTTGAGGGAACGCGAAGTCAATTATTAGGTTGTTACATAAGTCTTGTTACACTTAACTTCTAACGGCGACAAGTCATACACCTCATAGTCTTTACAGGGCTCTAAGGTACCATTCGATAGAGCAAAGCAAGCTCTACAACAAGGTCTGCAGAAGTTCGCAATAGCTTCGACCCATCGTAAGGTTGCATCCAAAATCTGAGTAGTACTGAAGATCCAAAAATCGCGAAAAATACATATCTTTGATCAGAAAAATCCTGGAGCTGGTGCGAACTTCTGCAGACCTTATTGTAGAGCTTGCTTTGCTCTATCGAATGGTACCCTGAAACCCCGCAAAGACTATGAGGTGTATGACTTATCGCCGTTGGAAGTTAAGTGTAACAAGACTTATGTAACAACCTAATACTTCGACAAATTGTGAACTTTAAGCGGTATATGCGCAAGCACATGAGACCATCCAAAGTATCACTACTACAGTGGATGAGAGAACAGTCGACCAACCTACAACAGTTGATGTCAGCGCTTTGAGTCAGGACATATGATCGTTAGCCCTTTCGAGACCGGAGACACTTATAATTTACGTCTTTGCAAGTAAACGCAAGTTTTCTGGCTACCATCCGATAGAGCTCTTCATACTCTATCTATCTATATGCAGCTTGCCTCAACTTTCGTACGTCTTCGGAACCTATAGGCTGAGATATGATTTTCTGGCCTTTTGCTACGCCAAAGAGCCGCAAATTTTTGAGTTATTAGGTTGTCGGATGATTTCCGTTACACTTTTTATTTTGATTCTTAAATCTCAGAAGCTTTGGAAAGATACCCCATGTTCACGGCCCATGGGCAGGGTCAAAAGACCAGTTCGAAGGTACCGTCGCATCCTGATCCGTGCGCAAAATACCCACTTTGTGGCTGAAAATCGTTTCTTTCCATTTTCAATAAATGAGCTGGCGTACTCTCAGGTGAAGAACGATAGACCGGACAATGTGGTAACCAGGTAGGGCATTACTTGTAGCGTTTAGCTAATATGGGGGGATAACGCAGACATGCATGCACACGCTTTTCTGAGCGGTTCAAATGTCAGTGTGCGCCATCCCTGCAATCATCGGAATTTTTACGAAGAAAACGTCTTCAATTTCAAAAAATCATTTTTATGTTTTCTGTATTCATTTCTATACGATGCACATAAAAAGGAGAGTTTGGGAAAGTTTTTGAATTTTTTGATATTTTTCACCCCTCGTTTTTGAAACGCTAGAGGCACCGGAATGCTTCCATGAATGAGACAATGCCAAAATACGTTCAAAAAAAATTCTGGAAGAGGAAAAGCGCAAGTAGGTGCAGAGAAAAAGATTAGACAAAAACTGAAAAGTTTGATGCTTTTACAAAACTGCCGCAAACTTGTTGGTCATTAATGCACTTGCGGCTTCGATCATGCTGGTGGGTAGACCTGCTATGTCCTAAGCGTATTGCAAATTTGAGGTTTTCAGAAAGTTTCTGGAAATTCCTAGAAATTTTAGAAAAAAGTGTAACAGAAATTATCCGACAACCTAAAATTTGCCGTACCCAAAAATAAAGAGAACTTCCGAATGTTCGACACATTATTCGAGAAAGCTTAAAGAGCTTTTTTGAATGGTATGCATTTGGCCAGTAAGTTAAATGCTCTTTTGTCTTTGAATCTGGGCATGATAAGTGTCAGTAGAATAATTGTTTCAGTAGCTTGTGCCTTCAGATTCTGTGGTAGAAAGTTTATTGACCTTACGTTTCGACAATGTCGTCGTCATCAGAGGTCTGAAAACGGATTGTAGGCTCTTTGACTTGCTTAGCATACCTTCAAGCGCCTCCTCCCACTCTGTCAGTCTAGACCTAGTCTAAGACTCGCAGCATGAGACCCTCAAGGCCACGAAACGAACGAACTTCGACTCCACCGCCTAGCGACAAGCCCGCACATTTGGTCGTAACGGACGTCACTGAGTGTCACCCAATGAGTCAAGTCCTTTTATGTGCGACGGCTAAGCCCACATTATGATATGAATGGAGCTAAGTCACTACTGATAGACAAGCACTCATTTTTGACATTCATCTTTGGATTTCTGACAGAAATCCAAGCGCCTTCAAATAGTTTGCTTGCGCAAATTTCAGTCCCGCATGTCTATATCGTGCATTTGACTTCGTAATCATTTCCGCAGTGTGCCTCTATCTTGTGCCGTCCCAACGGTGCTGTTGGAGTCCCTCGTCTTTTATTCGCTAGATGCTCTTTCAACCGTACACCTAGACTTGTACCCGTTTCTCCGATATAGCAGTCTTGGCAGCTGAGACATTCTAGTTCGTAGACCACACCTGTCTTTGCACAATCTCCTATTCTGCCGTACGGACAAACTATGCAATGCTCCATCATGCACTCATTATCATAGAGTCTGTTTCGCACCAACTGCTTCTTCAAACTGTTATTCGGGATATTACATCTTCCTGCAGTTGGGCTCTAGAAATGCATTGTTTAATCTGCCTACTAATTTCATCTGAAGTAAAGGGAATGCAAAGAGGGATCTTATCGCATTGCATTCGGAGATGCTGTGTGGAACGCGTACGTAATCTACGATGTTCTTGTAACGCATATCCCTTGTTGCGCGCGATTTGTGATGCAAGCTCTCGTGACTCAAGCCGCTCTTCGTAACCCGTGCACACCGTCGAAGCAGTTTTCATCATATTATGAATCACTGCTCTTTTCATCTCTGCGGGGTGAGCTGATCTTGCGTGGACCAAGACGTGGACGAGTTGATGTTATCACACAGCAGTCATCGATGTAACGACAATACATCAAAGGCATTCGCGCAAGCACTGGCTCCTCAATCCTACTCATGAAGCATACCGCGAGGACTGGCGCTAGGCGTTGGCCCATTGCAAGTCCTCGTATCTGAAAGAAGTATCTCCCAGACCATTTGAAGATGTTACAAAATGAAGATGTAAACATGCCTGAATGAGGGTCAGTACTTGCGTTTTACTCAGTCCAAAGGTACAGATCGTCGTCATGTGCATATCCAACATTTCCGAAAGAGCTTGTAATGCATCATCGTTGTGAACATTGGTGTATAGGAAAGTCACGTCAAAGGACTCTATGGTAACACTATGTGCAAACTTCGTCTTGTGCAGTTGCTCTAGGAATTGCTGAGTGTTGGATAAGTGCGCGGGTACCTTTGCCAAGAGTTGGCTCACGATTTTATTTAGAAACCACGAAATGCGATCTGTCGGTCCTCCAACACAGCTGATTATGGGTTGAATCTCAAAGACTTCTGGGCCCGTAGTAATCCACCCGGCATGTTGGCATAAGACATGACGGCAAGTTCGCGAACCTCACGACAACGTGTTTTAGCCTTGAGCTGTAGTTTCTTGATACTACAGGTTCACAAAGCAATTTATGGTCGACCGCAAAACCATTTCACCTTGCTGGGCTGGAACTTTTCTTTGTTCAGCGAGAGTCGGCATACTAACCCGTTAGACTACACGTGTACATTACACATCATTCTAGGGAGCGTGATCAATCACACCAGTCATTTTCGTATTAACATGTTCACTCCACCTACAAGTGGAATGCTGTGCTGCATCGGGATAGAATTGACAATACTACAAAAGCAAAACTCTTCATCAGATTGTGTAGGATCTCGGGACATGCTCGAAATCATCCAAGGTTCTTGCCGGCCGCAAGAGATAGAACAACTGCGCATAGTAAGTGATGCATGCTTAAATGTACCACTAAATGATCTTGCGAACTTTTTTGAAAAAAAAAGCTTAAAAAGGCATTTGGTGACCACGGCCATTCCTAAATGCGTACTACTATCTAAAGGCTACTGCAGGACGAAGGCGCAGAAGCAGTATTGGTTGAGCGGGCGCGAACTTGGCGCGCGCGTATCTTCATCGTTGTAAACCCTGCGCCTCATGCGCTCTGCGGCAAATAAAACCGCGTTCGCGCAAATAGTATTGCGCCTTCGTCATGCAGTAGCCTATAGGTTCGCCTTAGGGCGCTGATTTCGAACTGGATCTCAATACCATGTTATGCAGTTTCTCAAAAAAATGATAAATTTTCGAGGACCCGTTTTCATCTAATCAAATCGCTACTTTCGCTTAGAGAGTCAGCATATCTGAATACTTATTCGGGAGGTGGCAAGATAGTTTATAATCACCCCAAGTGCTCTATGACACAATTCCTGACTTTCATTGCGTACAAGCGGCGTTCAATCCTCATCTGAGCGAAACGCGCAAACCCCCCTGGTAGGACAGCCCACGCCGCTCTCACGCTGTGGAACTCCGCTGGCAGGAAAATGTACGCCGCTGGCACGCCAAGACGACACACCCCTGGCGAAGGCCCGCAGTTTCACCCGATTTCGGGTTACTAGACTGACTGCAACATTAGCTGATTTAGAAAGTGCCATTGGCAGATTTTATTAAAACGAAATGAGCGTTAAGAATCCTACTATTTCTATCGATTTGTTGGAACGAAATCAAGGGAACACGACCCCTATAACACTCAATTAGGGTGCTATCGGGCCAACTCGATATGAGCAACAACTCAAGCTTATTCCTTGCCAAGTACCAAGAAGTGATAACTACTAACAAAAATACGGAGGCAGCCCAACCACAGCGGCGCATCCCATGCAGGTACTGTCTACGCTTACAGAGTGGAGTAATTACGGAGCGTTGTGATGGGACGCCGCTCGTCGGCACAACGGCAGCCGCTGGCAGCGCTAATTAAGGAACGCCGCTGGTACGTCAAGCGAAGAACATGGGACGCCCTGGTACGCTGCCATTACTACGAACGCAGTTGATTAATATGAGACAGGAATGACGTACAAGATTCCTGTGGGTTCCAGCCGATGAGCGAGCAAATTTCGTGGCGAGCTGAAAGTCCTAAGAAGAGATTTGTAAGAGTTTCTGGTGCCAGAACTGTAAAAACAAACAATTAGAAACAACTGAGGTCTAAACGTTCGAAGCACACCAGTGAAATATGCTAAAACTCACTTGTATTAGTTTGATCCTCAGAGAAAACAAATAATGACGACAAACATCTCGACAGAAGTCTGCAAAGTTCAATTTCTGCAACGAAGTATAATTTGTGCATTTTGCTCTATGTGTGTTCGTTCTTTCTCGGGAAACCTCTCCGTAAACGAGTTGACGTTAGCAATTGTACAGCGCAGTGTTTCGAGAAAGAGTGGACAGCCACATGCGAGTTAACTTGCTTTGAGCTCACTGTTGCTTGAATCTGAGCGTGCAAATCATTGAGGACAGAAGCCAACAAGGTACTGAAGAGCAGGTATAGGCCCAGTGTTACGACCAGAACTCGGAAAAACAAAGCAGGTTAACTTAACTATTACATTTCTGCGACTAACCACTCCTTTTCAAAACAGCCGTCTACAGAATCAAGGATGAAACCGTGACGGCAGCTGTTTTGTCTTTTAAAGACTGTCAACAATGCGAATAAAACATTTCGTTTGTCGAATACAGCAGATTCCTACCAGCAGTTTTAGCATCCAAAAACATGCATGGCGATCCCTTCATCGACTGAGTGACAGAAAATCCATTCCAAAACGTAGAGAAATAATGATCCGCGATTGGTTTACTCACTGTCAGCTTACCTGTAAAATTCACAAGTAGCAAGAAACACACAATAGGAATGGAAAAAACGGTTGAAGTTATGCAAACATGCGTTCCACGACGGTTTTTTGCCCAGCAAGCCAAAAAAGTTTATTATTCCAGCAGTGTTTGAAATTTTCTAACTGTTTTGGACCATAAGCATGTCTCAACTGCAAAAGAAAAATAACAAAAATAAAAAAAAGGTTTGAAAATCCGGCACTAAAACAAAGCAATGTCATGAACCTGCCGGCATCTCGACATGGTCCGACCACGACGAGATGCCGGCAGGTTGCACTCCTCAATATGCACGCTATTTTCCTTTCTTTGCTGACATGAGGGCGAGATGCCGGCAGGTTGAGGGCGAGATCGCGGCAGAAATCTCGACAAAATACCTCACGAAGTTGCCGGCAGGTCAATCTTTTGGGTCCAAAATTTGAAGTTGTCGGGATTGTTCGGATTTTTTTCGATCTCCATCTGGTGCCCACCTCTAAGCTGGACCGTCAGTCCTGGAGAGCGCCAAACTGATTGCTTTGGGGAAGCTAGAGAGGGCGCTGACAGTTTTCATGACCTGCGGGCGAGATCGCGGCGAGTTGAGGGCAAGACCTGCCGGCAGGTAGGGTAGATTACTACGGGCCCTGGTGACATAGAGCGTAAAATTCGTGTGATGCAATTAGCTAGCAATTAGCTACTGACATAATTATTCTACTGGTATGCATTTGCATTATGAATTTACGGTATAGCAGCACACTGAAAGATGTTCAAAGAATCCTGTTCGAGTTCGAGGCGCCGCGCCAAGGACTGTGAGAGAGGAGCGGTAGCGCATTACCAGAATGATAGGCGAAGGTCGCTTATGTAAATAAAGTTTGAGTTGCAGCCTGCTTATTGTTGATCGAAACAAAAATCTCGAAGTGTAGAAAAAATCAAGCTGTCCCATTACTTTCCGACTACCCTGATAAGACGGAGTCGAGTCTAGCCTGTTTGCAGAAATCATGCGCTTCATTTATGAGACGGGGTCTTGATGGTAATGTCACTTACAAGTCATGCACATCGCCAGCTACCAACCGTTCATATAGCCTAAATCGCTCTGCCCCTTTGATGTTATTCTCGGAGTGATAGTTGTGATCTTCAGATGAGCGTATAAGTTCTAAAACAGTTCCGCAAATTTCACCCTTTATCGCTGTAAGTTATGATCTACCTCATAGTTTTCGGCTATTCAATGTAGCCAAATCCACATTCATGTTCGCAAGTGTTTGGCATAAACGTGTAGCGTTGTAAAACCAATGTTAGGCACTAGCCGTGATACTTTAGGGCGGGTGCTTGGTCTATGAGGAAATGGAAGAGTACACTAAAAGATTTGCAAAAGCAAAATCTCATCGGGTTCCAAAGTACAATTATAGCAGACTCGCCCCGGCACTGTCAAAACTCTATGACAAAGGTCCCATCCCTATTCCTTTACAAACCTTTGCCTATGCCCAGTTCTGCATGCCAGCTTCCTGTCCCGTTTCGTTTTCGTAACCAGCTTCGCAACTCCGTAGCTTGAATTTTGCAAAAAATGACACGGTCTATAAACCCAATGGGTGAATTCAGAATTCGGGACATACGTACATACACATAGACATACACACAGACAGACACACATATAGACAAACAGACATTCGGCTTTATATAGAAACAGCGCATGATGGGTGTGCGGCAGAATCGCGACTTCTCCCATTACAGAAGCGTTACGGATTCACACTAAAGACTTTCTTCTATCGTGTAACTGTACCTTTTTGAAGATTGTGAAAATTTATAGCTCAAGACTGAACGCACGCCGCTTTGAGACATTATGAGATTAGAAATGAAACTTTGTAAGATCTTTCATGACACTTTGAAATAATCAAGTTTAAACTCAAATTCCAAAATTCATTCCATTTATAAAATTGTAAACAACACTTTGATTACGTAATATTGGCCAGAATACGGAACACAACAAAAACTCTATGCTCTCCTATGACATCAGCACTTCACAAATCAAAGTTTAGCGCTTGACTCAGCGATTTTTCGCTTACTCAGTGACTCAAATTGCGCAATAGATAAGAAATCATGCTCGCTTCGAGTTCGCAGCCTGTCACGCTGATAACGCCTTTTCACTTGCTTCTTCGCAAAGATGTCCTACAATCCCTACCAGGTATTTTTCTCTACATTTTTCCTAATTCATTTAATGTTAATGTTCAAGAATGCACCGGGTTATCCGCAAATGCCTACCCAGATAGTGCCGGTAGGTCAACCAGCGATTGTAGCCCCTCCACCAGTAATGATGCCACCTCAAGTCATTATGGCGCCTCCACCGCCAGTTATGTTGTATCCCCCTCCAATGATGTATCCTAATGTAAGTTTTTCTTCACAAATCTCACTGCAATCAGATGTTAAAAGTCTTGTCTTCGTAAGAGATGAGGGCTTTTTCCATGATGTTATAACATCGAAATGTTGATACACAGTGATTACAGGTAGTTGTCTACGAGGAGTACCCTCACCATCATCATCACCATCATCGTCATCACTGTTGGTAAAGCCTTGGAATGGTATTTCCACTTCCGTGTCCACCAATGCTCTCAACAATGAAGTATACCTCTACCTTTTTGAAATGTATTTATGCTCTGAAATAAACATGCAAAGCTCGGATACATTTGCATAGATTGGAAAAAGCAGGTGCAAATTGTGGTCAAAATAGGCACATAGATTGAGGTTAACTAAAATGCCAACAAGGAAAGCATGTTTAATCGAAGTAGCCCTTTTAGATGGGATGTATACCGTCATGAAGGGTATGCTAAATCCAAATTGCCCTTCCTAATCTGCGGGACGTTTATGGACGAGGAGTTATGAGCGTTTATTAGAGCGGAAAATTGAACATGCACTTAGAATGAAAATTCGTAATATTTTTTCTAGCGCTTTGAAGGAACGGTGATAATTATCAGAAACTTTATTTAATGAGCATTTTGAGAGAAAAAATATTATACGCTTGGTTGCTTCATTAGACGGCTAGTGATTTCAGCTCAATTTACCCTAATAGCACTTCTAATTTTATGCTACAACAAACGGCCATAACTCCTTGTCCACGAACCTTTCGCAGACAAGGAAGACAGATTTGGAATCGGCGTTTTATGCTTAATATCGTATACATCCCATCAGAAAAGGCCATTCGACTAAACATGCTTCCTTTTGAAGAAAAAAGCCAAAGCAAGATGAAAAGTTAAGAAGCAGATTGGTCTTTCAATTTCTGCGTTTAAACTTTGGAGAGAAAAATAACGAGAAGGGTGTTACTAGACAATGTAAGTTGTTACTAGAAATCTCTAAATGCCAAAGCCTTTAACTGTAAGGGAAAATTTCAAACGAAACTGATGCGAGCAAACGTGAAGCAATTGCAAAGAAATTATTCGTATATGAAAAATCATGATTGTTTATAATGATAGCAGCATTTATGCGTAATTAACAGTACTATATATGGCAGAGAAGAATGTGAGATATGTGAATGCAAAGAGATTGCAGCATCAGAAAACAAAATAACTTAGAAAGCATGTTATGTAAGATAAATGGATGAAACTATGATTATACACGCACATATGACCGGATTTCGGTAGAGATATGGCAATAAAGGCATTGATATAAAACAAACTATAAAACTACTTTCAAGAAAGAAATGAGAGATCAAAATATGAGAAAAAGTAAGTGATAAGAGAGTCAGGTGCAAAAATATAACAACATACATCCCTCGAAGTGATGATACTAATCCACCGGTTTCACACTAATTCTTCCTTTTTGGACATCAACACTCACAATAGTGAACATGAGGCTGGACCCAACTTCGGGATATGGTTGTCTGAGGTTGCTACGATGAGCTAAGGCACTTTTCTCGGCGCCAATATCAACGAATACTCCAAATTCGACTTGGTTCGCAACTCGTCCAACCACTTGTTCTCCTACTTTGAACGAGTTGATTTTGCGAATTTCAACCTGGAATAATTTCTATTGACTAGCGAACCTGATGGTAAGTGTCCATGCGGTGCTAATATCTGTCAACAGCATTCGCGCGTGAAAGATGGCCGGGGTGCGCAGTTTTACAAAATGTGCGCTCTACGTTCGCAATGTACCCGCGTATTGTCGGCAGTACAGACGCAAGCAAACTTCACGCGCAAATGTTGTCATCAAATGTCGGTACTGAAGGGCGCTCCATTTGCCGTCAGATTATAGCCCAGAATTTATACTTTTTGCTAAATCAGAACGGTTCAGAACGGTCTATTTTTATATGACTCTCTAATAGGACGAAGATAAGGCAAAAAAGTGTTTGAAGTTTCACAAAGCGACGAAAAATCCTGCTTCAAAACAAATTCAGTTTTTTCCCAAAAATTCCGCAAAAATTAGTCTGCAAAATAGATTAGAACCGATAATAGGCTCAAAAAATACTGTATACGGTCATAGCAACTGCATGTGTTGATGGCTTTTCTATCATAAATATTCAAGTAACCTACCATCAGCTCGGGAGGAGGTAGCGTTTTGATTTCAGTGCAGAACAGATCCCGCACAGCTGATTCATCAGGTGTTAGGTCAGTAAGATTCTGGAGCTTGCTCATCAGTCCTTGATATGGTAAATCCTGCGGCGTCAAGCCAATCCTCGACAGCAAGCTGAACTTGGGAAAATGGGAACTTGCTCCAGATCAGGGCTCAATTGTAACCTTTTTGCGATCGAGTACTGTGATGGATGGATAATAGTCTGATCCAGTGGTTCGCTAGACACTTTCTTCTTTTTCTTCTTCGGACCATCAAGACCAGAACCATTTTCAGAATTCTGTCTTACGATAAGAAAGCCTGCAATATTCTTCATACTAGCATATCCACATAGTGCCATTCTCTTTTCTTTAGCTAAGACAAACTTCCTCCAAAAATCTTCTCCAAAAAGCCTTGTCCAAGGGCTTTTTCGTGTTACCCTCTTGATCAGCTTAGTAACACAAAAAATAAATTTTTCATCAGTGAAGCTTGGGAAGTTTCACTTTCGACTTGCTTCATAACAACCCTCATGATTTATAAACAGTTCCCAATATCATTTCGAAATTTCTTGAAAAATAACCGTGAGATTTACCCTTCAATTAACTCACCAGCACATTGTTCAAAAGACTTTGCTCCCAGTCCCTTCACCGCTTTGATTTCCTCTCTAGAACTGATTCTTCCATTTTGTTCCCGAAGCGCAACCACACCAGCAGCTGTTTTCTTATTCAAACCACTGACTTTTCTGTAAAAAAAATTATCTTTTCCTTCACATTTCAATTAACTTACTCAAGAAGTTGAACAGATGCGACGTTCACGTCAACACCTCTCAATGAAACGCATTCTCTTACAACCAGTTCGAGGGCTTCAGATAATTTCTTGGCATTTACTGAGTGCTAAAAAGCCAAATTAAATCGGGCTACCTTCGTAGGTTACTTTCACTAAGATACCTGATACATTCCCATTCCAAGATGTTTTGGTTCAATTTTCACATATTCTGCCATCGGATCAATCAATCTTCGACCAATCGACACTGAAACTCGTATTCGCAGGTTTTCTTTTGAAAAATACTGCAAAGAAAAAAATTACCAGCGCTTCGTTGCGTCGGAGGCATATTTGGCAAATCCTCTTCAGCTAGTGGAGTGATACTGTACTTCGAAGCTCCATTTTCTGGCACAGTACTATAAAGACTCAACTGACTATAGTCATCAACAATTAACACCTTTTATACTTACCAAAACCTAACCACATGTGCCCCAAACTTTCCAAAGCGTATCATCGTAGCAACGGCCATTTGAGTTTCCAGAGATGCTTTCCCATTTCCAATAGCAATGACAACGCGACCATCACCGGCTCTATTGACCCAATCCTTCAGAAGATTTTCGCCACGTTGATCAAACATTTTCCCATTCAGTCCGAATTCTGCCGTTTGCACGACAGCTCCTAAAACAACGTGATGAGAATATTCTGACACAAAAAGAGAGTGTCCAAAAGAAGCAATCTTGCTAGTTAAAGATATACATGAAAGAGCATTGCTTCAAAATGTGTCAAGTTAAAACCAAATGTTCATAAATCTTTAAAAAAACACGCTCATGTATCATTTTTACCGAAAGGGATTATTTGAGAATTTACAACTGCATTTGAAACCTCTCTTAAATTCCTTTTGCCTGCTCTTTGTGATTTTTACAGAAAAGTCGCATTTCAACAAGGTTACTATTTGACGACGGCAATTGATGCCAAGCGTAGAATGTATTATCGGAATTGGATTGAAAATAACCACTTTCAAGTTCAAGTGTTCGAAACTCAGAAAGAGCAAAATCAACGAAAATGATGTAGATCCGGCGGAAATAATAAAAATGACTATTGCTTTATTTCTGTGACAATGCACTATGCAGGAAAAAATTTCGCAGCAATCTTACCGTCAAACTTACCCTAATACTTGAAAAAATATATAAGATAGAATTAAATGGTATGAAATGAACACAAGTAAAATGAAGGTGATATGGATAAATAAAAAAATAGATGATTCATTTCATCAAAAATGGCAAGAATATAAGAAAAGATGCCGAAATTTTATGCTCGCTATTAGGGTCATTCCGGAAGAGTTAGTCTTTCACCCCATTTTAGAATGAGTTGTTTATGGAATGAGTTTCACAACGCAGTAACGGCTCATATAAATACAGTGAAAAACATCGGTCAGAGTCATTCCTAGATCAGTAACCACGGCGGACTACCAGTATACTCGTGAGTCCAGTGACTCCACACACCATCCAAGGCACTACAAATCCTCTAGGTCCTGCGCAGAGGTCCAAGCTGGGGAGGTTACCGAAATTTCGGCAAAAATCGAGCACTGCCACGGCCATTGGACGTTCGTGGAAACTTCTCCAGTTCCAAACTGTGTTAGAATTCGGTTTTCAGTGGTCACTGTGGGGACAGGGACAATGGATGATGGGACGCAAGTTGAACGTAAACCGCGAAAACAGTCGCGGAGATCACACAGAACATCAAGCTCAACAGCGTTCAAGGAAGCGTTCAAATTGTTTTGTGAGAGGACTTTGAAGGTAGAAATAAGTAATCAAATGGTGAAAGGAAAGGTAAAACGTTGAGTTTTGCAGGCAGGAGTGGATCAACTGACAGACGAGTTTATGAAGTTGAAAATGGAGACGCAAGCTATTGGTAACCGACCAAAAAAGGCATTCGATGCAAATCCCGAAAAGAATAGATATCGAGGTATACTATAACCTCCACAATGGAAAAGAGAAAAGTTGCGTGATTCAGAGGTGTACTGTATCGATGCGACAAGAGTTATACTAACATGGCCTGCCGGTGCAGGTTTTGGTGATTATATTCATGCTAATTGGGTTGATGGAGTAGACAGAAAGAAGAAATTTATATGTACACAGGTGCGACCATAGAAACTGCAATCTTCGACAATTTTAACAAGCTTCATGACGTTAGATTTTCCTACCAACAAAGGAAGCTGCAGTAATCTCTTCCCAGATAAAGTATCCTTCAGTGGCCTGGAGGAAAATTTGTAATCGTTTCACAACAAGTCGCTGCTGGGGGAGTCAAATCGATTTGGGTCAAGCATATTATCCCCTGTGAAGAAATTCAAATCATATTGACCAGCCAATTTGAAACAGCTCTAAAAATGAATAGAGTAGAAGTTGATAAGAGATAACCATATTTGCAACCATTTTTTCCTCCCGGCTTCTAAGTCCGGTCGAAATTCAGTATCTGTTCATTGATCACAACTCTCAGACAAGCATGAATCTGGAAAGTCCCTGCTGAAAACCCCCTGTGGCCGATTACCAGCCAAATATGAGTACTTGGACATTTGGGAAAGTTTATGAGTTCCAACTAAGCCAGTTACCAATCGGCGGCTTATATGATTCCTTCGTTGCCGAAAAGTTTCACTCGAAATTCTAGCCCAGTGTACCCTTTTGTCCTCGAGTACGATACTGATTAAGATCTAGAGATAGAAATCCTCTGAAAGAATGAGTTTGCAGCTTGGGATCCCTGACAACCCCAATCAGTCCCACATAAGAAGCTACGGTAGCTAGATGCTACTTTGAATTTGGATTAGTTCCCATCAAGATTTTCAAGAACGAATCACAATCGTGTATGAAACAGAATTCAGGCTCCGAATGACAAGACAGTAGGTGATTTCTGGAGAATGATTTGGCAAGAAAAGTGCAGAAGTATAGTAATGCTTTGTAATATTATGGAATGTGGTAAACCAAAGTGCGAACAATACTGGCCAGTCACGCGAGATAAACCGGTAAACCATTCTCTTATTTGAAAGTCTGAAGAAGTGCAAGTATCTTCTTTGTAGATGAAACTCTTATGTGGGCTCACAGTAAAATTTGTCTCAATAGATGCCATAGAAACGGGTGTGCAAATGACAAAAATCCTTTTAATTAATTCAAAAGGAGTAAGCCTCAAGATTGCTATTCGTAATCACACTAAAAGCATATTTTTTTCAGGCACAGCACATGGTTGAACATTTCCATTGGACCGACTGGCCTGACCGAGGAGTTCCCAATTCATCTACACTGGCAGTTTTCCGAGTTCTTCGTAGAGTGAACAAAATGACACCATGTGTTGTCCATTGTTCGGCCGGAGTTGGAAGAACCGGGACCGTTGTTGGGATCGATTTGCTTTATCGGAGGTTGGAAAAAGGCGAAAAAGACGTGAGAGGAAAAATTTTTTCAAAGTTTTCACATTGGAAGAACGGAGGTATTTCAGGCAACACTGCACAAAGTTGTCAAAAATTTACGTGAAATGAGACATGGAGCTGTACAAATGGATGCACAATATCTCTACATGCACCGTATTTTACTCGTAGTTGCAGAAAATTTGAAAGTATTGAAAATTCCACTCATCTCCAACTGAGAGTGAATAATAAATTTTCAGATTGTTAGCCCAAAGGAGACGGAGAAGTTCCGTCAGGACTATGACAACTTCTTAAGAAAATGCGGCTACTTCTAGGCATACCTTTAAAAGTTTTTTCATGAACCAAAACGACAATGTATACACTTAATTTGCATAAAAATATGCATTACTCGTGTTTACTGATCAAAATAAGTGGAAAATTCAATACATATTGAAAAAAAATTATTTAACACAAGATTTTTGACTAGAATGTAAACAGCAATTAAATGTTTCGCAAGACGTCGTTTATATCGTATTTTCAAAAAAAAAAACTAGTTCCTAGACAACTTTATCATTCACAAGGATAAAATTCCAGAAAAGCTTCACTGATCATTGAAGGGTATTCTGGAGAGGAAACAATGTACAGCCGAAAAAAAATTGGATGAATTTGTAGGATTGGAGATATGAAAGTGCATAAATTTGAGTATTGTTATAAGTTCGAAAAAGTGATGGTCAAAAAGATCAATACGCAAACTGAGACGCAATCAAAAGCGCACATCAAAATTTCAGAAGAACCACAACATCAGTGGAGTTAATAAACATCAAATCCAACACGGACCCCAAATTTCTGCGGTATTTCCGTGACCATTAGATCTACTCTCTCAACTCAGAATATGCCAATTTTAGATTAAAAACAAACCAGTAGAAGTGAGTAGAGCAGCTTTGCAAGCAGAATATCCAGGATCCAAAGCGATGATGCTTTCAGCTTTTACTCCTTCGCGCCAGAACAAATGTCTCAAATTGTGGGCAAAGCATGAGATCGCTGCTTCTTCAGCGCGAGCCAGAAGAAGTCGCCTGAGGTCAAAAATCTCGCTCAACTTTGCTTTGCCCACACCGGATGCAAAATAGATGATTTCTTACCGCAGCGTTCGCTGAATTTTCGGAATGAACAATCGATTTATTGAATCTCGAAGAGCAGTTTGGAATAGTTCACGATGTGCCGATGCAACTCTGGAAGAAGTTTACCTCTCTCAAAAAAAATTTAGCAGTTACGAGGCGCTCACCGCACTCCATTTCCTGGATGCTCCTTTTCAGCATAAGCTACTTCAATTTTCCAAGTAAGCACCTCATTTTCCTCTCCTCTGTCCATGGCAAGTATCTTAAAGCAAAAAATGAGCCTTTAAAACCCGGTAATAATTCGTAAGCATACTTGATAGTTCTCCACTTTTCTAGCATCCTTCTTGAAGTTCAGATAATCGTTAAAATTTGAGATCAGTCGGTATGATTTGTCATTTTCCGTCCACTTCTTTGCCTTGTTGGATAATTCAGAGCAAACGGAGAGAAAAACGTTCGTTTCCAATTTTGTGCTGTAAAAACGATAATTACATGGATGGGGTCCTCTCACATTTCCAATGAAACCCGCGTAGGTTCTCAATTTTTGAAGATACAGTTATACACAAGGTGGGAACTGGAATACAATCCGGGTTTGATAAGGTTGCCTAAAGTTTCGCGCTACAGACCTTAATTTTTGGTGAAAGTTCAAAAGTCATCATTTAGGGTACAAAAGGTGGGTAAAACTGTTAGTAGCCACCAGAAGATCTCCCAAAACAAAAGCAGTTTTCAGTTGTAAATACTCGAAGCTGAAGAATGAAGTCAAAGGTATAGATCTTGAAAAATTAGAGGAAAATGACAAAATGGGTAGTCGAAGCCACGTCGCTGCGTTGGCCGCAAGTCATGCATTATCTAGGTCGCTGAATCGACTATGGTAGTGGTTTGCAAGTCCAACTCACATTCTTTTGATTGCATCCTGCGTCTCTTGCATTTTGTTCAGCATATCAGCCATGGCATTCGCAATGTTCTCTTCCACGATTTTCAAGTTTTTCAGCTCTGAATTTTCATATGTGAAAACATAAAGATAGATAAATGAAGTCATGATAACTGTCAATTAAGATGAAAAATAATATCGCACCAGGCTTTGAACCGACAAAGCGATCTAGATGGATGGTACCACCTTCCATTATTGCTTGTGCAACTTCCTCCAAACCCAATTCGCTAGAACTCTACCGATTGGCAAACGTTTAAACTAGGAGAGAAAGGAAGGCATACCGAGCTATGGAAGCTTTGGTCTTCCTAGCACTTGCATACAGTTGGGTGACTTCAGTAACATCAGCCGATTCTCTGGCAGACTGTAACCAAAGGAAGGGGTCAAAGCACTGGTAGAGGATTTGTTTACCTTGAGTCGCTCCAAAGCAACTTTGAGATCGCTTTCGGACTTGATCTTTGTCGAAACATTTGCAATTGCCTTTTCTACTTTCTTATTGAGCTCCCTAGGAGTTCAGCTATGATCGATTAACTTAGGACACAAAAAACCTGGCCCTATAGCGATATTTTGATGACTTGATAAGGATCAGAAACTTTACGGAAAAAAAGCAAACATGCCACTATATTCAGTTTGGTTGTTTTCAAATTTCATGCTGGCTAAACTTGTATCGCTGCAAAAGTCATATAGTGCAATTGCACCACTTTCGAGATCTCGAGTATAGCAGGCCGTTGGTGCCAGAGTCACTAAGACATTACAAAAAAAAAGAACGACGGATATATAAGTTGAAAACGACTGCATAAAGTTGGAGAATTTCCTTATTAGCACTTGTCATTGTTAATTAGTGGCTGAATGAGGACAAGAACAGCACCATAACCCGGAACCACTTTCACCATTGTTCAAAAATCTCCACTAGTCCGTTGATTGAGCAGATATAAATTCAATCAATGTTCTTCTCATGTTAAAAGAATCCATGTTTTTGCATAAAGTCAGACATAGTCAAGAACCTTCTGAGTACCTCCAAACTCACTTAGTTTCATTGAAAACCTTGAAAGATTGCCGAATTTGGTCACACGACATCCCTTCATGAGCATCGGCTCGATATCGTGCGATGTACGCAACTTCATTTCCATCAGCGAATAATTTCACCAGTTTTGAACTAACTCGATGAGGTATAGAAACCTAAACCCGAGACCATTCCAAATTATAAACTACTGCACAAACTGTTACCCAAACCTCTTCACTGATCACATCCTCTAAAGTGTGATCGAGGAACCATCCTTCCTCAGGCATCTACTACAACAAAATCATAGACAAGAAATCTCTCCAATGAATACTTTGCTTTCCAAAGTATTCTTGATCAAGTACTAAGGACGATAAAATATGCGCGAAGTAACACCAAAAAGATAAAAATCAATCTTCATGCACAGATAATGTGTATTGCAACAAAATTTACAGATAAATGACATGATACATATGAAAAGGAAATCCAGGTATCACAGAGATCAAAAAAACTGCTCGTGTGTGGAGCAACCAAACGAGTAAAGAAAGAACGAAAGGTACATCAAATAAAAGCTATACTACAAGAAAAATGCGTTGCTGTGGCACAGAATACTCTCAAAACAAAACATCCTAGCCTTCAGCCGCGTCAGACGTAATAGCCCGAGATGAGCTGTCGATTACGATTTCTCGCAGCAGCCATGGCTCGGCGATCTTCCTTCATAGCTTCATCCACTGACACACTGGAAACGATATTCACATAGGAAATGAATAGAAAAATAAAAAATAAATCAAAAATGAGATGAACAATGCTTGGGCAGTACCAACTTACCTTTCTGCTTCGGATAAAGAATATTTTCGTGCACAACTGAGAAAAGCAGAAAGAGTGCTTTGTTGAGCGTCCTCCTGACAATTTCGCCTAAATCGTAACTGGATTATCTACACAAACAATTATATATACCCAACATCCCTACAAAATTGATAGTCGAACACACCTCACATCTCCAGCATCAAAGCCAAGAATAGTCGAGGGTTTGCCAAAGTTCGCGAAAGTATGGTCGTAGGACTGCACGACGCTGTTGACATTCTGTAAAAATCAGAAATAATAGGATAAAAACAGGTTAAAATGACTTGCAAACATACCCCGTTCCAAAAACTAAATGCAACAGGCTCCCCATTAAGCGGTGTGACAACTCGTTCGAAATCGCTGCCATCAGAACTAAAATGAACTTGTAAAGTGCAAACTTGTGAATGGAAGAGACACAAACCTCTTTTCAGGCTTCTTGGATGCAGACAATTTCTGTGAGTTGAATGGAACAAGAGAACTTTTGTGGATTGATGGGGACTGCAGTAAAATAGCAGAAGCATATCCTAGGTCTCCGTTCTGGTTTGACTGCTTCATCGTATCTTTTCTCGAGATCACTTCATTCACAACCTTCGCCGAAAACTTTCTTTTTCCATTGCCATTCTTCGTTCTAGAGGTGTTTACTGATATCTTGGATTTCTTCGAGGGCTTTTTCGTAGTTCCTGGGGTAAAAGTTTTTCTTGTTGATCGTAGTTTGCGCTGTGCTTTAGCAGTGACTTTCGCGCTTAAGGGCACAACTTTCTTATTTTTTGATCCTTCTATATGAAGGGGAATTTCTCGGCTTTGTTTGGACAGTGTAGAAGTATCCTCAACTGCTGAAATGTTCACGTTCGGACTTCGCACTAAGCATACCTTCACAATTTCCTCTTCTTTTTCGCTCTTCTTGGAACTACGTTTTGCACTGGGTTGAGTCTCCACATTTCTGGGAGTTTTAGAAGTTCGCTTCTTGCTTTTGCTGCCAGATGAAGCTGACTTCTGTGATTTGACAACCTTCGGGGTTTCAAAGGAGCTCGCCTCATTTTTAGAGAAACTGGTGCTTTCCGCGACATGAGGTGTTTGCGATTTGGTGGTAGATTTTCCCTTCTTTGAAGTTGATGAAGTACTTGCAGTTGAAGGTTGCTTCTGAGCATTATGTCTGGACATAGGTGGTGTTTGCTGAGAATGAGATAAATTTCTTTTCCGAGATCTAGATGCATTGACATTACTACCACCACTTGAATCAGCAGACATTAAAGCCTTTGGAGTTGCTTTTGTCTTAGTTTTCTTTGATGGGAGTGCTTCAGTATTATTACCCGTACTTCCTTCTAGCGATTGCTTCTTCGAATTATTTATCCTTGACTTGGGTGCAGCTGGTGTTTGTGGTGATTTCCTCTTTCGAGAGTTCTTACCACTCCTAGTAGCATTTGAATCAACCAGCAAGAATTTGGGTGTTGCTTGTTGGTTACCTCCGTTCGGTGGAGACGCCACAGCGGTACTGCATCCTACATCAGCTTGTGGTAACTTCTTCTGTGAAATACTTATTCTTGACTTCGATGCAGTTGGTGTCTGGGATGATTTCCTCTTCCGAGAGCTCTTACCACTGTTAGTAACGTTCGAATTAACAGATTCCACAGTCGAAGTTTTTAATCTCTTTGAAGAGGGTGTTATCGCACTGTTGTTAGCCGTAGGAACTTCAGTTTGCTCAGAACTTCCATTAAAGTACGGATTAGCATCTAGGTTTACAGTTGTGGAAGCGCTGCCAATATCATTCTTACAAACGGATGGAGACCTGCCTATTTTCTTCGTTAAGGTAGTGTTGGTACAAGGGCTTCCGTCCGGTTCTGCTGCATGCGATTCCTTTTGCCGAAAAGCAGAAACATCGTCCTTCAAACGTCTTTTGCCAGTCCAAAAAAACCAATTCTCAGCTTCCAGGTTTGCTTTAGAGGATTGATACATCCCTTTTGATGTCGCTCTTGAATTTTGGTAGGCTGAAGAAGCAAAGAAATCGTCGTTATTGGATAAGCGGTTGTTGGAAGGTGAACATATCCTTGATCTATTGCAGGAATCACCGAGAGACATGAGAGGCGCAGAACCTGAAACCATCAAAGCATGAGTAGCACAACTACATACGAATGTCATCCATTTAGCCACTCAGAGACACCTTTGACTTGGCTGGTCGTAAGAAAATCCTCATCGGACAGGTGGCCGGTGACGGGGGAACATTCCCTAGATCTTATGCAGGAATCACCAAGAAGCATAAGGGATGAAGGAGCTAAATTGTGATCGATCAACTAAAAACGTACACGAGACTGGGAAAAAAGGTATTTTGGACGGAACATCATCGTACAGAAAGTAAGTGGTACCCTTTTTTGGATTAAAAAACACTTGGATTAAAAATGATGCTAGGAGAAAAATGGTAATGTTTCACTAAAACAAAGACACAACCCAAACAAAACAGTAGAGAGTAGGTAGAATCTCCAAAGCAATGGGAGAAGTCTTCAATAATGGAAATAGTCATATGAACATTTGTTACCTGTAACAGCACCAGTCCTATTATCTGTTGGCGTACACGGGCTAGCACTCCGAGATCGTATTGTTCGTGCTACTTCAAAAATAGGAAATAAATTACGCGCAAGGATGAAAAACTCAAATTCATACGGCTGATCTAGATTATAAAAGTTTTGCAAAAAAAACAGAATCTCCCCAAATTCATATAATTCACGACATTTCAAGTTAAGAACAAGTGATTCTATGGTGTTTTGTTTTTTTTTTCTTTTTCGCCCCTCGCTTAATTCTTTTTGGTCAGACTCGAAGCCTGTTGTAGCTCTACCCCCAGTCGCTCGACTACTCTAACGTAAGTGTCAGCTTAAGTAAGAAAGTTTGAAAGTTAAGCACAAACCTCTTCCTGGTCTCGCTTGGGAGATTTCCAGCTCAGTGGAGGGTAGGGCCATGCGATTGACATAAGCGATTTCTTGAAACAGATACCGCATGCAAAAAAGCAGATGTACATACATTCACTCAATTACCTTGTTGTTTAAATAAATCCGTAGGTATATGTTTCACTTTCATAAGGTAGTTGAGGTAGTCTACAGAGTTTTCAAACGTCAGTTCCTAAATAGGGGATGACCAGGGTCTCTACCACTGCAACTGTCAACTTTACCTTCACGGTTTTTCGGATGACTGTTCTTTCCACTCGAGATTTTCGAGGAGTGGTATAAGGACGCCAACAAGGATGTTTTGATTTGAACCTCTGGTCAAATTCCTATGATGAAAAAAAAAGTAGTTTAATATGGACAATGATGCAAGTTTAAAGATTACTGCGTCGAGTTTTCTGCACTCCTTTAATCGTTGTTTAAACTGCTTCCCAAAAATCTCGGCACTATTATCCTCGGCTGCAAAAGCGCTGAGTCTGAACAAGAATAATTCCGGACCCAAAGTCTTAATAATTCAAAATGCAAATACTGACCCAAAGTTCTCATCACGATTGACCAGTCTCTTCAAAATTCGGTCAAGCTGGCTCCGCGGCATACCAGCTGGATAATAAACATTGCCATCAAGGTCGATCTAAGATAAAAAAAGGGAAGATGAGAACGAAGCTACAGTAACCCAAATCACAAGACCAAAGCAGAAAATCAAGCATTTGACGAGGTTAGACTGTACCTCAACGCCGCTGCATTTCCCACTTCGTTCCATGTTCTCATATTTTTGTAACATGCGATCAAGGTTAAACTGCAACATCTCGTTGCTTCGGCAAAATGCATTTTTGAGGTCATTTTCGTCATTGTCATCATTTCGATGTTGATGTCCCATCTGAGCTACAACATCGAGAATGTGATATCTATCCACTTATATAGGTTACGAAGAAGTAGGAGAGTGAACAAGCATCCTTTCAGAACCGCGAAGACAAACTGATAGATTTATTCGATAATATTTACATGCAAAGTCATCAGATGGCAGCAAAAAAATGCACGGAGGATCAGCTATACAAACAATACGCGGCCTAGAACTGTACTGGAAACACTAACGACATCAGAAAGGATAATACATAGCAAGTTGCATACAGTTGGCACTAGTGAATCTTCGCATATGGAAGGTTCTCCACGATAGTGCCCACCAAGCGTAAGTCCGAAGTTATGTCGGTGGTAAGCTGAAAAAACTGTATGTAAAGTCAACAATACACGATGTCGCCTAGATTTTTAGTTTTTCAAGCCGCATGTAAGCAAGTCGAGGAAGAATAGTCTTCTACGAAAGCATTTTCAAGTAGGAAAGGCTTTCGTTGCTGGTTGATAAGTATGTACCTCGGGTACGAAGGATGTATATGTATGGAAACGCATCATAAAAATAGGAGATGAAAAGAATGAATCAAATAATTTAATGCTCAAAAATTCAATGAGTACGTACCTTCTCATCAGGTTGTACGCTGCTGTCTATCCAGGCAAATGCGATGGGTTTTCGGAGGCGAACACTATATGAAGCCGATGTGATCTGGCCTATTCTCTGGAATATGAGAGATTTCACTAAAAGGAACTCAAAAATTCTGGACTTGCACGTTTACCTCCTCTTGTCCTTGGCGACGAATGACTTCATGACCGCGAGGAATGTGATCCCACTCCAACTGAATATCGGGATTGTCAGCAGGATCGAAGGTAAGAAGTGCAAGTCGGCGGTCAAACTTCATTTTGCTTTGTTCAACTGCTGCCTTCTTTCCGATAAAGTCATCCTTGCTAAGGTCAACGAGAGCTAGAGGAAATTACTTGAATTTGAACTCGAGATGGAGCCAAAATGATACCTTCAAGACCACATTCATATGGATTTGTATCTAAGGTAAGTTCACGTCCCCAAACTTTGTAACCATGTTCAAGTCTCATTATGTTCCATGTAGCCTGTCCAAAGTTTACTATCCCATGAGGAGCACCGACATCAAGTATTTCCTAAGAAGATATGATAATAAGCCTCAACAGATTGGGATCACCAATAGCCTACTTGATAGAGTTTAGCAGAGTCAGCTCTGTCATGGAACAGTTCATAGCTGAGCTGACCAGTCGATGTGGAGCTACGAACACAGACAATGGATATCGTCCCGATGCGAATATGGCCAACGGAATGTTGAGGAAAACCTTCTTCGGAGACGTCGCTCTTAGTAAGCTCAGAGAGTATCTGAAGGATAAATTCTGCAGAGAACAGGCAATGATATAATAAAGGCATTACCTGTCTGCTGTTGGGACCCACAAGAGCTATGGAGGCTAGATATTCTGAGATGCAATTTACTTGCACATTGAGCTTCTTTTCAGCGGCGGCGCGTCGAAGCCTTAACAGAAGGAGTAGGGGTTGACAAACTCCCATTCTACATAGGGAAATTAATGTACTACTACTAATTCCTCCTCACAGAAGGGAATTCTTTGCGCACTTCTGTTTCAGTGGGGAATTGTTCATTGAATCTCACAAAAATGAAGTGAAATCTCAAGATACGTTAGCGGGTTTCGTTTATGATATTTCCGCTTTAGCTCAGAAAAGTAACATAATATAGTGTCGTGAAGACTTTACCAGTATATATCTCTGTTCTCCCGCTCCGGCTCGGTCAACACCAAAAAGTTAGATCGTGTGCTGTCGTGATGGAAAATGTGAAGCGGCCCCAGTATACGTCCCTCTCGAGTGAGCATCAAACCAGAACGAATCTTACCGAGCGCAGGAATCTTTAATAATTAAAAGTTTACAAACTCGCGCGAATGTAGATAATGGGTCAAATGACAAGCTAAAAATTATTTCACCAATGTCAATGTCAGACTACATCGTTATCAAAGAGATGCAAGGACGACTATAGCCATAGTAAAGAAACATTAAAGACACCGTCCACCCAAAGTAAGGATGCCAGGTTAGTATAATAGCGTGGCTCCTAACTAAGTAGTCCGCCAAGTTTCTCTGCAAAATATGACATCCAAAAAGAAAAAATTGTTCCAGAAGGTAGAAGTGGCCAAGGCTCTCCACCCATCAACATGGGTGGTCTGAGGATAATAAGTCCAGAATTGAGCTGCAGGAAACGAAAATGAAAAGCGTCTCATAGCCATAATAAGAGGATAAGTAATTCCAATTTTAGTTACACTAAGACTCAGTTCCAGACTTGTTGTCCACAGACTACCTACGTTAATGGGCAGAGTCACCTTAGCGGTGTCCCTGATGCGATTTTCTTGATTTGGAACTGCATTTTCTGAAGCGAGAATTGAGCGGCAATTTAGTCGGAGGACCCACTAGCATACAGCACTGAAATCTTGCTATCCTTAATCTAGGCGGACGGTGCCTTCACTGCATATAAAAAAAATACAATGATTCTTTAAATGGGTCAACGATCTACGCTTACGTCATTTACAGTACTGAAGAAAAGTCTACAAAGTTTGTTATTCAACTCTGACCCAAACAAACTGAATCCCACCTTCGAGCAGAGAGCGTAGTCTAACAAGGCTTCTGCATCATCTCCTTTGAGTTCAATTTTTCCTTTCCAGGACATATCAATGACGCCGCATTTGTTTGTCACCATTTGATGTTCACGACTAAGAGTAGCCAACATGCTTTCTGGGCCGATGTTAAACACTTGAGGAACCTGAGAGTGTGGAATATTTCGGAACTGCATCTTCAAACAAGATATCAGACCTCCCATCCATTTCTGAAAGAAAATTCTCCTTTGTCTCTCTTGAGGCGGCCATATATTCCACTGATTCGATCCGTAGGTCTGCCAGCAGGACGATCAGAATCAGACCAGTCGTAGAACATTGAGTAAGTCTCTTTGCATTTTTCCATTATGAATCTGAACTTTTTGCGTCAAAGCAAGAGCACACACCTCTACAGCTTTATCGTCACGTAATAAAGCGTATATAGCTCTCCTGTTGCAGTTGTGATCGTACTCGTCAGGTCATAAAAGTTTCAACTCACAGTCATCTTACCACTAACCATCAGTCTCAGAGCAGGTGAATAACTAATTTTTCTGGAGTGAGAACTACTAGCTATCAGCGCATAACACAAGTAAATTCCGAAATTATCTTGGTAATAATCAATCCATTCACATGTGAGCCATCAACTATGTTACACAGACACACTACTATGTATAATTGTGTAGGATCCAATCTGCGCCGTCTTTGCACAGCGCCATCTGCTAAGAGATTAGTAAGTTAAACGTTCTCTCTTCTCTGAACCTGGGCATTTGGACTGATGTTAGTAGTTGTCATATGATATTATGCCAGTGCCAGGTTTGTACGGTGGAATGTTTTATTGGCCTTACGTTTCGACAAAATCGTCTTCGTCGGAGGCCTGAAAGTAGATTGCAGTGTTATCTGTGGGACCAGACCGCCAAACGCCTCCCCGCACTGCCGAGTCTAGACCACGCTCTGAACTCAACGTACAGGGGCACGTCGACCAGAAGACGCACCTTTATCCACCGTGGTGTTAGTGAGAGTCAGTGGAGTCAGTACTTAGTCGCACCGAAGAGACAGACGACACTAAGTGCTGTCCTATGATCGTCACTTATGTATGTGCAGACTATCGCTCACAGATCGTTAAGATAGGCAAAAGTTCGGCTGTTATTGATACACATTCATTTTTGTTGTTCATGCTAGGATTTCGAAGGGAAATCCACGCTGCCTCAACGGTTTTCCTCACTGTAATCTCTGCCTCATATGACAAAATAGTGCACTTAACGTCAAATTCACCGCCGTTGTGCGTTTCAATTCTGTGTCTTCCCAACGGCGACATTGCATTTGCTCGTCTTTTTGCCGCCAGATGCTCCTTAAGTCTAACATTCAGCAATCTACCCGTTTCTCCGATATATGTCGCCTTGCAGTTCAAGCACTCCAATTCATACACTACTCCTGCTTTCGCGCAATCACCTACTTTTCCGTATGGGCAGACAATACAATGCTCTGATAGACATTCTGCGTCATAGAGCCTGTTCCTTACCAACTGCTTCTTGATGTTCTCGTTCGGAATGTTCACAAGCATAACATCATTTTGCAGTTGTGCTCGCCTTATACATTGTTTAATTGCTGCACTGAACTTATCGGAAATGAAAGGCATACACAAGGGCACCTTGTTATCCTGAGCGTGGCTACTGTTCGCAAACTTGGAAGCGCAGCTTAAACGTTGTGGCAAGTAACCATTGCTACGCGCAATTTGTGTAGCCAGTCTTACGGACTCGAGTCGTTCTTGCTCACCTGTGCATACACTTATAGCAGTTCGATACATATTCAGGTTCAGAGAAGAGAGAACGTTTAACTTACTGACTGGAATACAGCCACGCTTTCTCTCTCTTGTTCGCGAAGCCTTGTCGCTTCGCCAGCGAGCAGTTGCAGTCCGGCAATCCGTCATCTTCCTCCAGCGGTGTAGAAACAATGGGCTCATTCCCGCTTTCATTTCAAACAAGAAAATAGGAGCTACCTGTGGTCTTTCCGAAAATGACCCGAAGATAAGAAGTGTTTATCACATGATGATGAAGATTACCATCAAAGAAAGACAACGGGTTTTGTATAGTACGTTATTGAAATGTAAAGCCAAAGAGTTGTATTGTCAGCGTTTTCTACCTGAACATGTATGGAGGAGGATTGAGAGCGGATCGAAGTCAATTTGTGCTTCCATTCGGTCTAAGGCTAAAACCAAACTGCGCTCGAAGTACGACCGCCTCTCGGATTCACTACGTGAGCATCGCGATCAGAAATACTTACCCAAAATCCACCAATTTCAAGAGAGTTCAGATCCGAATGAAAATGATGCAAGAGTTACTGTTATCGGTAATATTCATTTATCTAAAGAGGCAAAAGAGTTTCTGAATCTCGGCCCGTCCTTTTCACTGTCACAAAATATCAGCGCTTCTCTCTGCCGCAAAGTCATGGGAAACTTGCATAGACTACGCGATATGCTAAGAGTAAAAGCTAGACAGGAGAGTGACTTGCAAGTCGTACCATCGGTTAGAGCACTACTACCATCACTGCCATTTCCTCGTTCTTTCTATAAAGAACCCGATCCGATGCCTATTGTTGACAGCAAATTCCGCGTGCTCTCGACTGAAATTTCGAAAGTGTTGCAAAGATTCAAGAACGTGCGTCAGGATAATTTAACGCGGCAACAAAGACAAGGTTATAGAGAAATACGCGATGCATTGAAAGAGCAATCTATCCGTGTCTCCGTAAGCGACAAGGGGGGTGAATTTGTAATAATGCCGCAAACGTTGGATAGAGAGATCGCGGAAATACATCTTTCCGATACTACGATCTACCAGCGTTCTTCAAAGAAAGATTACCAGACGCAGTGCAAAAAGCTGAACGATGTTTGGGTTACCGTGGCGAAGTCTGCAGGACTGGAGGAAAGATTCATCAACAGGCTAAAATTAGATAACCCAATCTGTCCGGTATTTTATCATCTTTTGAAAACGCACAAGATATCAGCGAGCGAAATTCACTCAATGTCGGCAACTACTTATAAGATGCGCCCGATAATAAGCTGTATTGGTGGCCCTGCAGACAGGATTTCGTGGTTTTTGAATAAGATCGTAAGCCAGCTGTTACCAAAAGTACCATCGCATTTATCTAACACCCAGCAGTTCATAAAGCAGTTGCGCGATGTGAATATTGACCGGAATAGTGTAGTGGAGTCTTTCGACGTCACGTCTTTATACACTAACGTTCAAAACGATGACGCACTGCAGGCCTTATCTGAGTTGCTGGACACTCACTACTCAAATATGGTTACTTTTGGTTTAAGCAAAGCATGCATACTGGTCCTCATCGAAGAATGTTTGAAATGTAATATATTCAAGTGGTCTGGGAGTTATTACTCACAGATAAGAGGATTGGCCATGGGACAACGTCTGGCCCCAATCCTTGCGATTTGTTTCATGAGCAAGATCGAGGCACCAGTTCTTGCACGCTTGCCGTTGATGTACCGCCGTTACATCGACGACTGCTGCGTTATAACATCGACGCAGTCCGAAATGGACGAATGCTTCCGAATCCTAAACCAGCAGTCGCGGTACATAACGCTTACAAGAGAAACCCCGAAAAACGGATGGCTTTCCTTTCTAAATACCCAGATAAATCTATCTGGTGACACCATTCGCATAAAATGGTACCGAAAGGAAAGTTCAAAGAATATACTGCTGCATGCCAATTCAGCGCATTCAATCACAGTGAAACGATCCGTTGTGCGCAATATGTATCGAACTGCTATAAGTGTATGCACAGGTGAGCAAGAACGACTCGAGTCCGTAAGACTGGCTACACAAATTGCGCGTAGCAATGGTTACTTGCCACAACGTTTAAGCTGCGCTTCCAAGTTTGCGAACAGTAGCCACGCTCAGGATAACAAGGTGCCCTTGTGTATGCCTTTCATTTCCGATAAGTTCAGTGCAGCAATTAAACAATGTATAAGGCGAGCACAACTGCAAAATGATGTTATGCTTGTGAACATTCCGAACGAGAACATCAAGAAGCAGTTGGTAAGGAACAGGCTCTATGACGCAGAATGTCTATCAGAGCATTGTATTGTCTGCCCATACGGAAAAGTAGGTGATTGCGCGAAAGCAGGAGTAGTGTATGAATTGGAGTGCTTGAACTGCAAGGCGACATACATCGGAGAAACGGGTAGATTGCTGAATGTTAGACTTAAGGAGCATCTGGCGGCAAAAAGACGAGCAAATGCAATGTCGCCGTTGGGAAGACACAGAACTGAAACGCACAACGGCGGTGAATTTGACGTTAAGTGCACTATTTTGTCATATGAGGCAGAGATTACAGTGAGGAAAACCGTTGAGGCAGCGTGGATTTCCCTTCGAAATCCTAGCATGAACAACAAAAATGAATGTGTACCAATAACAGCCGAACTTTTGCCTATCTTAACGATCTGTGAGCGATAGTCTGCACATACATAGACGATCATAGGACAGCACTTAGTGTCGTCTGTCTCTTCGGTGCGACTAAGTACTGACTCCACTGACTCTCACTAACACCACGGTGGATAAAGGTGCGTCTTCTGGTCGACGTGCCCCTGTACGTTGAGTTCAGAGCGTGGTCTAGACTCGGCAGTGCGGGGAGGCGTTTGGCGGTCTGGTCCCACAGATAACACTGCAATCTACTTTCAGGCCTCCGACGAAGACGATTTTGTCGAAACGTAAGGCCAATAAAACATTCCACCGTACAAA
This sequence comes from Cylicocyclus nassatus, assembly GCA_958299035.1. NCBI lineage: Eukaryota > Metazoa > Nematoda > Chromadorea > Rhabditida > Strongylidae > Cylicocyclus > Cylicocyclus nassatus. The sequence goes on along the minus strand of CATQJL010000112.1, from coordinate 4,921,866 downwards.
CCTGGCACTGGCATAATATCATATGACAACTGCTAAGAGATTTTTTTCTTCCCTTTCTTCACCCGCAAACATCAGAAGAAATCAAACCTTTTCACATAATCTGCATAGCAACACTTGAAGGCAGTGTCCAAGCAAAAACTCATTTTGAGAAATTGTGCTTACCCGGGCCTACTCGCTATTCTGATCCGAAAATCCACACTGGAAAGCGCAAAAACGACAAAAAAGGGCTCTACCATGGAAATCAGCAGGTGGCGGGGTCTTCCCCACTGTGAATGCAAGCTCTCAGCGATCTACTCGGTTTTGATTTCAAGCCATGCCTTTGCATCTGGCCGGTGGCGATGTCAGGACGACTTGTGAAATCGAGAAGATTGCTCCGGAAGGTGGGAGCGTGAATTCACGGTGGGGAAAACGCCGCCCATCTGCTTATTCCCCTCCTGTATTAAAGGCATTTCCCGTCGTTTTCGCCCTCCAGTGTGGATTTTCGGATTCAGCATTTCCGTCGTTTTCGCCCTCCAGTGTGGATTTTCAGATTCAGCATAGCGAATATCAACGACTTTCTCTCCTGACACTGGCTTTAAGACTCAAATCTCGTAATTGTTTGAACACAGTGTGACTGTCGTTGAATGAAAAACGCGCCCCCCGATTCGCTACGTCGAAAAATTTGCTAAATTTCTCACTCTCTTGTTGCCCATCGATCATATCTGTTGGCATCAGTGTCACACAGTTCCATAGGTGGCTGGCTGTCAACCATCCAATCAGCAAGATATCTAAAAAGGCAGGGTTTCGAAAGCGACGTTGGAAAAAATAAACAGAACTAACGATTTGTAACTCAATTTACGGTCATGATTTTTGAGTCTGTATCTGTATAGTATGTCACCATCATCTGCACGTATTATTTACGTAGCTAGGATTCACTTTATTCCGAGTTCGCTGTAGTTGGTTTTGACAACAGCGCATTACTTGAATTGCATAAAAAGGCAAATGGAAAGCTGCAGTCAAGTATCAACATACAAACTTAAGGGTGTGTCACTTTGAAGCAAGACTGTACAATAACTTAAAAAACCTACAAGGCAAAAAACGAAGCAATAAACTAAACTAACTCACTTCCCTAGTCCGCCACCACTGGTGACACCGTCCATAAAACCGGCTGCTACCCAATAATTTTTATCAAACGGTCCAACCTGAAAATTCCTTGTATAGTCCATGTCAATCACTGCTCCTTTTCCGTAAAGGCAATGAGCTTCGCGTCACGTTCGCGCGCGTATGACTTGGGCACTTAAATGGACCTCATCGATTAGAAGTCCGCATGCGTAGTTCCAATGCGAAAGGGAGTACGTAATTGACATTGACTGTACTTTGATTACAACTGGCTGAAAATAACGTACCAGTGGATACCCGTCTGGAGTCATGCAGATTGCAGCAGCTTTGGGTGTTACCTTGGCATTTGCGATAGACGGTATAAGTGCGCAGGCTTTGTCATATGCTTCGCTAATGCGGGAAAAATCAGGCTCAATATTTCGGGCACCTTCTAAATGAAAGATAAATCAGTAATGAGATTAATTTTCAGAAGTGAGAAGAAGAACTTGGACAAAATGAGTTTTTGCAGCAAATGCAAAAAAAAAAGTTTTGGAAAATTACCGGGAGGAACTCCTCTTCGTAACCATTCCTCTCTGATCACTACTTTATCAAAAGGATCGAAAGCACCAAAAAAGTATTTGTCCCCGTTTTTGCGTAGATAGAATGTGCTGGCATGGTCCGTTATAGCAGGCATATCAGGGATGGGTCCATCAGGCTAAATCGCCAAATTCGCTTCATTATCCTAGTTCCTAGAAGTAATGCAAGACTTACTTCAAGGTCAGCAAACTGAGCTTCAACGATAACCATCGGAAGTTCATGACCTGTCAATCTAGCAATGTCATTTGCCCAAATGCCCCCAGCATTTACGATATTTCTTGATGTCACAGACGTTCCATTCGCCAGTTCTATGTGCCAGCAAGCTTTGTCCTCAAAACGGCTTTTGCCAGAAAAAAAAACACGGGAAAAGTTAAGTAGCATGAAAGAAGCAAAGTAGAAGAACAAACCTTATCGTAGCGAATGTTTTCCGGTAGAGAATTGATTACTTGCAAACCGCCTTTCTGTGCGCCAGCTATTAAGGCCTTAGTGAGCCCTTCAGCAGATATTACTCCATCATTAGTAGTATATAACGCTCCAAGGATCTATAAGCAGATTGCTGTTGCTCAGTAATCATGGCGGTGGAGATAGCAAAAGAGAAATATGAAATCACTTGCTTAACATCCACAAAAGGAGCTAGTTGTTGAGTCTCTTCAGGGGTGAGAAGCGTTGTTTTGCATACGTCCCCCTCCTACAACATCAGGTGAGATCAAGATCTGTATACAAAAGAAACGAAAAACCTTGAAATAATCTCTTGCAACATAGTGTTTGAAGTCTTCGTATCGACTGAGAGTACTAGCAAGATGAATCGTACCGTTTTGTACGAAAGAAGGAGACTGAAAGTAATTTTGGAATGCAGAATCACTAAAACTGTGCGCCACCAACCAATCCAGTCTCCTGCTCAAGTTTGCTGTACAGATCTACCGTATATGCTAAGAAAGGTTTGTATCGATGAGATGGATGAGCCGCAACTACGAATCCAGGTGAAGAGTAGGTTGTTCCAGCTGGAGAAGCCGGTTCTGCAGAATAGCTGAGTTGGGAACTCCGTAACGCACTCAAAAAAAAAACTTTACTCACTATCCTTCTCTATGAGTATCACATCTTTAATGTTTCTTTTCGTCAAATGATAAGCTACTGAACTACCGGCTACTCCTCCACCAACAATGACTGCAAAAGCATTGCTACACGTAGACTGATTCCTAAAGTAGTGATTAAAAGTTGCAAAGCATGCCCATTCATATGCACCAACCTCGTGGCCAGAGCCAGTATAGTTGGATTCAGAGCACTGACTCTGGTCAAGCTGAACATGTTCGGAATGCTGAAAAACAAAAAAGATGCCAGAGTACAGATTACCTTAAAATGTCTAAGCCAAATTCAAAGTTAGCATCAAAATATGTTGAGAAAAGAAGCTGCAAAAATGATAATTTTTAAGGCAAAAGAAATTAAAGTAGCCATGTCGACGGTTAACCTGAGATAAATTCGATATCTCAATGATATCTGAGAAGACTTTGCGTGCAAAGCTGAAGTGCATTTTAATCACAGACCAGCGCGGCTCGTGTGTAATATATCATTAAAAAAGTGCTACTGTCAAATAGACATCTACTAATCGATGTTGTTGTTCTGAACAGATCATCGCGATTTTATGCCCTACAGTGTGCCAGACAAATGCGGCGCCTACGCAAAAGAACGACGGAAGCAGCAATAAGATAACATCACATGGTTCTAAAATAACAGATAGTTGCGATCATTTCAGTTCTACGTAAGGCTTTTGCTGCCGTCAACTTTCCAAGAGAGAGTCGTTATGTAAACTTTGAGTTATTGCAATCACCTAAACAAAAATACCATCACGACGCCTTACACCCCTGATTCGTGTAAATTCCACGAATACTTATAAATCATCAATGCAAATAAAAACTGTAGATCAATTCAGTGAGATAAGTGCCAGTATCGCGATGATGGTCCACAAAAAAGCATCGTGTGCTATCTGTCAGAGACTACGTAAACAATGTATACTACCATCACAAAGAACTGCAGCCTTCGCACTGCTGTACACAGCGCCTGCACTCGCTATGGCCAGTTTTCAATCGCAGCGCAAGGGAAAAGTGCAACCTTCATTGCCTCTGTCTCGTGCCCTCAAACATCCTAGTACATATAAACTGAGAACGCCTGCTAAGTTCCCTCAGTGTTCCAGCTGCACCCCAAGTTCTTCTGCACTTTATAGTCACAGAAATCAAAGTTTAATAGTCATCACGAACCTGTAATTAGGAGTTTTGAGGAGAAAATAACATGTAACCTTTTCTTCCTCAAAAATTGCCAAATAATTACAACAATTACAGCTTCTTGCAGCTGAATCAACTCAAAGGTCAAAGCCCCACTGGTGACACTGTCACAACAGAATCAACGAACAGTGAAAAGCGAAGCTTAGTTTGGTTAGAAGCTATCAGGAATAAAGTTGTCCTAAAAATGAATAGTAAAAGTTCTTACCTCAGCTAGATAACAAGAAAATCGCATCGCAAGACAAGCTGATTATGTTGGGTTCGTTCCGACCATAAACGCTCTCTCGATCCATTATCCATGTCAGCGCCAGATCTTCAATTGACATTAGGGAAGTAGTACACAATCCTGACCAACTTCTTTCAGCAATATTTATCGATTACCGCGATAAAGAACATGCTACGACTAGAGTAAACCATAATTTATTCCTATAAATTTTTTACGCACTTAAAACAAGATGCCATCGCAATAAAACCCACCAAATTTTAGTACAAGCTCTCAAATTTTTGAGTACAAGATATGAGCTGCAAATGAGATAAACCTCATGGTCAACTATATTATACACAGCCGCTTTGATACAAACAAGAGGTCTGAGTCAAACGTGTCGAGAAAATTATGTACAAAAACGAGTTAAAAATGAAATTCTAGAAATGTCTATTGGAGATTAGAGCTGAATTAAGGCATGCAGGTTCAGCTTCCAAAATCTATTGAATAGGCGTGTGTGGAAGGTTTTCTAGAATAGTGCCGACCAATCGCTCTTCCGATCCTATGTCCACCGTAAGCTGAAAAATGTTACTCATGTCACTCATGCTCAACATTCTACGAATTGAATGCAAACTTCATGGTTTTTCTTTTTACGAAGCCTTCTTTTTCTAGTTCTTACCAGACATGATACAGCACTGAAGGAAAATTCAAGATTCTGGAACTACCCACCGATGTAACAATTACTGTTGATCTACAAATTTTGATGTTTTGGCATCCGCCATGATTGAGCCAGAAACATAAATTGAAAAGAAAACTACAAAAAACTGTTTGAATTCTTGTCAGGCCGTTTTCCAAAAAACAACTTGCTATAAATGTTTCATTGTTTTTGGCAATATTTCAAATATTTTGAAAAACACAAAACTGACACACTTAGACGATAGATTTTAGAGATGTAACTAATCTGAGGCCGTCACCACCTATAACTTCGTTTCGTTATGTTTTTGCACTCCTCGGCTTGAGATGCTTGAAATTTACAAGCAGAGGTACGTAGATTGAAGGCATCGTCCACCCAGATTCTCGACTTCCATGTTTTGTCGTTTCGGGGTCTTCTCATGTCCCTGATTCCAAATATGATATCGAGAATCCTCGAAAATCTCGACAATTCTCGTTCCGGAGAACCTGCAAGCCTGCCTTCTGAAACGGTGATCGGCTGGGCGCGCATGGATGGGCGGGCATGGAGGGCGGTGCCGTCTGGGGGGTCCCGTGCATCTTCGTTATTCCAGAGTGATATTCTCGCTCCCGAAGTGATATCTTTCGCTGCGGCTTGGGCATTGGCTTAAAGGCAGCGTCCAGGCAGATCTGGATTCATGGCAGTTTCGCGCCAGGATCCACGCTTTGCGCCATGAATCCATGCGAAACACGGTCGCGGGGTCCAGTTTCGAAGGGAATATCTCAGCCATTACAGGACTATCTGAGCTGCCGCTTGGGCAGTATCTTAGTTAGACCCCCGAAAATTGTTTCCACGTTAGAGCCCCATACGACCAAATCTGCCTGGACGCTGCCTTTAATAGGAGGCTCTAATACCATATGCTGCCAAAAGCCTAAGACCCTCGACTTAAATTCGGCGGTGCCTTTGAGCTGATACAAAAAAGGCGATCGTGGTTAATACATCCAGTCATAAAATCATCATACAGTTTCCACTGGAAGAGTGGACAATGGGTATGGTGGTGCAATAACTATGCCATACCTTTTCGTCAGATCGAACATCGTTGTTGATCCAAGCGAATGCAATTGGTCTACGAAGACGGACGCTGTACGTGGCGGAAGTGATTTGGCCAATTCGCTGGAAATTTTCACATTTTATCTCACCAAACTCATGCAAAATTAGATTCCAACTTCGTCCTGGCCTTCCCGATGGACTACTTCGTTACCAAATGGAAGATTTTTCCACTCGAGCGGAATATTGGGGTTGTATTCCGGGTCAAAAGTAAGCAGAGCAAGACGTCGATCGTAATTTTTCTCTTTTTGTTCAAGAGCGGCTTCTCTACCAATAAACTCGCCCTTCGAGAAGTCAACAAGGCCTGAAGAGATTGCATAAGAATGCATAGTTTATGAATGCAGCACTATGAAGGAATAATGAGAAGGATTATTTTACCTCCAAGTCCACATTCGAAAGGATTTGTATCCAAAGTGAGTTCTCGTCCCCAAATCTTATATCCATGCTCAAGTCTCATACTGTTCATTGTAGCCTGACCAAAGTTTACCACGCCGTATGGAGCGCCAGCAGAGATGATTGCCTAAAAATCTGATTTTCTGTCACAAAAACATAACATGTATAATCCATTGCCTCATAGAGCTTAGCTGAGTCAGCTCTGTTGTGGAAAAATTCGTAGCTCAGCTGACCGGTTGACGTTGAGCTTCGCGCACATACCACAGCTACAGGTCCAAGACGCATTAGACGAGTGGAGCGTTGTGGGAAACCCTCCTCGGATACATCGGACTTCGTAAGCTCAGAGAGTAACTGAAATGTGATTGGATAAAGGGACGTTCGTCCATGATTGCCAAAATACCTGTCTGCTGTTAGGACCTACAAGCGCGAGAGATGCTAAGTATTCGGATACACAGAACACCTGCACCTTGAAGTTCTTCTCGGAAGCCGCACGTCGAAGCCTAATTATGAGCTTAATAAAGAGCAAAAATTCAAAAAAGGTTAGAAGTTATTACGAAACCTGACAAATGCAGTGAAAAAATTTGTAGACAAATGCAGTGAAAATATTTGTAGAGGAAAGGGTCAAGCAAGAATTGACCAATCACCAGTAAATATCGCGACTTTCTCTCTCAGGTTCTGTGAGCAAAATGAAAGCAGAGCGTGTGTTGTCGTGATGGAAGATCTTCATGGGAGAAAAAATGCGTCCCTGACGAGTTAGCATCAAGCCGGATCCGATTTTACCAAGAGATGGAATCTGCAAAACACTAGTCGTTACGTCGTATAGTTTGCAGCCTATCTACTTCACAAAGAGAACAATGTATGATGAGTGTTAAATTGGGAAGAATGCACTTATTGCTTTTTCGCGAATGAAAAAATAGAGAACCACCCAACCAGTAATTCTTACATACCGGAGAGCAGATCGCGTAGTTCAGAAGAGCTTCAGCATCCTCTCCTTTTACTTCAATCTTTCCCTTCCAAGACATGTCAATCACACCGCATTTGTTCGTTACCATTTGGTACTCCCGACTGAGTGTAGATAACATGCCCTCTTCCTCGATGTCAAACGCTTGAGCTACCTAATAAAATAATGCTGTGCAATCTGGCATGATTAGTATTCCAAACTGACCTCCCATCCGTTTCGGAAAGAAAAATGGGCTTTATCTCTTTTGAAACGACCGTAAAGACCACTAACGCGATCCGTAGGTCTACCAGCATGACGATTAGTGTATGACCAATTATAATACATCGAATAAGTTTCTTTGCTCTTTTCCAGTATAAACCTGAATATTACTATATTCTGAAATACAGAAAAAACATTTCAGATGCTCTACGCCAATATCGGCTTATCAATGAATGGATGTCTTACTTTCGAGTTGCCCATCGGTCATATCGACTTGCGTCAGTATCAAACAGCTCCAGAGGGGGTTCTCCGTCAACCATCCAATCAGCAATATACCTTAGAAAAAGAACTCAGTCGTGCATTAAGACAATGAATGCAGACTACTAGAAGTATTAGGAAAAAACAGGTAGCCGTACTTTCCTATCCCACCGCCGCTACTTACACCATCAAGGAAGCCAGTAGAAACCCAGTAGTTCTTATCAAATGGACCAACCTAAAACATTGTTTAGCAGAAAATGTCGTCCGCTTATCCATGTCTTACCAACGGATATCCATCAGCAGTCATGCTGAATACAGCTGCTTTGGCGTCAACTTTTGCATCCCTCAGAGAAGGTACAAGTGTGCAAGCGCGCTCATAAGCCTCTCCCACTCGATCAAAGTCGGGTTTGATAGCACGCGAGCCTTCTATGATGAAAAAATTTGAGTAGAGATTCGCAAACTAGGGTTTTGTGAAATTACTACCAAAACATTGCGAAGCATAAGTTGTGAATCTTTGAGACTTTAATGAAACTGATCTCGGTTTAGTCTAGTTTAGTAATCTCCACCATACAGAAACCTTTCTTGTTTGCAAATCATTTGCAACAGCAGTAAAAAACTTCTCTATACCTGGTGGAACACCATTGCGGATCCAGTCTTCCCTAAATACGACCCTTTCCATGGGCTCAAATCCCCCAAAAATAAAACCGTCTCCACTTTTTCGAATGTAGAAAGTGCTGTCATGATCAATTATAGCAGGAACGTCAGGAATGGACGAGTCAGGAGGCTACAAAATAAAGTAGGTAAGCTACTGTAAGCAGACTAAAACGAACTTACTGTTATACTAGCATACTGATGTTCAGCTATGACCATCGGAAGCTCATGACCAGAAAGTCGAGCAATATCGTTCGCCCAGATCCCTCCAGCATTCAAAAGATTTTTGGTCGCTACGGTTGTTCCGTTAGTCATTTCCACGTACCATAAACCTTTCCCCTAACGAAACGTTTGGAACAAACTAAAGGGTTTGTAATGAAGATGTAGATTTACCTTATCATACCGAATATTTTTAGGTTCAGAGTTGACTACTTGAGCACCACCCCTTTTTGCTCCAGCAATTAATGCTCGATTGAGTCCTCTGGCAGAGATCATGCCATCGTTAGTTGTATACAGTGATCCGAGAATCTGAAAAGCGCACAAATTATGACAGCGCTGAATAACATGACAAGCATCTCACTTGCTTGATGTCCACAATCGGAGCAACTTTGAGGGTCTCCTCAGCATCAAGCAAAGTTGTTTTGCAAGCGTCTCCTTCCTGAAAGATGTGATGCAACAAAGGAAAGGCAAAATAAACAAGCCCAAAAAGATCTGACCTTGTAATAATCTCTAGCAACATATCGCCGAAATTCTTGAAATCTAGTAGGGTTAGTAGCAAGACGTATTGTTCCCGTTCTCTCAAAGTTGATTTGCTATAACTCAGGGTTAAAAATCGCTTGCAAAGGAAAATTCGATATCGACTTACCTCTCCGGTTTCTTCTTCTAGTTTGCTATACAATTCAATAGAATATGCGAGAATAGGTTTATACCGGTGAGCAGGATGACTAGCAGATACAAGTCCTGGTGAATGGTAAGACGTGCCCGACGAGCCTGCCACCTCTGCAAGCAAAAAACCTGATGCCTCTAGCAGTGATAAGGACATTTTGAAACTGGCAAATCACTGATAAAACTATCCGATGAAAACTCATTTTATGCATTTGATTAGTCAACTGTGATGCCTGTAAAGTCAAATATCGGAATGGACGCAAAACTGCGCTAGTTCAGGACCGAGATCTTACTAAGGAGTACATAGACCTAAATTTCCAAGTGGTTAGATGTCTTGCAATCAGTTTACAAGTATGTCCATAATTAAGTTTTGTAGTGAGTTACAGCAAATCTTTGTTCGCGAGAGCAAGTCCCAACTCTTACGTGTAAAACAATGTGTTCATCGCATCTAAATTAGATTCAATCCCAATTGGAATCAACAGTGATATAATCGCACTATGACTTCCACAGCTTGCCAAAGAGCATGTACTGCCACTATGAGCAGTAGATGCGTCGATGAATCTGTGAAGTTAGAATCTCGAATCTTTAGCAACATTACACTGCCCTCAGCATCGCGGTGGAAGATGCATACTCATGCCAATTAAACCTCCAGACAAGGAATGCAAACAAACTCTTGAAACGGTGTAAGAATTTCGCGTTTTTTGTAGGGTGTAAGAATTTCACGATTTTTGTAGAGTTCTAGAAAGCGCTGCCTGTTGAATGCGCTCAAACACAGAGATTGCACAAACATCTTGCAGGTAGATTGTCAGAGAACATAGTCCACCGGAAGCGCGAAAACTCTAAGTTACAACTAGGGGACACAATATTAGCTCAACAAGAAATTGCACTTATAGATAGGAAACTTCATGAAATTACTACCATAATACTTACATTTCCACGAAGTGACATGATAAGGACGACCGCATTACACAGAGACCATGTAGAACAATAGCTGCACCGCGCTAGGTGAAACTAAGCGAGCAGGTGAAAGTGAATTTTTTCTAGTTCGTAACAGTTATGTAAATTCATAGTGAAGACCTGTTCAAACTCGTATACATCTTGTCTTGCGCGTTTGACATGTCGCACTCAATTAGTTGTTTTTTCTGTTCACTCTGGCACGTGTGAGCATGTTAGCCTTGTGTATATAAGCTCAAGTGGACCACATCTCAATCATTTGCGTCAGATGCACACAATGGTAATTTTTCTCGCTACTTTTTTCTGTATATTCGAGACTACTTTGACAACAATGCAGATTATGCAGCAATCCTACTAGTTTCAAAGTACATAGTCTTTAGGAGACTACTTTTCAAATTGAATGAAGTTTACGTAAATGAGCGTAAACTTAATCATCTACTTGCAGCGAGAATTATTTTGAACCAGCTGGCTTTCTCGGTCCAGCCCGGGTCATCGTTTAGGATGGTCAAAAACCACACTTTGTCTTTCCTCCTTCCCGTCTTTTTGGTTCAGCCATATTCTCCGCCCCTTTTCTGCAGTCTCAATAGTGCACTGAAAGCTCCGTTTCCTTACCCTCCTGCATGAGCTTACCTCAGAAAGATTGACTGGAGACTGCATCTTCTATATTTTAGATTGAAATGAACTTTACTGCATTGTACACCAAAATGTGCAAGCGGTTTGATAGCGGCTGGTAAATGTTCATTTCATTGCAAGGTGCCAAAAATCAATAAATCAATAGAAAAATTTCGCAAATCGCTTCGGAAGGTAGCTTAAGACCACCTACGATGTCGGAAACATATGGATATTTCAGCTCATCGGTTCAGGCGCAAAGGAGTCTATAAAAAAAGATACGGTCAAGATCTTGCACAAACTTTGACTTTCATATGTGTAAGATTGCCCCTAGTTATTCGTCTCGATTAAAGTCAAAATAACCAAGGGATTTGTTTTCAAAGGCCAATTAGCTTTTACTTGTCTGCTAAATCATACACCATTTCACTTTTTATACAGCGCAGGATAATTTTGGACACTTACGATGCGCTAAACGAAAAGCTGTTTCTAAGATGACAGACTATGAACGGGAAATGACTTTAATAGCATGGCCATACTAGCAGAAAGATCGTACACGAGTTTAAATTGTTATACGGAAAATGCAACAGACCTTCCTTCTCGAGCAGTATCACGTCTTTAATATTTCTTTTGGTCAAATGATAAGCTACAGAACTTCCGGCCACTCCGCCACCCATAATGACTGCGAAAACATTCTGAGTGGATTGTTTTCTAGAAAAGGAAACACTATAAGGAAAAATCCCAAAATTCCAAAGTTACCTTATGGCCATTGTCAACACGGAGGGTCTCAGGGCGTTGACCCTTGTCAAACTCAGCATGGTGGCAAGCTGATACTCCAAAAATCACTAAAGAGCAAGCAGTCCAAGAAAGCGCAAAAAGGCCACGAAAGCGAAGAGTTCGCCACACACAATAATGCGATAACATCTCATAGTTCCGAAAAAAAGGGCTGCTCCTGATTACTTGCCCTTGTACTATTTTGCTGATTTTTTTATAAGACGTTATCTCTGTGCAGAGAACAAGAACTGCTGAGAACCGAAGCAGCAAAAAATAATAAAGCGGGTTGATCGGAGTACTAGTTGTAATGCAGCCAAAAAAAAACCTTTACTATCAAACAAATCCGCTCGAAAATCATGAAGAAGTGAGCAGGAGTAAACACAACTAGGGAAAACAATAGGATTAAAGTGTTTACGCGATTTGCTGCTGAAGTGGCTCAATCTATTCTCGCAAAAACCCACAAATGCTCGAAGAATGATACTCCATTATGAAGACACATTATTTCTAGAAGTCTTATCTCTGAAGGCCAACCTGATAAGGTCATGCGACAAAAAAGGAGGAAAGATTTTTGACAAAATCTTGAAAATTCTTGTGCTTTCAGTTTGCCGTGAAAGACCAATAACAAATATTTTGAATACTACAATGGTCAAGACTATACCGCTCACAGAAAGAACATGAAAACACTAACTGTGGTCAAGGACTTGGTGCGACCAGGGCCCGGCACGAGACCGTTTCTAGAGTTTTTAGAAACGAAGTCCCCCCTTGACTTTCAAGGATATTACGAAGTCCCCTTTGACCCATGCCCTACCTCCCCCCCCCCACCTCCACCGAGAAGCAAACAAAAGTATAGAGTATTTGAAAAATTGTGACGATGGCGCTACCGCGCGCGACATGCAAGCACCTTCCGACAACCGCATTTTCTTGGTTTTCATCCCTTTTCAAATGGGTTTTCTGCTTACGTATAATAGTATATACACACTGGAAGTGACTGAGCTGAACGTTGAGGTGATGCCCTCTTGTATGAGCGTTCTATGCTGTGAAATCCGTCTCACGATAAATGAACACGGAAACATATATCTCACGGGAACAACTTTATTAATTGAAATTTACAAATCAGTTTCGAAAGAACTAAAAATAATGCTTCAAAGAAAGGAAAACAAGAGACCATAAAGGAGATCAACGGTGAAAAAAAAATCTGTAGAGGTTTACGAGTATGGCGGTTGAGTATTGTACTGGCCAGGCGTCAGTATCAACCCAGGGGCTGGTGCAGGAACTTGCGAAAGTGGCATCTGGGAGGTGACAGCACTGATACCTACAGACTGCGCCACAGCAGGAAGAGCACGTCGGAGTATCTGAAGATAGGACATATGATGCAGCAACGATTAAATTGGCATATGTTGTTAGAATATTTATTCGTCAAACCTGGTACTACTATTTTCTTTTCTCAGCATTGCTAGATTAGCTTACCTGATTAGAAACTGTTCGGCCCACCGAGTAGGCGGATCTTTCCGAACCAGCTCCTGTTGCTGGAGTACTCGGCGCTGACGTGGACTGCGCAGGTAAGCTTGCAGGTCGAGGAATAGATAAGTTATCTTAATAATGGCAGATGACATGAGAAGATCAGAGACCAACAATATATAGTAGAGACCAACAATATATAGTGGCACTCACCGGCATTAATTGCGGTATCAAACCTTGCGGAAGATTTTCATGCATCGCTGTTTGGGCTGCAAAGCGCTTACGCATGTACTCGCTCAACTGCTGCGCATCCTGAAACGTAACAGTGAGATGCACCAACTATGACATGTGACTCAGACAATTCACCTGTTCAGCATCAGGACCATTCAACATTTCCTGGAAACTAGGGATAGGGACACCAGCTAACGACAATGGATTCGGATTGGTGCCGAGTGCAGGCAGTGGAGCTTGCGGATCCAATGGATTGACCAGTGGCATATTTGACTGATACTGCATCAGGAATGGGGATGTCTATGTCAGCATTTCAAAAGCTTCCAATCGTGCTTTCATCTTTGCTGCAGTCACGGAAGGAGCGGGATTAGGTCATTGGCATCGCGCAATCGCTTCCGGCAGGAAAGACCTAAAAATGCTCTATTTAACTCTTGTTGAGAAAGCACTACAACAATGATAACTTACGGGAGTGGTGCCATCACTTAGTCCAGAAAACAGCGAAGCGAACCAAGATAAAGCTGAACTATTGAAGAAATCAGCAGGCAAAGACACATAGTGACCGGGCTAGACGCTATCGTCAACAACATATCTGAGCTGATGTACGAAGCAAACCTGAGCGGGGGGAAAACCGGAAAGTCCATAGCTTGCTGGGTCCGGAGGTGTAGGGACTGCGCCTGCTGCTGTCTTAGGCAAAGGTAGCATACTACTGACAGGGTTCACCAAAGAGGGAGCAACTGCAGTTGATGCAGCAGCAGCAGCTTTCTTACCTCGACGAAGAGCCGTTTGCTAGAAAGCGAATCATAGCTACACCATGCTCGAAGTGAGGCAAAACAGCATAAACTCTAGAAAAGCCCTTACACAAACCAAAGATAATCATACCTTAGTAGAGGCTGTAGGGGTTGCTGGTGGTGGAGGGGGGACTGGTGGACTTCCCTTATCACCCTGTGGAGTAGTTCTTCCCACAACACCTCGTGGAGGCTGACACCGCCGTGATCGAGCATCATTCCCACGATACTGACAAAGCCATTTCTTGCAGCCTCCAATACACATGTTACTCCATCCTTAACAATTCCACTAGCAATACGAAAGGTACGAAACGAACAACAACAAAAAACTTACCTTTAATTCGATCTTGGGGTCAGCTCCACATTTGAAAAGATGCTTGACAATGTCCTTATGCCCAGCAGAGCAAGCTAGGGACAGCGCCGTGGCATCACCATTTAAAAACGATAGTTGACCTTCAAGAATGCAAACACTGTTGCAAAATCAGACCTACTATAGACGGAAACTTACATCTACTCCCTTTGTGACAAGAAACTCCACAATTTCGGTAAACCCGTTTTTTGCTGCCTTCATCCAAGCCATCAAAGACTCCTGAAATCAGAAAACCTTAGAACTTTTTCACCGGAAAAAACTGAACTCACCTTGAACTCGCTGTTCATATCACAAAAACAGCCAAAAACAGCCCAGCAACTCCGACAGCTGCAAGCATACGCACACATAGAACACAGACTTCAAAAACAACGAAAGTAGAACGACACAGACGATGGAAACAGTGTTTGCGGCAAAACGAGCAAGCGATCAAAATTTCGCTCAGAGCAACGCGGATATGGCGGCGGGGCGCGATATCTAACATGACGAATTTCGGAAAAAAGGGTCAAAAAACGACGGACAAGGGGTGATATGAAACTGTTTCTATACACAGGGATAGATTTTTGAGCGGCGCATCCGTCCATGCTGGAAAGGTCCGAAACTTATGTGAAGTGACGAAAATATATGCTCCAGACGATCTCAGATCGTCTGGTGGCCGTCTGGAGACGATCTAATTTTGGAAAAGGTATTACTTCACATAAGTTTTCAAATATTTTTACATAGTTCTTCCGCAAATAATTTTCTATACATACGATGCAATTTTGGTATCATATGGTTCTGTGTCCGCTGTAAACAAGCGATTTGTTTATTTTGGCCTTGCTTTCAAATCGCGCGCACTTTTCGCCATACACGTAGAGCATGTTAATCGTGTGATAACCTGCCGGAAAGTTTGTGTTCGGTCTGGATGGTCGTTTATCTTTGACATAGCGGAGAAATTGAAGAAATTATCATAACTTGTAATAACTGGCTAAGGGTACTTACGTTTTTGATGAATTTCAGTCATCATAGCTGTTGACATTATTGAATGTAATCTAAAACTAGTTGTAATAATTATGCCCTCTTCCCTTTCGTTTTGCTCCAAACTTGGTCATGTCAGTATCATGGAAAGTCTTCCCTAAATGGCACGCTGTATCGATATCCGTCCATTACGATCCACTTTGTCGGTGAGTTTAGCTACATTCTTCCATACATGACTAGGATTTGTTTCAGCATATTTGTTATTCGTTGTTGTTTGCGCGAGTCGTCGAGAAGCTGTCTGCTGATGTTCGTGATTGGGAAAGGTTTTTTTGGAGGAGGAATATAAGTTTCAAAGCGTTTCTTTTGCGCAAGTTTTTGGCTGCACCGGCATATACTTCGGCTTCTTTGATGATGAAGATGTACCAAGCACGCTAGAAAATGTACGAATTGTTGATGTGGAGAACGAAAGCTGACTTCTGTTCAAACTCCAATGCTCCCGTCGCGAGCGGTTCTTTTGCGCAAGGTCAGCTGACAACCTCGCATTCACTTGACGATTCTGTCTTCACAGCAGACGAAAAGATTAACGAATCCGGAACTCAGACTTCTAGTTCGATTAGTAAATCCACATTCACTACACAAGGATAACAGCGGAATCATTCGGAAAAATTTGCAAACCAGAGATTCTCTGTTTTGCTAATTTTATTTATTACTATTTGAATTAGTATTCAAAAGTATTAGTATTAGTATTAGTAATTGGTATTTAAAAGCTCAAGTTAGTATTTAAAAGCTCAAAAATGAGCTTTTAAATACCAGCCGCACGCAAGTTGACAAAGTAATCATGCTCAGAATGCAAATATGAGCTCCATCCTCTAAAAATGAGCTTTTGATCAAATACCAGCCTGCACACGGCATGTGCAAATTTCCACCACATATCTCGGTAGAACAAGTGCAAAATTTTTTTTCGGGGCTCCGCCCCGGACCCCGCAAAAACGATATCCCCTTTGCTTTTTGCTCCAAAAACGAAGTCCAGCTTGCTTCCAGACGATCTGTGCCGGGCCCTGGGTGCGACTGCGGGCGGGAAAGCCAATGTCATCCGTCCTCGGCAGAGATCAAAGACTGGTCGCCGATTTTGGGCATGGACTCCGAGACAAAGCTCTCTTCAATCTGAGAAGAACTGCATTACTTCTAGACGCTACAGCTCGGCATCCTTGCACATGAAATTACCGTCTAACAACACAACATTACCAAGGAGCAGATGTGCATCGGAGTACCAAAGAGGATATCAAATGCATACGTTTTTATTCTAGTCGATATGCGATACATTTTCAATAGTGGCAAACCACGCGTGCAAGTTTCAGTGTAAGCATAAATATCCTGCACTTACTGATTGCATAAACTTTCGCGCCAATGGTGTAGTTGCACACATGCTATACTTCACAGAAAAAAAACAGCGCTCTTGCTTTACTTCGTTAATAGCGGTATCTGCGAAAAGGAGCATGCTCATAGGCTCAGGAAAAAATTTTGGAAATCTATGGTATCCCAGGCTGGATTTGGTAATAGGTAAACGGTAGAAAAAAAACTGGTTCGATTAGAAAACAAAGATGTAGATTTATTTTAAAATGTATAGTGTTTACATAGGACATCAAAACTTACAAAATGCCACGAGTGTCATAAATAAGCTTTTACCCGGGTACCGCTAGCTTCTGAGGCAGTGAAAAATGTTGTGTTAGCGTGGATCAGTATATAAGGGAATCCAAAGATACCTACAGCTGGTGCTCATGTACGACTTGGATCTTTCGTGCTCCTATGACGTACTTTGTAGCTAATAAGGAAAGTTACCTAATAAGCTCGGCCTCTTGGCAAGGGACATATATAATATTCTGAATGAGCTTCAAACGCTGATTCCAAGTAAGTTATTCCAAGCTGCCGAGCACTATTCCGAACGGAGTTATGGGCTTTTCTCTGCGCAAAATTGGGGTACTGCTGAACATGGGAAGACTGCTTGTAGATAAAAATCTGCGAGAAAAAGGTGCTGAGATATCGAAATAACACAAGTCCAATTATTTCTTACTAAGCTTAGCGCAGGTGTATTAGCACTTAGATGATGATGCAGTAATGCCAGTGAGTCGATGAGTATGCCAATTTTGTGCAGGAAAATACCCATAACTCACTTCCGAATGGTGCTCGGCAGCTAGAAACAGCTTTTTTGGAAAACATTTGAAGCTGTACCTTGCTAAGTTAGGTAGCTTCCCTTGTAAATTCCAAGTGACTTGGTCAAAAGGCCTATATTGCTCGTTGACTTTTCATTTCACGCTTCTGGTTTTCCGAACAACAACTATCACAAGTTACGACCACTGTTCATGTCTCTGAGTTGCCGTTATCGCTCTCGACACTATGCTTGTTCCCACAAGCACCGCTTTTGGAAAATCGGCTACATAATACATGTTACGCTTACGTTTCCAGCATGCTATAACCTAGCAGGAGATTTCTTTCTTTTCGCTTGATGTTATAGGTAAGTTTTGTCGCATTAATTACTGCCTCTGTCCATCTTATCACATACATGGACCAAAGGACACCTGCGACCAACCTCCTAATGAGCGCATGAAAACGTTGAAAAGCTGTCTCTGTCGGTTCAACAAAACAGAACTTTTTTGCGTATAAGGTATTTTTTGGAACAAGTCTACTCGTTATGAAAGTTTATATAGACAAGCATATTCATGAGAGTTTATATGGACAAAATTCAGCAACGTGTGAAAATATCTCAGGCAGTGATCATTGAGTCAATCATCAAAGAAGAACAGCTAAGAACTACCCATTAACAGAATTACAAATTAATAAAAATTCACAATCACAAGAACATTCCTTAAACGGCTAATCACACAGACATACTCAAACAGCTACTGTGGCTTGAAGTTGAAGCAGTTTGGAAGTGATATGTTGGGGGAATTTATAATTGACAGTTGCAGTGTACACTACGATGGCTTTGACCTATAATTACAAAAATCAGTAGTCAGTAAACTATTAGACTACTAGACTTAGTAGACTATTGATCGAGAGAATGCATGACAGATGTCAACGACACTAGTCCAAAAAAACTGCATTGCCGTAATCGAGATACTAGCGAGTACTATAAACAATAGATCAAAAATCAGTTACACAAAGTCCTACCTGCTTTATGTATTTAAGGGGAGGACTAGTGGACGAGTGGATTGCATCTACCATGCATCGCATCAGGTGCAAGCATAGATCCGGGATAACTTCACGAACCTAAAAAGCCCACATTCAGTGAAGTTCCCTTTCGTGTGGATGATGAAATCTGACCTTTTGTGGAACTAAATGGAATTCTCCAACTATCACTGGTACCTGATCCATATCGAAAGGTATCAGTCGTAACTGTTGCGACACGCTAAGATAAAGGATTTTGTAAAAAAAAACAACTTTGTATCTACCAGATAAACTCACCTCAACGCCTTATCCGGTTGATTAGCTTCGCACAGATCAATCAACGTACCGACGTCTAGCAGTATACATAGCGTTGAGAGAACGCTTGCTTGGAGGTTGCTTTGAGCTGAAGTGATCAATTAGGTCAAAGAAATACTTCTTTTGAGATCGAAAATGTTGGTAAAGACAAAGCAAACTGTTGCACTTGGATAAAGAATGGAAAAGAAAGTCAACATGCCCTAACATTCTTGAAGAAGAAATTCCTAGAGCCTGATATGATGTGATTATTTTGCAGTACACAAGAACTAGACGACAGCAGTTCTGCACGAAAACTCATACCAACAAATATGCAATGTTTTCTCGACTGAAAGCCGGTAGCAGTGTCCTCAAAGCTTGCAAAGTTGCCCTCAGATATCTGTGACGCAATTATGATATCTAACGCAAGCCATCCGCTCAATCGTGTGTAAAAAGCTATATAGAGAGTATCTTTTTATTGTATCTGCGCATTTGTTGCATACGATAAATGAAAGATACCTGACACGAAATCTTCTGCTAAGCGACGAAGTTCTGCCATCCTGGTCCGATTCACTCTAAAACTCATCACATCATTCTGCTAAAAGTTGGTAAGGTCGGATACTGGAAGGCACTGAAAGAATCTACGTTTGGGAATGGTAAAAATTGCCTACCTTATCGCATCACTGAGTTCAGAGCATAAAAGTTCAATGGCTTTCAGAGGGGTATTCGCAAGTATGTACAGCCTAACAGCCTGCGTTGTGTCTCCTCCAAGCTCGGTGTCATGCGCGACTCGACAGATGATATCAGAGGGGTCTTCCAAATACCTAAACACAATTTTCAGCCACACACAATTACGAGTATGCTTATAACTCACTCATCGATTAGTGCAGGGGAACGTTTGCCATCTGGTCCAAGTGATCCGATAATCTCGTCAGCCTTTCCGGTTAGATAGATAGCTCTACTTACCGCCATCTCAAAAACGTCGCTACCAGAAGGCGTTTGCAAACCCTGAAACAGGTAACATAGAATCTGAAAATTTTTGAGGATATGCTACCTTCAACAATGACCAATAATCCAAAGCTCTTGCGACATCATCCAATTCAAATTCTTTGGTGTAAGAGACAAGCAGACGCGCAATATTGCATGAGCATTTCGTCATCTGCGTGGAATCCACAACCACTAAAATGCGAAAATGCTTCACTCTTGAAGCGGATTCATCATAACTAACGAGTGTCAGCAGCTGCGTTGGCAGTGTTTCGCAGATATCCCAGTTCGTAAGCAAGAATGGCAACATGAACTGCGTCAGACACATGATTGCAATCAAAAAGAAGCTGAACTATCTAGTTTAGAATTTGCAAAAATTTCAGCAGGGTTCCAGTTGACGCTCACTTTAATAGCTCGTTCGAATTGGCCAGAAAGCCACAAAGCGGTGAAATAGTAATGAAACTCGGCTTTTCCACCAGACATGAAATATGACTCTCCTAAAAATGAAATTTTTTTTCAAAAGATAGCTATAACACGGAACATACCATAGTCGATAGAAACATTCTTCTGCACTTCTGAGTAGAGAATAGGGGACATGTGGGGATCTACTTTCAGGGCAAACAGCTTGAACCACAGCCAGTTCTCAAGCGAATCCGACAACGTAGAATCTTGAAATCTTAGACCATGAAAAATTTCCATTCAGTATTGTCACAGAAAATTGTATACCTAGGCCTAACAGCGCAGCATATAGGCCTCGTTTGTATTTGTCCTTTGCGGAATTTAGATTATGCCTCCACTCTACTTTCAGCTTTTTCTTTAGCTCCACATCCAACCTAAAGGCCTGTTACAGGGCTGAATACTTCACCATAGCCATGCATCTTACTTAGCTTCCTTGTTGAGATGGTTGAGACAAGATACGAGAACTGCTGATTGGGGAAAGTTAGCCAATAATTCCAGAGCATCCTTTGCCGCAGCCAAATCGCCGGCGCGCAAGCAGTGGTAAGTTACCTACAAAGTAATACGAGCATGACAAATCTTATCAGTGGTTATATATTACCTCCCAGACGGGTAACCCCTCCACTGTTCCATCTTCTGCGAAAGGATCATCGGCGCCGATCTGAAGATACACTCAAGTATGTGATAAGCTTCGACAAGCGGGCGAAAATTACTTTCAAATAGGCTTCGACAAGTCCGCGGATTCCTGGCACGCCACCTCGTTGTGCTCGCTCAAGATTCCTTTCCACTTGTGCGTCCATATGTTCAATAAATCTTAACGACGCAATGGAATTACAAAACAATGACCGAGGACACGAACGACTCACAGATGTTGAAGATAAAGGCAAGCCTTTTCTATAAGCAGGTTGACGGTAGTAGGATCATCACGATCAGCTGGTATCTAAAATATAATTTGTAGAAATGGGTAGCAAAAAAGGTTGCATCACCAAAAAGAGACCTTTTGATCCATTAATGCAGTTACTTCAGCCCAGACACCAGCCAAAGCTCCATCGGTTCCGCTTTCTTTCGCTGCATCAGCAAAAAGCCTGTTCAGATCCTTCTAAAACCAAAAGTTCATGAGCTTCGTTGAATTTAGGGTCAAACGCTTTGACAATCACCTTCTTTTTACTGCGCAGGTACTTCCGTATCTTATCAGCAAACACTAAATCTCTCCTAGATGAAGATGTTGGTAGAACTGCGGGATATCTCGATGCTGGGGTCGCCTACAATAAGTGTCAAACTCAATCATAGTTCTGTCTTGGAGATTTACTACAAGTTTAACTAGTACTGTTACACCTATGGAGAAACGAAGCTATATCGTGAAAAACTGACTTTGGAAAGTTGTTTGACAGGAATCGTTGCGCTCGGTTGAGGCCTTGAAAGAAGTACATGGTTGAAAAAAGCCCGGTCAGACTCCAGTCTGACACGTTCCAAGTCTTCGTCTGCCTGAAAACTAGAAGTTATGATAGAAAGATGCTGACATGGACCTACCTCCTGATCTTCAGCAGGTTTAGGAACGACACGAGCTTCCTTTAGTGTGGGAGCTGTCACTCCAAAAACAACACCCTTTTCGCCAAAGAGAAAGCTTTTCTGAATCAAGTAAACTTCAAAAGTGTTTGCAGATATACAAAACAAATCCAATAATGACCTGAATTGGAGCTGAGGCACCAGTCTTCCACAGATGTTCACTTGCTCGAAAAACACTATTGAGATCAGTGTCAAAAGCTGTACCGCTATAGCGATTTTCCTAAAAAAAATTTTCAAACGATAATGCGCGAGTCAACAAGTCTATAAACCTACTTGACTTGCGTTTCCTTCGATAAGAGCATTATTGGCCTTTTTGGTCGTTGATGGATCTGCTAAAGTAGCATGAAAATTGGCGGATGATAATTTTTCAGCTCTGCTCAAGATGTCATCAAACATCGATGCCATTTTATACCTAAACAAGTGGCAGTGAGAGACATCATAGAAGTAAAAAGATACACTCGAAGAACAGAACAGTGAAACAAGTATTGGTTGTCCCAAAAGTAAATCATATTTTTGAATGAATCAAGCAATCTAGGTAAAGTTTGAGCCAAAATTGAAAAAAAATAACAGCTAAAAATTGGATTTTTGCGAAAAATCCCTCAGACCTTCAACTAGTCATTGTAGAGCGGACATATAGATGTACACAAATATGCCTTCACTAAATTTTTTCCGAGATAGAAAGCGGGAAAAAAAAGAGTTCAAAAATGGGAGGCTCTGCCCCCTCCCCTCCCACAAACGTCATTATATACTACAAGTCTTAGTAAGTATGTCCTCAGAATTTCACCTCTGCAAGCGCTGTGGTAACAGGGCTCGGCACGAGCTCGCACCAGGGAATTTTCAAAACGAAGTCCCCCTTGTAGCTAACTTTTACGAAGTCCCCCTTGACCCTAAACCCTAAACCTAAAAAAAATGAAACGTCGACTTAAAAAAAACATCGCAATTTGTCGACAAAAACGATATCCCCTTTGCTTTTTGTCCCAAAAACGATATCCCCTTTGCTTTTTGTCCCAAAAACGATATCCAGTTTGCCCTGTGCTGGTGCGAGGCCCTGCCTGGTAATTGAGAAATATTGAGTTTAATATAAAAACCCCGAAAAAGTGTTTTAAATTTTTGCAGTCTTTGCATGTTCGGAGTATTTGATTTGTCAACTGTCAATTTTGAGCCCCCAAAAAATACATCAAATACATTTCTGTTACTCTTATGTGTCTACAATATAAGAAAGGACCAAATTGAAGGACGTAGAAATTTTCTGGAAGGAGATCCGATTTTAGAATAGCTGAAAATTATAGGTTTTTGGCACCATATTTCAACTGGATTACAAATTAGGCGGATCTTTGGTGGTAGTTTTGTAGAGCTTGCTTTTTCTCGAATACCTCGAGTTTGCTAGAAAAAGAAAAACCATTCGATTTATTTAGAAGAACGGTTTACTTTTGAGAAAACCTAATAAAAATCAGCACTTCGGCAGAGAGGCATTATTTGGTTGCCAAGATCAGCTGAGCGTGGAACTAGCCATGTTCTCGATTATTTGAAGAACGGTATTACAAAAACAGGGAGGCAACTGAGGTGGCACTAAAAGAGTTCATTGTTAAACGGTAGGCTGTCAGGTCCATAGTAGGCGCATAAATGTGTATATAAGCTGAGTGGCCAATTCTCACGCGCAAATGGGGTTTGCACTGCAAATGCACTAATTACTGCCAATAACGAACTATAAATGCGTGAAAGCGACTACTAACGCGGAGAAAAATCCTCGACATTCCTAGAACCATGCACTAAGAATGACAAGAAAGCTACAAATCAGAGGACTAGCAAGCAGGTCGTCAAATCACGTTACTTCTTCCTTGTCATTGAACAACGTTTTGTCTCTGACGTATTCTTGCATGCCACAGAAATGGTCTACAGAGCCAAAATGATCAAAATTCGTATCTCAAAAAAAAGAAGATAGTTCGAAAAGATGTTAAATTAGGCAGACACGGGATTATGATGAATCTATACTCAGTTTTTCAACAAATATGCTCCTCGTAGCGAAACAGTCAGAAAGAACTAGTTTGATTTATTCAAATGTATGAAGCTGAAAATAAATAATTGTACAAATCAATCCGACAACAGGAACCACAGGAACAAAACTGCAATGACAACAACATATACACGAGTAAAATTTTTCAATTTGAATAACGTTTTCTCCAAGAAAACCCATTTAGCGTTGTAGCGCGCCAGCGAGTAACGCAGCGACCTTTAATAGCTTTGCTTTTGCGGAGAAATCGACGGAAATACCTGTGTGTCCTCCTTTTCTCTTTGAATTGATGTGGGAGGTTCATTGCTGCAGTCAATCACGTCTAGTTCATTTCATCAGTTCAATTTGCATGATATTGTACAAAAAACATGTCTGTTTTGCTGACATTTTTGCGTTCAGTCAAAATATTCATTGAACTTTGTTTTGTACCGTGCTTTTTTGTTTTTGTTGAATAGCATCTAAAGTATACCATGCACCATCACCTATAGGCGATGGCGCATGGTCATTTGTGTTTCCGTTTCAGATTTGTTTTTCAATCTATTGATTTAACCTCGGAAGCTTCAACAGCAAATTATCGCTGTCAGCTTTAAAATCGCTTGAACGACACACTATCAGATCTTTTCGATTCCTCCTTTTAGTTTTCGAACGATTTTGTTTGCCCTTCTTTCATCTTTATCTTCACACATTTATTTCCTTTTCATGCATGAATCATAGTATTTCGCTCCTGCGGATGTGGTAAAGCTCTGGGTAGCTATTGGACGATTATTCAAGCGTTCTTTTTACCAAATCATCACATGAAATCTAGCAATACTTTTATATTAGGTTGTCCCGAAAGTTTTGTCCGTTTTTTCAGCTTATCATAAAAACGCGTGGAACGAAGATAGGGAAACGGTCTAAGCACTATCCGACGCATCTTTTCCTTCTCTTTCTAACTATCAAGCCCACATGCCGATTACTCTTTTGCTCACTGAGATAAACGCCGAAATTTCAAACCCACGGTTTTTACTATGTCCAAGTTTGGCAATTTTTCACAATCTTTATTTTTGACTTTCGGAAAAGCTTTGGTAACAGTTAGATAGAGCAAACAAAGGGCAATATAATGCAATTTTGCGGCATCTATAGCCAGCCTTGAAAATTTTTTAGAATTATTTTTCTGATGCTATTAAATTCCACTTTTGGTGATGCCAAAAGCAGAGGTCATAAAACGGCGCACAACTAAGATGTTGTTCGATGCAGCTTTTCATTCTCTTCCCAGTGAGTGTATTTTCTCTCTAATTTGCGGGGTCTTTGGCGATACAATTTTCACAATTCTTGAATTTGACCCCACCCCAGCGTGTACACGTAAAATGCAGAATCTTATATTTCGAAGCGGTAAACACTCATTTGCTTCATAAAAATAGTGAAAAATCGTAATCTGTTTTTGAAAGCTTCAAAATCAGATGATTTGTTAGTGTTCGAGGCGTTTCTGTATTTTAGAACTTCGCAAAAGTGAAGACTTTTGAAAAAATTATCTTTAAAAACATTGAAAAGCCAGCTAGATATGCCAAATAATTGTATTGCATTGCCCTTTGCTTACTCTATCTAAGAGCTATCAAAGTTCTTCCAAAAGTTGAAAATGAAGATTGTGAAAAATTGTCAAACTTGGACATAGTAAAAACCATGGGTTGAAATTTCGGCGTTTATCTCAGTGAGCAAAAGAGTAATCGGCATGTGGGCTTGACAGTTAGAAAGAGGAGGAAAAGATGCGTCGGCTAGTGCTTAGAGCGTTTCCCTATCTTTGTTCCACGTATTTTTATGATAGGTTGAAAGAACGGACAAAACTTTCGGGACAACCTAATATATGGATACAAACGAAGGTATCGTCAATATCTAGCCGACGAATTATATTCTGAAATGGTTTGTTTCTTGGCTGTAATATTCCGCATTTTGACTTTTACGATAAATGCTGATAGGCTAATAAGATACTTAATTTTGAATTGTTTTTATGGGAAAGTAAGCGCATCAATCTTTACTGCACATAATCCTGTTGGAGAATTCTGCTGCAAGCTCGTATCTTTTTTTAAATTCTTCCTAACCCATTAGCAAGGGAAAAGTGCTGAACCTGTCAAGCTTTCAAATCTTCACGATATTTAAGTGTAATGGTTACGTCGATAATGCCAAGTAATCCCATAACTCATTGTGATTTATAATGCTTTAGTGTACTTCTGAGAGCGGTACATCAATTTTTTCAAAAGATTGATATTGCTAGATTTTTTAGTATATTCCAGAGGAATTATCATAGCGGAGAATTTCGGAATTTTACACCAATCTGAAGCGCAGGGCTCTCAAAACGCCGGTGGCCGTCGCGTCTTGTTCCGGGCCCTCGCACCTCGTCCGGCTGCAAGCCGTCATTTTACGGTGTGCGGCGCTTCCATCGATCGCCTGCTTAGTAATCGAGCAGATGTTACGCTTTGTTTTTGCATATCGCCAGATAATGATCGTCTTTCTTTGCTTGCCACTTTTTCTTTGTCGTTATCTTTCAGCATTGTTGCTCGTTAAGCTTTTTGATGTTATCATCTTACACTTTTCCTCTTTTCCCGTGAGCTATTCCGCCTTCTAATACCCTTCTCTGCTCCGAAACGCTCGATTTTTCTAGATCTTAACTCCATGAGGAAGTTTTCGGGAGCTCTTGATAAAGTTATCGAGTTATCTGTTTATTATTTGTAAGAGGTAAGGATGCCATTAATTGAACTTTCTGCTCTCTTTTCTTCTTCCGTAACTTATCGTCTCTCAATATCCTTCGCTGTTCCGAGATGCTCGTTTCCAGATCCATTTCCGTGGAAAATCTTTCGAGAGTTGCTTGAGATATCGAAAGTTATTAGAGATCGTGAGAGTTGAAATCGTACGGGTAACATTTCCCACTTCGCCTTTTTTTCTTGATTGGTCTCCGCCCAAATTCCTTTCCAGTATTCCAGCTGGTTAAATTTCTGATCTCGTTTTTTTGAGAATCGCAACTATTTAGAAGTGATTTTGTTTTTGATCTAGTATTGCGTTCATCGGTTGAGTTGGTAAGCATAATAACGGTATTTCAATTTTCTATCATTTTGGACTATTCGATTATTCTGGATTCGCAATGAATATATAAAAAACTTAATTTAAAACAGGTTCAACGAGTCTAATCTATCGAAACCAGTCATAATTTTGAAAATCGTTATGTTCATATTACATCGAAACTAGACGCAATTCTTCTCTAATGCAAAGTAGAATAAGAAAATTTCTCCCCGTCCCCGATGTACGCGTTTTGCGCATCTCTTGCAATTCTTCGCAAGTGAACATTCTTTTCTTATGACGCATCCACTCCACTCATCTTTTCTTTTCCGCATTGTAGTGCTTCACGCCGTTCCGTTCTTCATGTGCCCGAGATATTGATTTGCATATGAATTTACGCATCACTGAAGTCTGGAAGGTTTTCTTTCGTCGTTTCCTTTGTAAACATGGCCAAAATTTTTGGTGCCATCAAATTTATGGCCATTTTTTCGTTCACAATCTTGTTAGGTCGTAAAATAGGATTTGTTACACTTTCTTTTTCTTCCTTTCTAAGACTAAGATCATATCTGGAGTGGAGCAAGTATGTAGTGGCACTTCGTTTCCTTTTTTTCTCCTACAAAGATTTTCCATCGTTTTCTGTCTTTTTAGATTTTTTATGGATTTCCTCTAGAAACGGAGCTAATACAAAGGCAGTTAGGAAGTTTGACTCTGTACCGTATTGCCAATGTTGAAAGTATTCGGAAAAATGTGCAAAAATCAAGAAAGTTCTTGTGTTACAAGTGTATGAAAGCTACAATTCTCTACATAATCCAAATTAGGGAAGATATTCCAAGAGTGTTACAATAATTTTTTTCTCCAGATGTAACAGAACCCGTAGAACGACCTAATATTTTAGAGATGATTTGCAATTATGTTATAACATTACATATTCGCCTCACCGGGAGCGTGCATATCCTAGTGTAATCTGACACTCTCGCTTCCATTCTCAATCCTAAGTGATTGGAAACCGCAGCGATATTGGAATTTTTTTTTGTTAAATGTACTATTCGGTACTGTTACACCAAGCGTTATATCTAAAAAGACCTATTTCTTAGGTTTTTAGTGAATTTTTGCTGTTACTGTTGGTTTTCGCGACTATATGTGAGTTCCTGCTTTTGCTTTAGTCTTACCTCAACCGGTTTTCATCGTTCCATCTCTTTTATCCTCTCTGACATATCGGAAGTATTTCATCTTTTTATCAAACGGGAAATTCGATCATTTTGAATTCGCAGCGACTATGTAAACTCATCAAAATTTGTTTAGCCATTTTATTCTACAAACCGGTTACGATTTCGATATTATGATATGTTTCGGAATTTTCAAACCTAACTATACGCCTTCTTCGTTGATTTACTTCGGAACTACTGACGGACAACTTTTCGTTGAATATCGTATGTCTGTTTTTTTGCACTTAGCCACTACTTTTGTGCTCGTAGGTGCCCAAGCAACTCGTAACGGATCAGGTTTTCACAGAGAAATGTTGAGCCATTACGTGCACTCCTGCTAATGTACAAAGTCTGAATACGGTCGTAAAATTTAGCATTCAGCGTATTTTACGGCGCACTCAAACATATTTTGTACTTCGCACAGTGAACACTTGAACCGAACTCCAAATAGTTCCTGCGTCAATACTTGAACATTGTACAAATAGATGCATTCGTTCGGTCCCACTATGCTTTTTTGAGTTCTATCTAAATATATAGGTAGATTTATATCTACATCGTTTTATTCATTACATATCGAGTGGTGTAAAAGATCCTTCGTGAAATCTATTCACCAATATTTCTTAACGTTATGTTCGCCTGTTCTCTTTTTTTCTCAATGTAACCTTCTTGCCCTCATTTATCTTCTCGTATCCGATGACCTTTTTATAATTCGTAGCAATTGAGAGATCCATAGATCGATGATTTTAGAGATGTCAATCGCACGTCCCCCTGTCGGGGACCAAGTTGGAGGCACTGGCTCCACTTTTGGACTCGATGCGAGAAATCTAGAAATCAAGACTAAGTCCATAGAGCACACTCTAGTGCCACTAGTATCTCAGGTAGGTTTTTACATTGGTATTACAGTTTGATTTTCCAAATCAATTATGTTTTTCCGAATTATTATTTGGTGTTTCTCTATTTTTAACAGGACTTTTGTCGTGCTCGTTCTGTAGTCTTGGGGGCAACCTTTATTTTGGGTAATCTATATTCCTCGCTTGCTTTTTTTTCATTTAAGGGATGCAAACCTTTATCCCAGCTTTTGCATATTTGATTATTACTGTCTAGATTGTTAGCTCCAGTTGAATATCTACCGGGGAAACCCAATCACAACATCTAATTGTTGCACAGTTATGAAGAAGTAAATCATTCTCCGATAGAGTTCATAAAGGAGATGGGTTGTCGATGTTGCTAAATGCCATTGCACTTTTGTGTGGTTTCTGTTTTATCGTGAGGCAGATCAATTTGAGTGGTGATGTGAACAAAAACTTTTTTAAATTTTGTCACAGCCCTTTTGATCAAAATCCATAACTTCTTTTTACAATCCTTCCGCGCACTGCTCAGCGCGCTGGGTTGTCCGTAGATAGCACTTAGCAGTCATTATCTTCGAAAAGGGAGCTTTCTTATAGCCATATTAGTCATGCCTGAACGCGTCTGTCCTTTCGCTTATGAACTTTTTCCATGAATAGCTGAGGTTCCTGCGTTCGAGTTGTTGTACGATCAAGAAAACATTGAATTGGAAATAGAAGAAGTGTTCTTGTATTTACCGAGTTCAGCTAGAAAAAGCAATTTCCAGCTCAGTTCTTCAGCGGCACTATTTCTGATGTCAGGCACGTCAGAGACAGCAGTCCATAATGGTGTATTGGGCGCAGACAATTTGCTCAAATTACCCCAAAATTGGGGTTGCAAAAAATATCATTCTTTGAACTTGTGAACAGTGACCGGTAAAATGTTCCAAAGTTATTACGCGTGGCCCAAGTTTCTTTCGCTCTTGGTACTGGTTCCGGAAGCCTGACATCGAAAGTAATGTTAGGCAAATTTGATGAGGGGTCTGTATTTTCATTCTAGGTGCAGATATATTCAGACCGAGTTAAGATTTGTATAGAAAGCTATCAGAAGGAAAAAGTGAAGTTTCATTGAATGTGTCTTAACTCATTCTTTATATTATCTGCGATATCCGATTTCCTGAATTACTTGGAAAAAATGCTTTGAATGAGGAGAACGTGGATATATAATATAAATTCTGTGCCAATAGTGATATTTTCCGAGTGGAACTTCAAGCACATGTTAGCTATACCCGGTCCCTCAGCCAGTGAACTGGAAAACTCTATGTTCTGTCCACGTTCGTATGTTCGTTTTCTGGAAATGCAAAGCTTGCTGGCTGTAGGAGATTTTGTTAGGTGGGTGTCCTATGGGCACAGTGCGTGGGCTATGCTCCACTTCTAAGTTCTGCAGTTACTGCCTGAAATATTTAACTTCTGAAACTTTCAAGACTAAGCTGCTGTTCGAAACCTGTGCCGTTGCTACTTGAATAGTATGTTCCAAGAGTTTCATTTTGTCTTGGTCGAGTGGTTGAATTTATTTTGAAAGCTTCGGCTTTTTCTCGATCCCGTACCAGCCAAGTACACTTGAAACCTCTTGTGAAGTAGGGAATGGTTGGCCTCTGAAGATAATATAACAGATCTCCATTGGGAACATGACGTGGTGTAGGCTGATATCTTGAATTCTTGAATTGTCAGCAACTTGCAAGAATTCAAGAGATCAATCTACAGTGGTGCTACAAAGTTCAGCTTCATGACTTGGTCTATATTTTGTATGTTTAGCATATAAGTGGACATTTCAGATCACTACCCTTGTCAACTTCAAAGAATCTTATCTTATGAATGGCAAACCGAAATCTGAGAGAGCTATCCGAGCTGCGCTAAAGGTAGTTTTTGTTCAAACGGTTATAGTTGGTAATTGCAACCTGTTATCTAGGTGGGTAGCGCCGTGGAAGCAGCTATAGAACGCTTCGTAGCCGTTGGAGAAACTATAGCAGATGAAAATCCAGATATCCAACCGGAAATGTATGATGCCTGTCATGAAGCTCGTTTAGCAGGTTTGCTTTCTACTTTTCTGTTCTGTATTGATTTTTCTTTCTTAGAACACTATTATGTAGCTTAAAAGTTGGTCTGGGATTATGATCTCAATTATTTCATCTAGGAGCTTCCATAGCTAATCTGTCATGTTGTTCAACGGACATTCCTGATGCACCTCTTCTTGACAAAAGTGTGCTGGTCCGCGCCAGCCGGCAACTTTTGAGTAGCGTGACGCGAGTACTTCTTCTGGCTGATAGAGTTCTAGTGAAGCAGATTTTACGTGCGGAAGATAAGGTTGTTCAATTTTCACTCGTATCCTTGGCACCAGTCAATTTTTACTTGATTCAGGTTGCTTATTCCCTATCACGGCTCGAAGTTTGCCGATCATTTACCGAGTTTGTGAAAATCTTTGCGGAGTTTGGTGGTGAAATGGTTGATCTGGCTCATAGATCAGGCGACAGGTGAGTGCATAGCATTTTGAGTTATTTTTTTATCTGCTTACTTGATCTAGCATTATAATTTTGTTGGAATTTGCTTAAGAACTTGTTTTTGCGTTTAAAGGCTATTTTTGTTGATTTTTCCCTGTTTCTGTGAATTTTTTTTCTGCGTTTGAGATAAGTTATGGCATATCAAAAATGTCATTCAGTAATGATTTTATGGTCTTTGACATGATTGCTTATTTCAAGGCAACACGATTTGAAAAGTGAAAAGCG
Source organism: Cylicocyclus nassatus (assembly GCA_958299035.1). Classification (NCBI taxonomy): domain Eukaryota; kingdom Metazoa; phylum Nematoda; class Chromadorea; order Rhabditida; family Strongylidae; genus Cylicocyclus; species Cylicocyclus nassatus. The sequence continues at coordinate 4,890,150 of CATQJL010000112.1, read as the reverse complement.
GCGAGCGCAAATGGGTGTAGCTAGGACAGCTCTTGAAAGGCATACGATGTTATTGCTCACTTCTTCCAAGACACTTCTAAGACATCCTGAATCAGAATGCGCTCTGCAATGCAGAGATGGAGTGTTTGATCAAGTAAGTGCATAAATTCTCTATGGTTGTTTGCAGTTCGGATGATTTCTTTTGCAGATTCGCACAGCTTTGCAGCTTATTGCAATCTGCGTTAGCGATGGAGTCATTCCAGTAGATGCTAATCGCTTTGTACAAACGAGCAGTGAGGAGCCGTTAGATATTGGAATACAGCTTACTGCAAACGCTGCAATCAAGCAACTGACGGTAATTCTATGTACTTTCGAAAGAGGGCAATAAACTAGTTTCTTGAATAAAAACGTTCATTAGAATTTGCTGCGCCGCTCAGCCATAATTTTTCAAAATTAGTTTTGAAGTAGGCATTTATTTGCCTTTGAAGTGGCGGCAAAGGTGACTTTTGAGTTTTATGAGCTTATGAGGAGTCTAGAATTTTTCTGACAATGAGATGCAGCTTTACTTCACTATGGGATCTTTTATCTCTCAAAGGATCCTGTGATGTGGGGTTGAAAAATTTTCAAGTAGAATCGTCCATTTCTTTGCAAGTTCAGCATTAATTTTTTTTGTATGTTTCAAGCAATATTTGCCAGTATACTTTTTTTGTTTAGGAAATGCTGGAAATGGTTAGAATGACGTCAAGAGTAGGAGCTGGTGTGCGCGAGCGGCTGATTGGAGCTCTTGATGCTTTATGCGAAATGACCCAGGTAGACGATTCATTTCCTATTGTGTTTCATTTCCAATGGCACAAAAAACGCATTTAGGATTTCACCGATTCTGCCTATACACCGCATCACCATCGAGAGCAAATTCTAGATTTCTTGGAAGAATGTAGATTTGAGATGACCAATCTCATCCAGCCTGATGTGGGTGTTTTGGATGTTGCTTTTTTCATCTGCCCCTGTGGTTTTTACGGCTGAAATTTTTAGGATGACTCCTCTGATCAGCTGAGATCGGATAGCATTGAAGTAACCGTAGAACGTTTAAATAGGAGGTTGAAAGACTTAGGAAAGCAGCTGCAGATAGTTGCTATGGAACAGGTGCGTTTTCAGCTTGTGCATATGCGTCATGCTTTTGTAAAAAGAGCGCAATTTCAAGATATCCGAGGTGTTACGAGCAAATGAGGACCAAGTTTTACTGTCGTCAATAAAGGCTTGTGCAGTTGCTGGTGATATCGATGGAGTAGAAAGATATATGGAAAAATTTAGGGAACATGCTGAACATATGCAAGAGGTTAGCAGTCATTTCGAACTTCATGTCCAAATGAGTCAAATATCCCAAATTTGTTAGGTTTGCCGATTACTTCATCATATCTCACTGACTGATGCACTGCATGTCAATACTGGTCACTGTGAGCGTAATATGCGAGCATTGGCACCTTTGGTGAGTTCTGTTTTTTCTTTTTTTTTTCTTTTCTTTCTTTTCGGAAAGGTTGTGACCTAGTTCTAAGCTTAGAACGATAATTCCAGTGCCCATAATCTGCCTAGGGTGTTGTTGTGGAATTTGAGTGGAAGGTATTAATTGAGCCATGCTTAAACACCAGTTTCTATTGACCACTTGTGGTCATGTTAAACTCCTGCTCAGTACCGTACCTTGCCGGATGGACCAATACCGTATCCGGCGACGTTGATTGGTTCACTTGAAAAGGGTTCAGTATTGGGTGGGAATTTGAAATTGTTTTTGTCAGCCACATTATAAGGATGTGCTGGTGCTTGTAATGAAACGTGTGATCATATTGCTGAAAAAAAAACTGCAGATATCCGCTTGTCATTTTATTTGATTTAATTGCGAAATTCCATTCCAGACTTTGCTTGCTGGCCGCACGCTTTGTCAGCATCCATCAAGTCGGATAGCGCGGGAAAACTTGGAAGTCTTCTGTGATACGTGGAGTCAAACGGTAGAGTTTGTGTGCTTTTATAGCGTCTTCCCCAAAAATCATAGAATTGCAGGTAAATGATCTCTCTCGCCTGGCCAAGGAATCAGATTCCGCGGCTTGTGGACGAGTGGCTGCAGAAAAGCAGGCCTACATGTCACTTCCTCGTCCAGGGGTAAGCAGCACTGACTCATCATCCTCTATTCCACGGTTCAGAAGCGCACGTGAATTACCTCTTCGAATGTTGAATAGATCGTTCGAATCGCAAACAATAACACGTATGATTTGCGATTCGGATGATTCGGGTTCGAGTGCTTCCTTTGACAATCGTGAGAACCGTCGGCACAAGACCGGAATCATGACTCAAGGTGGTGACGAGCTCAGTTCAGCAGCTTCGGCCAATAGTGAGGATCGAAAGGCTTTCGAATATCGCATCAGTCTAATCCTTGACGATCTACATAACGTTTCCTTGCACGATAGAGTGGAGTGAAGTGTTTGCGGGTGTTATGGTGCTGCTTTTCTCTTCCAGCTGATGTTTGTAGTGCGTGCTGTGATATTTTCTCTACATTTAGACACTTCAGAGTTTCCTTTTTGCTTACGTCTATGCCTTCACTTACCACGAGTGCCTTTGTACCTATTCACTTTGAGAGAACTTTTTGCCATGTGTTTGCGGTGCTTAATCTGTTTGCATGAATATTTTGTGATGTGGTTATGGTTATAAAGTATTTTAAGTGAAGCATGTATTTGTCTTGCTAGTCCGATATAGCAAATGCTGAGGTTGGTGTTCTTCACGAAGGTAGTCAAACTACTTTTTTTCTGATTTTTGCTTTCCATCGGGATAGACTTTATTGACTAGTTTGCTTCAAGCTCTATCATATTAAGATCGAGTTACCGCATTGCATGTGTAGTACATAGTGTAATGTGCTAACGAAGCTGAATAAGCATCCCTACTTTAAGACATCCCTACCTCCAAGGGATAGACAAATTTTCTACGCCAGTGCTACAAACTAATGACAGTAGTATTTGATAACAATAGCTCTAATAGCGTTTGAATCGTCTCATGGTTTGTTTCATTTCCAGTTTTGCTCACTGATCGCCTATTCTCACAGTTTGAGCGATGATCAGCATACATAAACAAAATTTAAAAATATTGCTGTTTTCTTCGGCGCATCTTACAGCGGCTCCGTCATATTCGCAGGTTTAGAGATTTTACTGAAACTAATTTGCAAAGGTAATTTTCCTTGGAAATTTGGAGTGTGCCCGGACACGAAGCAACCAATGGCAAAGATCCAAATGAGCGCGCTACCATTGGTTGCCAATCAACTTTCAGTCAGAAGTCACACCAAATCTGAGTTGTAAGGCGACTGAGGTTATATTTAGCTCGCAAAGCAATCTTCAAGCTTTTCATTCAATGATGCCTGGAAATCATGAGGAGCCGAAAGTTGTGTACAATACTGCTCTCAGAATGTGCAAAATTTCCGTGAATGCCGCGGACCTCCGCTGTTTTCCCGGAATTCCGCGACATGAAAATTTTGCACATTCTATGACCGATATCGAATATGTGTGATGTTATCGCTTGCGAATATGCCTACCAGTGCATTTTGAAAGGAGACACATCAGTGCATTAGAATAGAGGGTGCACTAACACAGAGACATATACACAGATCTTACAGACTTTATTGCACAGCTATTTTTACGGAAGTTGGAGTAAAGTCGACAGAGACCGAGTGTGATTTTGTTGTGAATTACCTTTCAAAATACCCAAGAAATTTTCTGGCATTTGCGCTGGAAGGTGGAACAGCACACTATGAGCGATACTGGAAGGTTTTTTTTGCAAAATCACGCTTGTTTTTTCGAATTTGTTGAACTGGGCGTTGCAGATTTTCTTCGCTAAAGTCTCTGCTTTCACTCTTAACCTTGCGAAATCAATAGTAATGTTCAGTACTCGGTTAGTTCGCTGAATTAGATTCAAATCAAAAACATGTTGTAAATATCAAATGACATATAATGTAGAAAAAGGTGACTATTTGCAGTTTTGCATGTAGTTAATTTCATTTTAGACGCTATTCATTTGTGTCGTCAGCTCTCTCGAATGTTTTTTGAGAAGAAAGTGGGCTCACAGTAATGGCGTAACCCCTTAGAACAATACAATGTAATCCAGTATTAATGAAAAGCAAATCGGAGCTGCCAGTCCTTCAGCGGTATTTTGGTAACCATGAAAGATATCAAAGGGAATTATTGACAATGAAGCTTGTATGTCAACTTTGGGCCTGCTCAAAGCTCATGCTATTGTACATAGTGTAATGTGCTAACGAAACTGAATAAGCATCCCTACTTTAAGACATCCCTACCTCCAAGGGATAGACAAATCAATGGGCGTTATATATTTTTAGTAGTGTTTTTGAAGACACACCATGGTTTTGCAATGATTCGGGTTTTTATACAATTAGCAGAACTAGATTAGAATATTTACCGTGTCTGCGATGCTGGATCGTGAGCATCACTTCGAAAACCAAAGTTTAATAGTTACTTGCTGGATCGATTTTGTGATGTAGACGCCACTGGATCTGATGCTATTTTGATTGTTGTGGAGCAAAAGAACAAAATCGAACACGTTCACCTGAGGGTCACAGTCAGCCGAATTTTTCTCAACTTCATCAAATTCTTTCAGAAACATGGCACTACGTCAAAACCTTCGAAGCCGATCACGTTGGATATCGAGGTAAATAAATTTTGCAATTGTTTGGAGTAGCGCAAATTCTTTGGTCTAATGTTGCGTTTACACTTTTAATGTTGAGAATTGCTCGAAACTTTTTTTGGCCATAAGTGGCGTGGAAAAACGTAGCAGCTACTCAGGTTCAGCCACGCACCGAAGTTACATGGGAGTTGGTGAGAATGATAGTGCTTAGATCGCTTAACTAAATTCGCTGAAATGTCTGAGTTTGCGAGCCGAAAAAGTTGGCAAAAACTACTGCTGGGGCATCTTTCAGGATCAGCAGAAGATGGCGAAGGTAGGACTGGAAATGAAACTGTTGACGTCTGAAGTCGATGCTGAAGCGGAGAAATGGGACGAATATGCTGAAAATGATATAGTGAAGCGAGCAAAAGTAGAGAATTCTGGAGATTGTTTGTTTTGATTCTAAATTTCCTGTTTAGGCAATGTCGTCAATGGCGTATAATATGTACCTTTTCACTAGAGGTGACGGTCCCCTAAAGACCACCCATGATCTCTTTACCCAAGCTGAATTCTTTGCCGAACAAGCAAATAAAATGTACAGGACCGTTAGAGAGTTTAGTTATGAGGTAAGATTAGTCTCCTACACAAATCTGACATTTTTGTAAAGAAAAAGTTTAGGTCCCTGGATCGGCTGAAAAAAGCGAATTGTCCGCCATCTTGGAGAAGATTCCAGTCCATTGCCAACAACTGCAAGTGCTTGTGAAAAGTCCAACTGTAGGAAAATCGGCCACATTCGGGAAGGTTGGGTGGTTACTGAATTTCTAGGGCATTTTAATAGTTTCTGTTAAGGTCGATTCTGTCATTCAAGAAACCAAGAACCTAATGAATGAAATCGCGAAACTCGTGACCTCTTCATTTGTATGTGCGACAAAGGTAAAGTGGCTGAACTTCTTGTAACGTACTCTTTCTACAATTTTTTGCTAGTTTTCCAAGGTATAAATTTCAAAGACGTTTCAGTTCAATATGGTGGAAGAGTGAGTTGAAAGTGTTTTTATTTTTATGCTTCAGGTGTATTGCAAATTACTGGTGGTTCATTGTTAGTTGTGCAGTTTTTGGAATGGAAATATGAGTGTGATGTTGCAAGAACATCCATATCATGAAATTCTTTTGGTTCCATCACAAATTTGGCGTGACTTGAAGAACAAAATTTTCCGTTTTTTGTCATCCACTATCACTCCCCACAAAATCACTGATATGATAGTTAGCAACAGTGTATTGATGTAGTACGAGAGCATCGAGTTGTTCAAAAATTCTGCCAAAAAGGATTGAGATGTTTTCTTTCTATATCTTCATCAAAAGTGGCTGTCAAACAATATTTTGCCTATATACTGGCAAGTGGAGTACTGATCAGGCATATCATGGATTTTGCTCTCTCAAAGATGCGTTAGTTACATCGTACGCGTAGTACCTTGAAGGCACCGTCCACCCCAATTTGAGAGATTTTGATGTCATATAATGGAGGAGCCTCTACTAAGCCATCGCCCAAGTCTCGCTGCAAAAGATAATTTCTGAAGTATGAAAACCTCTTTAACACGTTGATGACGAGCCATTTTGAGGTCTGTCTCTGTGGACGAGACGTTTCCGTGCATCCCTACGTCTGTATGACCGCATGTATGTATGTATGCATCCATGCACGAAATATAAAATGTGCAAGCCCCGCTCCCATGTGGCAAGCTCCACGCAATCGGCCAAAAATGTTGGAAATTGCCCAAATTTCAAGAATTCATGCGAATTCCGCCGCTTTTGAAAAATGGGCGGAGCTTGCCACTTAGGGGGCGGAGTTTCCCCGACGGTGGGCGGAGCCTAGTCAAGAGTTTTGGTTTTGGCTTTGGCTCGAGGTTTTTGCGTTCATCTACGGGCCTCATCCATGCTTTTTATGGACAAAAAGGGTCCTTGTGAGAGGCATGGGAGTGGGCGGAATTTGCCAAAGGGGGCGGGGTAATTACATGAAGTACATCTGAGCCTTGTTGATTATGTGAATAAAAAATAAGAGGATTGGACAGATAGCATTGGAATTGAAGCGCACCATTGCGCGGTGTCGTCCACAGGGACAAACTGCCTGCCGCGCACCATTGCGCGGTACTGTCCGTCAAGGTGTTGAAAGATAGAAGCTCCACGTTTCCATCAATGTGGGTGGTCTGAAGATAATGTTCAAAATTCATCTTTAGGGGAGATATAAATGTTGAAAATCTGATGATCATAATTTAGGGCGGATATATGGCTCTAGATACTTTTAAGTCCAGTTTTGGGCTTTTTATCAACCAACATCAATGGGCGGAGCCAACGGGGAGCTTCTGCGTTTTGAAGCTGTTTTCTTCCTTCGGAGTTCGTCTTTTGCAACCAGACTTGGGTGATGGCTTAGTTAGGGAAGGGCCTCTCCATTATTTGACGTCAAAATCTCATTACCTTCATATTCGGCGACGGTGCCTTTGAATTTCAAAAGCTTGTTTGGAAGAAACCCCAGGTACCGGAACAAATGGTACAATATCGCTCGTAATTTGTGAAAAAAAAATCACCGCACTCCGGAGTTTGCTGAACGTCGCGTTGCATCGCCATATCCTGCTTAAGAATGAACGAACTCCGAATCCAAAAGCAACAATCAACTTAACTCGACGAGATGCTTACTTTGCTATGTAGCAAAACCAGTCAGTTGAATCTCAAATCTTTTTCGTTTTGCTTACGGTAGGTTGATCGCTGTGCATCGACTAAACAATGAGTAACCTACCGTGAGCAAGAATCTGAAAGGATCCGTAAAATTTGACCGATTAGCGCGCTCAAACAGAGACTTTTATGTATCGAAATGCACTCATCAAGCTGAGTTGAATGGTATTTTTGGATTCAGAATTCGTCCACTCTGAAGGAAGATATCGCGATGCAACGCGAAGTTCGACAGACTCTGGCGGAGTGCGGTGATCGTTTTTGCGGATTACGAGCATATTGTAGTTGGATGCCTTCGTATTTGACAATTACGAAGGATGTAGCACAATTCCTTGACCAAGCTTCTGCAAGTTCTGCGGGTCTGTGCTAAATCTGCCTTTCCACAACGCAGATTTGGCAGATTTGGCACCACCTTCATCTCCTTCTTTCGGGTACTATTGTCTAATTCTTAGCAAACCTTTTTAGCTGAATTGCGTATCCGGTACTATATTCTTAACCGGCTTAACCTTTTGTATCTTATTTTGGTCTTTATTAGAAGAATTGGCAGAACTTTCTGAACAACTCAATGGTACACCATCGTTCTCACTCCATCCCATTTTTCTATATCGTGCCCATCCATTTTTATGACAACAGGCATGAAAGACATTATCATGAAAGTGTGCTAAACATTCACGACATGTCACCCTCTCCCTCTCTCCTACACTCCATCCATAATCATATCCAAAAGTCTTTTGCCAACTCCACTTCCCTTTGATATGGTCAATCACAATCTATTGTAAAAAACAATGCCCAGCCGAGGTGATGGCGTGTTGTAGTTGTGAACGGTCTGACAAAAATGATTTCCTAATCAGGGCCAGCAAGTATAATTATCAACACTTCAGTACGAGATCGAATTCCGCGGCGGTTCGGTACCCAGGACGGTCGGGGACGGTGAACACCGGCAGTCACGAGAGTCAACTCTTTGGAGGCGCACGCCAAGCATTCGGCGAACAGCACCACCCCCTGGCACTTACCAACACCACTAGGTAAGTTTTTGTGACAATTCTTTTCTTTTTTCTTTGTAAGAGCACGCAAACTATAAACTAAAGCAATGCGAGCGCAGTGCAGTCGTTGCACGGCTGCACAGCCTCCGCAGTCATGTAGTCGCTGTAATTACTGCACTGACTTAGCAGTCTATCATCTTTAATAGTTCTTGTATATAAAGCTCAGTGTGTCTGTATCCTATGTGTATATATATGTCTGTCCGTCTGATTGTACGTCTGTCTATGTGTCTGAACGTGTACTTTGGAAGAGTTCCAATTCTGAGCGATATATACCGGACTTTCCCATAACCTCTTTAGGGTGAGTGGGAGCGCAGACAACTCTCGTTACCAGTACCACTTTATAGCTTTTCTTTTTAGCTCCGAAACACAGAGCTGGTACCGATGGAGGATACAAATAGCGTACATGTAGGGTCTCAGATGGCCTCTTTGCTTATCTGGGCTCGCCCGGCTTGGTGATGCTGGAATTACAGAGAGCGCAAAATGTCTTTCATCCATGTTCAACCTGAGGGCTTTTTTCGATGCCTCAAGCGGAACGTGGATTAGCGAACGCAGATTCCTCAAGATTGGAAGCTAAATTCGTTGTAGGACCCTATGATGTTGATTGTGACAATGTGCGCGCTGCTTTAAAAGAGCGAACTATGCTTCTAATCTTCCCACTCTTTTTTGAAAAAAAAATCACCTATGAGCTTTAACATGTATAGTTTGCGTGTTCATTGAAACTGAATTACATTATTTGGTACTACTTATGACGTTAGTACTTCCATATGTGGCATCATGGAATGTCTGTTTTATTATTGTTTATGTGTTCAGCGTTGCTCTACGCATTTAAGAATGAGAGTAATTGACATGATTAGCATGATCAGGCAGCATAGTAAGTGTTGTGCTATCACTGTCTTCAGGAGTTTTAACACCGTTATCAAATCAATTCAGTGCGGAAAAGGCTTGAAGCATTTATTCACTCTATCAAGAAATGAGTGCAACTGGAGGACAGTTCAGATATAGGAACGTGGGTCATGCCATATTGGAAACGTACTGCAGAAAAGCGTGCTTCATTCTGAACGTGCGCAAAAATGGAATGTGGCTGTACGTGAAGTGCATACACCTGTACAAATAAGTTAACAGCTCTTCTGCGATGACTGTAACGCGATCCCGCGGAAAACTTAATAGGGCTCGTCATGGTAGCAAATACATTGTTCATCAAAAACCACTTCCTCTTGAAGGCCGCGCCCAGACAAGTCTAGATTATAAAGTTTCCGTCTACTGGGCCTGCTCATTGTGCTGGTCCCGAAAATGCATTGCTCATTTTCGGAGTCGTTCACGTTGAAACAGAGAACGCGATTTCCGCCGAGGATAGGGAGGCAGCGTTGTCGTATGACTCTTATGATCAAAATGCTACGCATGCCTGACGGCGCTGTTGGAAATCCGAAGCTGGACCTCGGGCTCAGTTTCAAAACCCTTTCTTTTTCATAACTTATATCGTCCCCGCGCTTGTGCGATGGCTCATACCGGGAACCATCCTTCAATATCATGAGGTCTCTAGACCCTGGATCTCGCCCCGTGCCTGCCTTCAGGTTTACGTCTTGAAAATGCTATTCAAATGTACCGCTAATGAATGCTACTCCTTGTAGCTTGCTGATACTAAACAGTTCTACCACAAGCACTGTCACCGAACGCACGGCATTCCTGATGCATCGGAAGGCCGAATGGAAGGTTTTGCTCCCGTGGGAAAATTATCAGAAAAACAGAAACCTGCCGATATCCTCAGTGGCCTGAAAAGCCGTGTCCTAGCAGGTATCATCTTTTTTAGAAAAGGACGAAATTGCTTTTTAGAAGGAGAGGACCTGAAAGTTGAAAAAAGAAGAAACGGAAGTTGGAACTTTGTTTGTTGTTGATATTGATAGTCCTTAGTAGTCCATGGGAGCACTGTAATGCAAGCAGCGTTATTCGAAATAGGAGGAAAAAAATGTTCTAAGATAGATCTGGGAAAAGCAGAGGAGGTTTTTTGCTAGAATCCTGTATCAACAATCTTAAAACGTGAAAGCGAGATCAGTGCGAGAACTCTTTCTGGAATGGTTATAAGAAGGTAGCAGCACAAGTGTAAAGAATCATTGTAATGCCGCACCAAGAAGCAGCTGTATCATAACGCCAGTGTTAGCTTAGCTTGAGTTCAGATGGAAGGAGACATTTCACAATGGACAAATTTGAATTGTTCGTTCATTATGAGAGCATGGGAATGATATTGATTGGACTGAGCGATACTGATACCAGCCAATTCGGAAGCATATCGAGTGAATGGAGAGCTCCTGAGAAACTTCCCGGACGACCGATAGATTTGATGATGCCACCAGAGATCTGGTCTACAGAGTTTTTCTCCATAAAAGAAGAGAAAATTAGGAAGAGAAAAAGTTCGCTGCGGTTATTATTTCAAAGCAGCACCTTTCTTCAACAGACGCTACTCTTGGAATATCGAAGGGGCCGGCAACCACCAGCGATAACTTCTAAGAAGCATGTTACTGAACTCTGTTGTCTTTTCAGCAAAATCACGCTACAGAGTAAGTTATAGATTACCCCAGCTTATCGCAACTTTTATCCTGAAATGAAATTTTCTTATTCGTATCTCAACGAAGGACATCATCTCATCCGCTCTTAACGTAATACAGTATGTTTGAATCGCGCTCTGTCGCTTCATTATCGGCATCTCTTAACCTTGCATAAAAGCGATCAATCAATTTTCTCATTTTTTTGCAAATCTGATTGAAGAAGTATCCACATGTATGGATCAGCAAATCTATACTCAGGCTGTCTGTGTATGTATGTTTGTTTGTATGTTATGAAAGACACTATGTCTAACACGTAAACTTTTAGAGGACACGTAATACGTAAACTTTTAGAGGACACGTAATATGTATATGGTTTTCATTTGTAGGTTACCACCGGCGCGGCCAATTTTGCAGAGACTGAATTTTCGAAAAAATGGCGCGAGTGTCATGCACAGTAGCCCTAAATATATATAGTATTGCGGGGGACTATATATACTGCTTTTGAGTTTCCGCTGAGAACAAATTATTCGTTCTTTCGCTAACCTTGAGTTAGATTTCAATTGGTAGAAAAAGAACTTACATGTGTAAAAACGTGTCGTAAATTGTCAGAATTTGCACTTTTATCGTGGAAAAGTAAAGTTAGCTTCCGAGACTACGGAGATGACAACTTATATCGCCTGTTTATTTTTATTTGTTTCCAATTATACTTCTCTAAGAAAACCGGTTGGAGGGTCAAAACTTATTTTTCGAAGAATTTTCTTGCCTCATCACCCTTTCCTTTGAAACATCATACATTATGTGAATTATTAGGTTGTAAAGAAAGTTCCCGGGCAGTTGCAAAATTTTCTTTCAAATCGCTGTAACTTCAAGCAGGTTGATTCTTTTTTGAAGCTACAAACTTCACTGCAAAGACAATTTTGTCCACAACATATATTTGTCTTGCTAGCTTCTCAGCGCCTCACTGCGGTCCACCAGCATGCGCAGAAGGGAAAAAGGTCGTAGCGAAAAGTGGCCTATTTGTGCATTATCTCAGGCATGATGAGAGCTGGAGAGCCCAGATGCTGTAGTTATATAGAGGTCTGCTGGGGCTGTTATGGGACCATTCATGTTTTTGAAGGCGCACCTGCAAAAAAATTTTTCCCAGAAAGTTTGAAAAATCGCCTATTTTTTGCCCCTAAAAATGCACCATTTTTCGAGTAAGTCAGTTTGAAGTCTTCTGGTTCTGCACAGAAAGAACCAAATCTCTGATTACTGGGAACATTGTTGGGGTAATGGCTTGCACACCTTTTGGACCCATCATCCAGGCGTGGCGATCCCCGCAGAAGCGACGCCAGCCGCGAAGAGAGTTGCAGTCAGAAGGAAGTTCGACAGCTTATAATTTCTGAGCGCAAATCGCAAAACCCGAGTGCAGCTGCGGGTTAGGAGTTAACAGGCTTCTCAATCAGATCACCTATGATTTGAACGAAATTCTTTGAATTGCACAAAAAAATGGCCGTAGGAAGAAAAATTGTGAAATTTTTGTGGTTGGAAAGATTTCTCTTCTTGACGTGCACATCAAACACGTCTTGACATCAATAAAAGTCAGAAGGCTTCTTAAAAACTTCAGGCTTTCCCCTACTGAACAGTATAAAAAACTTGGTGTCAAAGTCCGACCGAGCGCCGAAAAAAAGCGTTTGAAAATGAAATTTCCAAAAGTGCCCGGGAACTTTCTTTACAACCTAATAGTAATGTAACTTCCATTACTAATCATCATCCTAACTAAACGACGATGACAATGAGTCTGTCTACACCTATTCTGCATTTTGATAGATAATACATATCTTGATTTACTAGCCAGAGCCTTTTCCTTATTGTTTGTAAACACTTACGATCAGCACCTACCTATTAAAAGTTTCATTTCAGCAAGATTATCAAAGGTCTGTGACGGCTAGAGGTAAGAGGACGCATGTTCTTTACTTATTTGCTCATGTCTAGTAATAGCATGAAACTTTGGCTTAATAATTAGTAGCAGTCTAGATGTGATGTTGCTTTGTGCTTTTGAAAGTTTTGTATGACTTCTTTGAATATCTTGTTTTTCAGAGACAGTATAGACGATTCGGGTTACAAGACAACACCATGTCGGTGCTCTTCTCCTATCCGCTCATTCTGGGATTCTCAACCTCTTCATTCCAAACGCGAAAAGATTGCAAAGAGAAAGTTTTATATGGGATTTCTTGGTTCTATGCAGTACTGCAAAGAAACGGAGGAACAACGCAAGCTGTCACAAAGATTGAAGCTTTGAGCTTCACCCAGCATAATTCATAGCATTCCTTCCACATTTCCTAAGCAAATTTGTTTGAAGTTTCTATCTCAGGTAATGCCACCCGTTTGATTTTTTGATGAGTTGTGCCATGTTTGCATCTTACTCTTTTGGCAAATCCCCACTCTGCTACATTTTCCCCGTAAAAGTGACGTATGCTTTTCCATACAAGGCTATTATTAGAAAATTGTTCATTGAAAAACAGCATGAATTCACTTAAATTGCTAACTATAGGTGGCTAAAGTTCTATAGAAAGTTTGCAATGAAGCACGGTTTCTCTGCTTTTGTAACTGCAATAAAGTAAATAGCTAGCTCTACTCAGTATGATGCACAAAGCACGATATTTGTGGCACTAATAAAGCAGGCTCTTCCCGTAGTTTAACTTGGCTGAAGATAACTTGAGACACATTCTTTGATGTGTTTTAAGTATTTATCTTCAAAGAAAATGCGAGAAATATCGTTGTTTATTGTTCTGAACCACACATGTAAGTAGACAAACAAGATATCTAACTATTCTATGAATGAGCAGATAGACATGGGATTTACTAGCAAAGTTAACCAAGATAATGCAAAAGTAAGGGAGAAGTATCCTTCGCCGTTTTTAGGAAATTTTTACCATTCCTTATTAGGAGGACGTTTAGTGTTGGTAAGGGGTTCAAATACATAGCTGAAACGTAATATAGAGGATCATCAGACATGCAAGTGACAAAAAGTAATACTCGCTGGAGTTCAAGTTTAGCTTTGCAGTGGGACGTTGGCTTGAACGAAATAGTCTCTGCTCTCTGCATATGAGATATTCAGTCTTTCGTTTTTGCTAAATTATTGACGTATGCTCCTCCGTTGTGGATGCTTTATTTGACGTACTTGAGCGATGACCAAGTTTTTGTTGGAGTCTAAAATCAAAAATTCACATTATCCATCGCCAAAGCTGCTTATTTAGCTGATGCCATTGATTTAAATGAACGAAACAAATGCAATAATGCAAAAGTGGCGATTTTATGTTCAACTAGCGAAGACAATGAAACAGACTTGTCACAATCTTGGGTAGGTCTCGATTTTTTCGCTGTATTGCCTATCATATCGATAATAATCGAACGTAATGTGGAATGCAGTGTCAGTATATATTGATAATGTTAGTAATTACTGTAGTGCTCTTACATGCAATTTCTTACCAAAAGATCTTGAATGGATGCGTTTTTCCAGTCATCATCTGCTCAACGATTCAATTTACGTGAATTGTGTTAAGAGTGACTATTAGAGTCAGCTTTGACAGATAATCAGGATCTAAGTATTGGGGTGGTACAAGATTCACATAACCCAGTGAAATTCAGCTAAATCAAAACAAAGTGCGTTTTACGCAGTAATCTAGTTTCAAACTGCTGCTTCTCATAAAGCAACAAAACGTGTATCTTCATGGCAGCTTTACTCTAACCCATGCTCATACCTTTTGATCTCTGGAAGAATCATTGCTTTTTCTAGTCATCTAGTTTCACTGTAATAATATATCTGTACCGTGTAGTACGGCAACAAGTAATCATTTTATTCTACGTACAAAGTTATGTCATCTTCTGATATTGTAATAGATAATTCTGTGTTCAAATTGTTGGTATATGTTGATAAATGCGAATTTGTTAATACCCAATGAAATGACTAGCATGGAGGAGACGACTTAGAACCCTCGAATGATCTCCATCGTACTTCTGCATCAAAGCAAGCTCTTTTGTGACTCAAGATGCTTTGAGATTCCTTCTGACTTTGACTTGTGCACGTCATTTCAATGTATTTAGATAGGAAAGTAATGGGACACTTAGAAAAATAATTGCAGTTTTCTTATACAGAAAAATCAATTGGACGTCTAAGTTTTGGGAGATGTCAGTACATATCAATATCTTCTGGTCGAAGTCTATAGATAGGCACTGTCGCATGGCGTCGTGTTTATAGTGCTCAAAATCTAAGCTCGTCACTTCAAGTAATTTCGAACTTAATGCAGTTAAGCCGCATTAAAACAAGCGAGGCTGCCAAAAATATGTGTGCTGCCGTGAGTTAGAGGATCCACGATAGCCTGATGATGCCACCGTGCAACAGATATAGCCTTGAGCATTAGGTGACATATTAATTATTTTCTCATCGAGGTGATCGAATGGGCTTAACTTCGACGGATGACACCTGATAGAGCTGTTTACGCCCTATTCATACGCGACTTACCTCGAGAAAACCAGCCTTCAAAATATTGTGGGCCAAACACATCTGCGCCAGAGGGTGCGTGGCGTTAGGTACCCAGCCGAGGTGCGGGCGTTAGGTACCCAGCCATTAGTGGTATACTCTAAGCCACGCCCCTTGGTTGCTTCAACAGCGGGTACCTAACGATACATCGAATCTCAGCTGCTAGAACAGCTCACCTGGCTCACTAAAGCGCTGGCGCTTGCGACCCGCGGAAGAAAGTTCGAGAAAATCAAAAAACAAATCGCGCGAATGAAAGTGCAACGTTTTTTCTATGCTTCTTTTTATCTATTTTAGAAGAACAGAAATTCGGTGGAAGGTTAAAACGAGGTAAAACAGGCTTTCATGAGCACTTCACATAGTTTTGCAAAAAGAAATGGTGATGGTCTGATCTAACCGATAAGGTCAGCGGGATTTCTGACAACGTCAACTGTAGACTTCCAATAAACTAATTTTATGTTTCTAATAAAGCAAAGCGCAATTTCGCAGTTGCCACTGGCAAATAAGTTGTACGGAATATTTCTTCATTCCAAAAAAGTGCTTCAAATAATTGACAATGAAAAGTGGAAGCGATTGGGAGAACGAGAACGAGAATTTGTCACCAGGAATCGGAACTCAATGGAGAACTATGTGACCCATTGATTTAGGGGAAGGGCACTAGCTCTGTTCCAATCAGGGTAACCCTTTTGCGTTAATATTGCCACAGGGATCGTGAACTGCATTGTAGATTATTAAGGCTATTACTTCGGTCATTGCTGAGGCTAAAAGAATTATGGGACATTGCCTTTACAAGCACACATTATTTCTTTATTTCGGATTTCACATCCCTTATAAAAATGTCATTGAGCTGCATTTTATCATACCTATATTCTTTGTAGTGCTTTTTGGAGCACTTTTATATTGCAATTATTTCATATTCATTCTCTTTTCTAGCAGCCAAAATGTGATCAATTTATCCAACCAAAGCTAAGAATTTCTTTGTAACTCACTAAAAAGTGAAAGATGTTGTCAGTAAAGTTCTCAGTAGAGTTTGTTGCTTTTTTCTGTTTTTCTATTGGACACTCAACCGAAGTTGGCATATCTATAAAGCAAAATTTTCATTGATTAGAACAGAGCTAGTGCCCTTCCCCTAAATCAATGGGTCACATAGTTCTCCATTGAGTTCCGATTCCTGATGACAAATTCTCGTTCTCGTTCTCCCAATCGCTTCCACTTTTCATTGCCAATTATTTGAAGCACTTTTTTGAAATGAAGAAATATTCCGTACAACTTATTTGCCAGGGGCAACTGCGAAATTGCGCTTTGCTTCATTAAAACCATAAAATTAGTTTATTGGAATTCTACAAACTTGATTTTGTCAGAATTCCCGCTGATGTTATCGGTTAGATCATGCTATCACAATTTCTTTTTGCAAAACTATTTGAAGTGCTCATAAAAGCCTGTTTTACCTCGTTTTAACTTTCCACCGAATTTCTGTTATTCAAAAAATGAAAAAAAGAAGTAATAGGAAAACGATGCAATTTCATTCGCGCGATTTGTTTTTGATTTTCTCGAACTTTTTTCTGCGGGTCGCAAGCGCCAGCGCTTCAGTGAGCCAGGTGAGCTGTCTTAGCAGCTAAGACTCGGTGTATCGTTAGGTACCCGCTGTTAAAGCAACCAAGGGGCGTGGCTTAGAATATACCACTAATGGCTGGGTACCTGACGCCCGCCCCCCGCGCCAGATATTGCTCTTTTATAGGTAATCTTATATATAAAGCTGAATGTCTGTTTGTATGTATGTATGTATGTATGTCTGTACGTATGTTCCGAATAGAAAATTCCATTTCTGAACCGATCCGGACCAAACTTGGCACACATACACTACGGGCCCCGGCGGGTGTCATAGGCTACTTTTCGTCATCGATCGATATCGATTTTATCGATTTTTATCGATTTTTTTGCTGAGTTCACCTACGGGGCTGGAAGTTGGCACAGGGGGGTAATCGAGCATGGGGATTCCGAATACAATATTGGTTTTCAGGATTATCGATTACTTTTATCGATTTTATCGATTTTTTTGCAAAGTTTGAGCTACGGGGCTGGGAGTTGGCACAGGAGGGTAATCGAGCATGGGGATTCCGAATACAATATTGGTTTTCAGGATTATCGATTACTTTTATCGATTTTATCGATTTTTTTGCAAAGTTTGAGCTAGGGGGCTGAGAGTTCGCACAGGTGGGTAATCGAGCATGGGGATTCCGAATACAATATTGGTTTTCGGGATTATCGATTACTTTTATTGATTTTATCGATTTTTTTGCAAAGTTTGAGCTAGGGGGCTGAGAGTTGGCACAGGGGGGTAATCGAGCATGCTGATCACCCCCAAGGGGGATGATCAGCATGCTCGATTACACCCCTGTGCCAAATTCCAGTCCCCTAGCTCAAATTTTCAAAAAATCGTTAAAATCGATAAAAGTAATGGACGATCTTGAAAACTAATATTGTATTCGTAATCTGCATGCTCGATTACCCCCCTGTGCAAACTCCCAGCCCCGTAGGTCAAACTTTACAAAAAAAATCGATAAAATCGATAAAAGTAATGGACGATCCTGAAAACTAATATAGTGTTCGTAATCAGCATGCTCGATTACCCCCCTGTGCAAAATCCCAGCCTCGCATGTCAAAATTTACAAAAAATCGATAAAATCAATAAAAGTAATCGATAATTCTGAAAACTAATATTGTATTCGGAATCCCCATGCTCACTTCCCCCCCCCCTGTGCCAACTCCTAGCCCTGTAGGTGAACTCTGCAAAAAAATCGATAAAAATCGGTAAAATCGACATCGATCGATAACGAAAAGTGGACTGTGACACCCGCCGGGGCCCGAAGTGTATGTGTGCCAAGTTTGGTCCGGATACGGCGGAGCCGGGTAAGCCAGCTAGTCTGCCTATATTATACAGAATGATGAATTTTTCTGCAAGTTCAAGCGATCATTAGAAATAGCTTGGAAAGCATTTCCGAATGTTATGTCATATGCCCAGGTACTGCATTACAATCGGATGACGTTTAAAAAGAAGTCTGTCTGGCTTTTTCGAAGCACCGCGTGAAGGACTGCAAGATATGAGCTGCGTTGCTGCCAAAATAACCTGCGAAGATCACTTTATACAAATATATCTTTACTGCTGGTTGTTTGTTGTTTATCACAAAATAAACCTTCGAAATGTTGAAAAAATCGATGTGTCCCATTATTTTCTGACCACCCTGAATCTTATATATAAAGCTGAATGTCTGTTTGTTTGTCTGTCTGTATGTCTGTATGTCTGTACGTATGTTCCGAATAGAAAATTCCATTTCTGAACCGATCCGGACCAAACTTGGCACACATACACTTCGGGCCCCGGCGGGTGTCATAGGCTACTTTTCGTCATCGATCGATATCGATATTATCGATTTTTTGCAAAATTTGAGCTACGGGGCTGGGAGTTGGTACAGGGGGTAATCGAGCATGCTGATTACGAATAAAATAATGACAGGGCCGGGCGGAGCCGGGTAAGCCATCTAGTATAATATATAATGATAAAATTTTGATTACTCAGTGGTGCCCTAAAAATATTCTAGAGTCAAAACCACTTGTTTTAGCTTGGAAGATATCAAAACGAAAAACTCAAGCAGCTGTAGTTATTTTTTTTTTTGAAATTCATTATACATGAGCATATTTTGGCAAAAGTGAAAGACTGGCATTGCCAGAGCGCTCACCTTTGACTGCAATGCTTCGATTTCCTCCTAAAAGTGGAAGTAATAACACTTGATAAACATTCAAAACAACAGGGCGTCATATGTATTTACGACAATCATATAGTAGACAAGTTAAGTCAGAACTAAAAACCATCAGTAAATCAGAAATGATATTCCGGTGCCATAAAAACAGCTTTTGTGGAGGGATGACACCGACAATTCCTGGTTGCCTCATCCGGAATTCTGGCACATTTGCACATAGAAGATTGAGATCGTTTATGTCGTTTATTATGTATTCATATAAAACACAAACAAATCTGCAGCCGATGGGACTCTCAAACTCCTCAGAGAATGGAGTAATCGCAGACATCTCTGGGATCAGATTCGTACTTCTTAAGTGGCTTACATCTGCAAAATCTCCGTTTTGCGTGAAGTGAGCCAATCGTTTCAAAAATTTACAACAATTAACAACAGAAATCGTGTTTTGAATAAATGACTGAATAATTCAGCAAATTCTGTCGCCACAGTTGCGGGATGGAGCAATTTGTTGAGCGACTGTCTTGCAGTCACATTGCCCTTCGCTTCCCATTGAATTCTTCCTCCAAGCTCAAACTGTTCAACAAGAGACTCCGCAGAATCTGCGCAAATCGCCTTGAACCAGAAGGTCTTTTCGTGGAACTTTTAGCATTGGAGCGTTAATCATTCTACACTTATGGTCAAAAGCCCACCCTCGTGGGCTGCAACCCGTCAGCGATTTTTGCCTTACAGCCATACAGCGAGTGATCCAATCTAGTCTGCGTTCACTCGCCTGTTTAGGCGTTCGACTTCGATTGTCAACCGCGCCACGTTAGGTGGTAGACCATACAAAGTGAAAACTGTTTGAAACCGTGATCTCCATAGAAATATGCGGTTGTGCGAAAAAATGATAAAGAGAAAAGATAAACTAATTAGCAAAAGCAAAAGAAATTGCTAAAAATCGGTTAGAAACGCTACAGTAACTTGAGCAGCTTTCTTTTGGCGTTATCTTAGGTCGCAGGTTTTTACTGCAAGACTTGAGATAACGCCAAAAAAAGCTTTCGGTTTACAATGAGAAGAAGGCGAGGGAGAGCTGATCTGTTTTTTTGTGGTAGTCTCAAAAAACAATCATGTTTCGGAAGTTGTGAATGCTAAGAAGAGATCAGGAAAAGTATTAGGTTGCAACAGAAATAATGCAGGTTTTCTGAATTTTGTGTTTGGATCATTATAACTTTTTACACAAATAGTCTTTTCGCGTGCAACAAGAAATGTTGCAATCAGCAAACCTTTTTCAACTCAGTTTGCATTATAGTGTTGTTGCAGCTTCACTGAGAAAAATCTTATAGCCCGAATTCCGCCAAGAATTTTTTCGGAATGCCTTCACTTTGAGAAACCATAACTTACTGTCAAATGTAGTAAGGCAGCGCAAATATAACTCACTGTGTAGCCTATGGTCGGTTGTGCAGCAGCGATAAATTTGGAACTGAAAAAGAATTCCTTGCGACATTTGAAAATTTTTTTGAAAGTACTCATTTTTTCAACTTTTCTGAGAATTTGAAAAATCGCTTTTCTGAAACTTTTGAATTATTTCAAAGCTGAATAAAGAGAACGGCTCCCGATTTTTTCAGCCATAAATGTATAAAATCTATTCTTCCTATATAAAGCGGAAGCTCCGCAGTCGCTTTGCGCTGAGGATTTCTATAAGGGCAAACGGATCACAGCGACCGTTGAAACTTTGTAACATCACTGAAGTACTTTGTAAATTTGCGGCGAATTTCGATTGTTTTTGGTGGTATTAGAGCCAGGTATATTGAAAGAAAGAATTACGAGATTTGGTTTCAGAAATTTATGGGCTCAGAACTTTTGCACAAAGTCACTTCCATTGAAACGAAAGAATGCACAAGAAATTAGAAGAAAAGAGCTTTGAAATGATATGCGAACGTCTCTGAGAAAACATTTTCCCGTTCTAAACCAGCATTTTGAAAAAGGTGCGCGACAAACCTGCACCAATTGTGTTACAACCTAATAGTTATGAAGATGTATGTTTTGTCTAAAGTCAAGATTCACATCAAAGCCAATGATATTTGATGCGTGAGCGTGAATGGACTAGCATGGGAAGGTGACAATCCTTGTGCCTACGCGCAACTTCGGCGTTACTCTATCCAAGGTACCGTAAAGGTTATGCCATAGGCATGACTTCTGTGATATGAATATCGCCCAGACGTATGTAACACTACTTCACCATGCCTGTATTTATCAGCATTCTACCACTGCACGAATGGATGTATGTCGCTTGTTCGATAATGCTCTAATAGCTTACGTGTTCTAAAAACACACCAGGAGCCACCGTACTGTAGGTGGCGCCTGTAGGTGTACCGTACCGTACATCTACAGGCGCCACCCATCCGTCTAAGGCTAATAAAGCCTACAGCCACCAAGTTTATGTTCTGGCACATGCCAGAATCTCTCGCCGCCCTCCCTCTTTCTCCACCTCACGCCTTTTTGGGGCGTGACCTCTTCTGGCGTTGAGTCACTCGTATTTTCATCGTCGAGACGAACGGTGAGTAAGTACTACACTGCACCACTTTGAATACAGCAGCAAAAGCGGGCCGCCCTTCCCCTCGTAAAAATCTAAACCATCCTTTGTTTTACGCTACAAGTCGCCACAGTCCTCCGTAGATGCTGACCAGCCTACGCTGCATGAAATTCTTGATTGATGTCATCGAGCGATTATAAACTATGTAAAAGAAGGAGTGAAGGCAGAAACTTCAAAGAGGAAAGCACTTATTAGCAAAAATCAATTAATCAAGAAATGACAGTTACCTCCCGACTTCCAATTCCCACCATCATAAATGCGTACAGCGCACTTCGTGATTGAATCGCAACAAAACCGGGGTAAGCACTTATCAACAGAATTTCAAGGTGTTCGGTTTTGCCGAGCAGCTGTCCTTGATGCAGCTGGAGCCGAAACATACAAAGAGGAGTTCTCTCACCCGTGATCACTGGCCGTAGGCATGAGTTAAAATGTAAGTTGCATCTAGTTTCGTCGAACATACCATCTAATACCAAGTAAGTGACTAGTCTTATGCAAAAAATTCATTTCTAATCACTGGGTTCACAATTTCGACACCCAAATACCCTGACTTCATTGGCTAGGAATGAATTTTTCGTGTAAGGTTAGCCAGATATTGGTACTAGAACACTGACTGATGGTGATTAGAAGTGATCATAAGCGGAACATTCTTGCAGTTGTTACATCTGCATGTCCTACGGAAAAGTTCGACTTCGAACGCTGATCTTGAATGTTGCATTTCAAGCGACCGAAATGATCTTCGTTAGGCCCCGGTCAGACTTCACGCGACTTAATCGTCGCGACCAAATCGCCAAGATTTCCATTCATTTTCATTTCACATTCAAAAATTTCGGTCTGGAAAAGTATCACAACCGAATGCAAGTTGATCTGCATGGAATGATGTTGTAACAGTTGTCTCCTCGCGATTCAGTCGCGACGATCAAATCGCGTGAAGTCTGCCCGGGGCCTTAGGCTATTATCATCGACAAGTGGTCGAAAGCGTCAGTGATCCACCTGCGTATGTTTGACAAGAAGTGCTCGATGTCAAGAGGATCGTGTGCTCGAAGGAAAGTGATCCGATCATTGTCACTTTTCGCGTGGTCGTTATGATTCTGCGACCACTCATTTGTAAATTTAACCGTTATCGTTCCTACCGACGGTTGCGCATGTTTTTTCAACACTTAATTGCCTTTTTTGACACGTAGCTATATAAATTGTAAGAATGCCGTCATATAATTTACAAAAATGAAGGTAATTTTCTTAAGCAACACGTAAATATTCTATTCACAAAACTAGAGATAAGATAAATTAACGCAGCCGCACATGTACTGGGCACCGACTAAGGAACAAAAGTATTAGGTTGTCCGGAAAATAATGTCGCATCGTGTTTTATCATGCAATATCACAGCAGCGTGCGCACGAAAGTAAGCAAGTGGGGTCTCAGCAGATAGATCAAAGCAAGCTCTACAAAACGTAGCTCGAATCTTCGCGCCAGGTTTGATCTGCGTGAAGTTTGGAGCCAAATTTCATAGGGCATTAAAGAATTAAAAAAACGAAAAAATCATATCTCCGTTCAGAAAAGTCCTGGGAACCTCTAACTTGCTCACGCATGGACTCACTATAAGAGACACTCGTACGCACAACTTCGCGGTTTTTCCATGGCTAAAAACTGAGAAAATGATATTTGGCATAGTTTTGCTAAAGCAATCCTGAGCTTCTCTCACATGGATGATTCTGTAGTATGAACCTTTAGGAGTATAACCATGAAGTTCCAGCTTTAGACAAGCGCTAGTTTTCGAGAAAAATCAAATTGTTTGCAAAAATCCCGAAAAACGCGACATAATCGCACTTTTGACCTATTTTTGTTGGTCCTGCTGTAGCCATGGAAAAATAGCACAAACTGTACAGGTGAATCTCGTGTGGAGACTACATGCCTGTGCAATTTGGAGATCCCTAAGACGTCTATGAACGAAGAACGATTTTTGAGTATTTGAAATTTTTTATATTTTGTATTTGAACTTCAGGTGGAGCAAGATTTCCGCGGGGGTTTGTGAAACTACCTTGTAAAGCTTGCTTTGCTCTATCAAATGTTACCCCATTCGCTGCTTTTTGTGGTCGTTCTTTCGCGGTAAGATGCCATGCGACATTATTTTCCGGACAACCTAGTAGTTTTTGTATGAATATGCAATGAGGATTTCCATATGAGTGATATGACCCAAAAAAGTCATAATTCTTGAAAAAAAAATACCCATAGGGTCTCTCTTGTTTTTTGCTAATTGAGTACAGGATTTGATTCGCTATCCATAGGATCAAATCCAGTGCGCAACTCAGAGTAAGCAGTACTGATGAGGAAGCCGTCCAATTTTTGTCACAAACTTAGAAATTTCTTGGGAAAGGATTATTTCTCAACAGTTCCGCCCTTTTCAGGCCTCCATTGACTAGCAAAAGATTTCAACTGCTCTTTCCGAATTTTCTTACATGGCCAGATCTGGTAATTTGTTCCACTCTCTTAGCGTTTGGAAATCCTCAATATGCACAATTCTGGCGGTATATTGGTAGCTTTTATAATGGTAGAAATGCTATTGACAGACCAGGATATTTTTGTCCCATAACTTGAATTTGTCTGCTTCTAGCTTGTAGAATCAATTTGAGGAAGATAACACTTCGGTGCTATTAGGGCCAAAAGGGGATTTTATAAGCTCTTGCAAAGTATTGTAGCGCTTGTTAAACTTTTGAGTAGCGTAAAATAGAGATTGGTGAAATGAAATGCACTTGTTTTTGCATCAATCTAACAAATGGCACCTATTTGGTTGCTCATTTTGGACAAAGAGGGGACATCGTTTTTATGGCAGGAAAAATGTAACTTAGGCTACGTCTTTTTGGTCGACGTTTCGTTTTTTAGGTTTTTTTACGTTTAGGTTCAGGGTCAAAGGCGATTTCGTAAATTTTTGCGGAAGTCAAGGGGACTTGGTTTTATTTTGCATTTTCGAAAAGCCACTTCGTGCCGGGAACTGGTACCGAAATATTCCTATTTGATATTCTCTTGATTCGCTTTCTTTTTTCAATTCTTCAATTGCAAAGAATTTTGGTAGGGATAGGAATATTAGGAGAGGAAAAGTTCTAGCATCAGAAGGGCTCCTTGCACTTAGGCAATAATATCATAAAGTTATCAAAGTGTGAAGGCGGCACTCTAATGCTAGTATAGTGCAAAAGTGAAAACTGACCTTTTATGCGTGAAACAAAGTACAGAATAAGAAACTATGCTATGGTTCGAGATATTTCTATTACTTTTGCTATACATTTGTATGCTACACCCATCTGAATCTATGGATTTATTAAAATGTAATTTTTAGTCTTCATTTTTATCAAATGAATCGGCATTAAAAGCCTATAGTAGACTGAATTCAATGTCGTCATCTCTTTGCGTTTTGCTTTCGTACATGCTTTTATTGAGTACATAACTTTGATTCCACTGGTGCGGCTGTAAGGCGGAGCTCTGTGACCCAGTTAAGGCCACTCGCGTCCGCGACGCAGTCTGCGTCTCTCCCGCGCGCGTGCTCTCTAATCATCACCTAGTCTTAATTAGGTCACGAAGCCCCGCCTTTCAGCCGCCAAGCCAGTTGAATCAAAGAGTGTCCTTTGCTACAATAAAATTTTTTTAATGTTTTAAAAATTTGTTCGATAGGCTACTAGAGATATAACGCTTCATTAATATTGTTTTTGCTCTCGCTTGTTTTGTAGGCCTTGAAGGAATTCTTAAACGCTTGATCTATAAATGTTTGTTACCAAAGAAATAGCATATCAGATTGCGAAGAAAAATTTTTCCAGTGACCAAACTATGCAGAAACTATAGTGTCAACGTTTTTCTTACCGAGCATTCAGTTTTTTCAGGATGATTTTCCAAGGGTTGTTCACATTTTTTAAGTATTCAAACAGAAGAAATGTGAAAATCGGAAACAGTTGCCAATTTCAACTTATCTGCGAAGTCTTATTCGAGATTCGGAGAATTTCCTATTTCTGGGAATACAAAAATCTTCAGACTGCAGAGCACAATTATTATTTCTCAGTAACAGTCAAAGCCTGTGTATACATATCAGTCAGTGGCTACCGGGGGGAGTGTAGGGGCAGGCGGGGAAGGGGAGGGGGGAGCTCCCTCCTCTGAGAATGGGTCGCGATTTTGAAAGTTACACATGGGCTAAAAATATGCAAGTGACTTGTTATGCTTGTAGATAATTGAAATGATTTTTGAAATTTATTCAAAATTCAATTTGACCTTCTTTTTCCAAGATTTCGAAATTATTACGCCCGCAAAAATTTTATGAAGCATGCCATTTTATTGGAGTGCGTGGCTAAGGCCATCCACCTTCTACAGGTAATGCCCCCCCCCCCCCCTCCCTTCCCGCCCCCGGAAATCCTGGGTACGCCGGTACGCCCAGGAGAGCACGAAAGAAAAGCAAGCATACAGAAGAAAAAGAAGTGTTATTAGGTTAACTTATTCATAGAATTCCACTATCAGTGTGAGTGGAGATCAAAATTTATAGAGCCTATCAAGTGTATTTTTGATTCTTTCGACAAAATCATTTTATAATTAGACTTAGAGTGCGGAATACTATGTTTGCAGTATTATACCGTCTTCTTGATCGTAATTTGCGATTTGAACTAGCTGAAAAGAGCTGTAGCAAAAATATGTTCTGAACCTTTCAGAGTATAATTTTTTGAAAGTCAATTTCTAGCTCTTGACATCATTTCAAAACTAAATTGAAGCATTTATTAACCAGACTTTTACTTGCATACACTTTTACCATAATTGAATTTTATATGCAAGTCGTTTCACATGGGAAACATATGTGAATCCACTTTTAACGCAGTCACGCATGCTTTTGCGCTTGCTTAGCGGCGCATTTTTTATTTGGCAAAATGCCTAAGGCGTTCCCCCCAAGAGCAAGATGGCTGGGAATAAATTAAATGAAATATCATACAACTGCAGGGCACTTTTGTGGGTGAGTTCATTTTCTCTAATACGGTAGTGCACTATAGTTAATCATGTTTTTTTCATTGTTATGTGACTGAAGCCCACACTATGTCTGGGTGACCGTCTAGGCTTTACCGATGGGATTTTCCGCTCAAAATTCGAAATCTTAGTCTAACTTTTTTTGCGTGATAGTGTAATGTAAACGTTTTTCTTGTGTTGGGTCAAATTTACTGAAAATTCTATCTTTTCAATATGGTTCAGTTATCCTCTGCATATACAACTCACCTTTTACTTCAAAAAAGCTTTAGCACAACAAAATTTCGTAAAGCTCTTAAGCTAATTTTTAGCTTTCCTCGATGAGCGCTTGTAAAATTTCACTGCTTAGAGAATTCCGTTTATTTTAGACATTCATAGTGTATAAAAAATCATAAATTTTTATAGTGGTCCAGTTATGCTCTACATATGCAACTCACTTGCTTACTTCAAAAAACTGTTAAATTCATTAAAAAATTTCGTAAGCT
Organism: Cylicocyclus nassatus; assembly: GCA_958299035.1. Taxonomy (NCBI): domain Eukaryota; kingdom Metazoa; phylum Nematoda; class Chromadorea; order Rhabditida; family Strongylidae; genus Cylicocyclus; species Cylicocyclus nassatus. Next base: position 4,862,902 of record CATQJL010000112.1, on the reverse strand, counting down.
TTCCGAGCAAGTTTCAAGCTTTCCTCGAAGAGGGACTTAAACAATTTCACTGCTTATATAATTTTGCTTCCTCTAGATATTCGTACGATAAAGAATTTGAAAAATTCAGTAATTTTCTCGTCGTTTTGTCAGAATGAAACATTTCTTCATTTTCATTGAATATTTTTTACATATAAAGTTGTTGTCCTTTGCTAACCTGTTTTGATTTTTTACTTCTACTTTTACCATTTTGAAAACTGCCAATACTGTTGGTTTCCTAAGTTCAAGGAAAGTCCACGAATGCATACGTAATAGTAATGTCCTTAATCACATTGGTTTATTTTTTCTTAATACACTTGAGTGCACGAATCAAAAATCACAGCTGTTTAAGGTTCCTTTTAATTCTCCGTGATGACTTTTTTTCATTGCTGTCCTTGTTTTTATATTTCCGTAACTTCACACTGATAATTTTTACTATAAAATTCATAACTAATTCCAGAAAAGCCTTGCAGATCGCTAGACGGCCTCGACATCACAATGCTTGCAGCTGTCTTCAGCCTATTCAAGGGTAAGCAGCCTTATCTTAATTTGATTTTGCTTCCAAGCTTGTTTTCTTCTAACGAAAACTGTAAGCAATTAGTTGCTCGAACAAAGCTCATGCTCTGTTTCTGTGTTTCTTTCCATTACTTGTCATTAGGGATCTATCTTTAGCCATAAATATATATTCCAACGTCTACTTGCATATTAACTCCAAACATTTGATATCTGTACTCATTCTAAGTTATCATAATCAGTGCGATATGTGGTAAAGGAGTACTTTGCTAGAAATGCTGTGAATTTTTGATCAATATTAGTAATTTTTGTTCTTCATCCATATAACAAATGTCTTGCCTACGTTACACCCAAGTATCAATTAATGCTGTATAAGATAAGAGGGGGGTATGAAGGACACAAACTACAAAACTTCTAAATTAGCTCGAACAATTAAAAACGGTCTTTCATGTTTATTCAGTTAGCTGTATTTTTTCTTTTGGATCCAGCTGTCATCCGAATTTTTCAGTATCTGCACACTTTTTCGCTTAACATCGCCTCATTCTCAGAGTTTTCTTCATACTTGCCAATCTCAGTTCAATTATGTAAGCAAATGAGTAAACGAAAGAATACAGAAAAATTTGCATATCATCCTAAGCTATTAGAAATATTTTTGCCTGCAGAAAGAAATGTAGCCAGAATTTATTTACTTGTAAAATTTCCTTTCTAGATCTAATGGAAATGAGCAACCATTAAAAATTTGAAGCAATATAGAGCAAAGGATCTAGTTTTTTTAAAATCCTAACTACAAATGGAACATACCATTGGTGATTTTTGAGCTTACATCTGCTACAAACTGCTTTATTTCTTCTATCTTCTCTTAAGACTAGAAGAAATGCGAAATGTGCATTTTTCGTTTACAATATAAGTTGTCAACCAATCCTAGGATTTCATGAATCTCATGCCTAAACCTATAATAAAAAAACAAGCTCGAGATATGAGGTCGAAGATTTATTAGAAAAGGACGTAAGAAATTTATTTGCCTACGAAAAACTAGAAAAATGCATCCTATCAATAGAAAGCTTTTTCGAAACAAAGCCAATTTTTCAGTATCTGTACAATTACTGTATTTCTTCGTTTAATATCGCTTCATTTTCAAAGCTTTCTTCAAACTTGCCAATTAAGGTTACTACTTTTCGTAGTAATGTTGAGATAATATTCGTTGCTGCAAAAGTAGTATATGAGCATCGATTTAGCTGAGCATTTTTTGTAGGTGTCTGATGCTTTGAGGTAAATAATGCCAAAGAAGAAAACAGAAAAAAGATTGCAACAGTTCTTCCAACGTTCCAGAATTTTTCAAAAGCTCTTCTCTACTCAATTTCTTAGAAAATCAACTAGCAAGAAAATAGTATTCTTGAGAGCTTCGTTCAAACAGAATATATTATACCAGTCCAAAGTTTTAAGCACACCCCACTTTACACAAAGCCAGTCCAAAGCGCCGCTTCGCGGCGCTTTGGACTGGCTGTGTGTAAAGTGGGGTGTGCTTAAAAGCTTTGTAGCGCATCCTTTTCCAGAAAAACCGCAGTTATTTTTCGTGCGCGTGATAACTTTGTAGGATGAGAATGTTCCCAACCGCATACGTAATTTCTACTGCGAGTTATTTTTTCAGCAGAAAGAAGGAAGAGATATTTCATGTCAAACTATATAGCAAGATAATGGCTTGTTATGAATGAGCTTAGAACATGAGATTCAGTTTAACAACGAAAATATATAGTTATAATAATTAATAAAAATCGAGAGATGAATGCAGGAGTAAAAAACAATGGTAACCAAATTTTCTGAATCATACGTTTAGTTTCGTCGGCTTGCCTATAGATAGCAAACCATTCAAGAAGATCGTGTTAAAGTGAACTTGTTATTAATATTGCAAGATGCCATGGAAATAATAAATTGAGCATATGATCGATAGAAGTTATAGAAGGCACAATTATATATTCGATCACTTGAAGAGTTTTTGTGCAGACATAGTCATTCAAAATTTGTGAGTTATGACATAATCATGATATTCAGAAGATATGTAGGATGGTAACTATTTCATGAGGTATCAGTAAAATTCGATGTTCTCAGGCATAGGAAAATTGCAGAAGGTAGAGTTCACAGGAAGCGCCTAATTTAGCACCTACAAACATTTTCTCGCAATAAGATCATTGAGCTAAAAGGTTTAGCAAAAGAGACTGTAACAGGCAACTTGCGATAACTTGAGAAATTAGGGAAGACTGTGCAATAATGTACAAAAAATTAGCGAAGTGCGTGATTAATGCGCGATCAAAATTCAACTCAATTCTCAGACATCTCTTCAAACCAATTTACATAAAGGTAGGCCAGAGATCGGATCAGGACTGAATCAAAAATGCGTTCAAAATCGGGCAATTTTTCATACTATTGCATTAACCCGCTAATATTCAGCCACATTCAACTTTTCTTTTTTTGACACATGCGGAGAGAACCTACAAAAATTGCACATCTTTAAGGGCATGCTAACCATGCATTACGATGGCGCTTTTGTCTCTTTGAAAGCAACTGAGGTTAGGGTGATGAAGCGAGTTCTTTGCTTTTGGCAACATCATATTTTCATAAAGTCAATTGACTATCCAAGGGTTGGCCTGGTTACTGTAAGTACATTTAAGAAGGCAATTGACTACTATTGTTTACTTCAAAAATTTCCATTCGTTGAGTTTTTTCTTATAAAATCATCGTGAGGAAATATTGTTATTCTGTTGATTCTCGCAGTGCTGCTCGAATACAACGACTAAAGAACATGATGGTTTGAAATAAATCATATGATATTTTAGGGATGACTGTAATGATAGTATGAGTGCGCGCATAGCAAAATCAGAAGTGCACATTCGTTTCATAGTACCTTCAAATAGCCTCACTGTAATAAGCACCAACAATGTGACGCTTGCACATTGGTGAAACTCAATGCTTTTTTACACAGGAGAATTTGAACGTCGAGGTCCTCTAGGTAGAAAGCTTTTCAATACCGTGCTGAGGAGAGTTGAGCTAGGTCGTGTTTTGGGTTTAGGCAGTGCACAGATAACATTTAGATCAGGCATAAATAGCGTCACTATTTACTCAAAATGAATGTGATCAGAGAAATGATTTTCGAAAGTCCTAAACTTTTGTACGAAGTGCTCAGAATACAAACAGGAAGAACGGTAGAGCATTCATGTGTGGAAATCCAATATAAAGTTTTGGAAGAGCAAGATATATGCAAGGAAGACAACAATAGTGAAATGTTAATACACATTTACTTATTTATTGATAAGATCCATTCTCTAAGTTGAGCAATAAAACTGTTTTATTTGAGATTGTGAAAGTTCCTTTCTAGTATTTGGTTTTATCATCATTTACGCAACGAAAGTGAAGAAGCGAGAAGCGCTTTCAGATACTAATTCCTATCATTATTGCAACAGACCTCCAATCCAACTCAATTTTTGGTAGGAATTTCACACTCGAAATTTGGGAGTTGAATGGTAAAAATGCAAATCCTACATTTAAAGAGCTACGTGAAACATAGACGGCACTTAGTCGAATAGCGTAAACATCTTTGAAAGCATGACTTTTATGGATTTCGGTCAGCGAGTCTAAGAAGTAATAACGAATAGCTGTGATGATTAAATATATGCTTTTGTTACTGCATGAAGCTAAAACGTTTCTTTAGTCAATCCTGGCTAATTTCCCTGCAGAAAAATTCGAATGACAGTTTTTTAAGCTGATCTATTTACACAAATGTCAGCTCGCAATGGTCGTACAACTGATGCTATTCCTCTTCTATCCTAACTTTCATCCTGTTTTTCGTATGAATTAGGTTTACGACAAAAAAGAAATAATATTTTCCTTTTTTCTTGCATAAAGAGAAAAATATTATAACAACATGGCATGTAATTCACAAACTGAGGATCATTGTGACCTACCTGTTTGCTGTTAATATCAAAATCTGTTGGTGTATTCTATGTGAAGCAGAATTGATGACTGACGAAACTGAACTGACCCGTCTTAGAATCTACAGTGTTGCCAGCATTTCATAGACTGCACTTACTTCGACAAACCGTAAACATATCAAAAACCATGACTTTCGTATATGGTCGCGGTGATAAACCGTAAACATATCAAAAACCAAGACTTTCGTATATGGTCGCGGTGACACCATTCTTTTCGTATGTCGTGATGCGAAAGGGCAACTGTACTTAGTGCACTGTGCGGTAGCTCATTTACGAAAACACGTCTGCAGTGGCAAGGTACCGAAGATCGCTGGTTGCAAACATCCACGATGAGTCACATGGGGGTGCTTGCGCTTTATAGAGAGTATGATAGAGAGTATGATTTTAGAGACGATTGCTAGGTGTAATTTTTATAACAATCGTTTCTAAAATATAATTCAGTTTAGAATAAGCTTATCTGTTTACGGCTCATTAGATGAGAAATAGTCTACATAGAGGGATGGCCTGTGGAAAAACTATGAAATCAGTCCATATACTGTTTTTTATTTACAATTTTCGCACTCCCAAATATGGTTGCAAGAATCATAACAGGACATGAATTAAAATTATACGAGTAACTTGTATGTTTCAGATTTACAAGCCCACGAAAAGTTCAAATGAAAAGTTTCCTTTAGGGCCATGCCCCTGAATAGAAAATTCCGCTGCTTTTCCCTCCATCCTCTTCTTTCGACAACGGAAATATCTTCCGAAATGCAAATTATCAGCACAGATCTAGTGAATTTCTTGGAAATTTACACTGATATCGAAAATTCTTCGCAATGAAGAAATTCGGCGCAATCTTTTAAGAATGCTTTGTATTCTAAAAACGCTGCAAATTGAGAATTTGTATTCTCCCCTATCAAAAAACGAGACGATTCGCTGGATATAAGCAATGTCGAAAAACATCTCATGCATGATATTTTTCGTAATTCTAAATGATATGCAAAAATATTCATAGGGCTAGTCTATAAATGGGCTTCTTTTCTGAAAGAGAGATGTTGAAAAACTGGCCTTTGCTATCGTTTATGCTATATTTTATTACATTTGTGATGTAGATTTGAGCTGAAGTACGCACATAAAGCCTCGTTTATGTCTTGTGTCAGCACGGATTTCCCACTAAATCGCGTCTCAACTCGACGCGATCGATAATTTGAACTTTGAAGTTCCCGTAGGCATATGCATGTCACGTTTGTAGACTTATTACCTTGCTATTTTTAACTATTCTAACCGTCAGCTAGTCTTTATCAAGATCCTCAGAGCTGTTCCTACCGTATTGAAGGCTCAACCTCAAGTTTTGTGCCAGTACTCTTTCTGTCATAGGACGACTGTAGAAAATTATGCAGTCAATGCATTTCAAATAAACACTATTAATTTTTTTAACGAGGAACTTTAGACTTTTAAGAAATTATCAAAACTCATCTAGTCAATGTTTCGGCAACTTGCCAGTGAAATCAGCACCAATGTCCACAAATAACCCAAGCATTTTTTTAAAGTGACTTTTGCTGGGGCTTTACCCATTCTTCTCAAAATCGCTTTGGTTTTTAAGCTTTTTTGATTGAGTAGCATCATGAATTAGTGCAGCTATCCTATCCCGCAAAGCTAGGATTGCAAGTATAGAGAATTCCTGCCTAGACTTCTCTTACATTTTGGGTGTTGCGGCTCGGTGGGCTCTGCACCCCTTCGCCTAGCGCTCGACTGCCTTGCGCCTCAGCTCCAGTCCCAAGGGACTTCCGCGGTTGCGGGTGGGCCCTCGCTCACAACGGCGCGTTACGCCTGCTCTACACACAGAACAAAAAAAAACATAAACATAAAAAACATAAATATATCTAAACTTACTAAATTAAAATACACAAAAATATACGACATAAAATAAATATAAAACATTCTTACCACGGGGAGAGTTGCTCTGCCCCGGGCTACCGATGGGGACTCTAACTTACTCACACTCTCACACTAACACACTCTCGCTCACTCCCGATTCCCAAGGGAGCTACCCAAAGGGCGGCCGCGCTAGCCGCCAAGGCAGCAGCGACGGCACGGCAACACCAACCCCATGATGTTGACCAGCGACATCAGACCAAGCTCCCAACGAGTCCTGCGCATCCACGCGCTTTATGATGTTCCTCGTCCTAGAATTCTATCCTCGCGCGTCCATCCAAACAATCCGTCGACGGTCCATACAATAGCGCGAGGCACGGGACGTAGACACAATGGCGATATCGTGGAAACCCAACCAATCAATAACGAAAACGGCACGAGGATAGTAGTAATATAAAAGAGACGAAAGAGCCGCAATGGCGCATGTACGCGCTATTTATAGCGGTGGCTGGGAGCATGCCTACGTGGTGGTCCGGAAGCGAACAAGGTAGCCGCCATAAAGCGCGGCGACCGTGCTCCCGACCACTGCTACTAGGAGCGGTCAAGCCGCGACATTGGGGCTTTACTTGGTCTAAGCACTGCTGTTGTGAAACTTCGAAAGTTATGCCATTTATATCGTAAGAACAGCTCTCTCAAAGCTCCACAAGAAAATCTATATTTGAATCCTCTTGAAGGTGAAAAGCTGAGTAATGCATTGCGTACTTGAAAATCCTGCTATACAACTTTTCGAATTTTTTTTTTGGAAATTTTCCTAAAAATTGCGTATGACTCATAATGCGTCGTATGCCAGAATTTTCTACCGTAATCCTGCATTGAAGAGGATAGATCGGTGACACAGTACTGTGAATCTACAGAATACCTCCAGGCAGGTCAAAGACTTCAAGGCAAGAGAGTTCATCATCATACAGTGTATACATACACTTTGAGTACACCTGCACAGCTTCAGCAGTCTATTTGCGATGAATTCTTGAATAACATAAATCTGATTTTTAGTGCTCTCTCCGTCATAAAGCGCCTACATATAATAAAGACATTGTCAATGCGCAGTCATTACGCATCACTAGCTTATTTGCAAGTGATAGAAGTCATTGTCTGTAAGAAAATAAATATTTATAGCCCTTTTGCCAGAGCCTTGCAAGTTTCCTTATTTTTCTCATTAAATTTATGATTTACAAGCCGTCATTCATTCTCTCATGCCCATAAATCTATAGGCTAGGCCTCTGCATTGGTTAAACTGCACATAAAATGGAGTTTTGCTATGATTCCCTGCATTATTTGATTTAATTCACATTTTCTCAGTTTTTGATGTCAATAAAGTGAAGATTTTCTACAGCGCAAAGATGTAGGAAACAAAAGTTTTTGGATTCTCCGCGTTATCAGAATTCTGAAGCAAGAATCTCTCTGTATTTTTGATTCTGCATCTTAGAAGCAGCTTTTCATAACAAATATACTGGACAGGAATGTAGGATTTGTGAAATAAATTAGTTATTCCATCTTCGTTTCCTGAATCAAATTTCGTTTCGATTTCTAGGAATGGAAAATTTTTTCTCATAGCACAGCTCAAATTAAAAGGAAAGATAGCATTTGTAGCGATTTGTTTTCGAAATTCTCATAGTATTACTTTCTTGCATGGGACTTTTCGGTATTTTGCACAATATTTGTATTTTGCATTTTTTCCTGCAAGCTCTAGGTTTCAAGTATCTAGAGGCTCCAAATTTTGTGATCATTTTGTTTCTTAACCCATACTTGGTATGTGAAATCCTCAGCACGTGCCACGCACGAGGAAGTACTACAATTTCTGCTCCCGTTAACTTCTCATATTTCTGAGTTCCGCATCAAGCGTAATTGGTCACTCGCAACTATTCATCCAAGTAATCACATGTATTGTTTTTTTTTCGCTTTTCCTCATAGTTCGTACAAATCATTCATATTAGCGGCAAATAATTTCACACTTATAAGCACTAAGAGTCTAAAAATCAAACTTTTCAAGGTCATAAAGAGACAAATTCTAGGCAGAAATGGATTTCGTTCATTGAAAGACATTTCCTGTTTTTCCATATCTACGAAAGAAAATGCTTCTTAAGGGTTTCGAAGCGTTTCACACTTGTGTCATACATATAATAAGGTATATAATAATACTCAGTTTTGTCATATAGTGTGAGAAATGATCTTTGGAGTAATTAAAATTCTCACAATTGAAAGGTAAACACAAGATGGACGTACTTTAGTGAAAAGCAAACCTGCTCATGGTGTTTGCTTCGCTTCTTATCTTTACGACTGAATTGCGCCACTAATCAAGTTTTGCTGGTAAATTGTTTGATTTACAGTAGCTAGAAAAAAAGAAATCTTCTTGAACCTTTCACACGCCCAAAAATTCAGCAAATCTTATTTGAGTATTTTAATTTTGCAATTATCTTGAGTACTTACAATTGTTAACGACTTATCCGTCTTCTGTCTGATGACATTGTTTTTCAAACTTAGTTCTTGGTGGTCCCATGTGACCTGAGCTCTCATCTTCCTCCACCCTCTACTTCGACGAATTTTTCATGATTATATGGACCTTCCACTCGCTTCCGCAGTACTTTTCATTTCCGCCAAATGCGCGGGTGGAGGATGCGGTTGTCAGCCGTCGGATGTGCATTTTGAAATTTCTCCTAAACGGATCAAATTGCATGCCGAGTCGGAGAAGCAAATTGTGTGACTCCATATCCAGCCATCATTGACGTCAGCACTATTTCAAATATCCACCAGCTGATTCTTTGTTTTTTTATAGATTTGAAAGCTAAGAATTAGACTATAAAAGCTGTGTCTTTTTACTGCGCAGACGGGGAAGAGCGAGGGGGGGGGGGGGAGAGAGAAGAAGGATAGGAAGCGAGAGGGGGAGCATTAGGGGTAAAGTTTTTTGTAATTTTCTAATTCTGTACATGTTTGATCATTTGTAGCCAACAAGAGTAGACTTGGTGCATTTTTGCGTGAAAATCACAAGTTTTCAGTGCAATTTTGCGTTGAGATTAACCAAATTGCTCTACAACAGTCAACGAACAAGTAGGACTTCCTATTCTTTGCATTTACAAATTCGAGTTTTGAAACGGAAACCTTTTTATGGTAATATAGCATATACAAATGAAAACAAAATTTGAGTTTTTTAAAGAAGAAAAACTAATTAGACTAAAGTCTATGCCAACCACAATTTCACTCAGTTTCTCTACAACCCTCTCTTTACCAATTTCTGAGTTTTTTCTTACCAATATACATATACTAACCTTTGATTCAACTTGATTGCCGGTTGGAAGGCAGGACTTTTGACCTAATTAAGGCCGCGACGCAGTCGGCATCTCTTTCGTGCTCGTGCTATCTGATCATTCTCTAGCCTTAACTAGGTCACGAAGCCCCGCCTTTCAGCCGCCAATCCAGTTGAATCCAAGTCTGTTGTGATAACAAATAGATTTCTTATCTTATGAAAATTTTAAAAATAAGAATTATTAATAGACTTAAAGTTTTTCCTTTTGCAGAATAAGCTTTGTAATTCTTCTCAATCCTCATAGTTTTTTCTTCATAAAGTTCGACGTTTTGCCATGCATCTTCGAGTCGGTACGAATTACAGAATGTAAATTGCACATAAATCTGCTTTGCAGTTCTATTATATTTTAGTTGATTCACAACCTATTTGTAAGCTTTGCTTATCCTAGAAAATACAAACTTTGAACCCTTACTTTTCTTATTTGGTGTTCAGCTTCATAGGTTTTTCAGCTCTATTTTTTCATCCAGGTTTTGACCCGGAGACTCGATTTCTCTTTTTACACGATTTTTTTCAGATCATTTGACTACAATAGTCTGGTTGAATTTGAATATGAACTGAAGTAAAAGGTAAAATGGTTTTCTGCAATCAGTCAAGTGCAATTTTCGAAGTCGCGTTCAATTTCTTGAGCACTTCATGGTGATTTTGTACTGTGACTAATTTTGATGCAGTCTAAAGAAATTGGAATCACAATAAATTGTTCAATGAACTCAATAAGCAAGCTGTACTCTCTTCTTCAAAACTTTGAGTCAACATAAATTTCAAATGACATTTTTTCCTGGATCCCTGAATTCTCGACCAAATTGCTAGCTGCGAGACGTGAGCGCAAGATATTGTGGGCTGATTTATCGCTGTCGTAAAGCATTTTCTTATCGCAAGAACTATAATCAAGTAGAAGCGCTTTTTTTGTTTGATTAGAATATTGGCGAGATTTAGTGGCTATTGAAAAGTCATAAACTCTTGCAGAATTAGTCGGTGGCAGCAATGCATATGAGGAGATTTTACGAGAAAGAAGTCGTAAAAAGGAAGACAAATGGTGGAAATGAATTCATCTAACAATAAGGAAACGCCATGCATTGCTTTGCAATGTGCATTCATAGGATTAATAAAAAAATAGTAAATTATAGATGCCAATGCGTGGGATTTTAGCCACTGAGATTTCTTGAACGTGGTTTTTTCCACTTCATAACAAAACATGCGCATACACTTCTGTTTTGGATGTTCTTCTAAAATGAGAGACGGAAAAAATTCATACGTAGTAGCTAATAAGGATCTTTCCGTCTTTGACTGTTAAAGGCACCGTCCACCCAAAATTTCGACCTCCATGTTTTTGCCGTTCCAGGGCCTTCCCGTGCCCCTGATTCCGAATACAAGTCGAAAATCCGCGAAAACCACGAAAACCCCCGTTTTCGGAACCCGCAGAGCGGTTTCTTCGATACGGTGATTGGTTGGGCGCACACGGATGGGCGGGACGAACGTCACGTCAACCTGAAAGGGGAGGAGCCAACGTCACGAACTTTCTCCTGGAGCGATTTCCGAAGCAATTTTCTCTCTTCGAAAGCAACTTTTGACAGCTCGAGTTGGATAAGTATATAGTTGAGGGCCCCACTACTGTTAGGCATCAAAATCTCATCGACCCCATTTTTGATGGACGGTGCCTTTAAGTCCATGGTTACTTGTGCTAGCACCGTGCTAGCGCCGTGCCAGAACGATCAATACGAAGCGCGGTCGGATGAGCATGGCATATCGCTGGCACGGTGCTGACACACGAGCAAACCTGGGCACAATCTGAGCGTTCTGTGCAATCATAAACAAGTTCCACCATTTCAAGTTGATTTTTTCGGATTCTGGGTCAGAAAATGAGCCAATAATTTTTTTGCAGATCAATTTGCTATGAAATTACTAACCCACTCTCCTGAGATTTCTTTTCTGCGGAAATGCATTCTTTTTTTTGAGTAAAAAATATCAAAATCAAATGCACTAAGTTTCAAGGAGTCAAATCAGCATTTTTCGCATCCTGCTTTTCTCAGACGATCTGCTCTTAAGCCAATCAAATAGTGTGATAGCGCCAAAAGGCTTATCAACTTGCAAAGTGTTTGTTCGAACTTTATTGACTTCAAACGATATGATATTGCTTCATTAGCGGCTACTGTTTTCCTTCGAATAATTCTTTTAGCAAAGTGCTATTTGAGTTTCTTCAAAGGCTCCCACCCCAGAATGGGTTTCAAAATTTGGGGTGACACGATAGTGATTACTCTCAAAAAACTATTTTGTTGATAAATAAATAACAAAATGTTCCCACTTTTTATATTTGGGACTCAAAGCTTTTGTAAAAACATCCGAAAACTTTTAAATTTACGGAAGCTACCTTTCACTTATAAGCCCCCCCCCCCGTCCTTCCCTTTGCCCCTCAACTGATATGAAATTCTTAATACTGCCATTCTACCGACGTATATGAAATGACCAATTATTTCAAAGTAGAGCGCATTTGTTCATTTCATAAATGGTATTGCGCTCGTGATTTATGACCTAGCAATGCCATTATTTAGTTTTTTCCTCTTTGAGTAAATTGCCCCAAGGATTTAGCAATTAATCAAGAATTCTATCTGAAATCTGTATGACATCAAAAATTTCTATCGCAGTTAATGAAAACGATTGCTATTTATTGCCTTAGAAGAAGTGTTTTTGTCGCTTGATTTTTTGGCTTTGGATATGTGGGGAAATCGTAGTTACTCTTTTTCGAGGTTAAGTAATTGAATGAATTTACGTGAAAATTCTCGATCACATTATATGAGCTTACGGTAATTCGTTGTCGAATTATGAGCTTTACTGTAACTTAATTGTCGAATAAGTCCATAAATAGACATTGCATACATTTTGCAATGTTTAGTTTCATTTGTAGTAGTATTTTCAGTCTCCGAATGTAGTATTCATTTGAGCTACCATAACTGGACATGAGGTTTTGTAGCCAGATGTTCCTGTCTGCTACTGCCATATTAAGGGAATTATTTTAGTCGCCAGAAAAATTTATCTGCACTGCATTTTGTTTCTGAAAAAATGGAATTCTGTATTTTCTCTCGGTACGCAGATCTTTGTTGAGACTGTGTCAAACTTATAGTTGTAACCAAAAAGTACCTGTGTCCAGAGCTGCAGTGCCGGTACTACGCCGTTCTTGTGCCAACGCTGTGTCAGCGCCGTGCCGGAACCCAAACGGCGCTGATTGAGAACGGGTAGGGGAACGAACTCTCCAGTTTGAACCCGCCTTCGCCGATAATTGGTCCTTTTGCAACATTGTTGCATGTCGTTGCAGGACCAGTACTCCGCGTAAGCGGCTCAAAATGGCCAAGTTTCATAAGAGCACGAAAGCTTCTGTATGAAAAGCTTCTGCCAGTTTATAGAGTTGATTAGTGCAAGATCACAAGAATTCCTTAATCAGCTCAAATGTTTATTTTTAACAATACGGCGTTTAAAAATTACCGAAAGTTCCAAAAGGGAGTATGTTCACTTTGATTGTGAGTTTAAAAGACCTATAACTGTATGGCTTATCAGATCTGCAAATAATGTGAAATCTAAACTTTGTCAGAGCAGAAATGTTGATATAAGTTTTAGTAGTCAATTTTATTCTAGTAATCCCAAAAGTCCGTATTTCGCCTTACTATTTGTAATTCAGTATATTTGCGACCTGTGTAGAACTTACTTTGTTCTGAACCAGTCCAAAGGTTTTCATATTGCTCGGACTTCTTAAAATTCAATTTTATATCTTTTTTGAAGTATTCTGATTAAACATCTTCAACTTCGATGAAATTTTGTTCAGAAAAATTTAACATCATTGTATTGAGTCGAACTAAACAAGCATAAAACCAATCATAGAAATAGTTCATTGCTCCTTTATTATTGTCACCTTCCATACGCAAGTGATAATCTTAATAGAAGTTCTTTGCTAAATGAGCAACCTTGATATTAACGCGTAACACTTACCTCACTTCAAACACATTATTTTACGCTTGATTTCTTCATTAATAGATGCTTGCTGTATGCTGTAAGACTCCAATGAATTGAATGGAATTGAGTAAAAACAAGATTTTCAAATAACGAGAAGTAACAAGTGATTTTAAAAATAGGTTTGTTTCGCTGACGTGCTAGAAAAGTTGATTTCATTTCGAGCTTTTCTTGTTGGTGCATATGAAGACATTATTTAAAAGCTTTTTGGCGAAGCTAGATAGGATTGTTGACATTTTGCTGTTTACTTCTTTCATGTCTACTCTCACTCAAAATGCAAAATTGATTACGTCTCTGGGGAGAGGAAGCGTGCGAAATAAAAGCAAGAAAAGTCGAAAATTTTATCTTTATCTTGAAAACTGTAACTTAGTTTCATTTCATCATGTTTTTTACTTGTGTTTAATCGCAACTGCTTATAGATTAGATCCTTAAATAGGTTAGCGTCGCTCCAGCGCCGTACCGGAATTGTGCTGGCGCTGGCACGGCGCTAGCCGCGGCCGGTACGCAGGCAATTGTGAACGAAGCAGCCTGCAATTAAACTCTTCCGAAGTTTACCTCAGTTTTCTTTTGCTTATATATAAGTCATACCGAATTCGACTGATCTACTGTTTAATTTTTGTGTAATCAAGCGCTCAACTACTATTTCCCAAACCACTAAACTCATTGAAAGGTGGAAAGATGTTTGCACTGTGAATGGGAGGAAGTGGGGGGGGGGGGAACAAACAAAAGAAGGCGCACACTTATTAGAGCATGTATTCTTAAATATGACTAATGGAAGAGTTTTCGTGATTCCAACAGCTCCTTATCTCCATTTATTTGCAAAATATTTGATCCTGAGCGGAATGATGGAAAAAGTTCAAAAGCTTCCAAGTTGCCATATATGACTACCCAAACATCATCTTGACTTACCACTTGTCCAAAAGAACCCGCTAGCTTTTTTTCTTGCAAAAATTCAATTTGGAACTTCTTTGACTTTTTGCGCATTGTGAATACTAAGCGATCAACAGAATCTAGTCATATCAGGTGCTAGAATTTTGATGTCGTGACTGCCATGTGAGCAAGGTCAAGCGAATTTTAAAATTCAAAGTCACGCAACCTACTAGGGTCCGATATACTAATAAGGACGAAACAGTACGGCATCGAGCAGGAGTATTTAGATCGCTTTGAAAAACTTTTCTTCTTTGTATCATGTGTTCCGAACTTTTTTTTACAAGAAAAACCCAATTTTTCTGACGTATACAATTGAAAGAGCTGTGCTGTTCCTGAATATGTACTGAATATAGTTCAGAATGAATTTTTGGTGTTACTAACAGCTCGAAATAAAGCATCTCCTCTTCAGAATCTGGGCATTTTTTCAAATTTTTTAAATTTACAACTCACAGACTCCTGAATCGATTCGGTCCTGAAAAGATGTTTGTAAAACAAATTTGAAATAACTTAACGTACTGCGATGCTCAAATATAGATAGTATTAAGCTACCTAACTGGATACACGCCTTCATAGATCACTTTGAAAATTTCTCTACTCATTAGCAGATTTTAAAATTTTTCATAATTCAATTAAAAATTTTTTCTACACCTCTCCATTGATCAAATTCAAAAATTTTTTAATATTCTTTGCGAATCTCTACTATCACACTCTCAAAGGAGAGATACTGAATTTTGTTTGGAAATCTACTCGGTTATATAAGCCTAGAATTTTTACTGTAACCTGCTAATTACAAATTCAAATAAAACATCAAAAAATAAGAAACCCATTTACTTAGGCAGCTCGACTGTAAATAGTGATAAATTTTAAATTCTGCAGCTATCCAGTTTTGCCAAAAAAATTTGGTTTCAGCTCAGTTAATGGGAAGGTTGCTACAAGTCGCTCACTCTCGGAGGTATCGGAATGGTCTGAATTTCAAACGATTCAATTTTACAGCAAGAAGTTTTACTCAAAATGTATGTGGTAGAGTAGTACAAACTTTCAAGCTATTGGGAAAAGAACATAGAAATGTTTTTTAGCACACCTTTTCCAAATTCCCCAAATTGATAAACTATAGCAACTACTGTGATGTTACGGTGATGTTAGAGAGAAAAGTGCAATTTTTTTCTCCCTCGTGCTTCCCAAATTCCAAGAAATTTTTGCAAAGCCATGTGCTACGAGCGTTTCAGTAAATAAAAAAGGTTATTCAAACAAAGTTCTTATCGCAACCTCGTAGAACATGGTAGCTCATCAAAGAGAATTGTACTATGCCCATCAAAGCTTTTTTTTCTCGTTGATTTGAAACTTTTCAAATATTCCCATATGCTTTTTATAAGCAAGAAGGTTGGATAAGATTTTTGTGGAAAAAATAATAATTACCATTACTCGATTTTTTCCTTTCCTTTCCTGCATCCCTAGGTCCCAGCAAGAAAGAAGAAATTGGAACTGAAAATTTATTTATTTGTTTATTTTTATAATGGAGGTGTTCTTATTATGACTGCCTCAATACGAACAATGTATAAGTTTTTTTTTCAATTTTGCCTTCATGACTTTTTACAAAATTTGAATAAGCTCACCCAAAACCAATTTTTGACGTCTGAAATGGTTAAAGCCACGCCTAGCCGCCATCAAAAACACAAATGGCCGGAACGTTCACACTCTGAGAGCAAATTTGCTTTATGTGTGACTATGCTATGACCTTAGCCCTCTCCGCTTTTGATTTGCCACGAGATATTCATAAAATGCTTTGCACGATATTCATACATCATCTGACTCCGTCCCCTCCCCCCCCCCCCCCACCTTCAAGCTCTCAAGATACAGTAGTAATTTCGCTCTTCGTACTCGTAGGTGGCAGTCAGAACTTTGCAATATTTGTCCTACTACGAAAAAGTTGCGTAATTTGTGTAAAATGGCGTCATTTAGTTATTCTGTGTAAGTCGAGTACTTTGGCTGCTTTTCAGCACATCATGTCACCTAAATGTCGCTTCTAGCTTTTCAACAAACATTCAAAAAGCACTATTCTAGATATATTCTTGCCCTCAAATCTAGCCATAGACAGTAAAAGAATTATTTTGGCTGCAGATCTTGATTTATAGATTAATTTTTAGAAAATTAATATTAATTAGGCCCATGCTTTAGTAAAACTGGTCGAGACAACTTCAAATGATAGGCTGAGAAAACTTTTATCAATTTCAGCAGGAAAGTTTTATCAATTTCAGCATAAATTTTGCCTTTGCATCAATTGCCAATCAACAAACGATTTCAAAGTTATAAACCAATAGTTTCGTATAAAAATGCAGGAGTACCGTAAATTGCAGCTTTCTAACGAAAAAGGGCAGTAAAATTGCTGAAGTTTCAGAACGGAAAATTTATATGAAAATCAAGGAAGTCTTGCAACCTGCAGTAATTGTTGAAAAAGCAGCTAAATTATTTGGTTGAGTGGCGAAGTCGTCTGACAATTGAAATACCAAACCTAAATATAATTTCTTCTTTCTTCTCTTTTTCCTCACATATTATGTAAGCGTCTCAGAACCTTTTCCTCTTTGTTTATGCATGCAGTGAATGCTATAAATATGCAAAATGTTAATGAGCTAGATCTAATTTATCTGTTGATGACAATATGTGCGGGGGTCTTATTCACCAAATGACAGAGAACAGAAATTCATCCTTTTGAGTGCTTACGGTGGAACTGAAAAGCTTCCAAAAGCAATGCTTCCAGTCTAACTGCAGAAATATTTACTTATTCGTTTATTTATGTATCAATCACACACTTAGTTACAATGTGCCATCCATAGAAGAACGAGATATTTTCTTCTAGAACTTTTTTTTATATTTGTTCAAAAGATTTTTTCGCTTTAAATCCAGGAAACATAAATCAAAAATTTACTCAAATTTCACTGCTTATTGCATTGAATAGACACGTGATTTGATTTTTTTCGAGTTTATCAACTTTCGCAGATTGTTAGAATTCGGGTCATCTACTAATTTTTGAATAGGTTCAAGGGGACTACCCAGTATTAGTAATTCAGAAAGTAAGGGCAAAAAGTGTAAAGATCAGCTGATCAAGCACTTTTCACTATTCTTTGCATTCCTTTTCAACATAGTAAGAATTATTAATACACTTTTGATCATTAGCCTTTAGTCTTTCACGCGTAGGCGCGAGGAGTACATAGGCCAAATGGAACCTATTGTGAAATCTCGTAACGAATTAGAACTCGAGACTAAATGTACTAATAATCCTCGTGGTAATTAGAAAAGGATTATATAGCTAACGCGGTGCGAAATCACAACTGCTAAGATTATCGCTTCTCCTAAGAAAAGCAAATGCTTCCTTTAGAATAGCCATCTATTGTTGATTTTTGCTCCCTTACAATATTAGGCTGGATAGTTTTGCATCAAAAATTAAAACTCGTTTAAAATCTGTTTAAAGACATTTTTCAAATAACTTTATTATTTTTCAGAATATACGAAATGTTGTGGTTTATTATACACTAGCTAACATACGCGGCTTCGCGGCACCTGTGTAACCTTTGATTCAAATGGTTTGGCGGCTGGAAGGCGGGGCTCTGTCGCCGCTCGCTTACGCGACGCGGTCTGCGTCTCACTCGTTCGCGTTCTTCTGATCATTCTTTAGCCTTAACTAGGTCATGAAGCTCCGCCTTCCAGCCGCCAATCCAGTTGAATCAAAGGGTATATGCTATGATAAATATCATAACATGTTTAAGGTTGGAACAAGTATTACATTCCTCCATAAAAGTTCTCTTCTTGTATTGGCGAGGATCATTCCGTGAGGTTACCGTAACCTTACAAATGAGAAATAATGCATGCAAAAAAATTTCTACTCTCCCCCCTTTTCTAGATCATTCAGATATATCTGTAAGTTTGCCCTTTATATAACTACCGTAATCTTTACATGCAATCAGAGAAATTGGCAGAACAATGGCCTCATTTATACTTCATATCAAATTTATATAATGCGAAAGACATCCATAAAAGGAAATTACGGGAAAAGTGGCTACCTTGTCAATCATCCACAAAACAACAATCATCTCTGTTGCTCATCTCTAAAGCAACGAACGTTGACATTTCTCAAAACTTGATGACATGGATATCTGCTTGAAATCAATTTTCAATTCGCTCAAAATTGTGCCAAATGAATCTGCAAAGCATGTAGTTTTCCTTACGTATCAACGTAACTTATACCATTTTTATCATATTAGTGGAGGTCCTCTCTTTAACAACTTAGTCTACTACTGTTCGAAAACATCCTTCACGGTAAGTTTTTTCCGTCTCCTCCCTTCTTTTCTTTTCTTTCAGCTTTAAAAAAAATGCATCTCGGAAAAGTTTATGTATACTACCAATGGCAAACTTGATCCAGTTCTATACAAACGGGTCGATCTCTGGCTTGTGGTTACGTTGAAATTCCACCCTCATGGTTCACACGACCCACTAAGTGCTTCCTGTGAAGAGTGAAAATTTAGTACAAAGCCAAATTTAGATCCACTCTCAGTCGGACCCTGATTTCATTGAAATGTTCCAAAGGCTTGACCCTTCATTCCTTATTTCTCCATCTTTTCTTTTTCTCCCTCCACTAGATGTCTTTATAGAATCGGAAAAACAGCTTGCTAATTGAGAGCATATATCATATTACTGTTTTTATATCCTTTCTCCATATATGTCAGCTAACTCATTCAGCCTTGATGACCGCTACGCTATGGCTCATAAAGCTTTTAGTGCTTCTTATGGTTCCTTGCTTTGTAGAGGAAACCTTTCCTTAACGTTGAGCATAATTCTACCTTCAGCAAAATCATTTACTGTTTTCTGTCAAGCGAGTAAGGCTGATGACAGCACTGTGCCAGCCCCGTGCCAGCGCCGTTACAGCATCGTGTTAGCCGTGCTCTTTGATAGATCGGTGCCTCCACGCAGATCTCGGCTATCTATCCCATCTCAACTATCTATGACATAAATTTTTGATAAAGCTCAACAGTTCAGAATCTTGAAATTCAATCCCTTGAAAAATTTCAAAAAAAGCGGACGGTACCACTTTCGCGAGGAAAAAGAATGGTTTGGAAACGATTGCTGCTACAAACTTTGCACTTTTTAGCGTAGCAAAAAGGAAGTATCAAATTTCACAAGTGCATTCAATTTCTTTGCAGAATAGTTGCAGCTTATTAGCCTTACTAGTAGTAGTAGTAGCACTCCGATCGTTGTGTAAAGAAGCTTTCTTACACTTGCACTAGAGATCAAACAAAGATAAGCATCTAAGAGTGTACACATCTGGTTGCATCCTCCTTCTAATTAATAGTTTTACTTTGAGATTGGCACATGAGTTTTGCAAATTTCGTTACTTTTCTCTCTCTGATTCTTATTTTTGGGGATGATTCAGATTAGGTATAGAATACAAATGTGCGCAAGCTGTTTGATTTTTGACGGCATAGAGATAATCTACCATCTTTTCGAAAGATGGTCAAATTCGAAGTTTTAAGGGTCGGAAAATCAAAAATAAAGCCGTTCTTAGTCTGAATCAAGCGCATCAAGCCGAAACTGTATAGACCATTAGAGATTCCTCTAAAACGACTGGGTACGTGAATTTTCGATTTTTACCAACTTTCGGAAAATGGTAGAATTTTTTCTACTTCGCTGTCAAAAATCAGAATGCTTGCGCATATTTGTAGCTTACTACCTAATCTACACAATGCCCAGAAATGAATGCGTTATTCAAAAAGGAACAAAAATTGCAAAATTATTGCAAAACTTATGTGCCAATCTATTATCATAATTGCATTATCCCCAGTCGGCTCTCTCGTCCAGTATACCGTAATCTTGGACGCTAGCCTGGTCAAGGGTTTTTTGGATCCTCCTGTCTGCGTTTGAAGTATTGACGAAAAACTTTGAATAGCAGAACCACAAATCATGCTTAGGTAAGCAGGCCCAATGGCTGAAATTGCATGTGCAAAAATAGTATTTCACAAAATTTTGCGAAATTGCCATAAGAAAAACATCAATTTACTGGAAAGGCTTTTCATGCTATTTTCTTTAGCGAGATGGCAGTTTTAGACTAAAATCCTGGGTGGCCTAGGCTTTTCAGGAAATTCCAAGCAGTTTGGCACCAAATAGTCATTTCTTCACTAAAATGCAGCAGAAATTTTTTCTTGATTGCGGAAGTTCCGGGTCAGTTGTCTGAGTTTTATTTTGCGTGAAAGAATCCTCACATGCAAATGCATGGCTTAGCCATTCAAGAAATTTGTAAATGCCATTTAGCGACTTTTCATTCATATTCCAAACTCAAAATCGCGAATTTCAACGTAATTCAACGTAAAAAATTGCAAATTAAGTTAGTGAAGAGCAGAACTTTTTTGCTTTTTAGGGAAGCGAAATTAAATCAACTCGAAGTATGCAATAAACAAAAAATTGGTTCGGGATACAGAACATAATTTGTTTATGAACATATGGAACACATTAGCGCGAATTATGTGAGAAATGCTCACATTCTTAAGTAGTCTATGTCCAGTATCGAACAACATTGGTTGTTTTCATCAATTTTATTCCTCCATCTTGCTTTGTGCTATTTGCTTTAAATTTTTAACGCACTTATTTGAAGACATTCTAGGGTTCCTTCCCCGTTCTGGTATTTTCTTCTTTTAACGACCTAAATGAAAGAATTGAATAAATTCATAGAGACAGTAAACTTTTATGCACTACTTTTTCGACTGTTCAATACAACGAGTTTTTAAACTTACTAGTGAACCAGTAATTAAAGGTGCTAGTTTGCATCCGCTCGCTTCGGGACCACACCGCGCTTTCCCGCTATTTGCGGATTTTTGAAATGAGTTAATGATTCCTTATATCTTAGATATGGAATGTTTTGGAGGTTTGCTAATGTATCATAAGCTTGATGAAATTCGTCCAAACAGAATTACGATAGCTATAAAAATTATATTTGCTCAGACCAACATTATATGCCTGCACTAATGATATAAAACCTAATTTTGTTTGGTTTATTGGCTAATCCAGCCATCAAACCCATTTAGTTTGTCTAAATAAAGCTTGTGCACGTAATTTTAAATCGACAGAAGACTTAGAAAAAATTCTTCTATTCCATCTCGAGCGGAGATGTAAAGAAAACATTTCAAGCTAATGCACCAGCATAAATACAACAAAAATTCTTATTTTTGGCGAAAGTGGAATTATACCGAGGGTTTGTAGGGGGGGGGGAGGGGGGGGGGGGGTAGTTAGATTTAAGATACGTTGGTTATTATTGATCATGTTAGCTTATGCTAATTTTACTGTAGGGAGAGTTTTCAATGGCAAGCGAAAAGAAAGAAAAAAACATTCTATGTAATACTAAGTTTAAATGGCCTAAAAGTGACAGCGAAGAAGATTTTCGATCTAGAAATGAAAAAGCAGAATTTTCTCTCCATTGGGCGTTCTTAATTCTGATCTCCTCCAAATTCATGAAACTGCTGTTGAAAAGATTTCGGTTCTCAAACGTAAACAGTAGCTTTTATATCTCTTTTAAAAGAAGTTTGCGCCAAATTGATAATGGATATAGAAATTTTTTCTTTTTTCAGTGTTATTATATTTGTTTTGTAATCCAAATAAAACTAGTTTGAATGAATGCCAAATCGTGCACCTGCGGCTTGCAGCCACGGTATTTCTCTTTCTATTTTTCATTCTTTTTGATACTATCATTGAAACTAATAAAACTAATTTGCTGTAAATTTAACTGTACTTAATGCCCCTATTAGGCATTATTTTATATGGAAGCAATGCTAGCTCAGCTTTGATTATCGTTGGTGGTATCTATTTGATTAGCTATGATGAGTCCAATCTGATGTCAATAGAGTAGTTTATATCATTTTTGATCGATTGAAAAACTCATTCCATAGGGATGTTCAACAGTGCACGTAAACTGCCTCTTCTTACTTGAATAAGGTAACATCATCAGAAATATCTTGGCCTTTTTGCACCGCTAAAGCGTGCTCACACTACGTTATCCTTGCGAAGCGACCGCGTCTGCCAAGGATTACCCTTTTTTTGAAATGGTTGCTCAGCACTCACCAGGTTATATCAAATCAATGTACAAAAAATTGTTTTAGAGGCAACCTTGGTTACGGTAGCATACGGTAGTGTACAGTGACGCCGTTAGTCGAGTTTTTTGGCTTACACTAGCGTCTAGATATTTCGTTGCTCTTATCTATTGTTCATGATTGTATAGCTGCTGAATGTTTTGTCATTTGTAGACCTCTTAGGACTTCTGAATCGATCAAATTCGCCCATCGAAAATTCATGTCTATCGAATTTTCTCAACTAATAACAAAACACAACTGCACTATCTATATTACTGTACCACTAACAGAAAATTTTCATACGATCGCCAAAATGTGCTTATTTTGTTTCAAATAGGGAATGCTGCCCAGTTCGAATACTGGAAAAACAAATACTTTGAGTGAAAGTACATAACTTTTAGCACTTGAGATTCTTAGGATTTCTTAGTCGATGAAGTCTGCACAGGAAAATTATTACTAAATTACTCATCGATGACTTCCCCTAAAATAGATAGCGAGATTTTTATAATACAAATCAAAATTGGAGATTTTGTTTCCATCTGAAGTTCAAAAGCGTTTGTATCAATGATGGAAATTTGAGTTGCTTCCTAAAGAAATTTTATTGCGTGGCCGTATAAAAAATTTGGATTTTGCCATACCCTCCCCACCCCCTCTAAACCAGTATCTATAAAAGAGAATTGCACCTTTCTTAAAGTGTTTCCTGGGTCTAATTTGATTAGAGATTATATCTCATTCCCTGCAAAATCAGTGCTCG
This sequence comes from Cylicocyclus nassatus, assembly GCA_958299035.1. Taxonomy (NCBI): domain Eukaryota; kingdom Metazoa; phylum Nematoda; class Chromadorea; order Rhabditida; family Strongylidae; genus Cylicocyclus; species Cylicocyclus nassatus. Next base: position 4,839,385 of record CATQJL010000112.1, on the reverse strand, counting down.
TCCGCATGACAACTCCTAATATGAAGAATAATGTGCAAAATGTACTCTTCGTGCAAATTGGAACACCTGAAATGCAGAATGCAAGATTTTTCTGATTGAATTTTAATATGTTCAACTAAATGTCTTAAGTGGATCTAGTTGTGCAATTTCTTATATGAAATGCCTTCTAAGAATGTTTTGCTAAGTGAAATATGATCACATAGTTGCGTAATTTCCTCCCTCTTGTATGTTTGATAGGCTCGTATCACTTTTCATGCTAATTTAGGAGCACAGTGTTTTGCAATTTTTATCTCATAGCTGCTGGGTCTAAGCCTTTTATCTTTATCTTTTTAGTCTCTTAAAGGCACCGCCCACTTTAAGCAGAGGGTTTTGAGCTTTTGGCAGCATATGAGATTAGGGCCCCCCATCAAGCCAATGCCCCAATGCCCAAGTCGCAGCGCAAAATGTCGCTTTGGAAGCGATAAAATCGCTTCGGAATAACGAAGATGCTTGAGGACCTGAAGACGGCACCGCCCCCTCCAGTACTGCCCGCCCATCTGATCACCGTTACGGAAAGCCGCCTCGAAGAATTCGAACAGGGTTTTTTGAATATCTTGCAGTCTTGCGCTCCCATACGTAGAGTTATAAGCGAGTCACATACCATTCGAAAGAGTTCTTCACGCTCTTTCAAGGAGTTTATTGAATACATATTCCTTCCTTTTATTTTGAGATAAAAAAGCAAAAAACTTGAAAAATTGCGGATTTTTGGCGCAATGAAAATCAAAAAATCATGTTTCAATCTGTATTCTTTGAAGATAGGAGAAATTTGAGGTAAGCAGCATATGGATGGATAGAACATAAGAAGCTCTATCAGATGGTGGCCAGAAAACATGCGTTCACTTGCAAAGAAGTAAATAACACGCATCTTTGTTCCCAAACCTGCCACTGAGCATATCTCCTGACCTCATGCGTTACGGCCAGCAAGCCACAGTGGGTTCGGTGACTGCAGCTTCACCCATTGCAGCAGTGGTCCCTTGGATGGTTTCGCATGTTACACTGCGCAGATACTGCTACAAGTTCCTAATTTGTCGAAGTGATTAACTTTGCATTTCAGCAACTATAAGGGCTGTTAGGTATGTAAACGACCTTATATAGGTTCTTTGTAAAAGAGAATAATATACTCTAGTATCTATCGAAATTAGAAAGTTTGATCTCTTTTCTTTTTTGAGAAATTTACAATTATTCTCAAGGTGTCACATTTTTCACCGTTCACCCTAATATTATTGAAAGTCATCTGAGATATTTTTGGGCAATTAGCGAGAAGGAAGAGGGGGGGGGGGAAGAGTCACGAAAATGATCAGTAATTAGTGACTCTGCTGCGCTCCTCAAATTTTTTTCGAGAGATGCATCTCAATGTAATTTCAGGCTTATATTCCTAAAAAACCAAAGGGTTGAAAAATGGTATTGCGGGGGCTACTTTCAGACCTTTTCTAACATAAAGACTATGATTTTTTTACGAGTCACCCAAAAATTTTCCCTTATAAGATAACACAAGTCGATTGCGTAGTCTGGTAAGTATTATGGACCATATTTATTTATCCCTGAGTCTCCCCTCCCACTCTGCTTTCTCGGCGGCATTGCTATTAGGTTGTCAAGAAAATAATGTCGGTTTTTATTTGCTTGCTCTAACGGGAAGGATACTCGGTCGAAGTGGCCATTTGGAATGAGCTGTATATTAGGAAACCGTCCTCCGTAAGACAAACTCAAAATTACTTTCGCTAGGTGCCGAGCGGTTTTGTGGGGGGAGTTACGAGGCGATTTTCCTTCGGCGCAGCTAGCGCACCCAGTGATGAGCGAGGCGCTAGAATAACGCAGCAGTGGCGCAGTGGCAACGCAGCGGACTACGAAGCAGATGGTCGAGGGTTCGAGCCCTGTTGCTGCTATTTTGTTTTGCAGTTCTGTAAAAAGTCTATTGGGTGACAGCAAACGAGAAATACTAGTTCTAGGCAGTTCAAACAAGCTATTTACTGCAAAAAAAGTCACTATTTCTACAATAAGCCATAATCTTTTACAGTATGTAAATCTGTGGAGGTTATGATGTCACAACAATGGGTTCAAATGATATATTAACATGTATGGAATACAACCACAAAATGCTCAAAGCAGAAGAGCTTCTCGCAACGCGCGCACTTGCAAAATTGCAATCGATTCACATCCCATTTATTGGCTCTTGATTTGAACTTTACCTTGCATCATAGGGATTCCATCCTTAAGATCTTATCGCTCATTTACACACAATTTTGCTCGATTCAAAAATTTGCTTTCATACCCATGGATGCAGACGGATACATTTACAACCCCCCGGCGAAATCGAGTCTCCTATTCAGTACTGTTTTTCACCGACTTTGATAGGCAATTGTGAAGCTGCTGATTGTCATTGTTTTATTTTATCCGATGTGCGCGCTGCGAGAAGCTCTTCTACTTTGAGCATTTTGTGATTGTATTTACATGTTAATATATCACTTGAATCCCTTGTTGTGACATCATAACCTCCACAGATTTGCATATTTTAGAAGATTATAGCTTATTGCAGAAATAGTGGCTTTTTTGCAGTAACCAGCTTGTTTCGACTGCCTAGAAATAGTATTTCTCGTTTGCTGTCACCCAATAGACTTTTTACAGAACTGCAAAACAAAATAGCAGCAACAGGACTCGAACCCTCGAACATCTGCTTCGTAGTCTTCGTCCCGCCTTCCAGCCGCTAGCCAATTGAGTTAAAGGGTAGATACTTATTCATCCATATCTTGCAGAACCGCTTTATATTAGGTTGTCAAGAAAATAATGTCCGTTTTTATTTGCTTGCTTTAACAAAGCAACCAGACTCAACCCAACAAACGGTAAGGGATACTGTTCGATAGAGCAAAGCAAGCTCTACAAGATGGCACTCATGTTTTTGCGCCATGCTCGATCCACGGAGAGTTCGAACTCAAAATCTAAAGATTTCCAAATGCCCAAAAAATCGAAAAAATCAGATCTTCGTCGAAATAATTTCTACGGACCTCCCACTCGCTCACATCAATACTATCGATATCTGATATCCATATGTGCGATTGCCGTATTTTTTCCTTGACTAGAAACTGAGAAAACGAAAATTTCCCTGATTTTCTCAAAGCAATGCTGAGCCGTTTTTGCATATGTAGTTCTATACTACGAGCCTAGGTAAGCATAACTGTAGGTTTTCAGCCTATTTCGAGCGGTACTTTTCGAGAAATTTCGATTTTAGCACTGAAACTAAAACGAAAAAATCCGAATTCGTTATTTTTCGAAAACTACCGCTTGGAATGGGCTGAAAATCTACAGTTATACTTACCTAGGCTTGTAGTATAGAACTACATATGCAAAAACGGCTCAGCATTGCTTTGAGAAAATCAGGGAAATTTTCGTTTTCTCAGTTTCTAGTCAAGGAAAAAATACGGCAATCGCACATATGGATATCAGATATCGATAGTATTGATGTGAGCGAGTGGGAGGTCCGTAGAAATTATTTCGAGATCTGATTTTTTTCGATTTTTTGGGCATTTGGAAATCGTTAGATTTTGAGTTCGAATGCTCCGTGGATCGAGCATGGCGCAAAGACATGAGTGCCATCTTGTAGAGCTTGCTTTGCTCTATCGAACAGTACCCCTTACCCTTTGTTGGGTTGAGTCTGGTTGCTTTGTTAAAACAAGCAAATAAAAACGGACATTATTTTCTTGACAACCTAATATAAAGCGGTTCTGCAAGATATGGATGAATAAGTATCTACCCTTTAACTCAATTGGCTAGCGGCTGGAAGGCGGGGCTTTGTGACCTATTTAAGGCCACTCGCGCCCGCTACGCAGTCTGCGTCTCTCCCGCTTTAGTGGTCTCTAATCATTACCTACCTTAATTAGGTCACAAGCCACGCCTTCCAGCCGCCAAGCCAGTTGAATCAAAGGTTACATGAGTGCATGTTTAGAGAAAGTAAAGAGTGTAGGGTGTTTCAACTGTCAAATAACTCGCTCCGCTGAACTTTTTTTAGTTTCTCATTGTGAGGAGTCGCGTGGTTTCCCGCGACGTGTGTGTGTGTTAAATTCGTGAATGCAAATTGAAATATTTGTTCAGCTGCGTATTTGTTCGTGATTTCGCTGTGGTTCCCGTAGTCATATGTACACGACACAATTGTACGGATAATGTCCTCATTATTATGTAATTTCTGCGTTAGGGTTGTCTAATGGGGCTGTTCTTGTTTTGTGGTAATATCAATTTATTGGCTTTTGATCTATCGCTGATTTTTTGCTCACAAGTGCAGCAAGATTTTGACCCAGCGGTGTACCAAAAATCGGAGAAAAACGTTGAAGTTTTCCCAGTCTATCGGTGCTGTTTTTGATCCATATGCAGTAATACTTTGATTTCTTGACCCGTCGGTATACCGATTTGGTTCACCAGTGTACCAGTTTTGGTCCACGCAAGTTACAAATCTTGAGGTTTAGAAGTTTCTCGTTATTATCAGGTTGTCCCATAAGTTCCGTCCGTTTAAACTTTCAATCGCAAAAAGTCATGAACTTCATGGTTTTAGATATGTTGCAAGGTACCATTTGATAGAGCAAAGCAAGCTCTACAAGATGCGCTTCTCGTGTTCGCATCATTTCAAATCCATCTCGAGTTCGAAGCCAAAAACCAAAAAGATCCAACCGCCCGAAAAATAAAGAAAAATTCGCAACTCCGTTTAGAAATTTCTAGAAATTTCCTAATTTGCTCACAGATACCCTATTCATATCAGACATTTATATATATTGTTGCTGTATTTTTTTCTTAAATAGAAATTGAGAAAAGGAAAATTTTCATGTTCTTGCCAAATTGATGCTGTGCCGTTCTCACACTAGTAGTTATATACTACAGACCAGTACAAGTACAGACAAAAATTTTCAGCGCTCTACAGGCTTTAGTTCTTGAGAAACATCGAATTTAGCTTCGTAAAGTCGGGTGTCCCGTCTTAAAACGATTATTTCTCGAGAACTAAAGCCTGTAGAGCGCTGAAAATTTTTTTCTGTACTTGTACTGGTCTGTAGTATACAACTACTAGTGTGAGAACAGCACAGCATCACTTTAGCAAAAACTTGAAAATTTTCGTTTTCTCGATCTCTATTCAAGGAAAAAATACAGCAGCAGTATATGTAAATGTCTGATGTGGATAGGGTATCTGTGAGCAAGTTAGGATTTTTCTAGGATTTTTCTAAACGGAGTTACGATTTTTTCCTTATTTTTCGGGTGGTTGGATCTTTTTGGTTTTTGGCTTCAAACTCGAGAGGATTTGAAATGATGCGAAAATGAGAAGCGCATCTTGTAGAGCTTGCTTTGTCTTATCAAATGATACCTTGCAACCTATCTAAAACCATGAAGTTCATGACTTATTGCGATTGAAATTTTAAACGGACGGAACTTATGGGACAGCCTGATATAATGGTTGATGGGTTCATCTGTTATTTATTGATCTTCTTTCCAAGAGTAAACTCGACTTTTTGCTACGGGTGTCCCTATTTGTTTGGTCCCACCGTTGTTGAATCGAGAATAAAAGTGAATTTGCGTTAAGTTGCCTATCAAAGGCAGCGGCTCGGCAGAATTTGCTTTTCCAAAATTTCACCTTTTCGGGGCTTTCTCGCCATGAGAAACCCAATCTGGGCTTTTCAGCGCATGGCGAAAATAAACTTTTTCAGAAACTTTCTAGGTCCGCATTCAGCGGAGAAGTGGGCGGGACTTGGCACGGGGAAGGCGGGACGCAGCTTATCCCGGCGTATCTTCACTGTACTCGGATCTGGAAAGCTTGAAAAAAGCTAATTTTCGTTACTTTCTGGACTGAAAAGTCCAGATATGAGTTTCTCATGACCAGAAGGCCCCGAAACGGTGAAAATCTGGAAAACGAAATTCTGCCAAGCCGCTGCCTCTAAGGCTAATTCTCACCCTACAGGAAAAATTAATTCATTATTTTTCGACTTTCCTACCAACTTTTCAGTCCACAAGGTTTTTGGTCGACAGGTCTCTCAAAACTGGAAATAACAAAATGAAATTCACGGACATTAGTTGATGAGTTGAAATGGTTTTATTATATAGAGGAATCAAACTCTAAACATTTTTCGATCCACAAATCTCTTACTTCTTGACCCTCTTTTGGGCCACGGGTGTCGCGAAGGTCCTCGGGTGGCTCAAAATTGAATTCGATGACAGAGCTTTTCAATCCAGTTTCTTGGACAATTTTCTTTTGAGTAATTCTATCAAAAAATTTTTCCAACATCTTTTGGTCCTGCTCCAGTTCTGGTCCAGGGTGCGCTAGATTTGAAAAAGTAGTAAAGTTTTTCAACTTAAATTCCAATTAGTGGTCTCCCTCCGAGCTATATACGCTCTAAAAACACACACAGACACTTCAAACATGATTCTCTTGTCTTTACACCTCGGCTTAGTGTTTAAATGTTCGCCAATGACATCACCATTCATTACCATATGACTAACAGACTGGGAATGGTGTACTTAAACCCTCAAAATGTGCTTTAACCTCGGAATTTGTCCATGTTCACCCGACCGTTTATCTAATTCTTTTCCAACCCCTTTCTTTCCTGGTTTCCTCTACCAATCGCGCAAAAGCCCTATGATCACCAGTGTCGGCTAGAGTAATGCTATTCATTATGAACGAAATTAGTTATGTATGACTTCATCAGTGTTTGCGTCGAATTCTATTGTTTTCATGTTTCTCGATACATTGTCTATTGTTTGACTATGCGATCTAGGGTTGAGTGGAACTTGGTCTCAACCGTGGTGAAGTTTTGTAAGAGAAAACTCGTCCAAAAAATAAACTTCAAACAAAAGTGTCAAAATCTCTTGACAATACATGCTAATCAACTGGTTTATAGCCGTATAAGCAGTGAATTTACCTTGAAAGTTTGAATAACGATTTACTGGCAAGGCAAAAGATTTTATTACTGCAAAATCGTCTGTCAATGTAAAATTAATATTCGAATTGTTAAATTCGAATCTTTATGACGGTAGAAAGACTAATATTCAAATAAAAGTTTCTCCTGCATATAAATTTAAAATAGCAGTATTGGCTCTCTCCCTTCTCCGTAGTGAGATAAAAGTGAACAAAATTATTGGAAGTCATTGAGTATTTACCACCTTTTATTTATTTATCTATTTTGTACATCAGGGTACGCCAAAAATCAAAAAAAAAACAAAAACAAAGTATGCAATGTATTTTCTTTGACTTTCTTTTTTTTAAATTTCCCTTTCAATTGAAATTCAGCAAACATAAATACATATCCTCCCATCATATTTCCTTACACTGAGATAATTGACATATATCCTCATTCTTTTTATTTTTTGTTTTTGTATGATTGACTGCGCATGACATTAGCTGTCACATCTCATCTCGTTAAGCTTCAATCAAATCTTACATTTTCTCTGAACGCAGTGATCCAAGAATGAAAAATGCTCTTCGTGTCGTTTAAGCAGTCGTCAAGGTTTTCTTCACTTTGGAAACATCTAGAAAATCTGAAAGTGACATTAAGCTGCAGTGAAACTTTGATGCAGTTTCTCCTTATGTTTGAGAGAGCTCCAAACTTACTTTGGTTTCTTGAAACTAAATTCTAGTAATTATATGGATTTTCTTGACCCACGAATGATCTCTCATACACTTTAGTTTTATATACATATTCTTACCAAATTTTGTGAATAAGCATGTAAAAATTGCGTGGTTTTTTGATTATTTTTATACCAAGTTGCGGATACCTTGAAAAGGTTTTAAATGCACATCCTGAAATCTCGTGTGCTTTTCGTTTGTGAGAGATGCATTAATAGCAAGTCAATATCCTGAAAATTTCCACAAATACTTCCAGAATCGAATGTCAAGTTTTACTGATTAATAATTACGCCTGAAATTTCAAATATGGAGTACAAATTACGATTTTGAATGTTTTTGCGGAAAAAAGTTTGATTTACTAGCAAGCAATATATAAAGCAATATATACAGTATAGCAATATATACAATATATCTCCGGGTTTCTCGATCGCCTCAAAGTTTTATTTTTGTCTTAGAAATCAAGCAAACTTCGTAATCCATCCTAGTTTTTATTGTCTACATACATAAAGATTGTCACGAAAAACTCTGGTTAGCTTTTATCCCATTTTCTTTTTATTTTTTCTGAATTTTTCACTCCTCGATTTTTTTGAACCTCCAGTGCGTCTGCATTCGTGTCTATATGATCGCAAATGATCGTAAACAAGTCTCAGTTCTCGTCCTTTCAGATAATTGCTGCGAGCTTTGCGCAAAACTCTCAAATTGCTCGAGTTTTTATGTCTTATTTATGGGTCTTTTACTCCACCGCTTCCCTCCCGCCCCTTTCTTTTCCCTAGCCCGGCTGCATTTCGTAAATGATTTTGTCCTGGAAACAACTAACATAGTCTTGTCATTCCTTTTCCACAATTGGAAATCAAAAAATACTTTATTCTTTTCAATTTCTGCCATTATTTCGAAAGGTATGTACATGCCATCTGTCTGGTAAACCATCTGATGTTGTACTCTGTAATGTACATAGAGCAGGTGAAAAGGAAATTCGAGAAAACGTATGTTCAGCTTCTGTTTGCTCATGTGAGACGAACATAGAGCTCGATCCGTAGAAAAAAACTTCCTGTTTGCTTCGAAAAGATTCTTTAGTTAACTTTGAAAAGCTGATGTATGTGAGAGTTTGACATTTGACAGCTGACAAACCGTCCTAATTCGATTTTTCAAAATTTTTGTTCTAGATTGCGAAATTCATAAAAACCAGTGCTATATGTTGACTGTACTGTAATTGGTCTATGACTTCTGACTGTGCTGGAATCTTCAAGTGATTCAATGGGTTTTCATTTAATCACTCAAAAACTACAACACAGTACCGTGTTGACTGCTTCGAAAAAATTGAGTGCAATCTGAAAATTTCAGAAACTTCGAAACAGGAGATAGATCGACCTTCTTGAACCTGTATTATGATTAATGTAACATTATTTTAGCATTTTGTATGATGAATTAGTGATATTCATGATTAGTCTTTTACAAAAAAATATGCTTAAAGTCAAGGGGAGAGGAGCGAAATTACGGTAAGTAGTAAGCTAAAGTACGTGCGAAAAGAGAGCGACTAGATGCACCGCCCATTACAGTATTGCTCACGATATCGTGCCGGGACCTGACCTACCAATCACTAGACTCTGGAAGGAGCGTCTGTAACAAGAGCAAATTCCTCGCCAAGCCTTTCCGGAGTAGTATCGCTTAAACATGGAAAGCTAAGAATTCCTTTGAAAAAATTTTCACAGAGAAACAGTTGGATAGAAAATGGACTATACTTACTTATTGACTATACTTGGCAACATGTCCATAAAAAGACCTACCGGATTTATTCACTACCAGATTGTCAGATCTAACGCAATGCCGTTAGAGTACTACCTAGCAGCAAGTGATCCTTAATCCTCTAAGGACTTCTTTACTAGTCTATGGACATGGAATAATTTATCCACAGAGAACACTAAACGTTTCCAAGCCTCATAAATTATTAAGCACTTTAGTCGTTCATGTTTCTTTTCCATTGATCTACATTAGAGCACCATAGTTTAAAAAATTCAAGTGAAGGACTCAAATTTCTGGGTAAATAATTTCACTGTGTGTTTAATTTTTAGAATAATTGAAATTGAGAAGGGAAATTGAAAGGGGTTTGGGAGTAAATCGTATTTATAACGTAGGAGCAACGGTTGAAAAATATTTTCAGGGGGGATCGGAATAAACTTTCTACAAAACAACTTAGTAGTTTATGACATACTTAAGTAATCTTCCAAGTTAATTAGACCTTTTCATATGCTTTGCTATGAATTTTTCATGGGGGGGGGGGGGAGGGAAGCTTGAAGCCTCGATGGGTTATTTTTCAATGAGGAAAGGCAAATTAGGAAAACTTCAATTTTCTGCGCGAATATATTTCAGTTTGATTTTCGCATTTAATTAACTTCTCGTAAAATACCTGTGAATTTTAGCACTTCGGGTATTTCTTCAAATTCGGAATTCAATGCCCCCCCCCCCCGGGCCAAATCTCAAACTTCTTCCAACTCCGTTATTTTTCGCTTCGCCAGAACTTTTCGCGTGCCCATTGCTCGACCCTCACAATTTCATAATAGTCGTTATTTTCTCAATATATAATTCATGCCATAATTCACTACAATTATTTTCATCATAAATATGATTATCCCATAGATCTCTTACCCAGCACCATTTTTGCTGCCGACGATAGCCTTGTTTTGGTGTTCGGGAACATTCATTGCATACGAAAGTCTGTCTGTGACACTTCGTCTATAAATTGGAACGTTTAAAAATTTAAATTTTGCGGTAATCAAAAAGGGTGCTGATGTAAATGGTGCTCAGCTCACTAGTTTATAAATGCCACAGTGATATAACCTTTTGTTCGATTTTTTCTTACAAGACTTTCAATTTTTTTTGGGTTTATTGAGAAAGGCGCCCTTAGTAACTTGCGCACCTTTTCTCATTAATTATTCACCCCTCTCTCCCCCCCAATTTTTTCAATTTTCTCGTTATTGTAGTTATGTCGTGTGGTTAACACGACATAAATTGGAAGTGATTAGTAAAAGTCTGAATGGTCGTACTAGGAAGTGTAAAAAATTTCGGCTAATTAATCACAAAGACTGGTTTGAGGGGGGGGGGGGGAGAGCGGAATTCCAATATTCCTCCGCAAAAAAATATACGTGTTTTTGTTGCAAATTTCAGGCATAAAGAGTTCTTGGTCATTTGAGATTCTAGAAACGTAAATGATTCAATTCTGACACAGTAGATCCCCTTGAGTTACGGTGTTTTTTAGACAGAGGTAAAATTATGAGTTCCTCTGGAGCTTTAGAGTGCGGAGACCGCGAGAACTCAAATCTCTTAACGCCCTACCGTAAACCTACCGTAGCTGTGAATAAGGTGATACGTTGTGAAATGAGTTTTCGTATCTTTTGTGAGCTATTTTTCAACAGCACACGTAATTTTAGAATAATCTTTGATTCAACTGGCTTGGCGGCTGGGGCGGAGCTTTGTGACTTACTGAGGGCGCTCGCGCCCGCTACGCAGTCTGCGTCTCTGTCACGCGCGTGCTCTCTGATCATTACCTAGTCTTAATTAGGTCACGACTCCGCCTTTTAGCCGCCAAGCCATATGTGCCTGTTTTCCAGGATGTCGATGTTGCTGGAAATTGTTTTTAATAATTCTTTTATAATCTTCTCATTTTCTCCACCTCTACTCTAGAAGCCAAAGATTATTTTTTCCAAAAAATGCTGATCAATTTGACCAAAAACTGTATAATATTTACTCTTTCACCTTCAGTTTTCCCCCCATTCCCCTCCGTCTCTTCTCATTTTTACGCCAAAAGACCCAACTATCGTTTGAAAATTTTTCATACCCACGCTAGTGATCCGTTTTACGATCACTACTGTTTGCTCATTCAGCAGCGGTGACTGTCGGGAGTTATGTAATCACTTGAAACTGACTCTACTGACACAAGATCAGAGGCGGAAAAAATCGCAGAAAGCGATTTTTTTGCTGCAAAGCCTGAATTTTGGATTTGCAAATTAAATAGCACAAAAGAATCTTGGCGCACTCTGAATAAAACGAAATGACAGCCCATATTTTGCCCAGTGTTGATCTCTATGTGGAAATAATTTATGATTTATTGCAAAGCTTGGATTCTGCAGAATAATAACCACGTCATATATCTTCCAGCACATCTCTCCTAGCTTTTCCGCAAATGAAGAATATTTGCATATCTGCACCAGCAGCAATTTTTGGTCTATGCTCTCTTTCTCTACTTTTTTGTAGAAGCAAAAACTTAAAATGAGCTCGTATCCCATGAAATTTCCCATTCTATCTGTATAACTACAAGAGAAGTTCTCATAAGGCTGTGTTATTCAAAACTCCTTTTTTTTTGAATTTCATATCTTGGCTGCAAATTTTAAAAACTCTTCCATCTTTTTCTTCTTGCTTTCACTTTTTCAGATTATCTACTGAGGTTTATGTGCATCCGATCCACTTTTTTCCCCACTTTCTTGTTTTTTTTTCGGTTGTAGAAGTTCCTCTTCAAAACCTTTCCTTTCGCTTTCGAAAATATTCTAGAGCTTCTTCTGTGGCCTCCGATTTCCTTTTATTTATCTTGCCATTGTATTTCGAATGTTGAACTTCTAAAGCTCCTTTAACATTACGAAGTCCGATGAAAAAACTCTTCAGCTGTTCTTTTTTTTCGTTTTCTAATGTTGATTTAAGGCTTCTATGGTTTCAAAGATCCTATGTCTACGACTTTCTACCACTTTCTCTATCGAATTCTCAATCTGTCTTTGTAAAATGTCGTCTAGTCAATTAATCAAATATGTATGTGAGATTGTCCATTTTTGAGAATAGCTTCAAAGAAGAGAATTTTGAAATGGAAATATTATAATCTTCGCATTTGTCAGCACAAACCGCGTGAAATTCTGCGTGAAATTTCAGAAAACTGAATGAGTTCAATATGCATGAATGCGCATTCATATGTAAATGATGTAAAATGGTCTGTCTAGTCTGCAAATTCGGAGAATATGGTACATAAGAAAAAACTCGAGGAGCATAGTCTTTCTTTTTTGGAGACTAGCGAAACAGTAATTTAAAGGTGCTATTTGGAAGAGCGTTCGCTTTGGGACCCGCCGCGGTTTCCCGCTATTGGAAGATTTTTAAATTGAGCTAACGATTCTTTATATACTAGATACCAGCATATACCCTTTGATTCTATTGGATTGGCGATTGAAAGGCGGGGCTTCGTGACCTAGCTAAGGCCAGAGAGTGATCAGGGAGCACGCGCGCGAGAGAGACGCAGACTGCGTTGCGGTCGCGAGCGGCCTTAATCAGGTCACAAAGCCCCACCATTCAGCCGCCAAGCCAGTTGAACAAAAGGTTAACTGTTCCAATTCAAAACCTACTCATTTGGTAGCAAAAAAATCCGTATGTAGTGCTCTAATACTTTTATTCTAAATCATTTTACTCAATCCAAACTACATACACTTTCTTGCAGTAAAAAATGCAAACTTTTCAATTATTACTCTTTACTAAGAAAGCTTATTGGATGGAATGCCTTCTTATCCACTTTTAAGTGTTGTGTTTGCGCTACAGTACACCTACCGTACTTCACTGTGGAATTTAAATGTTAGTCTGGTCAACGTGACTAATTCCTCGGTGACAAGAAAGATGATGTTTCACTAAACCTTCTTTTTATGTGGTCTAGCTTTACATATCCTTTGGATCATATCGAATTTCCACTCAATTATTCGTTCTTGGAAAAAAATTCAGGTTTCCATAGGAAATCCATGTAATACGATATCTTGTGTGTCCTGAGTACGGCTATTCTATTTAAAAAATCATTTCAAATATTGCCGGAATGGAAGCAGATTTTATGGAGGCTTAGAGGATACGAATTCGTTAAAAAAGTTTGTAAACATAGATTATTTCAGTGAAATAAAAGAAGTTACTCGCATAAATTTTATGCAGAAACAGCGCCTCAAAATCTAAAACAGCCATTGCCATAGATTTTCCGATCTTCTCTTTCTATATGAGCAAAGTTTGTGTTTTTAAAAAATCTGATTCTTGCGAAAAATGCCAAAAAAAACAATCTCTTAGGAGAAGTGTTTTTTTGGCATTCTTTTTTTAAAAGTCTTGAACTTGAACTTTTAAAGAAGAACTCGATTCAGCTAGAACTTTGCTCATATAGAAAGAAAAGGTCAGAAAATCTATGGCAACGGCTGTTTTGGATTTTATTATACAATTCCTGAATTTTTAACCGACTTGCCTCAAATAATCGAACCTCAAGATATTTCAATTTTCTATTTTTATCTCTGCGACGAAAGCTCACAGGAGAGCAATCAAGATGCCACTAGAAAGCGTACGCTTTACTATTTCCATATGTATTTTTGTGTGTAAGATTATTACAGAACAAAAAAAGTTATAATTTTTTTGAAAATTTTGCGACAGAATTTTCGGACCAACCTGATATGCAGTCACTTCATTTCATATGATCATGTGTGTCATTGCACACACCGTTCACCTTTGGCGTCCCCATTTTGGATTCGTGGAAGAAACAAGCCTTCAGGTAAGTGTTTCCAAGGTGTTTTTAGCTTTTCTTTCCTTTTTAGCTATTAGTCACCTCAAATTGATGTAATCGATAACAATCAGTAAGTCTCTTGCGTTTTTGCGATTCCAACAGGATGAGGACGCCAAAGTGGACTGTGTGTGCAATGGCACACATGATCATATGAAATGAAGCGACTGTACTCCACCTATGAAGCATCGAAGAAAACTGGCACTTGAGTCAATTCTTTTGATCGCTTCTCCCTCCCTCCCTCCCCCCCCCCCCCTCCTTTGAACTCCGTTGCTCATCTTATTCATCGTTTCATTATTCATACAAGCTGAAGTGCACTAGACAGGTACAACATTTTGAAAATAATCTTGGTTGTAGAATTCCAGAGAAATTCCCTTAAGAAACTGCGTACAATACATTTCGTATTCCCTAGAAAATAATAGCATTGCCCACAAGCAATTATTCGGAGCTTGATTGCTAGTCTGGGCCTCATAGCTATACGTATTTTCTTCCTCATGAGTGATGTACTGGTGTAACAAAGAAAATCAGCAAAGGTAAACAAATGCGGTTGCAATTTCTCACACATCCCCAGTGGAGCTAGGCTTTATCACTGCAGTGTTCCGAGCACAGCTAATCATTTATTTATATATTTAATCAAAAATCCAAAAAAATCGAACTTGCTCCGTAGCATATTCATCAACGATCTCCTTATACTTAATCAGTCACAAAAAACTTTTTTGTTGAAAATCTTAGTTCAATTTCAGTATCCATAAGATAGCCATAACGATACCATATCAAAACAAATCGAAGTTTTCAAGAATATGTCTAATCTTCCCAATTTCACAAAAACATCTTTACTTAATTATTTGTTTACTTAAATATTTGTTTGTTTACTGTTTACTGATACATTCACGGTGCATCGAGGAAAAGAAAAAATATAACAAACATGATGCCAACCAGTCCCAAAATTTTATGGTTTTCTAATCTTATTTTTTTTTGAAATTTTTTACAAGTAGCTTTAAATATCATCTTATCATTGTTTCACTTTAAACAAACATGATACCAGCCAGATCCGAGCTTTTATAATTTTTTATTTTCTTTTTGCAAAATTTTTTAAACAGAAACCAGCATGTATATCATCTTTTCAACAATTCAATTTCAATTGTTATAGCAATAATTTTATTTTATTTCACTTCGTGGAATAAGTTTCCTTCGTAAGATTTATGATCTTTGTAGTTCTTTCCACTTCCCAAGAATTCTTTTGTCCATTATATCCATTTTCCCCATTCAAAGCTTGTCATCTCCCAAGGTATTAATGGAAACTAATGCGGAATGAAACGAGTACAAAAGATCGGGGATCAAAAACTGTCTATGGGATTACGCATTTCTTCCCTAAGATCTTTGCAAATGCATACATCACTTGCTAATCCCCCTCCCCCCCCCCGCTTATGTATTATCTGAGAATGGGCTCTCCAGCTGCTAGGATGCCATGATTCTTGATTGAGTTACCGTGATTGCTTTAGAATAATAGGGTAGTGCTTGCACTTCTGCAAAATCTAGTGCTCTTATGCTGATGAAGCGAGAAGAAAGTGCATATACCGAGTTTTTATCCTGAGTTCTTGCTTGCTCTAGATTTCGCTTTTTTCTTATGTAGACATGGGAAATAAAGAACTTGACTAAACAGAAAAAAATGCAATCGAATTGTTTGCAAGAGAATATTTTTCGTAAAAAAACAAAACCTGCGTGGGAGAGTGCTACCGTATACCCGCGGCAATAGGAATAAATATTCAACAGTCAATAATAACGATGTATAACTGATCTCACCGTATACCTACAGTATCATGCAGGAGTACGGTAGGTTGATAAACGGAAAAATTCCCTCAGCAGGCAGGAGTTTTCCCGAATTTATTATCATAATTTCTGATAAACGTTTCCATCTTCGCATCTTTGCACACTTCATTTTGTTAATTTAAATTTCATTACAATCAGTAATCCACCGTATACCTACCGTATTCTCACAGATTATATGATTGATATCGAAGACGTTGCTTTGGTGAGCCGAAATTCGTCGATTCCAGTACCGTGTATGTTGACTTTTAATGATAAATAGCTAGAAGTTTTACTTATCGATACAGTAATGTCATGAATAGTAATTCCTATCGTATGACTACCGTATCTCAACAGATTACGGTGGATTGTTATACGAGGAGGTTTGCTTTGGCATGCCAAAATCTTTTTTCAATTTTTACCATGACTGTAAATAAACATTTCTCTTAGATTCACACTTAATCGCAAGACTTTCTATTTCAAAAATAATAGTAAACAAAGTGAGTACAACAATTATCAAAGTGCTACCGTATATCTATCGTATCGAGGCATCGACTGTAGTTTGATGTATCGAAATACTCGCTTTTTGTTTCCGCTCTGAAAACTATAATTGAATCTTTCCATCTTTGTAATGGATTCAAACCTTATATTGATGCGTTCCCTGTTCCAAAATAATGAAATGTACATTTCAGTTGGTTACAGGCTGTCTCAATGTAGGTGTCAAAGCTCCAGCTGCTACGATCTCGCGCCCTCTCTTGGCTTTACGACGCGTTGGCGAACGTATCCTTATTCACTTTTCCATTACGCCAGCCTATGTCATAAACGAGGAAAACTGTCTTGAGGACCGTTCACGGTTTCGGCGCAAGAGGTGAGCGAAGCGGTCGCGGCGACTAGCTGCTGAAGCTTTGACACTCACATTGAGACAGCCTAAACTACGAGTAGCAGTAGTAATTACCTATACATTTGTATTCTTTTTATATATCTGATATTTGATATTTGATATTTGATATTTATTGCACATAAGTGCGCCATTCTAATCATAATGCATTAAGTGTAGACTATAAAAAACACAAAAAATCCAGTAGAACAGAAAAAAAAGGTTAAAACAGTACCACTACATATACCTAAAATATCTTGAACGGATTGCGGCAGCTTCATCTACCGAAAGGTGTGTGCTTAAAAAACCAGAATTTTATCGTTCCATTGTAGAAAATTTCAGCTAATCCTTCTTATGGAAGCAAATTTTATTTCTATGCTATTCATTCCAAAAAAAATAATTGAAAAGCTACATTTCACCTGCTCTTTCTGCGCGTACAAAGAGCCTTATTTGTGAATTCCTGAACTACGACAAATGCATTCGCTTGTCTAGACTTTGCCATCAAAGAGAACTCATTTGATAGTCAGAGAGCGAGTTATTAGTACGCCAGCTTGCACCTTTCCGACTAATTGTTGATCTAGAGACTTGCATTGTAAACAACGCTCTGTGCGGCTGATTGCTCATAATTTCATTCTTGCTCAAATATCACTGTCTAGCGCATATACTCCTACAACTCTGATCATTAGATGGTAATTTCTTTTCTAGATCTCAATGAAAAGTAAAAATTTAATAGTGAAATAATAAAGTAACAAATGGACCCTCAAACTAAATTATTGGACCTTAGTTAGACCTTGACTTTATTGTTCTAGTCTCTAGGACAGCACGATTGGGAAATAGCAAAAATAAAATTTTCAGGAAATGATAATCAATGAGTTAAAATGTTTGATTTAGTTGACAAGTCATTGGTTAAATCTGTACAAGGCTTTGGAAGCAGCCATAAAATGCGATTTCTAGGAGCGCTATATTTTTTTAAATATTGAAGATAAAAGTAATAAAAAGAGTAATGAACCGGTAAATAACAATTAGAAGATGATTTTGGGTCAGGGCTCGGCACAAGTGGCATGTAAGCAAGCTGGATATCGTTTTTGGGACAAAAAGCAAAGGCGGTTTCGTTTTTGTGACCGAAAATACAATTTTGCCACGTTTTTTTGGTCTACCTTCTCGTTTTTTGGAGATTTTTTAGGGATTATGGTCCAGCGTCAAAGAAAACTTCGTAAAAATTCGCAAAAGTCAAGGAAACTTCGTTTTTTGCATTTTCAAGTAGCCTCCTTGTGCCGAGCCTTGTTTTGGATTGAACTTCCAAATAATTAACTTATCATTTCGCCAAGAAATCCTATAAGTTTTGTACCAAGTAAAAAACAAAAATAGTAAAATATTAACCGATTCTCAACCTCAGGATTCATAAATGTAGCCAAGAACTTTTTGATACTTATTTTTTGAAATCTATTGCTTCACCTAGGTGTTCTTATTGCAATTTTTTTGGAATTTGCATTGTTTATTCGATTTACTACTTCAAGATAAAATGCTTATCTAGATATTTTGAATGACATCTACAAACTGTTTTACATTGGGGGGGGGGAGGTAAAGTAGTTGAAGGAATTTTTACCAAGTTTGAACTTCTACTTCTCTGCTTTGCAGGTGCAAATTCCCTTACAGCTTTTTTGAGTTTCGACACTTTAAACTCTTTTTCAAGCAAACAACGTTTGCATTTTGAGCAAGCTTTTGCCTACTCAAAATTCATGACTTCAAGGCTCGAAGTTCTTTCTGTTAGTTTTTTGATACTTTTCCATTTGCCCCCGCTAAAGGTCCGTGCTCTTGAGATATTTTTTAGGCGTATTGGGTCCCAATCCTTTTTGGGCAATATATTTGCTACCGTATGCTAATCTTTGAGAATTGCAGGATATCCACCAGTAAATTACGTAGGCGCTCATTGAATTAACTTTCACGTTACAGAGGTTGCATTTTTTATTATTATAAACACTAAAGTGCGCTTTGTGGCTTTGCCTAGGGAAAATGTCCCAAAATGTAAATAGTCGGCGCTATTTCGGCATCCAAACCCCAAAATTGATATCTATGTTATATAACATCATATCAGAAATGACTAAGGAACTCCTCAGCAACCCTATTTCGGTCTTTCTATAAGCTTACGATAGGTATACTAGATGGGTTAGAATTTCGATTTTGTGACTTTCGAACTTTAGAATTTTAGGCACTGATCATGTCCAATGCAATATTTTTTTTGAAAAATTTTACAAAAAGCGTAGACACCATACCAATTAATTTAAAAGTTTACTACATTTTTTCTCGAAATCAGTAAGATAGGGTGATCAAAAGACTGGTGAAGTGGTCATCAACTTTTTAAGCTTAAATGTGGCTCTCACTCACTACCGTAATCCTAGAAAAACCGGTACTGTGCGGGATTGCATCTCCTTGATCTGAACGACAAATAACGTGGAAAGATTCTACAGAAATTTGAGAAAAACCTAAATAATATCAACTCTTGCAAACCTTCCCAAGAAGAAAGAAGCTTTGAGACAGTTTTTAGATTATTTCTGATTTGGCAATTGCAAATACGCAATTGCGCTCTTATATAAGATCCGTTTTTAGCATTTTCAATTATTCTTGCGTATGTGTACGCGTAATGAGAATATTGAATTCATGAGAAATTTGCCCTTTTGCTAGCTCTATGACGCAATACTTTATTCTTGGAAGAACAGCTTTGATAAATAGGTTCGATGCCAGCAAAACCAAAATAATGAAGCATATAACCAAGGAGAAGATGAAACGGCAATTTATTACCTCCAAGACCAGTAAAAACTGCTAGAAATGAGACTGCGCTATTTATACTTTGATTTTCCCGCGCAAATTGATGGAGCGACAGCTTTCGCGCCCATTTCAAAATGCCTCTGTTTTCCCGCGCAAACTGGAGACGCGGTAATTTATGCGCTTATCAAATTCTTTTGATACTCAAGCGCAAATTGAGAGCCCACCATTTTTATTTTTTTTTTGATTTTTTTTGATTTTCTGCCAGGGTATCTCATATAATTCATCTCCTTTGATTTTCACAATGAAAATAACGTGCAGTTTTTTCGTTAAAAAATTATTTGTGAGAAATTCTTCTTTCTGCGTGCTGTTTCGTTTTCTTGCCTGTTGGCTAAAGCTCTTAACTTTTTCTGACTCACACCATATTATTTGTTGATTTTGCTTGTTGCTCTGCACACAAACGATTGTTTTCCACATACAACTTCGTTTTCTCCGGTAATTCTTTACCCGTTAACTAACGCGGTAAAGCAGACATCCACAGGTAACAACGCTAGGTGTGTTCTCAACGTGACCATCGTTGTTTGCTGATAGGATCGTAAACCAAAAAAACTTCAATCCACGACCTCAGGTGCCACTGAGCAACGCTTCATTGCACAACAGCTACCGGCTCGAACAGCAGACAGTTTTACTAATCGATGTATCGATTTTTCTTGTATTAAAATACCACATTCAGCTAGACATTTTTGTTGAAAAGAATCATTATAAAATGCACATACTGCGTAATTCATCAAACTATAGACATTGGAGAGCCTCGCCACAGATCAACTGCCCATCAATCGATATATCGATTTTTCTTACAGCCATTCAATGAATCACATGCATACCTTTAGTAAAAAGAAATGAGTATGTGAAATTCTGCGCAGTTTAGCCAAATCTTCGATAACATCGGAGTGCATCGACAGATAGGCAGTTTTATCAATCGATATATCGATTTCGTTTTATCAATCGATATATCAATTTTAGTCACCTATTTGCCGTATTCATTCAAATACTATTGGTGAAAAGAACTAACATAAAGCTTCAGACTTTTGAGAGACATCGGAGCCTTGCAACAGATCAGCTGCTCCATCAATCAATATATCGATTTTTTCCAGTAGCCATATGTAATTAGAGACCCTCAGTTAAAAAACAGAAATGAAAGTTTAACGTAATTTTTACGAATCTTACATATTTTTTTCTGACTTCCGTCTAATATTTGAGTCGAAACAAAAATTGGGATTTTCTTATCATTATTCTTTAATTTTTTGAATTATTTTCTATGTGTAATTGGGTGTCCTGCCCTAGATCACCTAAAGCATTTTTAATTTTTTCTCCTATTTCTTCCTCCACCTGCTTGCTCCAATCTTGATAGGCAATCAAGAACATGCTAATCTCATCCAGAGTTGTCTACCATAGCATATTGCAACCACAACAAATACCATTTCGTCATTCTTATTTCGTAAAGCTGATGATTTTTGCCGTGTCGGGACCTATTTATTTATTCAGTTTTATGTATTTGTATTTTTTGTTTGAACACTACTATTCTATAAGAGCATGCTAGTAAGACGAAATGAGGCAGAATTATCGAAGAAGCCCGATCATTCTTGGTTTTCCCGTGTTTTTTTCGCGCAAGTTTGCGTTAATTGAAATTTTTCGTTACAGAAACGCAGCCAAGAAGTAAGTCTCTAGAAACAGAAGGATGAGTTGCCTGGAATCCCAATTAAGCAATTTGCCATTTTTCGAGAACTGAAAATTCACCGTTGTTAAGAGCTGCAAGATTTTCCATTGAGCTCGAAAAGGTCATTCAAAGCATCGGTATACATCCAATTATTCAAGTTTCCAGGGCTTTTCAGAAAGCAGATAATGCGGAATTGTTGATATGTCATTCAGTGCATGTACTTGACCCGAAGTCAAATCCCTGCTTATTTCATCTCATTTTATACGCTTAGGATATTTCATAAAAATCAAAAACACTAAACACAGCAACAAAAACGAACGATAATCAATTTTTTTCAAACTTGCAAATTTCGCCTAAAATCGCACTCCCGTTTTCGCATTCCACTTCATTCAGTTATTTTATATTGGAAGTTTTTGAGAGACTACCACTTGACATTTTATCCCCTCTGCATTTGCTTTCCGATTCCAAGCACATCCTTTGCAGACGAAATTCTCTCCCCCCCCCCCTTCCAATCGGCGCCACCTCTGCTCACTGCAAGCAACAAAACAATGAGTTCGCATTCTTGTCACTGCCATGCCGCTGTTCATCATAATTTGCTTGGCACAGTTGTCAGTCAGGGCTATATGCAGCTTTTTCGTTACTTCTGGAAGTTTCGAAATTTCCCATTTATTTGAAGCCTTGAGAACTTGTATTTTCTTACCTTAAGGTTAAAATTTGCCGTTTTCCATGGAGGTTCGAAAGTTTCTCGTTTCTCTCGATGCTTCAAGAATTTCTCTTTTCCCAATGTCTTGTAAACTTCCCGTTTCTTCCTGTTCTTCCTGCAACTTTGAAAATTTCCAGCTTTTGAGTAGCTGAGTAATTATCCCGTTCTCTGAAGCATTGAAAGTTTCCAGTTTTCTCCCAAATTTTCAGGAATTTCCAAGTCTTCATAAATCTCTGAAAGCTTTCCCGCTTCTTTATGATATTATATCTTTTCCAAACTTCTAAGCCCGTATGCACGTACATCCCCGCTGGGGAGGGGAGGGATCCGAGAAAGGACGCGTCATATTTCGCTACTCTAGATATCTTTCTTCTTGCTTCTCTATCTTGCTTATGAAGCTTCCCATACCTTAATGCCTGCGCATAATTGATGCCAGGTTACTGGCATAATTAATTAGATTTTCACTACTTTGTATGATCCCCTGGGGATCCTCAGGCGATCCCCAGGGAATCACCTCTCAGTTTCAATGATTTATCTTCCTGAAATCACAATGAAACGCTATAAAATTGTACTGTGGATATACTACGGCACTGCTAAGCATATTTTCGACAGGAGAAATGAAATCTGAAGATTGTGAATTTTTCGATGATTCCTAGCTCGCGAGCCAGGGATTACCGAAGATTTCGATATCCTGAGATTTCACTTATTTCTACTATAGACATGTGTAGCACTGCCGTAGTATATCCACAGTACAATTTTACAATTTCATTGAGATTTCAGGAAGATAAATGGCATTGAAATTGAGAGATGATCCTCTTGGGATCGCCTGGGAATCCCCAGGGGATCACACAAAGTAGTAAAAATCTAATTAATCATGCCAGTAACCTGGCATCAATTATGAGCAGGCATTAGAGTATGAGAAGCTTCACAAGCAAGATAGAGAAGCAAGAAGAAAGATATCTAGAATAGCTAGATATGACGCATCCCCTCTCAGATCCCTCCCCTCCCCAGCGGGGATGTACGTGGCATGCGGGCTTAAGGTTATTACTGTTTGATGCAGAAAAAAGACCGAAAACAAGATTTTTGGCAGGGAAATAACTGTTTAGAAAAAATAATAAACAGTTTTCTTGCGCATTCCGAAGCTATACATCTCAACTACTCCTCATATGTTTCAAAAAGCTTAAAAAAGCATTGTGTCTCTATGTGGGATGCATGTTGTATTATGTCATATAATGGAATTTCTCTAGAATCAATTCAAAATCGGTATCAAACATCTAAAACCAACAATATTCGTTGAAATATTCCACCATAACTAAATTTTTCTAAGGGAAGAAATTAAAAAAGGTCCAGAAAGGATCAAAATCAGCTCGGTTCAAATTTTGGTTTTTTTTAAGTCCAAAAAAGTTGAAGCAATTATTCTATGTAAAAAATTTTAATGTAAGCTTTGTTTCATTCTAAAAAATCTCTGTGAGGAAATGGAGCAGAAATTTAGCTCACTTACAGCTAAAATTTAAATGCAGTTTCCTGATTATGTGTTATAAGTAAATAACAACAATATATTTTTTTGATGCAGTACCTGTTTAAAAAAATGACAGTATGCAAGTTTCTTGCACATTGCATTGCCCTTCTTTTTTTTTCGATTATTTGACTTATTCTCTTCTGCAAATTCGCTTTTTGTAACCTAATATTGCCATTAAATAATTGCACATTGTCAAAGAAAGCTTTGCAGCTTTCACATTATTGCTCTTTTTTCGCTTTACTTTGTTAAAAAAAAGAACGAGAAAGTAAAGCCTATATCAAAAAAGTCCTTTCATTTGACTAACGTCACTCCTACTGCTTTCTGCCTTTCGACTTCTTTACTCTTCAAAAATAAATTAGGAGAAAATATGCCATTAAAAATGCTTAAAATAATCCATGCTTAATTAGCTATTTTTGCAATTGAGATAGTTAACAAAATCCGGGAAGTATTCAAAACCGCGTTTTGATTTTGTGCGTTTGGTTTCAGATTTCAAGAAAAGAAAGAGAAAATTGCTGCGGGCAAAGCGGCTTCTAATGGATTGCACTTGGTAAATTCAAAGTAAAAAGTTTTCTCACATTCTTTTCTCACCTTACAAACTTGGAAGCTACACTACATCCAGACATTCCACTGCCAATTAGTTCTGCTACCATTCCGACTTCTTAGCTACGTTCATTTTCCTCCAGTAACTTCCAAAAAAACTAGGTAAAGTGCATAAAATGAAACTGTTTTACTGTCAGGTGACGCTTTTTGTCTCCATAAACTAGGAGAAAAATTAAATTTGCGATTTTCATTTCCTGATGCGTTTCCTGAATTTCTAATGCGACTAATGAGTATTTAGTTTCATCTAATCAGTTTGAATAGAGTTTTGTTACGTTTCCGAAAAGATATGTTTGTTGTTTTTTGTTAATTTTCTGAATCTGGCGTTTTTCCTCCAAACGTACTTGTCTCTTCCAGACACAAAATACACTTATTTATAGAGCAGAACCTTGCTCTATTACAATCTTGAAAAAATTGCTTACCATTTAAATATTTCTATTTTTGGTTGTTCGCAAATCCCTTTTCAACATAAAAATAAAAATAAATTAATGATCAAATTATAAACTCTGAAAATAAACGTGTCAAACAGTCCGAAAGTCGCAGGGCAGGGTGGTGATGAAATTTAAGTATTTCATTCTCAAGCGAAAATGATCAAATAAATGTGAAGAGAGTAGGGGGGGGGGGGAGTAGATCGAGAAAATCATTCATTTCCTACTTGAGATAATTCGTACAATAATTCTGGATGCTGAACCTTAGTTTGTTAATTTTTTTTATTGTTTTGAATTTTATAGATCCTAGAGCTCAATTGTTCGATATTTGAACAAATCTAATTTTGACTTTTGATTTTTCTTTGAACCTGCTAGCATCGTATGTCATGTAATTTGTGTATGGGGTATTTAAAGATGGAGAATAAAATCCAAAATTAGTAAATTCTCATATCGTTTCGATCAGCATTTCCCTTTTTTCTTCATGTTCGTCTGATTAAACAAGAATTTTTTATGCTCTGAAATCATGGCATTTGCTGGTTTTCCTCGATAATAATGCTAGATTACACCAGTAATTTTGCAAATTTGAAACACTCAAAAAAAGTAAAATTCATTATTAGCTTCAAATTTATGAAACTGAGTCCTTGTTTCTTCCTCAAAATTCATAAATTCCTTCAATTTTCCAAGAGACTTTCCCCACTTTCCCCGCAAGAAAGTGCGAACAATTTGGATCTTTACATAAACATCTTTACTAGAGACGAATCCCTTAGGGACTAATCATCCATCATGTGCGCGTTTCTGCAAAGGGTTAATAGTACACGAGTACCCGTCAAATTTTGACTCGCTATCCGTCATGAAATCTATGATTTACGAAAAATTGTGGTTAGCACTTAGGCGCGAGTTTCGAGCCATACATAACAGTTTTGCGTTTCCGAGATATTTAGTTATTTTCGTACAAAATTCGAGAGATCAAATTTGCTCATTTTCCAAGAGTTTGCGATTTGGGGATAGGAGTATAAAGATATTAACTCTATGCAAAAGATTATGGAAGAGGACATATTTGCGGGGGGGGGGGGAAGGAGGGGTGAGGTAGATCAATGAAATTTTTCATTTTCTACTGTGCAAGACAATTCACGCAATCTTTTTGGATGTTGAAACTCTATTATTAATTTGAATGATTTTTTTGGATCTTATGGATGGAGCCCAGCCAGTTTTTTTTTTGCAAATTTTTAATAAAAATTATCGAAAAATAATTTTGATAATTCCTATCCAGATATAATATTTTGATAATTTGATAATTTTGATGCAAGTATAATAATTTAATAATTCAATAATTTTGACACAGATATAAAAATTTAATTATTTAATAATTTTGATACAGTTATGAATTTCAATTTTGATTTTTGGATAAGTTTCATAACTTTTCTCTTACCAAAGTTTCGGATGTACGTAGCAGAAGAACAAATTTTCAATTTTCTAAACAAACAAATTCATAATCTCTCTCGTTTTTGCTCGTTTACTAATTTTTCTCAATATTTGATAATCCGCAAAGATTTTTGAATTCTCCCATCACATGGGACATCTTGAGTGTTTTTCTGAGAGTAATAAAAGTAGAATTATTACTTTTGAGACTTTCTTGCATTTTTGATTTTTTCGATTGTCTCCAATATTTCACTCCATCCGCCTTTTGTGTAACACATGTAATTTTTTGTTCTAAGATTTCCTGTTTCAGCGATGCCAACATTTCTCTCCGATCAACTCCGAACAATGTGTCCAAATCTACAATTTGACAGCACGTCCGAGTGGATTCTGTTACCAGGTCCGCAATTGGCCCTGCCGGGGCCCGCCTTGTTCCAAAATTAGCCACACTCAGGGGGTCCATTGCAGAACTACCGCCAGATTGCCAAATGTCCAGTGTCGACCAAACCGAATGGATCAAATACTGTGCTGCAGTTTTATTCGCTTCACTTTCGGTGATCGGAATCGTGGGCAACATACTCGTCATATTTGTTGTGCTGAAAGTTCGTGGAATGGTAAGTATCAACGTTTTTTGCAGTATTTTTGATTGGGAATGGTAATTTGTACACATGAACGAATCACTATAATATACTCGCAAGATCTGAGGGGTTTTCTAGAGAGTGAGGGATTTGACAATTTTGGTAGGAGAGCAAGTAGAAGTAATCTGAAACCTGGCAAAGGACGCTAGTTTATAACGGAGCGGGAGGGGGGGGGGAGATAATCACTAATTATTTTAAAGGAATTAGCCATTCATTCGAGTGATTACTGATGACTTTCAACAGAAAAAAATTTTCCACAAAAATTTCTGTTCCAACTTGCTTTTTTCACAGCGATTCCATTCCAGCAGAGATTTTTGTTTTTAGTTACTCACTTAGATTCTGTTTTGCAAACATTTGGTTTCAATGAAGGCCGTTGATTTTGCTCTCTCGATTAGTCGCTAGTCCTTTCAAAATTTTCCTAACCGCTTTTTCATCTTTCTTTCATTCGTTCATTTAAGGTGTGCGTTTGACTTTTGTTTCCTTTTCACTATTATCGCTCCGTAAATTCTATTTTTTCTTAATGCAAACATTCACTGCATGTCCATCCATCAGTCATTCTAAGTCACTCATTCATCCATTCATTCATTCGTTGCAATCCATTTCGTCATTTCATTCGCTTCATTCCATCCCATTCTATTCCATCTACATCCAAACATTCCTACAGTGACAGACAAAATTCATATACTCATTCTCCATTCATTCATCCATTTCCGCTCCAATAGATCATTCTAACATCCATTTCTTCCAATAAGAAAGTATATTTACTCCAATTTTTATACATTTTTAGTAATTTTGTTCAGACACCCCTTCTTCATTTATTCATTTATTTTGCTTTCTTATTCGTCCCTTCTTTTCGTTTCATTACTTACTCTACCTTACTTTTAATTGACATTCGATTTTTTTCACGGTGCAAGCATAAAAAATTATTCATATTCATTCAGCCATTATAATTAATTCCTTTCATTTAGAATATTAGGTTGTCCCGAAAGTTTTGTCCGTTTTTTCAACCTATCATAAAAACACGAGGAACGAAGATAGGAAAACGCTCTAAGCATCATCCGACCATCTTTTCCTCCTCTTTCTAAATGTCATGCTCCCATGCCGATTACTCTTTTGCTTACTGAGATAAACGCCGAAATTTCGAACCCATGGTTTTTACTATGTCCAAGTTTGACAATTTTTCACAATCTTTATCTTTGAATTTGGGAAAAGCTCTGGTAGCAGTTAGATAGAGCAAACAAAGGGCAATATAATGCAATTTTGCGGCATCTATAGCTAGTTTTGAAAATTTTTTAGAATTATTTTTCTGATGCTATCAAATTCCACTTTTGGTGATGCCAAAAGCCAGACATCATGAAACGGCGCACAACTAAGGCGTTATTCGATGCAGCTTTTCCTCCTCTTTCCAGTGAGTGTATTTTCTCTCCAATTTGCGGGGCCCTTAGCGATAAAATTCTCATAATTCTTGAATTTGACCCCACCCCAGCGTACACACGTAAAATGCAAAATCTTATATTTCGAAGCGGTAAACGCTCATTTGCTTCGTAAAAATAGTGAGTGATCGTAATCAGTTTTTGAAAGCTTCAAAATCCGATGATTTGTTAGCGTTGGAGGCCTTTCTGTATTTTGGGACTTCGCAAAAGTGAAGACTTTTGAAAAAATCATCTCAAAAAATACTGAAAAGCCAGCTGGATAAGCCAAAAAATTGCATTGCATTGCCCTTTGTTTACTCTATCTGAGCGCTATCAAAGCGTTTCAAAAAGTTGAAAATGAAGTTTGCGAAAAATTGCCAAACTTGGACATAGTAAAAACCACGGGTTCGAAATTTCGGCGTTTATCTCAATGAGCAAAAGAGTAATCGGCATGAGATCATGACAGTTGGAAAGAGGGGGAAAAGCTGCGTCGGATAGTACCTAAAGCGTTTCCCTAACTTCATTCCTCGCGTTTTTATGATAGGTTGAAAAAACGGACAAAACTTTCGGGACAACCTAATAGTATGGCGCATTCACAAATTTTATCAATTATACAATATACCGTCCACTAGTTTATAGCAAATTGTGTCTGAATCGAACATTTTAATCTCTTAATTTTCTTAATTCTCTAATAATATCAAGCAGCCAAAATATGGTCATTTGTAACCAAACGTGGGAGATCGCAGAACTTTTACGGCATCTCACGACTGTTTGGTGAAAAATTTTCTGAAAATACCGTGCAAATGATTAAACAAGCGAAAAATGACTTTTCACACCTTTTGGTAGCCTTTCCACACTCGAAAGTGAAGAAAATAAGAACCAAATAGCTTGAATTTAGTAATATACATCAGCGTTTGGCCAATTTTTTTCTATTCATAAATTGCACTTTTCCCAAGAAATTCGTCATCATTACTCAACCCGAACTTTAAGCATTTACAAGTGGTTCCGAGCGGAACAGTGTGACCTACACCTCGCAACAACTTCTTCTGTTTACTTTGTAAGGAAGTCCGTGAAAATGCTGCTGCGTCGCCTACGTTGTTGTTCTACTCCCCCGCTTTATTTACGCGCAAAAACGTCACAGATTTTTTTTCGCGTCGTGATGAACTTGACATCGAGACGCAAAAATCACAGAGTGACGTTTTTTGACGCGAAAGCATTGATGACTTGCTAAGGCTGTTATTTGGAGGCTATAAGGCGTATGATTGAGTGTAAGTGGGTAGGAGAATGTGCAGCGCTCGCGTTTCCTGTGCAGAAACAGAATTTGCACAACATAATGGAGATTACTAGCTTCGGGATCCTCGCTTTGACGTCAATGAAGCAAGAAATCTGCGAAGGAGAAAGTGGATTTGAAAAATTGAGTTCCAAGCGGAATGATTGGGCAAAGATTGATTGCGTCAGTAAATCAAGCTTTTTTCTAGGTCATCTGCAGCTTGCAAATGTCGTAGAAGGCTGAGTGAGACCAAATTTTCGCCACAACAACATCTTAGCTTTTAAATGATCCAAAGTGACTCAATCGAAAACGCTTTAAATTGAAAGTGCATATTTCTTCCAAACATTTAATACCTTTTATAATCATCTGTAGGATATACTCTATCTATTAGGTTGGACCGTTTCATTTTCAAGAAAACTTGTAACTTTGCGCTGTCAACGGATTTGCTTGCTTGCAATTTTATTAGAAAGAGTACGTCTTTCGCTTTCAGACGCTGTTTTGCGAAGCTTCTGTTTCACACTGGCTGAGGAGATAATAATGGAAAACTAAGACCATATGAGCTTTGAACATTTTGAGTTAGGTCACCATAAATCTGGAACGCTGAAAAATCTGAAATCGTCAGTACATATGTTTTTTGGCCTACCCTTTGCATCTTAAAAAGTTTGTACTGTTTGGACGTCTCTGTGAGAAGTTATGAATATCGAGTTTACTATGGAAAACGCCAAAATTAATTAATTTGTCAGTTTTCGCGAAAATCATAACTTCTCACAGAGACGTCCAAGCAGCATAAACTCTTCACAGTTGCAAAGAATAGGCCAAAAAACATATGTACTGACGATTTCAGATTTTTTGCAGCGTTCCAGATTTATGGTGACCTAACTCAAAATGTTTAAAGCTCATATGGTCTTAGTTTTCCATTTTTATCCCGCACCCAATATGAAACAGAAGCTTCGCAAAACAGCGTCTGAAAGCGAAAGACGTATTCTTTCCAATAAAATTACAAGCAAGCAAATCCGTTGAAACAGCGCAAAGTTACAAATTCTTGAAAATGAAACGACAGAACTTTCGGTTCAACCTAATACATGCATAGTTTATCAAGTTGAAGAGTACATATATTATTGGATTCAAAGACATTTTCCAACTTCGTTTTTTTCTTCTACGCTTGATTATTGTTCCGTCGTACCAGATGATTTCATAACAAGTCACTCCAAATGTAAAATATCACGAAAGTAAAATGAACAAGATTTTCTGATTGGAAAAGTATCACTAGAATCTAAAAATAATTAATAATCATTATTCTTTTTTGAGGTACTCAAAACCCAAATGGTGACTACATATGTTGCGCATGAAAAGAATAAGACCTTGGGCTACAAAAAATCGTAAAATCCAATCACATTTCTCCTTCGCCATCTAATGAATATTTCGGTCAAGAACATAATTGCATATTTGGGTGTTACTCGTGCTATACAAACAATATGCCATTTGTATAGTTCCTACAGTTGGACACTAAACCCAATCAGGCGGAGCTGGTCATAAGGCCATCGAGGACATTACGTGGTGCTAAAATATGTACATTTCTCTATGGTGTTGGATTAACCTTTGATTCAACTAGCTTGGCGGCTGGAAGGCGGGGCTTTGTGACCTAATTAGGGCTGGATAATGATCAGAGAGCACGCGCGCTACAGAGACGCAGACTTCGTCGTGGCGCGAGCGACCCCAATTAGGTCACAAGGCCCCTCCTTCTAACCGCCTAGCCAGTTGAATCAAAAGGTTACATTATCTTTGATATTAGGTCATTCCGAAAGTATTAGGTTGGAAACTAAGTTTTGCAACTGGTCTCATAACTTCCCTCTCACTCAACATGGCGCACTCAAATTTTGCCACTGCGTTGGCTATTACGTAAGCTACAAGTGCAGCTGCTGTCCTGCCAAATTCTGACGTCGCAGTGAGGGTTACGGTAGGTGCATGGTATGAAGGAGAAAAATTCAAAGTTTGACGGATTTGGCTGAAACTTGGCGTAGGGGTGTTATCCGACATGCTGATCACGAAAACGATAGTGAAATTGCGTGATAAGGGCTTTTTATAGGATTACTGTAGGTGTACCTTATGGGGTCTCACCCTAAACAAATAAAAAGGCGTTGATTCGACAATTGAATATGATATTCGCGTTCGGCAGGTCAAATAACCTTACTATGTGAAGTCTCGGCGGAATTTGAGCTTCGGACTCTTTAGTCATTGAAGGTCGTCCCCAGCAGCTCTTGCGTACATCGACTCGTTCGACTTTATGAGGACACCAAATCTCGATATTCCCCTGAATTTTGTTTCTTTCTCAATAGACCAAAGGAGTCAAGCTCCTGCAATAATTTGTAGACGAATCCGGATTACTGCGCATGGTTTGGGCTGCCAAAGGCTTCATTTTAGCTTGAAACCCCAAAAATTGTCAAATTTCACTAGTTTTTGAAAAACGCCTGTAACTTTTCTATTTTGTGTTCAAAATTTAGACAATTTGTGCTCACTTGTAGTCACACAGCCTTCTATATAATGCCAAAGTTTGAGTGCGCCATATCCAAAGAGAGCGAAGTTATGGAACCAGTTGCAAAACTTAGTTTCCAGCCTAATAATTTCGCTTTTTTTCAAACGGGCGCTACATTTGATCGAACAAAGGTTTCTAAGAGATCTTGGGGGCATTCGATGCAGAATTTCATTCTCTTTCCAATGATTATGAAATTGTTGCAAAACATTCAATGAGCTTTCAGAAAATAATCAAACTTTGCGACCCATGCTTTTTGAGATAATCAAGTTTAACGATTTTTTAAAACTTTCATATCAATCCTCAGAAGGAGTTCAAGTAAAGGTTTGATAGAGTAAACATTATAGAATACAGTACTGCTTTTTTCTCCTTTCCATGGCTTGTCATACATTTTTAACAGAATTTTAACCGATGCTACCGATTTCCATACTTGGGCAGCTGAATCCTCGTAGAACATCAAAGGAAGAGCAGCTCGGGCACTATTCGATGCAGCATTTTATCCTCATTCTGACGTGTGTTTTTTGTTTCCGATTCGTTTAGTTTCCGGGGATAAAATCATCATAACTCATTTTTTAGCGAGCCCCAGGCTGCACCCGAAAAACTCGAAATTTGATATTTCGAACCCGCAAACCCTCACTTGCTTTGTAAAACTAGTGCTCACTCATAGTGCCATTTTGGTAGTCTCAAATTCCGAAAAATTATGATGTTTGATGCGATTGTGGTTGAGGCGGGCCTGCCAAAATCCGATGGTTCTGTTAAAAAATCTTTTAAAAAATTACGGCGAGCTATGAGAAATGGTGAAAAGAAGCACTGTATTCTATAAGGTTTACTCTATCGCATCGTTACTTGAATTCCTTCTGAGGATCGATATGAAAGCTATAAAAAATCGTAAAACTTGACCATCTTGAAAAGCATGGGTTGCAAATTTTGGTTATTTTCTGACAGGTCATTGACTGTTTTGCAACAATTCCATAAACATTAGAAAGAGAATAAAATTCTGCATCAAATGCTTCCAAGACCTCTTAGAAACCTTTGTTCGATCAGATGTTGCGCCCGTTTGAAAAAAGCGAAATTACTTTCGGAATGACCTAATATTTGATCTGGTAGGTGCGCAGGAGGAGAAAAGGAGTAAAAATGGTGTTTTGTGGAAGTATTTATTGATTAATTGTCACACAGAACCTTGACTCGGGGATTTCCTCAAGGCACTTAATTTCAGAAAACCCCGACGAACTGCTATCTGGTATCATTAGCGTTCAGTGACACGTTATTCTTTCTTGCTTCTACTCCAACCGAACTCTCATCGCTCTTCACCGCCGATTACCCATTTGGATCCTTATGTGAGTTTTTAACAAATTTGCAAGTAAGATCTTGAAAGAATGGGGGCGGGAGATGGGGTAAGCTTTATAGTGTGTGGTGAACCCAGCTTCCTGGACATGACGTAAATCAACAAACGGAAATTGTACTTTGTTAATTCGTTCGAATCCTAAAAAAGGTTCACATAATTTTCTAAAGAAAACATGCAATTTGCAAACTTTTGATGTATTGTGGGACGATGACTTATGCGTCTAGACTTCATGGCATTGTGCTGGCACAATGAGAAATCCTAGTAGACGATAGCAAAAAATGAACAATATTAATTTTGTCAACGAGAATAGTATGCGTCTGAATAAGCCTTTTATTGCTATGAAGGGTGCGATTTTATGGGATTACGGTAGTTGAGCTGTAAAATGGCTTTATGATTCAAGAATTGCGCAATCTTATGCGTCAGTCAATCAAACTCACTGCAATGACGTTTTTGAAAATTTCTTATCTTAGCGTGTAACCTACCCTTACCCTCGTTAATGCTATCAATATGCTAGATGTTTACTGCAAGAGTCTGGTAATTATTGTAAAATAAAAATCCGTGAAAGAATTTTTGTACTCCTATATTCGGACTAAGCTGCTTTTGCGCAGAGTTCTTAGGCATTTCAACAGCTGCGAAACCAGCCAAAGGTGGAGGGTCTTTGGGAATTTTTTAATTTGATCTACATGAGTTTCTGAATTATCCAGCGAACTTATTTTTGTGCTTACTATTTGGATATTTTTTACAATTCTGTGAACTTCTATCACTTTCTCACTCTAAAAAATTCACTGTCAAAAGGTCATAAATTTGAAGATTCTAAAAATACCTCAGATTTCCAAATGATTAAAGGTATACGGTATATAGCAAGTATCCAAGGTTTAGCGGAGATAAAGCATAGAATGAGACGGTTAGAATCGACCAATAGTTTGGGCCAATCTGTTTAATAAAAAGTCTATAACGTTCCTTCCCCGAAAAACCTTCTGACATAGAAGTAGTGACTCATTTTTATCACTGATTACTTTGAATTAGTTTATTAAACTTTTCTCTCCAGGCTGCTCCTTATTCACCTACCTGCCATATCTTGCTATCAACTCCTCTGCACTTTCTATAACAGCTTTCACTGTTGAAAGGTTCATAGGGATTTGTCACCCATTTTGGGCCAGGTACATTTTATCTTTGTCGTTGTCCTTGTTATATCCATAAATGTCTAGACAATGTCAATTTTGCATTTCAGAACAATATGCACCGTGAAAAGGGCAAAGCTTATCATCGGCATAATCTGGGGGTTTTCGCTCATCTATAACTTTCCGTGGCTCTTCCTTTCGGGACTTATAATCGATGAAGAGGGTGCTTATTGTGATTTTAAAATGGGAAGGGAGGATTGGAAATATAAGGTATTTTTTCTATCGTTGTGATAGTAATTTCTAGCCCAATTAATAAGTTTTAATTCGAAGGTGATGTACGTGGGCGATTTGGTTGGATTCTACGTCATTCCTATGTTCCTGAATATAGTTATTTATGCAAAAATTGCTATAGTATTGAGTCAATGTGAAGAAAAGATGAAGAAAGACCCAAAAGAAAAGAGTAAGTTTATTTTCCAGTATTTTCTGCGAATCATCTAAAATCCCATTTCAAGATGGACAAACCAGTGCTTTACTTTCATCGCCACCACTGAGTGAAGCGAAGGAGAGTCATATTAGCGGACGGAGAAGTTCCTTTAAAGGAAGAAATCAGGTCAGTATATGTAAATGAGGGTTTGAAAAAAGTTATCTTGAATAATCAAAGCTTCACCTTTGATTTTTCTAAGGAATGAAAGTGTTAATTAGTAAAACCGAGGAAAATAAGAAGGTATATCGAAGGCGCGCAGTCTTTATTGACCATTTCCTTTTTTAACAAAAAAACTCCATCAAAAAAGTTTCAAAAATAATTTCTATGCTTTCCGTTTCACTTTATATACAAGGAAAAAGTTCCCAAAAGTTCTAGATTCTTTCGAAGAATTTTTGCTCATTCCTCGTTTACGAGACGCTGAAGAGATTAAATTGCCTATTTAGGAGAGACAGTGTCAACATACACTCTAAAATGAAGGCGAACAATATTTAAAAAAGGAAAACTCTAGTATCACACAAGGCTGTCGTGAACTTGCTGGTAATGTGTGCATTTGCGGCATTGAACATGGCATTTGATAGATCACATTTTCCCTTGAGTGCTAAGCATATTTTAATTTTTTAGGAGGCTTATAGTTTCCAGAATTGATAAAAAAAAGTAATTATCAAGAACCTATTTGTCAACTCATTTAACTCTGATACTTCTAATGTTTTCGTTATCTGAAAATTACATTGTTCTTTGGAGGAACTGAGTGTGGTTGTATTTGCAATAAGAAATAGAACGTAGCCAATAACTCCTCGGGTTTATAATTTGATCCACATAAAGAATACTCTCACGATATCGATTTTTTTTCATAAAACCTTCTTTTCTTCCGCCCCAGAGGGGGTATCGAAGAAAAAGAAAAAAATTGGTACAGGGGAAGTTGGAAGTTACAGGGGAAATGCGTGCATTCTAAAGTACAATCGTGTGAATTCTGTCCTGTCTATGTATTTTTCGAAAACGAAAACCCTTTTTAGGTTGTAAAAATGCTGGCTTTGGTCGTATTTGTCTTTGCCACGTGTTGGCTACCGTATCGTGCAATGGTAGTCAATAATTCATTCCGTGATGAGAAGTGGAATTCTGAAGGG
Source organism: Cylicocyclus nassatus (assembly GCA_958299035.1). Lineage (NCBI taxonomy): Eukaryota > Metazoa > Nematoda > Chromadorea > Rhabditida > Strongylidae > Cylicocyclus > Cylicocyclus nassatus. The sequence goes on along the minus strand of CATQJL010000112.1, from coordinate 4,803,464 downwards.
TATGTCAAAAATGGTTTTTTTATGCTCATTCTTCAAACATTTTCACGACGTTCAGGTATATTCTCTTTTCAAAGACGATGATTTTCATCAACTGCGCCATCAATCCGATTCTGTACAACCTAATGTCTGCCAGATTCAGAGCAGCTTTTCGTAGTCTGTTTCATAGTAAAGAAGATTTGAAGCAACAAACTAGATTTGGTAAGTTGATATCTTTGAAGGAAGTATTTGGGCAAATTTAATCACCTATTCTTTTCGTGGGAAATGATTTTGAGGCCTTGACTAAGCCATCGCACAAGAAGCAACCCATATGATTCATGGTCAAGCAACACAACTACAAAGTTTCGCCCAGTACCGTAACCTTTTCAAAGAGACTAACCAGCGTCCCTGAACACAGTACTTTTCAATCAGTGACTATGTATGATACTTTGATACTTTTTACTTTTTTAACAAATTCATGTGTGATTGTAGATAAATAGGTAGCTAAATAAGTAAGGCGAGTCCTTAAATATGTCTAGTCATTGCCCCTCAATAGGTTGAGTGCAGAACTATTCGCGGGCCAGGACCGTGCCACCGCCGCTCCACTGCCGTGCCGGAAGCCATTTGGATGCAATCGATAGACCTCTCCTGGCACGGGCACGTAATTGCTCTAGCACGTCGCTGGAACGGCGTTGGAGCGGTGCTGGCATGAGGAACTGATCTCGGTCCGGAGAATTTTTTTGATTAATCAGATTCAAATTATGTCTTTAGATCGCACCACAACAATATCAGTTTACAATCGCCGTTCGTCATCTGAAAAGAAGCTTTCCACGGCGAAAAGCGTGAGAGGCCTTGATGGCAAAGATGCTAATGACGTGCCTGTATAATTGCTTGGCTTTCGACTATATGTAACCTTTCTACCTGTACGTATTGTATATTACTAATGCTCACTATCGCTCAGTGGATGAAATCTCATCATCTTCCTTAAGATTTTTTTTGCTTTTTCCACTTTTTTTCCAAAACTTCCCCATAGCCTTGGAAACTATCTCAATGCGGGTTTATCATCTACTTTATTGTACTGTGAGTCCTTTATAGTCTGTCTGTACTGCAGGCGGGTCATCGAGTTTGATTGAAGTATAAATTATGTGAATAAAAATTTATTTAATCGCAATGCGAATTGCAATATTGTGATTAACTCTGCAATTCATGACCTTGAGTGCTAAGTGGGTAGACCATAGTCGAGTAAAGTGACATTAGTGGTCAGACGGAAGTGAAATTGTGTAGGTAGAAAGTGATTGACCAAATCTATACGCTGGCAAACTGGCGCCAGAAATGACATTAGCAACATTGGAAGAACAAAAAACGCATTTTTATCTTGCAAGCGAAATACGTAGTGACGTGAGTCGTCTGGCGAATCTATTTTGGACTCCATGTCTATGCATAAAATTTACCAATGGTATAAAACAAGCTTCCGTGAATGTTAGGCTCATTCACAGGTCTGCTTTGAAATTGGAATGCTCCTCATGAGCAAAAGTTTGGCAGAAGAAAGATTCATCTTTCAACTGAGTTGGCGGCTGGAAGACGGAGTTTCGTGACCTAATTTAGGCTATGATCAGAGGGCACGTTCGCGTGGGACGTAAGCTGCATCGCGGAGCGAGCGGTCGCCTCCACTCGCCAATCTCGCTGAGTCAAAGGGGATAATCTGTTGCAAAGAATGAGAATAGAAAACAAATAAATAGAAGAAATGATAAAAAGAATGTTTCTTCATTTACATACATTCCATTCCATTGTCCAACTTTGGTTATTTTTGACCTTATGAAGATACATAGTTTATCATTATGAAAATGTTTCAAATCATCGGCACAAAATCAAACGATTTTATTCAATCGCATAGATTTTTTATGATATGAACACTGAAGTTAAATGTCAAGTGTTACGAATTTAAGGGTAAGTTTCCAGCTAAAAGTGTCAATTAATGTGCTGGTCGTTAGTTATTATCTGGGACTGACTGAGGTTTAGAGCCGAAGGATAGTAAGAATTTGTCATTTTCACAAACCATAAGAATATCATTTTCACACTCTGCTTTTGGTACATGAATTATATTAGTAGTGTAGCCAACTCTCAACTGTAGTTTTCAGATGGCTTCCGCAAGTGACATGACAGCGATAGTGGCAATTAAGAAAGATTAAGAGCCCATCAAGTAGTGTAGGAGTTAAGATAACTGTAAGGTTCTCAATCTAGACAACTTTGACGGGGCCCTGCACGATGTCAAATGTTGACCTGGATTAGATCATTATTCGTTATTGTGTGGAAAGCAAAAGGGATATTATAAACAAATTGTAACCTCTTACAATTGATGTAAGTATTAGACTGTCCCATAAGTCATACCTTCGATAGTCTAGAGACAGGGCGCCAAAGGTGAAAGTTGTTTGAATGTTTGAAGAAGATCAGAGAAGAGAAAATGACGTAAAACAGATATAAATAGCAGAAAAACCGCTGTAAGCCGGATAAGAACGCTGCAGAAAGGTTGGAAATCTTTCATTTGGCGGCTTTTCAAAGTGCAAGTTTTCGCTCCAGGACCAGTAATTCGCAACACACAGGGTTTTGATTTTTGATGCGTCCTTCAAGTTTTTATCCCCGCATTGACGTTCCTGTTTCCTGGGACGTTGTCGGGATTGTTGCCTTATTGGTTCTGAGCAACAGTCGCCCAAGCTGGGAAAAAATCGATGCGAAAGCACTGAAACAGAACAAGGTAAAGAAAAACCCACTTTTTAAGATTTTTCGCAAAAAATTCCACCATAGTCGAAGAGGTAAGGGCTGGGTGGTTGTCTGCATTATGAACAGAAGCAAGATCTATAGAATGCACGAAAAAACTGCGTGAAAACAGTAAAACTAGGAGAAAAAGAAGAGATTTTCGAAAACAAGGTTTTTGCCAGATTTCTCAATCAAATCAAAAAATGTGGTTCTGGAAAGTTGTCAGCGTGAAAACAGAGATCAAGAGCTTGAAAATGATATATAGCTTGCAAAATTTGGGTTCGAAACAGCAAAGAAAAGGGTACCAAAGCCAAATGCCCCACGCCCCGCGTTTGGGGTAGGGAGGTAGCGCGCAGCGCGCGGAGACGCAGACGAGCAGCGGAGACAGACCAGAGTCGACGGGGCATTTGGCTCTGATCGTAGATCTCCGCGGGGTCCCAACGAAACCCTGCAACATTACATATCATTCTGATCGTCATGACACGATGAGAAGAACTGACAACGTCCCAAGCTCTAAAAATCACTCATTAACGAGATAGACCAGCGTTTTCGCGTGCGCGACTCTCTGCGCCAGATTCAAGCGCAGTTTCTCGTTTTTATTTAACTCCAATAGCTTTTCTAAACTTCTGAGACTCGATTTTATTTAAATGAGAAGATGACTGAGGAATTCTGTCCTAAATTCTGGCAAAAATTCCACAGAAACCTTCTTTTTAACGTAAAAAACCTATGAAAACGCAAATTCTCGGTTTCGCTGAAATAAGCTAGAGATATTATTCCCTATATTTGCTTCATTAACATACGTTCGGATATAGTCAGGATAATAACATCCAGGGCGAAGTCCCGGATGACTTCTGTTTTTTTTTCAGGTGAAGGTTATGTCCCCCCATAGCCTTCAAGTGAAGGTTACCAGAGTATGTGGCTCTATGTATCGAGGGTACGATTTGCGGCGGCTTTGAGTTGCTAAGCTGACTTTTGATTCAACTGGATTGGCGACTGAAAGGCAGGGCAGTATGACCTAATTAAGGCCGTTCTCGTCCGCGACGCATTCTGCGGTCAAAGGCTAGTAGCTTTTTTTCGCGCGCATGCTTTCCAAGCAATCTCTAGCCTTAACTAGGTCACGAAGCCCCGCCTTTCAGCCGTCAATCCAGTTAATCGAAGGGTACTTAGTTACACGCTTGCGAGAAACACAGTACCACTACAGACAAGTTCAAAATTCAGCGCATTTTTTACTCTTGATTTCTAGCCATCGAAAAATGCAACAAGTGTACGTATAATCGACGAGGAAAGCATATGCTTGAACAGGTGGAAAATTCGCAGAATTTTTCTATATTGACATACGATTGTTTTCGTTTTTTTTGGAATTCGTTGGCTTGTAATTCAGAGTTTAAAGTACTGCGAACATTTGATGCCATTTTGTAGAGCTTGCTTTGATCTATCGAATAGTACCCCGCATCATAAAAGGATTTTTAGAAAAACTGACTTATTTCGATGATCAGATACGAAAAGGCGTAGCGGCAGGGCATACTTCACGCGATTTCAGTCGTAACGCGATTTGGCAATTCGCCAGAAGTCTTCAGATCCAATGCAAACCGCACATGCATACTATGTATAGCTTACGAAGATTGATAAACTGCCCTGTCTTCTGTACATTTGAAGTGTGCTTATAGTGATTTATATACAGTTGGAATATTGCCAAGTCTCGTCGCAAATGAAATTGCTTGAAGTATGCCCGGCACTTAAAACACAACCCAATACTTACTCTTCCAACATGCTACACGCAATAAAGCTTAACACGCTCTAGCCAATCATTTTCCAATAAATATAATATATAAGCAGGGCGGTAAAGCTCATTCTGATCTCAAGATCGCAGGAGCGGCAGTTTGTTTCAAAGCGCTTTTCGCCAATGGTAGAAGAAGTTTGAAAGTGTAAGTAAGCACTTTGGTCAAACTAATTTAGAATATGGAGTGAGACCCGGACCATCAGCTAATTATGTTATCATGTTCAATAGATCTGGTGAAGTAAGAAAAGTTGCGATTTGCTCGTATAATGGCGGTAAAGAGTTAATCGCATGGTTGCGAAAAAGTCGATGAACGGCTATGCTCCTACATGCAGAATAGCAAGTGAATACTTATTGATTAGAATGCCACTTAATTTAATAACATGTGTAGATCTATGAGATTCGGTTAGACTGTGCGGCATAGGTGGCGGAAATCCTAATTTTTGCGAAGTGTCTTTTAGTTATAAAACGCATTGTATTTTAAAGAAAACAAGATGAACTTTAAAAAAGTAAGAAGATTTGAGGTAAGCAGCAGTTGAGAAGCACTCGAATTATACACCTTTGGCCTCCAAATATTCTACAAATTTTGTTACAATGTAGTTGACGAGTGGCACGCGAATACTACTCTCAAAGATAAAAAAAATCGCTTGATCTTTAAGGCTAACAAGTTTTTCTCCCTGAAGTTTAGAAATGAACCATGAGCTGCCGTTCGGATCCTGACAAATGGTTACAGCAAACCAACATTTTTGATTTTCAACTCCTCGCCCTTCCCTTCCACCTGCCGCAACTCTACAGAAGGGATTAAGTGAATATAACAATGCGCGGTTGGACTCTTTTCATCATCCGCTCTATACCATAATTCCGCAAGTACATGACGCACCTTTTTCATTTTTTTAAGCAAATAATTCTGCCGCACCACTGCTTTGCGAAATGGCGGTTCTCACAACAAAATCCCTCTCTAGGAGCATCACAGTGGAGGGTACTTTGGTCGCGACAATTTTTCATGTGTTAAGGCTGTTTAAGTTAGAAAAAACAGGTGCGTCTTACACTAGTGAAATTAGGGTATCATGCAAACAAAAATTGCGCTATTTGCTCATCGCTTGCATCTACTTCAATTTGAATAAGAGTTCCTATCACGCTTGGTAAGAATCATGCAAACGGCATGACGAATTACCTCAGCCGCAGCCTCAGCAACGCAATTCTTAGCGACAGTTGTGCTCTTGCAACTACGAGTGGAATAATATTGCTGAATATTTTGTATGTCCTTGATTGCTTCTCATAAATATCATCTATCATTACTTATAATAACGGGCTAAGGATGTTTACGTGACTTTGTGTGTGTGTGTGTGTGTGTCTGAGAAAGTGTCTGTTACGAAATTCGTAGAGCGTGTTCCAGCCAACCTCCTGGGCTCAAATTTTGCACAACGCATGCTACCCACATGAAAGTCCAACACACAGAAGCACGAGCAGATTCGTTGAGTGGATCCCTCAGAAACTGCGCGTCAAAGGATCCACGTTGCATTTGGGCCGCAAAATTGGGTCCGTAATTCCACTTTCTGCAGAGTCGCGGATGTTTATGCCAAGTAAATGTGCAAGCCATGAACTTAGGCCCAAAAAAGTGATCAAAAGTCCATTACTTTACAAAAACGGCGCCAAAAAGTATTTGTTGCGTAAATGGTCAATTTGCCAAGGTTTTACCAGAGCATTTGACGAGATTTTTGCACAAGGATCTAGCTCACGGTGATGCTATTCTTATTGTAACTGTCAAGATCATAGGAAAATCAAAAACCCATAAAAGTTTGCGTTTGTTCTCCTGCAAAAAGTCTCATCCACGCGGAATCACCGATTTCACATTAAAAAGCTTTCGGAATGAGTAGTTGTTTGCATTTTGTTCATGATAGTCGGCATTGCTCGGTGAGTTCCAATGCCATCACTATGCGAGAATGAGTAGGGCCTAGATAGTAGAGCCAGTGCGAGCCTCTGCGAAGCAGAGGTGACGCACTGGTATATATATAAAACTCAAAAATTGTCAGTTTGGAGGGTATGTGCGTTATAGAAACGCGCGCCGCTCAACCGATTAAGCTGAAACTTTGCACACATATGTTTTCGAGCCTTGCGCAGATGATAGGCTACTTTTTGTAGCGATTAGTTGGGTCCTTCTATCGATTTATTGATTTGCAGCACTTTGCAATAAAAATGATTCTTATCATTTGCTATCAAAACAGGGGTATGTAAACAAGGCTGGCATGTCTCATTGTGAACTTCTGTTGACGAAGTGCAGTGAAAAGTGTTCTTGATGTGAGTCTCAATTGCTCATTTAAATGGATGCACTAAATGTATTTTATGCTGCGGAAACCTTAGCGTGCAAGAGACCATGAGTGCTTTGTAGCGAGTGTTTTGTACGGAAGGTGCTCAATTTACGCTTATAATCAAAGCTTTCTTCGTTACATGCTCAATTTAAACAATGAGGGGTCAAAATTTTTCATGAGATTGCGCACAAATTATTTGTCAATACCAGAAATATGTTAAGACAAGCGACAACTCACATTCGCTATAGTTGATCCCTGGGACCAGGAAAGTGCGCGAGTGCAAAGTACTGCCGACTCCACAAAAATTGACGGCAAGCAGTGAATGAAGATGAAGTAGCCGGTTAACGGCAAAGTGTCACAAAAAATTATCCTCATAATAACAATGAGCGCTGCTATCAATTAACTCGCGCTGCTTGCTTAGGTTTTGCGTGTTGAACTTGATTTGGAGAAAGAGAGGTATGCTACCGACTAATAAGTGTTCACATTTTGTTTTTGTTCTTTACACAGTTTCTACAATGCCACCGAATACCTTATCTTCATTCCCGATCAGTGATCATTCCCGGGCTGAACCGGGCAGATCAGCTAGTAACTTATAATAACGGGCTAAGGGTGTTTACGTGACTTTGTGTGTGTGTGTGTGTGTGTGTGTGTGTGTGTGTGTGTGTGTGTATGTGTGTGTGTGTGTCCGTCTGTCTGTAACGAAATTCATAGAGCGAGTTCCAGCCAATGTCCTGAGCCCAAATTTTGCACAGCGCATGCTATACTTCACCGTACAAAATCACGAGCAGATTTGTTGGGTGGATCCATCAGAATTTGCGAGTCAGACGGATCCACTTGGCCTCTGGCCCGCAAAATTGGGTCTGTATCAACGCTTTTCGCAAAGTCGTGAATGAGTTTGGCATGTTGATGTGCAAGACATAGACTTAAGGCGAAAAAGTGACAAGGTCTACTACTATACCAGAACGACGCCAAAAAGAAATGGTTGCGCAAATGGTCAATCCGCCGTGGCTTTACCTGACCATTTGAGAGGATTTTTGCACAGAAATGTAGCTCACGGTAATTGTTGTCCTTATGGCGACTACCAAGCCAAAAGAAGTTTAAAAACCTAACCGAATTTGCATTTGTTCTTCTGCGAAAAGTTCCATCCACGCGAAATTACCGATCTCACATGAAAAACCCTTTGAAATGAGTAGTTGTTTACATTTCATTCGTGGTAGTCGTCATTGCACAGTGAGTTTCAAAGACATCATTAGGCGAGAACAAGTAAGCATATAAAGCAAGACCAGTGCGAGCCTCTGCGAAGCAGAGGTGACGCACTGGTTATTTCCATATGCCTACAAGGTGTTGCAATGCGGTCTTGTGGTGTAGTGGTTATCACGTCTGCTTCACACGCAGAAGGTCGCCGGTTCGATCCCGGCCAAGACCTTTCTTTTCAGATGTGCGCCTTGCTTTTGGGAAGATGTGTTTCAATCCACATATTGAAGGACCACAAACCTCAATTAGTTTGTCTCGTAATTTTGCAACCTTGTTCTCATTGGTCTCTCTCCAACAAAGTGGTGAACTCATCTAAAAATGTCGATATACTCGTGGGGATCTAGGAAATTGTATCTGCAAAATGTTCTCCTTAATAAAAAATATGCTCCTTGCATTTGACTAATGAAGAAGAATTACTTCTCAAGTAACATGCTGTTTTGGCACTCCTTACTTTGATTCAGTTAAAAAAATGAGAGGAGTTTTCCTGACAGCAATGTTTCTCCATCGTGCACCACCGATTTTCCTACTATAGTAACCTCTCAAAGGCATGCGTCCCACCAAACTGGGGGGGGGGGGTACTTGGCTCCGGCAGTAGCGTAATGGTAGACCCCCTAACTAACCGACGACAGAAGTTTGCAGCGCAAAAGGGGAGTGGAGTCTACGAAGTCTACAAATCGCCCCCCCCCCCAGTAGCCCGCGTTTTACGGTAGGCTCCGGGCGAGTACGAGATGCATGCAAGGTAGAAACATGGAGTCGTTGCGGAACCCTGCGCCTATGACTGTGTGCGCTATGCGTGCTTGCAATTCGAAATCGCTGTGCGGGTGGCATTCAGGCCTAACGTGAGATCCGGGCCACTTTCGGAGCAAATTTGAGGCTTGGTAGACCCGCTTTAAAACTCCGAACTTCAGCGCTTCGCTTAGGTAGCGGGTCTACTCACAGCCTCAAAAACGCGGCACCCATATTTTGGCCAATGAGCGGTTGTTGTACCCATCTGGCTTTTTTGAACAGAAATGAGCAGACTCGAAGCGCAATTATTTGCAAGTTGTACGTCATAAGAATCCAAATGGTACCGCACGTTCAGTACTTTATGCGCTTTCATAGGCTCCTTTAGATAGAGAACCTTGAAGAAGTGTTATCTTTCAAATGAACGGCGACAGAAAGAGATATTCGCTTAAATCGTTGATTTTTAAGGATCTGTAATGTTCTCTGTGCTCAAAGAAGATATCAAACTATAAAGAAGTCGGTAAGTGATGCAAATTTGCAATGGTTCTCTCTAAGAAGCTATGTTCATAACCAATCTCGCATGAAGAATTTACATAACCAGTAAATATATACTTACAACGCGCAACTTTTGAGTTTTATTATTATTTCGTGGATGTGCGCGCATTGTTCCACTCCACTAGAGGCAGTGTCCAAGTAAAAAGTCGATTTCGAGATTTTGTGCTTACCTGGGCCTATTCCGTATGCTGAATCCGAAAATCAACACTGGAGAGCGCGAGAACGGCGAAAAAAGGCTCTAACGGTAGAGGGAAATTGCAGGTGGGCGGGGCTGCTCACTAGCGGCGTCATTCTCCCAGCTTCAGGAGCGATCTTCTCGCTCTCGCTAGTCGCCCTAACATCACCGCCGGTAAACTGCGAAACGCATGACATAAAATCGGAACCGAGAAGATTGCTCCTAAAGCCTGGGGTAGTGACGTCACGATGTGAACGGCCCCGCCCACCTGCGATTTCCCTCCTGCGTTAGGGTCTTTTTTTTGGCGTTTTCGCGCTCTCCATTGTGGTTTATCGGATTCAGCATGGCGATTAGGCCCGAGTAAGCACAAAATCACAAAATCGACTTTTTGCTAGGACACTGCCTTTGAGGGCCGGGCATACTTCGCGCGATTTCAGTCGCGACGTGACTTGGCAATATTCCAACGGTCCATAACTCACCGTAAGCACATTTTAAATGTGCAGAAGTTAGGGAATTTTATCAATCCACGTAAGTTATATGTACAACTATACATGTACAGTTTGCTAGTGTTGGATCTGAAGACTTCTGGCGAATTGCCAAATCGCGTCGCGGCTAAAATCGCGTGAAGTATGCTTGGCTCTGCCAATATTTTAAAGTGGAAATATTCGCAATTACTCGTTCTCTAAACCTACACCTTTTCTTTTGCTCCGTTGGACATTGCATCAAAACCACTATTTAGACAAGTTATGGCTAGAAAAATGTTTCAAGCTACATATACTTGCAGAAATGTGTTTCATTGAGAAGAGGAAGTAGACCTGTGCAAGAGGAATGCGACGCTACCACGCAGCGCGATAACCGCTGGCGAAGTAGAGGCGCATCACCAGCTCTAATTGTTGTCTGAGTCCGAATGTATGATTTCCATATCATTGGCTATTTAAGAATGAATTGTGCAGCAGTCACTTCTTATCGACTTATGCTGTGATTTCTCCTCCTTTGCTTAATGACAAAGCTGTGTGCCGTGTGTTTCAAAGGCTGGTTTTAATTTGCACAAATATCTCACCACAAACCTGAACTGTTTGCAGCTCTTCATATTTGCTGTCTGACAGGATGCTGGGGCATCAGCAAACACGAAGATTCCGTGCCTTATGAGAAGGCTTCACCTGCGCATGTTATGGAAGGCACTGATGCTGAAGATGGAAAACCATGTATGAATCAGATGTGTTGGCATTCTCTAACCTTGTTTTTAGTACTCGTACTAAATAGCATTGAACAAAAGGAACTTAGGAAGGCAAGTGAAGTCCAACTCACTGGTCTGTTTGGAAACGCTGAGTGTAGTAGCTGATTGACTATGATATTTTCCAGATTGATTGAACCGTCCGCTAAACTCTTCAAATTTATGCACGCTTATTTCAAGTGATCACTCATTTACAAAAGCTTCAATTAGTTAATTTCCGTAAAAGTCGAGTTACTTGCTAGTATTAATAAAGAATTTTTGCTTTGTTTGGAACTCATCGATACATCCAAGAGAAAAGTCAGAACAAATCTATGAATGGCAAAATTAGGATCAGGCGCGGGGGGTTTGAGGAGGGGTTGCATTGGGGATAAATATGGGGAGGAGGAAGAGAGGGAGAGGACGAACCGAATTGTTTGAAAAGATAAGAAAACTGCAACAACTGAGTTTGGCGAAGTAGAAAAGCGCTACAAGCTGATAATATCCTTAAAAGTGAGTACGTTGTTCTAGGTACCAAATATGTTCACTTCGCTTCAGCAGTTTGTGAAGTCTTGATCTCCTGCCGTGCGACTCTTATACTTCTCCAAAGAAACTTCACTCTAGGATGGGTATGATGTTCTTGATCGGCACTTAACCGTCACTGCTACATTTCCACGCATCTCCATTTCAAAAGCTTCATTTTCAAATCGACCAATGTCTTTTTACGAAGAGGAAAAACTTTTTTGTGGGAAAACTTCTATTACTCATCATGTCCTATAATAAGGCGCTAAGCTTTGTGTGTGTGTGTGTTTATGTCTGTCTGTCAGGAAATTCATAGGGCAAGCTGTAGGCAAATCTTTAGCTGAATTTTTGGGTTATAGCGTCCTAAGCATGTAGGTAAAGTGTGCAAAAGCACAAGCGATCCGATAATTGGAACCTTTGAAAATTGTGCAGTAAACCGGTACACGCGAGTTTTTATTTATCATATGGATCGGTGATTGTACTTTTTTGCGAAATTGTGGATTTGCTTAACAGTACATAACTGCACAGACCATGAGCATAAAACTGCATACTGATTTCCAAGTTCCGAAACTGTTCACGCACAGTTCCCGCACTGTGCTGGAACTGTTCTGGGACTGTGCTGTATGCGCTGCAACCTCCCCCCGCGTTTCGAATGGCGGGAGTTGGAGAATTTTGACCGTTTGTAACTGCCTTTTTTGTAGATTTTTCTCATTTTAGCCTTGTTCCTCTACCCCGCTTCCCTTCAGCGGAACTTCGAACTCGAAGCGAAGTTGAAGAATGAGCGCTTTTCTGCTCTGCATATGCGACAAAACGTGTGCTCTTGTGCTCGTCCATTTTCTCTGCTCTTTATTTCTACTCAAACCTATTCTATTTGTTCCAGGAAGCCGCTGCGTAGTTTCCATAGCCATCTGCCATGAATAAGGGAGTGTGAGCTATTCTGAGACTGCATAAATTGGGACTTTTCTCTTGTTTTCTGATGAGCTTTCTTTTTGGGCATTCTCAGCGCCTTTCCTCCATACCGTTGCTTCTCCCTTCTTTCTTCCACCCGCTTCTCCTTGTGATGAGAAAAGCTGTGAAATTGAAGCGAGGTTGAGGATTGAATGCTGTTCTGCGCCATGTATTCAGTAAAATGAGCCTTCGTTGCTCTCGTCCATTCTCTCTCCGCTGCTTTTGTTCAGACCTACTTCATGTGTTCTAGAAGACGCTGCATAGTCTCGCATCTGTCTTGAAAGGGACATAAACAATATTTTGGAACACTTGAAGTAGGTTTGAACAGAAATGGAAGAAAAAATCGAGCACAAGAACACACGTTTTGTCGCATATGCAGAGCACAGAAGCGCTCATTCTTCAACCCCACTTCGAGTTCGAAGTTCCGCCAATCAAAAGGGGAAGCGAGGTAGAGGAATAAGGCCAAAATGGGAAAAATGCTGAAGAAAAAACCGTTCAAAACGGTTAAAATTCTACAACTCAGCCGTTCAAAACGCTTGCTGGACGGCTGCAGTGCATGCAGCACAGTTCCGGAACAGTTCCAGCACATGCGAGAACAGTTTCGGAATTTGGAAATCAGTATGAACCCAGCCTAAGCCCAAAAAGTGAGCAAAATTATTGTTTTAAATTATTAAAATTGTTCTATTTTTACGCAAAACAGCGCAAGAAGAAATAATAGCTTAGATTGTCATTTTGTCACAGTTTCACCTAGTTATTTATGAAGATTTTTGCTCAGAAGTATGGGTGACGGAAGTGACTGTCCTTTATGGAAACTACCCGACCATAATAACCTTAGTTTCCAACTAACCGAAACTCTTTTTAATTTTCTACACAAGGATTCTCCCAAAGTTACCGCTCTTACAAGAAAAAACTCATAGAATGAATAGTTGTTTACATTTCGTTCATGATGGTCAGCATCGCACGGTGAGTTCCAGAGCCAACATCAAGAGAGCGAGAGGAAGGTAAGATAGAAAGACTCAACGTAGCGCTGTGGAAGCGGCTCAGGCTGGTAGATACCCGAACACTAGCTGTACTAATAGTTTATCTGTTATGACATAAATTAGGAATCAAGCAATACACTAAGGCAATCAAATATAACAACATAGATTACTGAGTTGCTGGTTGGGCAGGCATCAGCCTGTAACAGCGGAGGGGTAGCTTTGGGCTGCCAGTCGGTATCGTCCTACCTCGAGGCTTGGTACGGGAAATCCGACTTGTGCTCTCGGTGGCGGCTTATATAGCATACCGCGAAATGCGTATCATTCGTCTATCTGTAACAGTTGATCTTATTCTTATAGCATACTATAACCTTATCTGTGTCTTATATCTTGTTCTCATAACATAGCTCTTTCGCGTGCGTTCCTATGCATCTACGCTTACAAAAGCCAGATTCTGCGAAGCAGAGGTGCAGCACTGGTCAATAAATAAAAACCTTTGATCCTAGAAATTATTTTGACATCGCTTTCGAATGGGAAGTGCTGCTAAGTTGCCGCTTTATTAAATGCTTTACTCGACGGACCACAAAAGCGCTAAAATTAGTCCAAGTAGGCTCAAACCAATTCTTAGAATATACGAGGTTTGTGGTATTGAATGGGGTGGTTACTCTCTGATTGCTCATCCTTTCCCCCACAGATGTAAAAGGGATTGATTTGAAAGTTGATGGATACCTAACGAGGCCAAATTCTACTCTCGGATTCCTGTTCCCCAATGCACTCACCTGTTTCTACGTACTACTTATACTTACTTTTCTGCTATAATGCTTTACTTTCTGTCACTGAAGGCATGGGTCACGCGCCAGTTTACCTTGATATCATCCTCATCAAAGATAGCCTCAAGTCCTCAAGTCAGACTTTCGGTTTACTGTATTGCAGTGCATATAGTTTTTCTTTCTTTTCTCTTTTTCTTATGGGCACAGCCAGGGCCCAGCACAGGGTGGCAAATGGACTTCGGTAAGACAACTTCGCTTTTGCCACTATCGATTTTTACATTTCCACTTGATCCAGCCAGCTGGGTACGTTGTTCGATTGCAGCGCGCTTTCTTCCTCAAAAAGACCGGCGTCGGTGCTACTCCTGATCCTAACAAGGAGGAAGTTGGAGTTTTCGAACCAAAATGTCACTATATATTTTCTAAGCGTAGAACAGATTTAGGTAGAATTTTTGAAAAACTTAAGTGAAATGAAAGTTTTGCTTACCTCAGGTCGGCATTAGGTGAGCAATTGCCCACCTAATTTGGGGAAAGTTAAGTACGCTCTTTACTCACATAAGTTTTTCATAGTTTTGCAAACTTAGTTGCTTAGTCCCACTGCGCGCACACACTTGCCATATCATCGTATGTGCGTTGTAAACGAGCCTTTTTATTATTTTGTGGTAAAGGGAAATTTTTCAGAAGAAAGCCTCCCAAAACCTTTAGTCACATAATTTTCCTTGAAACTTCTCAGTTGAATCCTTTAGACCCATGTCTACGTACGTACCAAGCTTTGTGCCATATCCTTGCGCCTTGACGTTATTCACATTTTTACTCGCCAATTATGGGAAATTTAAAACAGGCTGGTACACCTATCAATCACATAATTTTTTCATCCTTGTTCCCACTAGCCTATCTTCGTTCAATTACGGAATTTGGTGCCATACCGTTACGCATAACTTAACTGCCTTCAGGGTTGGAAGGCGGGGCTTTGTGACCTAGTTAAGGTCGCTCGCGCCTGCGACGCAGCCTGCGCCTCTCTCGCGTGCGTGCTCTCTGGTCATTATCTAGCTTTGATTAGGTCGCAAAACCCCGCCTTCCAGCCGCCAAGCCAGTTAAATTCAAGGGTACATCGACAAGTATCGATGTACCAATTCAACGCTTGGCTTCCGAAAGGCGGGGCTTCGTGACCTAATTAAGGCTAGTGATTGGAGAGCACTCGCGCGAGAGAGATGCAGGTGCGTCGCGGGCGCGAGCGACCTCATTTAGGTCACAAAGCTCCGCCATCCCGAAGCCAAGCCAGTTGAATCAAAGGTTATGCTCAGGGTAAAGCGGGGGGTGCGGCACGCCGCAGAGGGGGGGTTGTATTGAGGAGTCAAAAGGGGAGGGGGTCGTAGTTAGGTGATCTGATTATAGCGATAACATGATATTCGTATCATATCCATAATTAGCACGTCAATTAACCCCTGTAGACAAAGTGTGAGCGAATTCTGAAGATTCAAGATACTAGGCTACCTAAGTGAAATGGTCAAATTCCAACATGGTTAACTTTGTTTTAAAGGTGAATTAGCTATCCGTTTTTGCACTCAAGACAAAGCACTACTCCTTCTTTGTCCACCTCAGGAATCCCGCTTCAGAAGACCTCCAAACTGTGGAATTAGAAGCCAACCAAAATCTCATTTTTCCCATTTTTCGCTTTTGATGGCTGTGCTTTCACCAAATATTACTCAGAGCTAAGAAGACGAATCAGGCTCAAAACATCCCTATGGAATCTACGAGGTTTAGGCTATCGATTCATATAAATATTGTCCGCTAAAAATGTTTTTTTGATATAGTTAATGGCCTGCGGCACCCCCCCTCAAAACCTGCGGCTGCCGCAGGGGTGCCGCAGGCCATTAACTATATCAAAAAAACATTTTTAGCGGACAATATTTATATGAATCGATAGCCTAAACCTCGTAGATTCCATAGGGATGTTTTGAGCCTGATTCGTCTTCTTAGCTCTGAGTAATATTTGGTGAAAGCACAGCCATCAAAAGCGAAAAATGGGAAAAATGAGATTTTGGTTGGCTTCTAATTCCACAGTTTGGAGGTCTTCTGAAGCGGGATTCCTGAGGTGGACAAAGAAGGAGTAGTGCTTTGTCTTGAGTGCAAAAACGGATAGCTAATTCACCTTTAAAACAAAGTTAACCATGTTGGAATTTGACCATTTCACTTAGGTAGCCTAGTATCTTGAATCTTCAGAATTCGCTCACACTTTGTCTACAGGGGGTATTTGACATGCTAATTATGGATATGTTGTCCATTATGTTTGACAGAGCCTTCAGGTAATACTATCTTAAGTGTATAGTTTAGGAGGGGGGTCTTATTAAGACAGCAATCAGGGGGGGGGGGGTCGTATCCGACGGTCGAGTGCCGCACCCCCCGCTTTACCCTGGTTATGCTGTTCCAACCTGCATCGGTTGGGCGACGTCGCGAATTGACGCGCGCGAAAGCTCAATCCATGGGAAAGGCTCAGATTTGTTTGCCATTTCAACTATCGTTTATCCGGGCTTATCCCCGGGACCCGCAAAAACGACATCTATTTTGCTTTTCCACCCAAAACGATTTCCACCCTGTCATTTGCTCATCTGTGCCGCGCCCTGGGCACAGCTTGCGCGTATTTTGGCTCTATGAAGCTCTCCCAGGGCAAACGGAACAATATGAGACACAGAATTTAACACAACTCTTTATTAGAAGTAATCAACAGCAAAGCTTCAAAGTAATTAGTGCTCAATAGGCGATAAGATTACATTCGGTCATTCATTATTTGTAGTAGATTTATTGATAGCAGCACAATCAATGCGTGAGATCTACAAAAATCAGATCTTGTGCAATTCACAACCGTAATAAGAAGCTCCGGCGATGGAGCAGAAATTTTACAAAAATCATAAGCGTCTCAGATATGTCTACTAAAGCTTAGGAAAGAGAGAGACAGTATGTGCGCATTGAGTCCAAATTTACTTTGAATCTCAGTGCGCAAAAGAGATTCGATAGATTTCTTTGAGTAGGAGGTGACACGGTGGCATACGGGTCTTTGGCCCAGTATTTTATAACTCGATAGCGAGTTCCGGGAAAATCTACAAAGGCAAAACTTTGGGTAAATAACTTCTAACGAGCCAAGCGTTCTGAGAGTCGAGCTACAGCACAATCATAGCATTCAGCGTTTTCCAAAGCATCTGCCTCGAACGTATGGCCAAAATAACGCAGAGCAGCAATTGCCTTTTCCCGAGGCAATTCAAATAGCCGATCGAAGAGAAGTGCGGCGTAATCGTGGAAATCGCCGGAGGCATGGTACTTCAGCAACTGAAAACATAATATTCACATACACATCAAGTTGTTTTTCACACATCGTCTTTTGCAAAAAATTTTTTGCCCATACATTATTGGTACAAACATTTTCTCTTTGTTCTTCGAACACATAGGACTGGCCCACATTGGAACGATTGGCGTTGCGATATGAGGCACCAAATCGATCCCTGCCCTAGGCCAAGGTACCAGAGTAATCTGGGAGGATAAAAGCACTGCTTGGTAATCGGCTGGCCCCAGCAACTCATTGTAAAATGCTCGCACGCATACAATTGCCTCTTCGACTATGAAGTGAAGTGCGTTTGGCGCATGACCGCAGAGGGTATTGAAGACGCCGAATCACCCTATTTTATTTTTTTTATATTAGGTTCCATAGTCAAGTGATTAAGCAAGAGTCTAAGGCCCCGGACAGACTTCACGCGATTTGATCGTCACGACTGAATCGCGACGAGACAACTGTTACAACATCATTCCATGCCGATCTACTTGCATTTCGGTTGTGATACTTTTCCAGCCCGAAATTTTTGAATGTGAAATGAAAATGAATGGAAATGTCGGCGATTGAGTCGCGACGATCAAATCGCGTGAAGTCTGTCCGGGGCCTAAGATAAAGATTTTTGTGCATTTCTACTCAACTCCCATCTCAAACCGTTTACCAGATATGAACCAGTTGTTCTGTTGCCAGCATAACTGCCAGCAATAGAACAAGTCCTTATCTAATCAAAAATTCTACTGCTGACGACTGCACTGCGATATAAGAGCCGTAAAAAAGGCGCGGCTGGCGGCAAGCAATAAAACCACGGATATCGCTTATAGTTTCTGACCAGCGCGTAAAATTCTGCAAGGTCATCTTGTCTAGCGCAGCGAGATACCAGCAGTGACTACCGTTTAAGGGTTCAAAAAATCAAAATGTTGAAGAGACAACATAATCACTTTATAAATGTTAAGGAAAGTATTTAGGGCGAGAAATGGAAATGTTTTGGAAGGTTTTTATGCAAAAAATGGTAGGTGAATGAATTCTGAGCATATAAAGATTAAAGAGAGCAGGCTGGGTACGAGAATTTCATAGGCGCATCACACCGAAACTGCTGACTGGTCCTCTCGGAAAGATTACGGTATGGGCAAGAATTTAGAGTTATGTTTCTCGGCCATAAATGAATCATATGAATTGTTACTTCGACAATAGCCTAGATAGGACTTCCCAAACTGTTTTCACATAAAAGTTTCGATCAAGTCGCTTTTAGTTCCTTCAAAATCCGTAGAAATATTTTTCCCGATTCTTTTTTTGCAAACAAAAGAATATTGTGGTTAACTGGTTCGTGGCTTCAAAACGCTGTCATATAAATGACAAGGCAACACTAAAGGGCATTTTATCCATTTTTGACTCCTAAAAATTTCCTTCTTTTTTGTTAATTTCGATTGTCTCTGTCTTCCATTTCTACACTTAAGAGGTAAAATAACGAATTCTCTTAAGGTATTTCAAAGTATTCGCTAACCTTCTTGCGGTCAGATTCTGACAGGAACGTTTCCAAAAACTTGGGCGGGCGTTTCAATTTCAGGAACTTTTCAATTCTTCGTCGCGATTTTTCATCGATATCTGATCTGCTTAGTTTGTCCTAAAAAGGAAAAATTTCAAATGATACTTCACTATTCTTGACGTAGGTAAAAGTTCACTAACCGCTATATACTGCATTAATTTATGATGTGAAGCAGTGGAATGCAATGCCGAAACTTCCGCTAATTCTTCATTTGTCCAGTCTAGAGCAGAAAATACACCACCATGTGCTGAGAGTATGTCGGGTTCTTCTTGGGCCATGCATGTCAATACGACGAATGATAATAGTACAACAGGCAACATCTGTAATTGTAACAATCTTTATAAACTTCCTTATCAAATTGCAAACATTGAAAAATTGAACGAATCAGTAGGTGTAAGGAACGAAATGTGACGAACGGAGATAGAAAGGTTGTGACTTTAAGAGCTTATGGGGTGCGGAATCAATTTACTTCCTTGTTATGGATTGCAGGTAGTACATATGGCTTTCTATTGTTTTTTTCGGCTATGGTTCTGGTCTGATGAGCTTAAGGTGTGAAGTCAGGGTTCAAAAATCTTGACTGGTACAAAGATCCTGGAATGTGTTAGCAGTCACCAGACGGGAGATTGACATCTCTATGAAGAATTCTAGCATCATCATAGCATTACCGAAGAACTAAAATCAAACCAAAGCCAAAGATATGCAAAATGGCGAATTTAGAAGCAGAAGAGCAAAGGAATGGCAACACCAATCCTATTATTTCTGCAGCTGAGTGACACCTATGCAAGGTATTAGAAGAATTACTCTATGCGCCTTGGTCTCTATGATAAAAGAAGAAAATAACAAACTGTAAGCTCCAAAAAACATTTTGCTGACTTAGACAAGAATTCTGCAGTAAATGTTACATGATAGACTCCAACATTACAGGAGACTTAGCTCTGACCTAGGAAATTCTTCGCTTCAGAAGTTCTAGTCGACAGCAGGCACAAAATTTGACATTCGTAATGTGAATCTGGAGGGGCCATGTGAATGAGGCGGAGCTACAAAGAAATTTCCGGAAAAGTTACGATGAGAGAAGGTAATGATGCAAGAAAGCATTACGACCAAAGAGACAAAAAACTTATTAGATTTCCATTACAGAAATAGAATTCAAATAGTAGAGAAAGGAGCTTGCTTTTAGGATAACATTGAGTCACGTGAGTAGATACTACCGGTAAATAAGTTTCGCCAAATTTGGAACCTGTTATGTAAATTTTGGCTAATCTTTAGCGCTACAGTATGCTTCCATGGTAGCTATATTTTGTTTCCAGGTCAATGACATTGTGCTAAAAAAATCTATTTTTTGATAGATACATATGCAGCACCGCAGTTGTCGTAAGACCGACATAAATACACGCTCAATTATACCTCTTTATATTATTGCAGAACAGAATACCCAGAAATGGGACTGTAAGACAACAGCACCCACTCGCTCGTATTACAGTGCAGTAGATGTATTTCATCATCAAATCATCTGATATGGAACGTCGTCAATGCAAAAAAAACTTAGATGTCGCTTAGCCCTAATTTGAGGCTAAAGTCTGTTTTGGTCTGCGTTTTCTATATAGTTCTTTTCCACGCGTCTGGGCCATCACTGTAACTTAATGCGAAAATTTCTATTCTTGAAATTAAATTCTTCTGAGATAGGTAATGACGGCAGCAGAGTTCACCAGGAGCAGAAGGGTCAATGGAAATGTCAGAACACTGCAATCAAGGTTCTACAGTACTTATTATCTTCTCAAATGGAAGATAAGAAAAGTAGTAAGAAGATGCAATGTCGAGATCATAAAAGCAGTCTGAGAGAGAGAGAGCAGTATCAAAAAGTAAGAGGTGAACTCAGGCAAAGGCGAGAAAGCGACGAACGGTGATAAGCTGCCGGATATTTCGGGTTATTTTTGCAAAGATGTTTTGGTCATAAGAGTACCTACCCCATATATTTCAGACAGACGGGAATAGGTAGGGAAAACAAATTCTCGAGCTTACTACAGAAAGTAAGGGTAACGAGGTAGGTCAAACGCCGAAGGAGTTCATATACAGTACTTGCAGGATGATAAACGAGGCTACCGTAATGATGTAAACGAAGTTACTGCAACTATTATTTGAAGAGCTACTTATCCTTAATACAATCCCGTAAACAATCCGGATTGCTTTTCAGACGACTTTTTTATCAATAACTACAATTCTATAGATTTTTTACTGCTACAGTAGTAGTAATAACCTAGAGGAAGGAAGCGGTGAGAAAATCTCCGAAATGCGCCAAGCAGCTGTGCCACTTAGCACGAAACTAGCAGATAAGATGGTCACATGGCAGTGATTGCAGAGAAAGTGGAGCGATGAGGCTTTTTACGTGTCGCGTCTAGGAATCGCTGACTGTGTAAGATAGTAAATTTACGAGGCCTCCTATGACCGTGTGGAAACGGTAACTAGAGCGATTTGCAGATTTGCAGACTCATTAGGAGCCCAGCAAGCAGACTTGCAAGCATATGATCTGGACATGTGAGCAGTTCGAAAATCGCGAACTTTGGCTTGCGAACTAGCGGATTGGCGCCGAACCAGTTGCACTTTGTGATTAATGAACGCTTCAACAAGGATAGCAATGGACAACTGATCACGAGTTCTCTGCAAAAAGCTATTGAAGCCTTTTTTACTTATCTATGGCCTGCAAAGTGAGATTGCAATAGATAAAAGATGTTTCCTAATTTGGCGCATGTCAGTCATTTTGTTCGCGTTGAGTCCGACATACGCGTCTCCAGAATGCAGAGAGTTTGCGCCGCATGCCGCTGCCGGGCGCAGAGTTTGAAGGAAGTGAGAGAAGACAGACATGGTCCTGGCACGAAACGCCCCAGCGGCAAGCAGACGGTATGTGAAACTTTAACCATGCAAACGCAGGACATGCAGATTTTTCCTGATTTTTTTTAGAACAGATTATATGATAGTAATTACCGGAAAAGGTAAAAACTATCTAGACTTACCAAAGATGCGAACCATGACTAAACGAGAGAATTTTTTTGTACTCTACTGAAGTCAGACAATGGTCACAAAGGCTAGAAAAGTGAAGCTTTTCAAATTTGATAATTATCCACACGGATAAAAGCAGACCTGTGTGCAAGGATAATTAGCAATAATCTTCAATTGCAAGTACAAGAACACTTCGAGTACTAATCCGATGATTTAGTGCCTTACTATATTGTAATGATTTTTCATTCATGTCTACTGCAGAGAAATCCCAGGAGCAAAGGAGGCTACAGTAATCTTGCTAAGTGCGAAAAAATCGGATTATTTGCACAAGCGATTACGGTAGAAGGTGCACTAATTTGTCTTTGCTAATCAAGCTAGGTAATTCTCTATAAAGGAAGGATTTGAAAAAATAATTCGCTCTTTCCGTAAACTGTCTAAACTCGGAATTTGAAAAAAAAAAGAAGAAACATTTGGTAGAAGTTTTACGAACTGAAATGACAAGAAGGGATAACAAAAAAGGTATATATTCGCGGCATAAAGCTTTCATAGTAACGAATTAGACTGTCTCAAAGCTACTATCTTCCTATTTTCGTTTGGAAAATCAAAGATTCCTGTGACTCGTATCAGAAAACATATGTCAGAAAAGCTTATGTTCACGTGAAATCCCCTTATGCTGAGTTTATAATAAGCACATATAACGACTAGACTAAAAAAGTCAAAGATTGTTATACAAAGCCCTTTGCAGATATAGCTCCCCCGAAAAAGATGGGAAGGAAGAGGGAGAGGGATATGTTATTAGAAAGGGCGTGGCTAAAAGAGTTTTTCCAGTACAGATACGAGAAGATTTTTTTTCTTACAAGCTTGTTCAAAACTTTTGAGTAGTTTTGATACTGGAAGAAAAAGTGGTGTCCAATGCGAGGAGGCAACACAAATTCTGATTTTTGAGTTTCTTATAGGTTTTACTTTTCATGTAGGAAATGTCAGATTGTGAATTTAGGATGATCTGTTGATATGACGCAAACCCCCAAACGAAATTGATCATTATTAAGGGTAAGCAGCTAGTCAAAGGAGTTACGCTGTAGTGGATACGTTTGCAGTCAATAGTGGTCCGAACTGATTATAGAAAGGAATGTAGTAGTAAAGCAATATTATCTAAGAAATAACATTACAACAAAAATTTAGCAGTAGTAAAAATTCTGATAAGAAAATGACGTCGCATTGGTGCTGACATTGCAAATGTGAAAAAGTAGCAAAGTCTCACTTTTATACTCTCAACATTTCATAGCTTTGTTTTCCACATCAAATTGTAAACATTTCCGAAGTAATGTAAGAAGAAATCGCTAAAAGTATGACATTCCATCATGATCGGTGGATAAACTAGTTTTGATGTGGGTAGAAGTTTCAAGAAGCGAAACCTTGTTTACGGAATGTTTTCAGAATGTCTTCGTAATGTTTATGTTTCTGTTTGGCAGCATCTTGACGCGCTAGTTAGCTGTTCGCACTACTGCGACGATGCGAGACAAAACAAGTTTCTAATTGCGTCATTGCCTTAAGTAATGGAGGAATTTATTAGGCCTCGGGCATACTTCAAGCGATTTTAGCAGTGACGTGATTTGGCAATACTGCAAATGTTTATAACTCATCATAAGGCATGCTGAATGTGGGAGATAGGGCATTTTATTAGCCTGCAAAAGTTACACACGTTATGTATTTTCTGCCTGTTATTACATTTGGACGCAATTGGCAAGTTGCCAGATCGCCAAAAACTAAAATGCGAATCAAACTCGAGGTCTTATGGGAAAGGAAGGGGAAGAAGTTGAACCTGATTGGACTTTTCTATTAGGTTGTAACAGAATTAATGCAGGATTTGAATTCCAACCGCAATAAGTCGTACACTTCTCATTTCTAAGTAGGTTGCAAAACATCATTCGATTAAGCAAAGCAAGCTCTACAAAATGGCAATCCTGCTTTAGCAACAGCTCTGATCCACTACGAGTTTCGAGCCAAAAACTAAAAAGATTCAACTGTCCGAAAAATTGAGAAAAATCGTAACTCAGTTCAAAAAAACCTACAAAAATTCTAACTTGCTCACGTAAACACTATTCACATAAGACATCTATACACGCCTTTGCCGTATTTTTTCTCTGTTAGAAATCAAGAAAACGGAAATTTTCATGCGTATGCCAAAGTGATGCTGTGCCGTTCCCACATAAGTAGTTGTATACTACAAACCTGTAAAAGTATGAACGCGAATTTTTAGCTCTCTACAAGCTTTAGTACTCGAGAAATATCGAATACAGTTTTCGCTAGTTATGTGGTCCAAGCTAAAATTCAAATTTCTCGAGAACTAAAGCTTGTAGAGAGCTGAGAATTTACGTTTGTACTTCTACAGATTTGTAGTATACAACTACCTATGTGGGAACGGCACAGCATCACTTTGGCAAACGCACGAATATTTCCGTTTTCTTGATTTCAAACAGAGGAAAAATACGGCAAAGGCGTGTATAGATGTCTTATGTGAATAGTGTTTACGTGAGTAAGTTAGAATTTGTAGGTTTTTTATGAACTGAGTTACGATTTTTCTCAATTTTTCGGACAGTTGAATCTTTTTAGTTTTTGGCTCGAAACTCGTAGTGGATCAGAGCTGTTGCTAAAGCAGGACTGCCATTTCGTAAAGCTTGCTTTGCTCTATCGAATGGTGTTTTGTAACCTACTTAGAAATGAGAAGTGTAACTCATTGCGGTTGGAATTCAAAACCTGCATTAATTTTGTTACAACCTATTAGGACCCATAAGTCTTTTCATATTCGGACCTTCAATTCGATATTTCTCAAGAACTAGAACACCTAGAAGGCTGCAAATTTGTGGCAGTAATTCTGAGTTAATACGCTATATAAACACCTATTTGCGGGGAACACAGAACCAATACAGGCAAAGTTTGAAAATTGAGCGCATTATTTTTTTCTCGGTTTCTGGCCGTCAGAAAAATGCAGCAAGGGCATGTATAAATATCCGATGAGGAGAGTATATGCATGAGAAAGCAGGAAATTTGCAGAGTTGTTTTGAACTGAGATATGATGATTTTTGTTTTTTCGAAAAATTAGAAATTTTTTTATTTTGGCTCGGAACTCGTTGCAGATTGAACTTGTTGCAAACTTTTGAACGCCATCTTGTAGAGCTTGCTTTGATCTTTCGAACGGTATCCCGCTTTTTATGAGGAGTTCAAGAAGAACTGATTTATGTCGCTGAAAAGTCAGGTATGAAAAGACTTATGGGACAACCTAATAATATATATCTGCAGATTGATATTCATCTCTATACATATAAGGCCTCGGACATAGCTCACACGATCTGATCGTCGCGATTCAATCGCCGTGATTTCCATTCATTTTCATTTTACATTCAAAAATTTCGGGCTGAAAAAGTATCACAATTGAAATGCAAGCTGATCGGCATGCAATGAACTCGTAACAATTGTCTCGCGATTGAATCGCGACGATCAAATCGCGTGAACTCTGTTTGCATGTCTATATGTCTTTGCACATTTTCCATAGTAATGAAGGATGAGCGGTGGAGCTCATTTTGATCTGCTGGTCATCAAGATAAGATAAGGACGATAGGAAGCGAACCCGAGACGGAATTAAAAGCAGGGTAAATTTCGCTACATGAGAAATCAAGCGCGATGAACTGGCTTCGGAACGGGGTGGGACCAGGAATGCCATCTAGTAGAAATAAAAAGTGCGCTCAGAGAAAGTTAGAATCAAAACAAGAAGTTGATTTGTGATCCAAGACGTGTAATTGCACAATACGCACATTCGCGTAAAATCAAATAAACATAGGTTTAGGGAACTCGTAAACACCAGAAAGATGTAGGCGAGTTTACCTCAGGCGTCATTTGATTTCTCTGTGGCATTCTATGAGATCGAGGCTAGCGATGATGGAGGAATTTTCTAATTGAGTGCATACAATTATGAATCTCTTACAACTATAAGTCTCTGAAGAAGATGGTTGGGTCGAAACGTCAGACCGCCACCAATAGATCGTACTAACCTCTTTTGGCTTACTGACTTACTCCACAATTTTTGACAAAGCGCCGGGGAGAGAGGAGACATAGAAACTTAAAGTTATTCTAATTTCACGAGTACAAGACACACCCTTTTCGATTATCTGAGCGAGCCGCTCAGCCGCGTTGTTGCGGTTCCGAGGACGAATCATGCCACAAGGCAATACGCAACACGGTATAGGGTCCTTTGGTCGCGAAATTTGGTGTATTCAGGCTGATTGACTTCAAAAAAGAAACAAATGCACCTTGTACCCGTGAAGTTAGGGCAAAACTAAAAGCAAAATTTCAAAACAGATTGCTTGTTGTGTGCAAACACACAATAACGAATGTTACTGTATGTCACACAGTCAGCAATAAAGAGAATGTGTAACTTGTTCAGTGACACATCGCCACATCGTACGACGTTTTTAGTCCACCCTCCATCCTCCTTTTTTAGCCGAAGCCGTAATGAATATGTAATGCCCTGCAATTACGCGTGAGTAAAAGAAGTGGTAGAAGAAACGTAGTGTTTCGCCTTCCCTGGTGTATTATGTCATCTGACCTACTCAAGATACAGTGACGTCTGTGAAGATCTGATTCTAATGTTAGTATGTGCGCATGAAGTGGGCAAAAAAAGTCTGAGGAAATGTCACAAAAGTCAAACGCACACCAATAATTCCGCATTACTGTATCTGTCCTAATGCAACTATCGAGGCTTACTTAGTGATAGATTAACAACAAATACTACGCGAATGCATTGCAAGAAAACAGCGAAGGCCATAGAGGTTTCTTCAAGAGTCGTATTTGAACAGAGCTTGCAAAAGGTAACACATTGTTTAACTTCCTCTAGGCAGATTTTTTCAAACACTGCTACAGGATGAAGGTGGATGCCCATAAGAAGTAAGCGCAAGCGAATGTGCCGCTTCTGCGTATGTTATTTCCACTGTATGCATCTTAATCGCTTCGGGACCGAAAATCGCAAATCTGCTGTTCTCTACGATTGGAGATCTGCACACATGTCTGAAAAGCTCAGAATGGGTGGGGGAACGAAAGCCGCCAGGTCCAGCCGCCTTTCGCGGCCAGCTGGTCCTTTCGCAGCGTTGTTGCATGTCGTTCCAGGACCAGCAGTCCGCGGAGGCGGCTGGACCTGGCGGCTTTCGTTCCCCCACCCTTGTTAGACACATATGCGCATAGCGCTCTCGAATCTTATCAATCTTATCATCTTTCTTATTACATTGCAGAAACAACCTCGAAGTTGTCCTTATCCCACAACAAATCTTATCTTATTGTCATTTTTGGTCATTGTTTTCCCCTCTTATTTGTGCGCTTCTCCAGAATATGGTATTCTCTTATTCTTGTTGCATTCACACGTTTGTGTTATTTATTATTGACAATAGCAAGTGACAATCGCACAATTTGAGAAACTCGTAACTGGACTGTAAGTTGTATGAATGTGTGGCACGCACAAATCAGGTGGGCGCACTGATTTTGAGCGGGAAGGTGAGGCGGCTCTGGCGCTCTGGCGCCTGATTTAATTTTTGATAAACTTTCAAAGTTTACTGGTGGCTTACGCTTATTTCATGCTCCTCTTTCTATGTCTTTGAAAACGAATATCTGCCAATGTTTTGAGGTGGAAAAGTCGAATTCATAAGAAGTGGAAGCGGTGTAATGCTATGAAAATCCTGTTCCTTCAAGTGAGACAGCGGTAAGCGAAGTTATATGTGGAAGGTGATTCCGCATCCATAAATGGCTTTGCAATTGTGATTTCCTTTACATCTATAAACTTTATTTTTTCTGATCAGTCGTAATCTTGTTTTCCAAAGTAAATGATTGATTTGCTCGTTGTTTCAAGAGTTAGCTGATCTTTGAATAAGCAATTCTACACCAAACATGAGGAAGACTCATGTTGGCATTTAATCACCGAGGAAAACAAACGACAAATATGCAAATTTTTTAGTCTTTACTTGGAAGTGCAGGCTTCATGGTGAGTCTTTGGTACGGAAACAATTGTGACGTCAGTCATCACCTTTGCGGACAAACGAAAATCAAATAGGTCCCTCGGCAATCGTCACTGATTAATCTGGAGCGCAAATGAGGATTTCCTTCATGTTGGATGAAAGACCATGAGGAAACGCAATTTCATCAAGCAATTTTTTGCAAAAAAGTTCGTTTCGCCACGTGACGGTATAAAAACGGAAAAGTCAAATTGCGATTTAATGGCACGTCATCTAGACGATAAATGCAAAGCCCCATGACAGTCTGACAATTGGAAGGAAAAAAGGTTATTGGAACGCGACGGAGAAATTTCCAGCGCTTGAAGTTCATAGTTTGTTTGAGCTGTGCACGATTCTATGGTGTTTGCTGAATGTGGTCAAAAAATGGTTTAATTTCGCTCCTTTGCTACTTTATTTAACGAAGCCGAAAACTGTGCAGTGCGGATTTTACTGCAGAAAGGGGTACAGTTGGGGAAGTCAAAAAATAATGAAAAAACACACTGAGGTCTCTTCAAGGCGATCATGATCTCAACAATAACATTAGGGGTAAATGCACTAGAACTATGACGATATATTGTTCTTCAAAACAAGTGCAAGTAGCTAAGATGATATCTCACAAATTACTCGTTATCGAATGCTGAACTCTACTGATGAAGCTAGGAAAGTCCTTTTTTTTGGGCTGAGAACAAAAAAGAGCACGTTTCAAAACTTTTCACACTCAGAGGTATTAAGTTCTAGATGATCGAAGTGTTCTTCTAATGAAGAAATTGTGAGTAATTCGTATCACGAGCAGCGTGATTTGTTGCATTTCGAAATCGCTTTATACAATCAGCTATGTTAACTAATCAGGTTCTTTGCCAATCAGAGGACTTGTCATGCCATCATTAGAACAACACTTCACAAAGAGAAGATGATGCCTGTGAGGAATTTTGAAATCCCGGTTAGTGATTACTGTTAGAATATCCCTTTTGACTGTTCATACATACTAAATAAATGCGAACTGTCAAAACAGCCTGGTTTCGTATAATTAGGGTCTATCCTTCCTGGTAGAATTTGCAAAAGGTCCTTTGTGGTTCAGAACATTAGCGGAATAGCTGAAATAATGTCAAGAAAAACTACCATCTGTCAACAAAGCTCTGATATGCACGAAGAGACCATGATGTTCCTGATGAACTCCCTTAGACTGCTAGAGAGAGCGGCTTGTTGTTGGATCAACTTATGCACAAGTCTGATCCATTTAACAAATCTCAAGCATATCACAAGATAATAAACGGTATCGAAGCATCGCCAGAAATGTGGAAATGGTACAAATATAGAGATGCGGGTACATTCACACTTCACTTAGCGTTTTTATACGCAAGGTATACTTTACACCAGTTTGACTAGACCCCATTACTGTATCGTTGCGAGAAAACCCTTTTCTTTCTCCACTTGTTCTGCTTCACTTCACTTCTAGAAACCCATCCACAACATCGATTGAGATGGCTTTGATCTCGTGACTGCCATCTAAATGAAATGGGCCGGGAACCTCCATGACCAGCGCCTTTTTGAACGAACCGTGAAGTCCACACCTATTTGTTGCGAAAGTCTACTTGGGACTGTATCAGTACAAGAAGTTTAAGTATCCAAAGGTGTTCCCCCGCACAATTTCGGCATTGTTTTTTTTTCGCAATTTCTCGGCCTTCTCGTGGCGCTGTACCTGTATACGGGCTTTGCACAAGGCATGAAATGGATTGAATAGGGATCTCCATCTTCTATAAGAAGTTAGGACAAGAGCTTGATTGTGAAGTACGAAAGTTAGAACAAGAGCTTGAATGCGAAAAACGACGGTTTGGTTCACAACCTTGCATACCGTAATTTTTGTACTGAGTAGACGGATAATGCGCTAATCGTGGCGATGGTCCCGCGCAGATTAGGAAACTGGAATCAATATTGCGCCCCAAACTGAGGCCTGTTCGCCGATTGTGCTGCAGGTTTTTTACGCGAGCGGTACACGAATCAGATGGGAAGTGCTCAGAAGGACAGCAGGTAATTTTTTCTATCAGCTCAATCATGTTTAGAAGAAGTTGACCCTAAGACACTGCGTCAAGAATACACTAGCTTTTGGCGGAAGATTGTGGATCTATGATTGCGACAAACCCCCAGCGCACATTTTCAAGTTCTTGTCTGTCGTAAATTGCTGTACACAACAGCATCAGACAATCTGAATAACCCAAAAGTTACGTGCGATAATGCATAAGTCAGCAGTGTACTAAGCCCAGCATTGTATAACTAGATAGGTTTTTCTACTAATCGTGAGTAACGATCACTGCACTTTTTAAAAGAGAATTTTAGAACGGGAGATACAAGAACAAGTGGAGTCAGGAAAAAGGGTAAGTGTAACCCAGTACTTTCCCGGCTTCTAATGCTGTAGAAAAAGCAAAAATATTCAAAAAAGTAAAACTTCTGAAAATATGGTTTTCTTTTGCCAGTATGAGGCATGTTTTTACCCAATGTAGCATACAGAGGCACATGTAGCTACCATAGTATAGTAATGAATGCAGAACTTAGGAAATCTTTTTTTTAAATTTAGTTTTCAAAAAGAAGAAGATTACATAAGTTAGCCGCATTTTTAAATAAACCTACGGAATCTACAATGCTTCCGTTTAGCATACCATTAGGGATAAAAGAGCAATAAAGTTACCGTAATCTGCATGGTTACGTCTAGTGATCATGAAAGACATGATGTTCAGTCAAACTTAGTAGGGAGATTTCGCCATTTTCGTAAAATCAAACTACGAAATTACCGATTTAAGTATGTAACGTAGTCTTAACTTGCAATAACGAATATTAATAGCGTAAACGTCTGCAACTTGCAATAATGAGAAGTGGAAGTGAGTTTGAGTGTAAAACTCGTTGACCAATGGCTTTATACGCACAAAGAAACAATGACATAGTGTTGCAGTCGATTATTAAACAATCTTAAACTATGTCTACGGCCAGAAGGGGTCACGATAAATGCGCAGAACTTCCGTCCACGGGAAAAAATCTGAGCTCCAATCAAAAGCTTTGCGTAAAACTTCAGATACTTTACAACTCAGAGAAGTTTCAACGGCTCAAATGGTAAGATAGGAGAAACCAAGCGGCAGTTTCTGCTCGGAAATACTTGGCAAAAATAATGTAACACATTAGAAAATTATCGTAACCGTTTGATAAAAAAATAAAACTATTTACAATTGACCCTTTGAATACACAGCGGCCACTGGCACCTACCGTAGCCAATAATGAACAGACCAGCATTATTCACTTTTTTTAAAAAGATCTTTGCTCAAACTGAATGAAGAGAGAAACTATTAATGTGCTTGAATGACAAAAATTTTAGACAAAAATTGTCTTTGTGCACAAAAACAATTTTTTTCTTTCACACATCCATAATTTCTCATAAAATAATTCTAGCGGAAATGAAATTAACTATCAGATTTTCAGAGCAAAGCAGACTAAAGTGATAAGAAATGAGAAACTTTGAACAGGCGTATTTTGAATGACTTATATAATCCATGACTCCTTTACATCTTTTGGGAATAATATATGACTTATTCGAAGTCAGGCCACGTGGGTCCCTCAAATAAATTATCACTAAAAACTGCAATTAACGCGTCATGTAGACAATCTAATTCATCAATTGCGAGGAAATTCCAACTGCCATCGCTCGTGGAACAATCACGCTACTCACTTCCTCAAGGTTACGAATTTTAGACAGCAGCGAAAACGTGCGTTTTGGAGAAAAATCGGGTGAAAAATGAAAGTGGCATTGTTTTTGGTTAGAAAGCATCGTGGATTCAGCGAAAAGCAAGTGGCGACAATGAACATTGATGCTTTTCAGAGAGAAGAGATGAGGACAAGTTGCTGAAAGCAGCGCTGCCTTTGTTTTTGGCTCAAATATTCTTACGACAAAGTGATAAGAGATTGATGCAGAGCTGAGCAAGCAGGAGTTGAAAAAGCTCCTTGATGGCGAATTGCCAAACAAAAAATTGAAGATAGAGAATCTCCAGAAAGTGTTTTGATGTTTGAAGTTTATAAATAAGCATATGTGACTGATCACTGTTGACAATCATAAGCGAAATCATCAATAAATTTCACTGATAAGACACTGGCGACTGGAATAGCCGACAGAATGTTTCGGGATAAACAAATAGCTGTACAATTTCGAGGAACTTCGATTTTTCACCATCAAGTCTGGGTGGTTGCTTAGATGCACATTTTTGGCTAAAAAGATTTTTTGCGAAGTAATACGAAACATTCCACTCAACAATCGACAACAGGAACTTTCAGCATGACTCAACTTTCGGTCACATCCACCACGTGGTCATGCGAGTGACGTCAAATATATACGACCTAGCTGCCATACCGGCCCTCTCAAAACACTATGATAAGGTGCCGTCCCTATCCCTGTACAACATATCCATGTGCCCGATTCCACGTGCCAATCTCCTATCCCTTTTGTTTTCGAAATCAACATGCCCACTTACCCCTCTACTCCCAAACCCGTAGCTCAAACTTTAAAAACTCTATGAAATCGATAAAAGTAATCGAAAATTTTGACAGCTAGTGTTGTATCCGTAATCAGCATGTTCACTTACCCCCTGTGCCAACTTGGAGCCCCTATGCAAAACGATGGAAATCGATAAAATCGATGTCGATCGATGACAAAAGGTAGCCTATGAAAATCGCTCCACCCCGAAGTGTATGTGTGCCAAGTTAGGTCCGCATCGGTTCACAAACAAAGTTTCCTATTCGGAACATACGTACACACAGGCGTACATACATTCATACATATAGGGCCATACCAACCACATCGGTCGTGCTTACTCACAGGATGAGGCTGCAAATGCGCGACGCAGGCAGCGAAATTAGTATCCGAGCGCGAAGCATCTGCTGATAGATCTGTAGGGTTGAACATCGCTTTTTTCCAAAATTTCTTGCTGATTTGTATGGCATACAGTATCTGTCTATCGCGTACATGTTAAACTTCATTTCGTAATTAACACGTTGACGACCTTGTGTATCCGCACGTATGCACGCCCTGACTCCCGTTTAGCATTTTCGTGCATCCGCGCATATGCACGCTAGTTTTTTAGGTGCAAACGAAAAGTTTTAAGGTAACTTCTATGCAGTAATACTATTAGTGGCCTGATTGTCTTACAGAACACAGGGCATCGCGACAGCTGTTCAGAAGTCTTAGCCGCAAAATTGGGTAATCAGTACGTTTTTGATGTAGTCAATACATGCTAATTACGTTTTGAGAAGGTGAAAACTCTTTATAGCTGTTTTGAAATCAAACAAAGATGAATCAGGCAAAAAACATCTGGTTTTACAACGCTTTTCTCGAAGAGCGATTCCTCAGATATAGCCATTGCATGGATTATTGGAGGGAAAATCAATGAAAAAACCTTGATTTGTGTAAGTCGTGGTAAGGCTCTGTGATATACCCGTATGTCTGAACAAAGTTCGCATGTTTTATTAATAGATGACAAAAAGACTCCCACATAATGTTTTCGTGCATCTGCGCGTATGCACGGGCCAAATGCGCGAAGGACGTTAGTGGGAGTTTCGCCCAAAATGGCGCGGTCGTCAACGTGTTAATTGCATGTTGAAATGTTTTCTATATTTCACGCGATATGAGCAGCATGAGCATCTTGAAACTTCTTTTCTTCAAAATCGGTAATGGAGAAGGTAATGTGGCTTTGTTTCACTGTGACTTGAATGCGACACTTTGATTATGTCGCCAATTCTGAGATTAGGAGACTTGAAAACGTTGCACACGTTGTTTAACAAATTTGAAAATGTTTTTTTTTCCGATCCTTGGTAGAAAACCAACCAAATGACGTAAAGAACAGGCGTTTCTCTCATCATACTTGTGCAAAGAGTGCTCGAGTCTCCTTAACTTGAAATGGATGATATCCTTTGACTATGCGTGAGCAAAAGATGCGTTTCACCGTCCCTACCTTAAGCACTCTTCATTCGAACACTGCCACCGTTTGAACTGTCTAGTAATTGATACACGCACGGAAACTAAAGCCTAACAAGAGAACAAAGGTGGACAAGGCTAGCTTTCGTGCCCAAGTTCAATCTCCTCTGCTCGAGTCACGCACGCGCTGCCTCCAGGGCCCGGCACGAGGTGGGCAAATGACAAGCTGGAAATGTTTTGGGGCCAAAAAACAAAGGGGATATCGTTTTTGCGGGATCCGGGCGGAGCCCCGGAAGAAAATTCCAAGTGCAAGCAAAAGAAGGTCGAACCATGCTTACCTTATGCATCTAATTCATCGGAAAATGGTTTTCATAAACCTCGACGCACAGCAGACTTCGCGCGCACTACGCCGCATTGCCGCTAATTGCCGCGTGCGCGACGTCGCATGAGCGATGCCGTTGAACAGCATGATTTCAGGAGCAGTTCTCAATGCAGGCGTAATGATATAGCACCAAATTACGTAAGCGAACAAAGAGAGGATATTAGAAACAAAGCATGAAATATTATGAAAAACTTATGTGAATGGGAGGTGTAATAAGCATTTTTTCCAAAAATTTCGCAAAACTGGTAAATGAAGATGTGAATTCAAATGGCTCGTTTGCAGCGCACAGATGACCATACGGTATGGAACTTGGTAGGTACATGAACACGGGCCTGCAGGGCTTACCTTAGAAGTTTTATTGAAAAATTATGTGAATGAAGGTTGTGGCAAGCTTTTTTCTGAAAATTTCTCACTACCAAGAAAATGGAAAAATGGCTCGTTTGTAGCGCAGAGAAAACGAAATCGCGCGAGACTTGGTGTGTATACGCGCAGTAGGACTAAGGAACAATGTCTGAAAAATTATGAAAAACTTATGTGAATGAAGAGCGTGCTTAACTTTTTTCCAAATTAGGTGGGCAATTGCCCACCTAATGCCCACCTGGGGTGGGCAAAACTTTCAATTCACATAATTTTTTCAAAATTTTTACATAAATCTGTTGTTCACGTAAAGTTTACTGTATGGTGAGATTTTGGTTTTGAAACTCCTCCTCTTGTCTTTGTTAGAGCCCAAAATCGCATCAGCAGCCCAGCTTTCTAAGATGGAAAGCGCGCCCCAGTCAATCGATACGCGCGGGAACGGCGTCTCTCAGTCCTATGACTGCGTTCCTTTGATATTTTTTCACTCCTTCATCATTTTTATTCCTTATTCTTCTTCCTGTTTTCTCCTTATTTCTTCCTGTTTTCTATCTTGATACAGGTGAGGAGTAATTAGACGAATTTGAGCATTTTGGGCGCTTTTGAGCGCTTTTAGGCGAAGTGTGGCCGGTGCTCTCGTTCCACAAGCACAAAGCGTCATTTTTGGGCTCAAGGGAGTATTCGTAAAACTATTGGGGTCAAAGGGGAATTCGTTTTGGAAAACCCGTCTGCCCACCTCGTGCCGGGCCCTGGCTGCCTCATGCTGGGCGCTAATGACCGATGGTGGTTGATATGCCCTATACATACATACAAAAGACATAAGAGATACATACGAGATTATAGTTCACCTAAATACAAGGAGTTATAATAATGTATCAAGTGTTTGATCTATAATAATTTCCTCTGAAAAGGTTCCTCCTCTCTTAAACATTATATAGCAAATCACCGATCGCCGTTCATTACTGTGCGATTACAATAGGGACATTCAGCTCATAGCTTCATTATAATTAGCCGTGTCCAAAAATATCAGAAAGACCAAAAAGGTGCGTTCCAGATTTTTCGCGTGTGCTGACCTCATCATTAATCTTTTACGAGTCTGTAAAGCCTATAAAATGGTGTAATCACAATTGTAGAGCATGAGCGAGGCAGTAAAGTGCGAAGTTCATATATTTCTCTTAATAGCCTAGTTTAATTTCCAGGTTGTTTGATTTGCTTTCTGAGACGGAATAAGTCCTTCAATAGCTGAAAACAAAATTCCGTAATGTCACAGTCATGAAGAGCGGGCAGCAGTTAGCTGCATACTAGTCTAATAATAAGTTTTGAAGGAAGACAAAAGCTTTTGAGACAAGAGAGTTATTACATATTGAACGTTCGATATATATTGGAACACCCTGTATATAATGTTTTCATCAAGAAAAAAACTTCAAAAATCTAATAAATGCATTGTGGGAAAGCGTTATGTGATGTTTCATTTTTTATTTAACATTTTCTTCTGAGTAAATCCATGAAGTAGGTGACCATACGTGTACTAACAAACAACGAAAACCTTCGTTTTCGATGATGATGAATCTTGGAAAGGAAGGCTATAAGGAAATTTTCGTATATGGAGCATAAGGTCGAATTAGAATCTTTGACAACAAACTTATTTTGATATGATAAGGAAAATATCAAGATAGGGAACAAACTTTCAGAGCTGTTTCGCTATCAAGATAATAAGCTATATCTTGCTACTACTTGCTTGGAGAGATGCACCTTGCACAAAGGCAGAAATAGGACCTAGAATTGACGTTTGTCTTGGGAAGTTTGATATTCATGCATGATGACACCTTAAAAACATACATTGATAATTTTAATTTCGTAATTTTGACATGAGGTAAAGAGTAGTTCATGGACCCAAAGTTGAAAAGAATTCCAAATGCATAGAGAAAGGGCATGTGCTAACTTCAACTTGTCTCTTAATAAATCGAACGTTACGGAAAAGATACAAAACACAGTATATTTTGTAAAGAACTGCCAATTCTTCTCATAATCACCAAAAATGAATGCGAATGCAAGGGGCTGTTTGAGATGTGTTCTTAATGTGCGATGGCTCCAGCTACCTAATACGCCACTCAGCTCAAAAAAAATGACGATCAACTAGAAAAAAGTGAAAGTAGGAAAACTCGTCGCGTTCAGGTCTGCGAGAAGGCACATTTTTCAGATTATGGACGAGCAGAATTTCGAAGAGCTTGTTTTGAAAATCGTTTTATACTCTGTGTATTAAGTATAATAGATGAAGCGATATCCGACTATTACTTGCTACGGTACCTGGGCCTTTTTGCAAGCAAGAAATAACTCATTGAACTCAAGGCTCGAAAATTCGTACTCTCCACATGTTTTAAGTCGCAGCCAGCGCGCTTCTTGAAAAACAGCATACATGACAAATCTAATCAGAAGTCTAAGGTTGTCAGTACACATGACCGAAATAATTGACAGCCGCTCATGATGAAGATATAAATAAAACAATTTAGCTCCACGTCTGATGGCAAACTTTCTTTACAGCCTAATATTTATTACGAAACTAATCGTGCGTTAATGTCAAATCAAGACCTTAATAAGGATATATTAGGTTGGCGGATAATTTCTGTTACACTTTTTTCGTAAAATTCTGGAAATTTCCAGAATTCTCTAGAATAGTTCTCTAGAATTTTTGAACTTGCTCCATACGTAAGCCACGGCAGAGCGTACACAACAGTATGACTGATGCCGCAAATGCAAAATTAGCCAGCAACTTTACGGCAACTTTATAAGCCGCGGATATAACAGTACCGGCGGGTAGATCTTTGCACCCCGCCAACGTTCCTTACACATAAGAATTTTCGAAAGTTTCTTAGATTTTTGAAAAATAAAAATAAAAGTGTAACAGAAATTGTCCGCCAACCTAATACTTCTCAAATAATCAAGCAGTGCAGGGAGAAATGTACTGGACACATTCTCTCGTTTAAGACAACACAGACCAAGTACACAATGTGCTCAAATTAGAGAACAGCTGAGCATACCTGTGTGAGAAAAAGAAATTAGCAACCTTTCTATGAGCTCTCGTTGACGTGAGTAGATCATTATCTCGTTACGGCAAGTCAGAAATAGCTCGAGGCTGCATATATCGGCACAATCCAAAATTCCAATAAAACTTCTAGGGCAAATTTAGCATGCTAAATTTCCAGAAAAAGACTATGCTTACTTATTGTTGAGAAATTATGTCAAAGATTACAGAATACATTGTTTGAGTTTTTCCCAGTACTTCAGTTGTGCTCAGATGAGTGGGATGCTGTGAATATCTGGATTATAATGAGTTATGCTGATGTCAAATCCGAAACGGAAACCTCATAACAGACATTCGTAAGCAACCACGATCAGTCATCTGCAAGGAATCCTCGTCTTATTTAATTATTTTTATTTATTTATTTTATTACGTAGGGAGACCCTATGGAAAACAGATAAAGATCAACAAAACAAGCAACAAAAGACCAAAACAACGTCATAAAGAAACATTCAACAAAATTCTTTTTTTTTTTGCAAATGGCTTTTAACAATCGTTTGAACGAAGCCAGCTTAGAAACAAACCTTCTTATGCAAATGTTAGCCAAAACAAATAAAATCCCAATACGCGACGATAAAGTCAGTAAAGATGGACGAAGACAAATGCAAAAACAAAGTTAACAATACCTCTAAAAAGTGCAACCCAGAAATTTTTCTTTCAATCATGATTTTCTATTATGCATAAAAGAGTTCCGCAATATATGATCTGTATGCAATCGCTGAAAAAGATTATGAAAAAATTGAGCAAAAAAATTAGGTATGAGTTCCTCTGCATGTTCAGACAAGAATATTTGAATAACATGTTGTTCAAGAGCTTATTTCGAAATAAAAAAGAAAATTAGGATGTTGGAGTAATTCATGAAAAAAGTGTTAATCTCATTGGAAAGAAGCGTTTACAAACAGACGCAAAAAGATTGTTAAGAAAATGAGCAATTTTTCACAATGAATCTTTTGCAAAAAATGACATACTACCAGTCCTCCCTCCCCCCTCTTCCTTGGACTCTACAAACTCCTCGTATGAGATACTTGTCATTTATTACAATACTACTTTGTTCTGGGCTAATTAAGAACGATGAGCAAAATGCATGATATTACTTTTGTAGAAAAAAATCCGCCGCTTGACATTCGCGAGGAAAAGACTGAGCAAAAACACGGTATTTTCCCAAACATCGTAATAATTTATGAAAATATGAGTGGTGGGCGGATTCCCACGATTCTCTGTTGTAGTATGTTGTTGAGCCTGAGCCTAAGCACATTTACATCATATTCATGGCAATCAAGCACGCATTGAACAAGGTTGTAAAATGGAGCATACGTATTTCAGTCTAGTAAGGGTAAAAATAGCTGCGCGATTTAACATCGTGCCAAACAATAAGTAAAACGTCAAAAATGACGTTTCTTCTTATAAATTACTGCAGATTTCAAAATCAAAACCTTTCAAACCCCAAAGAATTGTTACCCCTTACTTCCCAAGCTTTAATATCTCTGTGAAAATAATTTTGCTCAAATTTGTATCCACAGTACTTTAATGGGGACGCCAAGGAAGGGGGTGGGGGGGGGGGGGCAGAAAGGGACCGCAAATCTCAATTCTTTATTATGACATAAGTGATCTCTCAAGGAGAATGTCATTATTATATAGTAAGCAGCTTCGGCCAAAGCATTAGATCGTAAAGGAAGTTCCCGGGCACTTGCAAAAATTTTTTTCAAAATGCTGTAACTTCAAGCAGACTGACTCTTTCCCAGACTTACAAATTTCTTTGCAATTCAATTTCATCTACACAAATGCTTGTCTTGTTGCTTTCCAGCGCCTCACTGCGGTCCACCAGCATGCGAAAAGAGAAAAAGGTCAATGCGATGGCCTGTTTGTGCAGGATTATCTCAGGAATGATGAGAGCTGAAGACAGAGGTGCGATAGTGGGAGCCAAGTCTCCCCCTACCTTCACTTTTGAGCTGGTACGGGGTGACCACCTTCACTTTTGGAATAAAAAATTTTTCGCTGAACGACAAAGAAGGAAAATAAGCAAAACAAAAGCAAAAAAGATTATTGAAAGCATATATTTATGTATACGGCGGCATATATATTTAAAATAAAGGTTTTTAGTAAATGGTGTATTTGGAAGTAAAGCTTAGCAAAACTGTACGGATTTTATTAAGCAAATTATGTTATAACGTATAGCGAAGGAAGTAGGTCGATCCAGGCAGTAACGGCGGAGAACCAGAATTTTGAATATTTAAATAGTGAAAAATCATGCGAAATTTCCACTGTTATAAATCTGTTGTTTGAAGATGTCAGCAGTTGCGACTTCATAGGTTTTGAAGAGTAGATGTTGCTCTATCAGCTAGTGAAGGAATCGGGTCGATTTAAGAGATAGTCGTTGAAAACCAGAGTTCTAAAACTTTACGCCATTTTTGCGTGTTTTTTGACTGCTGAGAGTTAAACTCTTATAAATCTTGAATGTGGAAGTGTATGATGTTGCGACTTCATAGGTTTTATAGAGTAAGGTTTGCCTTATCAGAATATGTCTTGTCCGTTCCGATCCATTGAAACACCTCCGAGATCCAGAGTCATGAAAAAGCAGGTAAAAAAGAGCTTTTTGAACTTCAACAGCTCATAACTTCTTCAGGATTGCACGAATCATGTTGCGACTTCATAGGTTAGATTCTTCTCGTCAAGAGCTTTCAGATGATATATAATATGTGGGGGTTTCGCGCCTCTTACGGCATATGCCCGGGGGGAGACTTTTT
Source organism: Cylicocyclus nassatus (assembly GCA_958299035.1). Classification (NCBI taxonomy): domain Eukaryota; kingdom Metazoa; phylum Nematoda; class Chromadorea; order Rhabditida; family Strongylidae; genus Cylicocyclus; species Cylicocyclus nassatus. The sequence goes on along the minus strand of CATQJL010000112.1, from coordinate 4,763,117 downwards.
AGGCCAAAGTCTCCCCCTCGCCCATTTTAATGTATTGGCTGGAGGCTGCCGGGGGAGACTTTGGCCTAAAAAGTCCCCCCCCCCCCGGGCATATGCCGTAAGAGGCGCGAAACCCCCACATATTATATATCATCTGAAAGCTCTTGACGAGAAGAATCTAACCTATGAAGTCGCAACATGATTCGTGCAATCCTGAAGAAGTTATGAGCTGTTGAAGTTCAAAAAGCTCTTTTTTACCTGCTTTTTCATGACTCTGGATCTCGGAGGTGTTTCAATGGATCGGAACGGACAAGACATATTCTGATAAGGCAAACCTTACTATATAAAACCTATGAAGTCGCAACATCATACACTTCCACATTCAAGATTTATAAGAGTTTAACTCTCAACAGTCAAAAAACACGCAAAAATGGCGTAAAGTTTTAGAACTCTGGTTTTCAACGACTATCTCTTAAATCGACCCGATTCCTTCACTAGCTGATAGAGCAACATCTACTCTTCAAAACCTATGAAGTCGCAACTGCTGACATCTTCAAACAACAGATTTATAACAGTGGAAATTTTGCATGATTTTTCACTATTTATTTATTCGAAATTCTGATTCTCGGCCGTTACTGCCTGGATCGATCTACTTTCTTCGCTGTACGTTATAACAAAATTTGCTTAATAAAATCCGTACAGTCCAACAAACTTCTACTTCCAAATACACCATTTACTAAACACGTCTATTTTAAATTTTTATAAATAAAATTTATAGATATTTTTAATATTCATCGTATCTGTGGCCCTAAAGAGGGCCGTTGGGTCGACGTTAGACCTAGAAAGATAGCTCCGTTCGTCCGTTCTATCCTCCCCCCGCACCTCCCCCCCCCCCCCCCCGTCGACGTTTTTGGGAGGTGAGTGTCCGACACTACCACCTTCACTTTTGGCCGGCCAGTGGTAGCTGAAACCACCTTCACTTTTGGGGGACCCGGCTCCCCCTATCGCACCTCTGGCTGAAGAGTCCAGATGCTGTAGTTATATAGAGGCCTGCTGGGGCTGTGATGAGAACTATTCATGTTTTTTCTTTTTCTTTTCACCCGCAAGAGAAAATTTTCTCCCGAAAGTATGAAAAATCGACTATTTTTTGCCCCCAAAGATGCCACCATTTTTCATGTATGTGACTTTGAAGTCTTCTAGTTCTGTGCAAAACGAGCCAAATCTTTGAATACTGGGAACACTGTTAACGTAATGCCTTGCACATCTTTTGGACCCATGGCACAGGCCAGGCAATTTCCGCAGAAGCGACGTGGGATGAGGAAAGAGCTGCGGTTAGAGGCAAGCTCGTTGGCTTGTAATTTCTGAGCACAAATCCCAAAACGCTAATGCACTTGTGGGTTAGAAGTTGAAAGGCTCTTCATTCAGATCACCTATAATTTTAAACGAAATTCTTTGAACTGCACAGAAAAATGACAGCAGAGAAAAATTGTGAAATTTTTGTTCTTGGAAAGATACTCTTCTTTGATGTGCAGATCAAACATGATTTGACGTCCATAAAAATTAGAAGCGATTCTGAAAATTCTATGGTTTCCTCTACTAAACAGTATAAAAAACTTTTCCATAAGTGCCCGGGAACCTTCTTTACAATATGATAGAATACCACAAATATATTGAGCAGTGGCGGTCCGAGCTATTTTGTTTGGAGGGGGGAAGGGAGATGACAGAAATTTTTCTCGAAACGTGACACTTCGTAAAAAACTTGGAGTGCTTTCCAACTTCTTAGCTGGCTTATAACCCCGAACCCTGCAAAAAAAAGCGGTTACGACGGCAGTGCAAGCGAGAAAAATTTTTCGCACTCGAATTTTCAAAGATTTCAAGAAATTACTGTGATCACTTACAATAAACAAGTCTCTTGCACATTCTTATAACTCATGAATGATTTTAGACCCCCCCCCCTTCCTTGGACAGAACGTATGCAATACAGACACTGCAAATATAGAATGTTGATGATTCTGATGTCATCTACTTGTCCCGCTTGTCAGTATTAGCGCAAAATCATTCATCAAAACGACCACAAAGACCTCGAAAAACCACATAATTCATTTATGTTTGGTCTCATTTTCGAATAGAATAAGATAAAAGTGATCTGCCTACTTTGCGGGGAATCTAGAATGCGAACAAGAGCGAACGAGCATGCTTGACTGCAAACGAAGTAATTGCAGCGAAATTTTCCAAAAAACTCCAGATTCTTTTATCAGCGAGGCAGATTCATGCTCCCTAACTTCGTAAAACGTTACTTTATAATCTAGTTTCTGTGTTCTGCCCATTTCCAAATCAGCCAATAATACAACTTTTTTTCAAGAATCAACTAACTTGATAGAGCGAATTCTTGTAAATTAAACAAGATTTTGTCTATCAGATAGACAATAGGCCGTACGCTGCTGAGGAAGAAGCAGTAATTGAAAAATATTGCAGTGTTTTCTTCGACTCGTCTTTTTCTACATAATGCTGCTTCCCTATAAGGATTGCCAGGCATACTGAATAAACATCAGTAGAGAACAAGAATTATTTTGTGCAAAAAGAATCCATACAGTCTTTGATACTCAAATGATATTTCTGAGCAAGTGAAAAACGCCAGTCTTGAGAACAGTTTAGTCATATGTTCCCATTTCCAAGTTATTTGCGAATGCAGCGAGCGGTTGGAGGATCGGCGCTGCTAGCTCCTGCGCTCTATCACCTACCATTTGATTCAACTGGCTTGGCTTCGGGAAGGCGGGGCTTCGTGACCTAATTAAAGCTAGATAATGACCGGAGAGCACGCGCGCGAGAGAGGCGCAGGCTGCTTCGCGGGCGCGAGCGGCCTCAATTATGTCATAAAGCTCCGCCTTCCCGAAGCCAAGCCAGTTGAATCAAAGGTTACAATGTTTGACTCTGTTCGAATGTCCCTGTTCACAGAATGTTGTTGCCGTCGAACACATATAGTAGGCATTAGCCAATCAACCGCTCGCTCGAAACATTATACGCAAGGCGATGTTTTCATGAAAGTTAATCAGCTTAAGTTGGCTGGCACCTTTCCAAACGCTTGGTAGGTTTTGATCTACTGGGTCGGGGTCGGGTCAAGCGCGGGGGTGATCATAACAGTAGCAACATCAGTAACGGTGCAGCTTTACTTGGTGTCGTTTTCCCTCGTCTGCAAGGCTACGAGGTGAGCGAGCGCTTACCTTATCAGCGTCATCTCATTTGATTCTGGCTCTGTTGGCTGTAAATACCGATTGGTGAAAACTAAGCGTTTAGGAGGATAGATTACGAGCATCTCCACGTTTCGGCGCTCTGAAGAAGGCGAAGACGCTGAAATGTTAGCCTAATGAATCCATCTAACAATCTTGGCCTCCGCTACATCAGCTGACACAAGATTACAAAGTGAATAAATTAGTGCATTTGTTAGCCCATCACAGCTTATTTAATGACCAAGGAATTGACTTAACCTGGCTGGAGCATTGTGAAGATTTTCCTCTGCAGCCTTTAGCAGAAACGGTGTTTCGGCCTCTTGCGCTCTTACGTTTATGAACTCTCAAGGTCCTGCACAGCAAAGAAGAAGAAGCGCAAGATATAGCGAGACATACATGCAAAAGCTCATCAGTAATTGTTGATGGGTCACATTTGTATAATAAAACAGTAATGTACACCAATAAAAACAGTGTAACCTTAAGTCATTTGTAGCTTAATATGTGAGATTGCACACTAAGCCCTATTAGCGACGGCACCCACACTAGTAACTTCCCAGTAAAACATTTACTAGCCTAGTAAAATGTAGAAATGTGATCTACTGACTAACATATAACCAACTAAAATAGAAGAAACCAGGAAACAAGGAAAAGTCACTGGAAATGAGCAGGTTCTAGTTTCGCAGTTCGTCAGTTAACGTGTAAAGTGTGCACTACGCATATTAAGTTACGAATGACTCGACGATAGAGGCTGTTTAAATTGAGGATTCATGCAAACTCATCCTACCCTATGATAGAGCAAAAGACGCTCTGGACAGCTGCTTTACGGTAGATGATCTTAGCCGTGTGAACTGCGTGTACGAACACGAACTCGTGTGCAGATGCGCAAACAGTGAAAGATGAAAAGCCGTCGTGTCATTTTTCAGCTGTTTCGCGACGCAAATTTTTAGCACAATGCAAACGAAAGTTCCGAACGTGAGCTGAACTAAGCCCTAGACATTCATGCGTTCATGCCCACCATTCGTCTATTCAACATTTTTTTCGAGGGACAAATACTATCTGACAAAGCCAAATTGGAGGCCAAAAAGCTGTATATAGGTCAATCCTTCTTCATGTAGGGAAAGATCGACTTTAATTTTGGACCATTATCCATCTTCTGAAATTTTCTCAACTTCTTGCCCGTACTTTTGTAGGGGTAGAAGTTAGGATGATGATGATTTTAATGAAAAACAGTCTGCGTACATAAAATATAATACTTTAAAGAACACCGTATTATGAAGCCTTTTGATTCGGAACGCACTGGCCGACACGAATAAGAAGAATGAATCCTTGTTAGTAAAAACGACCTACGGCTACTAAAGGCATATATGGAATTATATCGTTGTGTTCATTCTATGTAATTGTTGAGAATGAATAATTATCTATCTGTCTTCGAATCGAAGAGTAGGACTCAGCGGATGTCAATGATTCTAAGTGGAAAAAAGGGAAGCGGATTGTGCAGTATCTTCTGCACAAAGCCTTTGCTACTGCGAGACCGTATTCCTAACTCCGCCTCATTGCATCACTTCGGCTCAAACTGATGAAATACGAAACAAGTGCAAAGACATTACTGGAGTACACACGAAGAGAGACCTTTTGCAAACGTCGCCGCGATCATCCATTTCATAGATTTGCAAAGGCCAAATCTATTTTGTTTCCAAAAAAATAAAATCCTTCCAAAGTGTTCTTATCTTGAAAGAAATGTGGCGGCTTACGCGACTCGCACAGTCACCGATGCGCTCACGCAGGGTTCGTTCTGTGATGCCGCTTTTAACTTTTCCTTTCAGATATATAGATGTATTGGCTGTATATTATGAATAAATAAGGTAATCCTATTAAGCAAGTTCATGGTGGTGTTGAAACTTTCAAAGACACCACATTCACAGGCACCCCAATTTCACGAGTAAAATACGCAATCCCGACCAGCCTGAAAGTACCAGAAAAATTTCGCGACCAAAGGACCCTCTACCATGCTGCTCCCTACATTAGAGAATCGTGTGGGAGAGGGACAATTTCACGAAGCACAGTGGTGCAGCCAGGCTAGCTTGAGTGAATGAAAAAGGTGCGTCTTGTAAAAAAAAAACAACATAGGCACAACATTAAACATGGAACGCTGATTTCAAATCTGCTTTCATTGTCTGCGAAGTATTTCTGAGAGGGGAGCTATACTGCAATTTATGATCTCAAGTGAAGCCATGATGATTGCCACGACGCTCTATGCATAAACTTGCGCTAGTCATCACTCTTTCTAAGCACCGGAAAGGCATCAACATTTGTTTTATCATAAACTAGCTGGCTTACCCGGCTCCGCCGTATGTTCCGAATAGAAAATTCCATTTCTTGACCGACCCCCACGGGGGTGATCAGCATGCTCGATTACCCCTCTGTGCCAACTCCCAGCCCCGTAGCTCAAATTTTGCAAAAAATCGATAAAATCGATATCGATCGATGACGAAAAGTAGCCTATGACACCCGCCGGGGCCCGAAGTGTATGTGTGCTAAGTTTGGTCCCGATCGGTTCAGAAATGGAATTTTCTATTCGGAACATACGTACAGACAGACATACAGACAGACAAACAGACATTCAGCTTTATATAGAAGGATAATTTTTTAAATTTTTGCTTCAGAAAATTCCCATACCCTCACAAAAGCGCTTTACACATATTAAAAGCAGATTTCGAATCAGTAATTCTTACTCCAGATGACCGTATACATTTCACCTGAAAACTCCACTTCGACCAAGTATCCTTCCCTTGTTAGATTGAACTATTTTCATTGCTCTATATGGTGACAAAGCCATGATGTTGAATTACTAAATATTAGGTCGTTCCGAGAGTAATGTCGCTTTTTTCAAATGAACGCCACATTTCATGGAATCAAGATTTTCAGGAGATCTTAGAAGGATTCGATGCAGAACTTCATCCTCTTTTTTATGGTACTAATTTCATTGCAAGATATTCAATGAGCTCTCGAAAAATTACCAAAACCTGCGACTCATGCTTTTTGTCGTGGCCAAGTTCGGCTTTGTTTCTAAATTTTTGTTTATTCTCCGAAGAAGCACAAGCGACATTTAGATAGAGCAAACCTTATAGGACACCAAGTTATTTTTTTCTTTTCCTTAGCATGCTTCTTAGAATTTCTGAAATCAATTTTTTAATGCCATCAAGTTCCATATTTGGTCAACTCTAACCTCACAGAACAACAACCGGCGATCAATTCGGATGTCATTCGATGCAGCTTTTTCAGCTCTTTCTACCAGCTGTTTTTTGTTTCCGATTCATCAAGTTTTCCGGGATAAAATCATCATAACTCGGATTTTCCGGGGCAAACCAGGCTGTACCCGGAAATTTCGAAAGTTGCTAATATAAAACGATGCATGCTCATTTGGTTTGTAAAATTAGTGTCAAACCATAATTCATCTTTGTAAGTTTCAAAATCCGAAAATTTATTGGTGTTTGATGCATTTGTGTCTGAGGCGAGAATATTAGAATTCGGTGGTTCCATCAAAAAATCTATACAAAAGTTATGACGAGCTCTGGAATATAGAAAAAAGTTGTGCTGTTTCCTCTAGGGTTTGCTCTATCCGTCCATTACTTGGACTCTTTCGAAGGGTCGCTGTAAAAATTTATAAAAATTGTGAAACTTGGCCCTCTCAAAAAGCATGGGTCGCAGATTTTGATAAAATTTCGAGAGAATATTGAATTTTTTACATCGTTTATATAACCACTAGCTGCGGTTCCCGGTCCCGCCCGGGCCGAGATTCCAGAATGGCCCAGCATAGGATGTGCTTCAAGAAGTATACTTACCAGTTCTCCACTTTCTTCAGTTCATATCTTCTGTTCTCTCCTGCTTCACCTCCAGGTCAGTTTTAGCGCTCGTGTAGTATCCGTGGTGAATAGTCTTTTTTCTTGACCGGCTCGCTTCATGACACCGCATGCTCCTCACCGCAAAATGTAAATGATCTCTACCACCCCTTACTACTCACTTGGAGAAATGAATGGTATAGCCTTCATTTTCCTAGATTTTAGTAAACAAAATCAATAAATTGATAGAAGAACCCAGCGAATTGTCGAAAAAAGAGCCTATCTTTTGCGCCGTGGCTTGTTTATAAGGAAACAAAATTCAGCCTCTTTGGTTCACATACAAAGGAGTCTATAAGCCACAAACATCCTAACAAACACGGTACAGTGTTTGAGTTTTATATATATACCAGTGCGTCACCTCTGCTTCGCAGGGCTCGCACTGGCCCTATTTTCTGTATGCCTTACTCATTCCCGTATAATAATGACATTGAAACTCACCGCGCTATGTAGGCTATCACGAATAATTCGTAAACAACTACTCATTCGTAGACGTTTTCCATGTGGGATCGGTATTTTCGCGTGGATAAAATCCTTCCCAGAAAAACAGATGCAAATTCGAATGGGTTTTTGGAATTTTTATGGCTTGACAGTCGCTGTAAGGACAATAAACATAGTGGGCTACATCTCTGTGCAAAAACCTTCTCAAATGATCAGGTAAAATCTTGAAAAATTGACCGTTTACACAGCGAATGCTTTTTGGCGCTGTTTTCGTAAAGTAGTAGGCTTTTCATTACTTTTGGCTAACATCCATGGCTTGCACAATAGCTTGTCAAATATATCCTTAACTCTGCAAAGTAGTACTACGGACCCAAATTTGCTGGCCAGAAGCCAAGTCGATCCGTTTGACGCGCAATTTTCAATGGATCCACTCAACGGATCCGCTCATGCTTTCGCATAGTGAGCTTTCATGCTGGTAGCGTGCGCTGTGCAAAATTTGGGCTCAGGACGTTGGCTGGAACACGCTCTACGAATTTCGTGACAAACACAGATTCGCACACACACACAGACAAACGTAAACAACCCTTAGCCGTTATTATAAGTTATGATAGATTAGAAAGAGAATGAAATGATGCATCAAATGCTCCAAAATCTCTTACACTCTTTGTTCCACGAGATGTGGCGTACGTTTGAAAAAAGCGACATTACTTCCGGAACGACCTAATATTTGTAAGTTTGATTCGGAATGAAACATTAATGTATCACAGTAGCCTGCTGCAATTTGTTTAGTGCTCAAAATAATCGAATTCACAGGCTTTCCTCTGTTACTGAGGAGTTATCAACTTTTCAACCTCTGTATTCACCTGGCAAAATACCAAATTACCGAGCTGCGGAACACAGTAGATAGGTTGTACAAAGCAACTGCTGTTACTGTCGCAAATTGGCCTTATAGCTAACTACACGTCAAAGCTCATAAAGAAGTGACACAAGCTATCGTGAGGAACAAACCTACCCTCGAAATCTATACCATCATCGTACATCAACTACCACCAAGATTCAAAGCTAGGATGACCAAATGAAACATCAAAGTTATGAACGATTGTCCACGGTCATAGACAGGTGAGGTTTTATTACTTGAGTAGGAAAACGAAAACTATGTTTATCAATGCAAAGGTCTTTTGTGCCGCTAGATTAAGTACGCAGAGACTCATTTACGCCATTCTCACAAAATTTATGGTTAGTTGTTTGCAATGTTGAATCATATATCTTATTTTTTTGTGCATAAGCAGCAACTGCGGATTTTTTTGAGAGGGTAACGTGAGGCGAGGAGCCCTGCTGGCAAAAATAGCTGATTAATGATAACTGCTTTTTACGAAATCCACCACGTGTGTCTGGCATCAGAGGGTACGGACTTGACTCCAAAGCCAAAAAATTCGAACTTTTGCGGAAGAGGAAGTATTCTCGGATAATTTGTTTGAAGATGAATTTCTAAAATTTTAAATGAAGAAAGCATGTGTAAGAATTGAATTCAGCTCAAAGATGGGAAGATAGTGACTAACTATAGTTTTGATGTGAACAATTTGCGAATGAACTACGATTGAAATTGAGTTGTCACGGCATCAGTAAGTAAATATCATGCTTAACATCTATGGGAATCATATAACTTATGACTATAGACTCGTGGGAATTGCAAATCTAATTGCAGTGATGCCAATCGAGATAGCCAAACACAAATTATTTATCAAAAAACCCGTATTGAGAGGACACTTTACAATAACATGTAAAACTTGGAAAAAATTCAAAAGGCAACAATGTTTTTAGGGGTTATAAGTTTTGTGCTTCGTCTTCTTAGGAATTGGCATGTGGCAACAAATATGAGCATGAAAATCCCAAGCGTAAGTAGGAAATATTCCAAAAACATAACAAATTTCGGCACGAACACAAATCCCAACCATAATTTTCTGTAAGTGTAGTCGTACAATTTGGCATCCGAGCTTTGCCAGAAGATTGGAATTATTGACTTGGGAAGATGCGCGTTTTGTCTGGAATGGATTGGGGTTGACGTGAATAGATATGTCGTGCTGATCTTACGGTGTGGATTTGATTGGCATTGTTGGCATCGAGACCATTAGTCGGTAGAAGACACCAGTGATTGTCCCAGAATACTGAAGGAAAAATGTGAGTTGCAGAAAAATAAAGCCAGGGTCCAAAGAAACGACGATCAGTCATCAGTCACTAAAGCCACCGTTGATGTCTCTTCAAGAGAGAAAATATTATATATCAAGCTGTTACATAAATTTTGCTACACTCGATTGAAAAAATCCTTATAACTTTGCCGAATAATTTTTCCTTACTTCTTAATTATGCCTAGTGTCGCAGATTTTTGATATGTACATGTCACGCATAAAAAATCAAATTTTAGAACTTTCTGAAATTTTTCCGAATTATTTTTGGCAAATTTCCAACTTTACTTGTTGACGAGCTTAGGCCTAAGGCATACTTTAAGCGATATCAGTCGCTGCGCCATTTGGCAATTCGCCAGAAGTCTTCAGATCCAACACTAGCAAACTGCACATGCATAGTGCGTATAATTTACTTGGATTGATAAAATGCCCTATCTTCTGTACATTTTAAATGTGCTCACAGTGAGTTATGGAAAGTTGGAATATTGCCAAATCGCGTCGCGACTGAAATCGCGTGAAGTATGCCCGGCCCTTTAGACTATCAGACTGCTTCAGTATTACTACCAATGCTCCCAGACGTCATAAAAAAAAACCTAAAAAGATGGAAAAGAAGAATAAGAGAATTTTTAAAATTCAAGGAAAAAAATGGAGGTTGAAGTGCCCTCATAAAGTTACCTTTATAATCACTCTAAGTTATGTTGTGAGGACATAAATGGTACCAGCGGATAACCCTCTATTCTTTTCCCATATTTGCCAGATATGAGAACTTGCCGAATTTTCTAGAGTTTTTCGGGGGGAAAAAGAAGAAAGTAACAAAGCTTATATAACAACCTAATAGAATTGGTAAGTCAATAAGAAAATAGTAAGAGGCTACAGTGCGTAAGTAAGACTCTTGGTTTAGGTCAATAAACACTTCCACCGCAGAATCTGGTTGGCATGCGCCAGAGGTTACTGGAACTTCAAATATGGAAGTGTATTGCACAAGGTCTAGAAGTGGTTGTCGAGTTTTCTTCCGTTCGCATCGAAAGGAATTGATAAGCATGTGATAGAACAAGGTTCTATTCAATGACTGTAAACTGCCATCTTCTGAGTTTCTTGATTTTCTAGGCTAACATATGCTGCTGGGCATCCCAAAGATAGTTGTAACGTTTTCACACATTTTACAATGAATGAAAGACAAAGGTCTACTTACGGGTTCGTGAGAGTAGATCATAGGTGAATGTGTCTCGTTATTCGGGTTGAGTCCTACTACGGAGTCGATCACCGTTTGTGGTGAATAGAGAAAATGTGGTGGTGAATACATTACCGCAAACGGAGTAGGTTGCAATCGACCTGAAATCAGATTTCTTTTTCAACTTGGTCAAGTTTGACAAAGATTAGTGTTTTGTTGCTACAAAACCCACAACCTTTTTCATCGATTATAAATTTTCCTAAGCCACAGTATGTTCACCGAATTGCTAATCAGTTAAAAATGACGGTTTGGGTATTTATAAGATACAACAAAACAGAGTTCTTGACGAGAGATTTTCTGGTACCCTAAAATCCCATAGATAAGAGCGGTTTAATTTACCGGTGAAAAATGAATTGGAATGAATTGAAGTTGAATGCAGTCACCCCTCTAACTTGATGGATGGATAAATAAAAATCGAAGAAGTTTAGAAGAAGCTCCGCCCCTCAACTCTAAACCCCGCCCACTTAATAAACAATTCATATAGAAATTCCGAAATTCCGTTAAAATCGCTATTTCTACATGAATTGTTTATTAAGTGGGCGGGGTTTAGAGTTGAGGGACGCAGCTTCTTCTAAACTTCTTTTCCGATTTTTATTTATCCATCCATCAAGTTAGAGGGGTGACTGCATTCAATTTCAATTCATTCCAATTCATTTTTCACCAGTAAATTAAACCGCTCTTATCTATGGGATTTTAGGGTAACATCAAAGAAGACGACATTGTTGGTGAGTAATTTATCACGTAACATATGAATAGCGATAAGGTTAGTGTTTTGTTGCTACAAATTGCACAAACACTTCTCATCGATTACAAATTTTTCCGAGTTACAGTATGCTCACCAAATTGTTGATCAGTTATGAATATGACAGTTCAACTATTTATGAGATACAACAAAACGGTTTAAAGCTCCGGAAGTGGCTCGGCAAATCTCAACATAGTCAAATTTTTACCTGGGGTTATTCAATACGCTGATTCCGAAAATCCGCTTTTGAGAGCTTGAAAATGCCGAAACGAGCGTTTTTCAATGCCCTTCCCTTTGGAATTGGACGAGTGCTGCAAGGCTGATGACGCCGAATCGTTGCGGGACCCAATGGTTATAGCATTGCGGCGGGCAGCCTCCAACGGTGAGAAGGAAATTGCTAACTCGTCCGGATGCGTGTAAGAATGGCCTGCGCGTGTAAGTTTGAGAGCAATTTTCTCGGCAAGGAAGGCATGCTGTGCAACCGGGATTGCACTGTTTTCATACTTGGACAATAAGGAGTTTTACAGCGTTAAAATTTTGAGTTGTTGAATTTGCCGAGCCACCTCCTTCAACGAGAGATTTTCCGATAACTATATTCAAAAACAATCTCTTCCCCCTTGTAAATTAGTATTGGCTCAACATGGTGCACTCACAAACGAAAATGAGTGTTTTGATAAGGAAAAATTGGGGTAGTCGCTTACCCGGATAGCAGACCATTGGGTACATTCCAGGTGGAAGTAGGTACGTTCCATTAACAAAGCTCCCGTTGCAACAAGCATGGCAGAGATTTTCCTGTAGAGAGCAATCGAGTTGCTGGCCATCAATACAAAGGCTGTGGTTTCGTCTAAAATATATTCTTTTACACTAAAACAGCAATTTACACCCGAGTGATTTGACTTGGGAAACCTAATGGAATACGGATTGAAGCTTTTCTTACCCTGGGCATAAAGGCCAGTCTGGATAATAATTGACCTTTTCAACATTCCTGTACCGAAAGCCAGCGTTTAAGTCGGATGTGGTGTCATAATCTTCATATGGAACTGCGAACCTGTAATATCTCCTCGAAATTTATCTGCATTCAATAAAATTGATTCCCACATATATGACGGAATATTATGCACAATGGTTTCGTTCAGAAATATCTTCGTGAATGATCGGCACATGTACGATTGGAAGAAAGGAAGTCTATCGGTTTTGTCCAGGTTCATTTTGCAGAAACTTCCAGAATCTGAATTCGCAAATTTCAAGCCGAGAAGTTCGTTTTTTATACGTACCGGAGCCTCGAATGCTTCTTGCATACTCTGTTGTCCACCAGTAATCAGGCAGTAATGAGTGATTTCCCCAGGTGAGAATATTGCCGATCTCATTTATCTCCGACTTCCCCGTTTTTACCCAATACTCCTCGTCGCGACTATTATTATACTATAAGGATAAGAAGCACATCAATTAATCGACTATTTCAATTAGACTTACCCCTTGAAAGTACCCTAGCAACGGCATATCAGGAATGGGAATCGGAAGAATGCTTTTTCCTCCATTCACAATCCCACTTATAAAGGCTAGAAACTGCAAGATATACATCATAAATCTGCCAGATTAAATGCTAAGCAGCTCGTGAAAGAAAAAACTGCAATGCTTGATTATCACGAACTATCCTGCACATTCATTTTTTTCGATAGCCTGCACATTTTCGTAAAATCGGAGCCTTCAACATTAATTGATTCTCTTCTTTGATACTATTCCTTACTACAAAAGCGAATATAAAGTGAAAAGTGAATTGCGCTAGGCCACCTACAACCCGCAACCCTTAATTCTGAATTGTACTACCTGGACCTTTGAATTGTTTTGCTGGAAAAAATAGTACAGCGAGAATGGGGACTACGAAATCGCGAGGTTGTGATAAGAGTAGGAGGGAAAAGTGAGCTGTTATGACGACTTTTATTTCAATGCCCAAAAAAATTTGGATTGAAAGGGAATATAGACAATAGACAAGATGGAACAAATTTTGTTGTGAATAATGGTTGTGATCGGGCAAGCCATCCAAAGAATTTGTGTTCTGCTAACTTGTCTTATAAGAACTCTTTCCTTTGATTTTCTTGCAATTTTACAATAATCCTGCAACGACACTCCTTTACTACTCCCCGAAAATATCTGGCCACACTGTGTGGCACTGTGCTGAGCCCTGTCTGCACATTTTGGTATCGCCCAAGCATTGTAATGTTTCAAATGATTTCTAACCTGACAAATAACAAAAGTTTCATTAGGTACGACGATTTTGATCAAATAAAACGAAGGACGCAATTTTCTGGATTTTGTATGCTGCTGTCCTGTATGTCCTAGTCATCTTGTAAACAATGATAAAATGCTAGTCACAACTTTGCAGCACTCTTGCCTGTGTAGAAAAACAAAAAAAAATTTTGCATTACAGTAAATATTTGAAGAAGAAGAAGAACGACCAGAAATCGCACTGCTTCCAAATTTGTCAAGCAACATACAGGCGTTCCCAATTTTTATCCTTATTCAACACGCTCAGATTTCATGTCCAAACGAAACAAATGTTGCCAAATATATACTAAAAATGGACACAAGCGAACAACTTGTCATGTCGGTTTAAATTTACTTTGCAACCAAATTAATGTAAGGGGAAAATATCGATCCAACTTGCGCGGACTATATTTTGCTATGCGAGCGTATATATCAAGCTTGAATTACTATTAGCAGACAAACTCATTACCCATGTCTCTCGCTTCCCAGCAAAAAGGATCACGGTATTTGAGAGCAGTGTTCCTCTTGCATTTCAATTTCGGGCTTCTTGCGTGATACATTCTTTCTAGATCTACATGATCTTAAACCCCAACAATCAAAGGCCTCGTAGAAACAACGCCTACTCAGCACTACCTAATTCTGGTGAGACACTGCCTTCAATACTAACAATTGGTCTTAAGTTTTTTTTTGACATTTGAAGTAAAGCGCAACACGTTGCAATCCATATTAGATGTACCTGAAGCGATTATCCAAAAATAAGTCATCATACCTTAGAATGACCAATGTCTAAAAGGGCGTCATTGTAACCATCGAATAATACTTCTTTGACAGTATGAGATCTGTACATCGGGTATATTGTTATTGGATGCTTTTTGAAACTAGCGAAACTTACATGAATGGGTATTCCCCGACCAAAAGCAGTCCAAAAGCGAGTATCTTTTGCGCCACAGGGGTGATTGCATACTGCGGGTCGTAAATTGCTCCCGCAGCACCCTAAAATGTCGCATGTTCTTGCTGACCAGAATAAATAGGGTTAATACATGAAAATCTTTAGGCAACTGTTCGATCAAAAATCAAGATAGTAGGGTTTGCTAGTGCTCGAAACACAATTCTTTGGGCCACAAATTGCTGTGAAATAGCATTGCCAGGGCTGTTGTTACGAAATTGGTGCGAAAAGGTGTAAAAGAAAAAACAGAAAGCAGCCATGACCCTAGTTTGGTAAGAAAAAGCTTTGTAATGAATGAGGAACTCACGATGCCTGTTGGATTCGGAATTGTGACAATATCGTCCCAAGAGCACTGCTGACATGAATATTCTTTGCTTATGGTGAATCTTTTATAGTTTTGATAGAAAAGCTTTTCTTTATCCTCACTGAACTTCAAATAACGTTTGTGCTCGGTCTCTCTGAAAATAGCATCGCAACAATCACCGCTTGATCGAACTGCCTACCTGACTTTGATCTGGGCCTGATTTGTTACAATGTGAGATGAAAGTTTTTCTTTTCAGTAACTCTACCTCCATCATCTGCTTTCGTATAGGATTTGACAAAAGATTTACACTATGAAGAGTATGAAGTATTAGGTTGGCTAAAAAAAATAGAATTGTTTTGACATATAAAACCTCACAAAAATACAACTCGTTACCATTTAGCTATAATTTTCTGCAAAGAGGCAACTTTTAGCTTTCACTTTCACATACTCAGACAATTATGGCGAGCACTCGCCGGCCACCCACGGACGACGCCACGCCCATCCCGAGAGCGCGCCGATAAGTGCCCGGTAAGCGCCCGACAATACCCGCGGGTGATCCGATAAACGCCCGAACAACGCCAGCGGGTGGCCCGGCAAGCGCCCGATAAGTGCGAAACATGCATCTGGAGGGAGGGGGGAGGGAGTGGCAGTACACCTCGGTAGGACTTATAGGTTCACACCTTTCATCCTCAAAATTTCGCGACATCTACACCACCATAACAAAGTTTCCGACAGTCATCAGATCTCAAGACCAAATAGTCCAATAGAGCTCATCCGAGACAGTACTGATGAACAAGAACCTAATGCTACTTGACTTTTGATTAACGACACAAACGTTGAGGGTAGCCCTATTACCACGACGTATCTCGCGCGAGTAGCGTTCCCTCTTATAGCATGTACTAATTGTGCGGTCATGCAAGACCCGGGGCTCGTCGGAGTGACTCTGTCGGGCCGTGGCCTATAGGGCCCTTACCCGAGAACTCATATGCATTGCGTCCAGTAAGGCCCGGGGCTTGCCCGAGCGCTTTTCCTTGGGCCGCGGGTGTTCCGATAAAACTTTTAAGGCCCGCGGCCTTTCCTTAGCGATCACATTGAGCCGCGGGTCGCCAAGCAAATAATTCTGGGGCCGCGGATGGTCATTCCACGAATTCAAGCCCGCGCACCGCCGAAAGGCACCGTTGGGGGCCGCGGATGCTCGCAGTAATTGTCTGAGTATGTACTATTCAAATATCCCATCAGCAAGAGAGGAGTTTTTTTTTGTCCAAAAACGGCTAAATTTTCAGAAACTCAGCACTCTTTTTAAGTTTTGATTTTACTCTTGTGAATGTACAGATGTAATTTGTTGAATAGGTTAGATACAATTGTTCACTAGTTAATTACCAACAATAGAAATTGTGATCTGCTTATTCAAAGTTGTGTGATTAGAAATATTGAATTATCTCATATATGCTCGCCACAAAAGAGTCGGGGGAATCTTACTTCTTTGCGATTTTCTCAAAACATTTCTACTCAAGCAGAATGCTTTTCTGATTCTTAATTTTAGAGTCACTAAATACAACAAAATTATTCGCAATTTTTCTGGGAGTTGCTAAAGCAACAAATCATAAGCCAGCTAATATATCCAACTTCAGAAAACTATTATCAAATCATTAAACATGTTCAAGCAGACAAAATTTTGAGACAGTAGATCCATGTTCTGTTCGATTGTGTCATCAAATAACCGACTGAATAAAGTCCAACTTTTGATAAGTTTCTGACAAGAGTGTCAGACTGACTTGTTCTTTTAACGCTAATTGAATGTAATGCATTCCTTCCGCATGACCAATCATTTGCACAAAGATCACTGTGATTTACTGCGTGCACAAGCTCTGATAAGCCATCATAGTGCACTTCAGAATTTCTGGTCGGAAGAGCCTTGAGCCCACGCCAAGCTGCTTTTGGTTCGCGACAATCCAGACTTACATGACTGTATATGCTAGTGTTTCGACTAGGCGAGGTTTAGCACTGAAGTAGATCATCTCATCCGGATTTGTTATGTTAAAGAAGAAGAATTTCATAATATTTTTCATCGGCGGATTTGCATACATAAATGTAGAAAAAGTAGGGCTCCCATCCTCATGTTGAGACATTTGCAGATTCTGAACAAGGTACAATAATAAATGAGAGTGGGAGTTTGTCAAGTTACCTCAACAACCATCTTGGAGTAGAAACTGGGAAATATCGATAGTGTGACAATAGAGATAGTTAGAGAAATGACGGCAATTATTGAAGCAGCTACATCACATTTGGTGAATTTTATCATACTGCAAGGATAGCTGAAAAGGATTTTGGAGCAAATTTATAATTTCCAATGTAAGATTTAGTAAGATTTAATGCTAAGATAATAGAGGTTGTTTTCTTCTTCATGAGGAATTTATCACAATATACAGCTGATGGCATGGCAACAATAATTCATCATGCCGCTATCAAGCTTATCAGGCGCCTAACTATGCGGCGGCTACTATCGCTAGCTCCTCTCTCATATAGTAAATCATGGTGACGAAGTGGTGAAAGGGTTAGAGTAAATCTGTATCGTTTTGCGTTTTTTCATTTGTTTATTTGTAAGCAACTTTTACCGTGATAACATTGTCTAAATTTATTTCGGAGTAGCATCTGATGAGTCGGTACTACATGTTCAATACTCGTATACAGTTTCTTTACTTATTGAACCATGCGGTAACTTTAATTAACTTACAGTCTCGCAATTTATTTATTTACGTTAACTCACCGTTGAGATACAAAATAACGGTAAGTTATTTCCATATTTTCATTTTCATTGGATACGCTCGAGACGTACCATAAGAAAAAATGTAATTTGTTCGTTTTACACAAAAAACGAATAGCAACAAAACATCATATGCTTCAAGCCCAGACTTCATATAAACTGAAGAATAACGACTTAGCTTGCAAGAAGACTGCTGGATATTACGAATGTCAATAACGAGTTTTATCCACAGAGATGGAACCCATGCCCCCGCGTTAGCTAGCAAACGATCTTAAAGTATTCAAAGAAGCAAACGACGGCGGGTAAGCACCCACCGCCCTGCCGGGAAGAGCCCAAATATTCCATGAGCATTGCTACATGTGCAAAACAGAATACTATCACATACTGCACATCGAATATGAATCTAAGCGAATTTTAATCTAAGGAGATGGTACCCATGCCCCTTCGTTTGCTAGCCACGATCTCAAAAGATTTCGAAGAAACAAACCGGAGCTTATAGCCCAACCAGTCTGCCGAGGAAAGCCCAACTCCGAAAGTAAGAATACGCATAGCATGTTTATTCTCACTTTCGGAGTTTCTCTTCAAGCAATCAAAGCAAGCAAGCTGTGCGAAACAAGCTAAAATATAGATGTGACCCAGGCTTGAATCGCATGGTGAAGAGAACTTATTAAAAAGCTCAAAAGCAGTAGAATTCAACATATGCGAAGTTATAGAATGGCTGCTAATCAGTGCATATTCGTAACCAAATCATGCTCACTGCACATGTCTGGGTTGCAACCACGCAGTCATAAAAGAAGGGAGGTGACATACGTTGAACCTGCAAAAAAGTCGTTCAATCTAAGCCATATCTAGTCACACTAGATACATCGCGATCACATCTTCTCATAAACAAATCTATCCGCAAATGAATTCCCAGAGTAGTTTACTCAATTCTTTTCAAAATTCTTGAAATTGTACAAAAGTTTTGTCCTTCCACATCTTGAATATGCTTCTCCTATCTGGAATCCATTTTTGAAACGAAACATCAATAGAACTGAAAGAATTCAAAAAAGCTTTACGAGATTACTATTCTATAGATGTTTTCCGAATTCTGACTATCCCCAAGCCTTACCATCATATCGATAACGTTTGAAAATGCTTAAACTTCAGAGTCTAAAGTACAGACGTATTGTCAGCGATCTTACTCTCTCTTTCCGAGTATTACGCCTCGAAACCAGACTCAAAGCTAGTAAATTCTGGATCTTTAGACCTTATAGCGCCCGGTCAGGTAGGTTTGGACTATATTATCGTAAGATAGGAAAAAAACGACTTCTTATGACTTTTAACTCCTTTGCCTATCGAGTGTGTAGATGGTTTTCGTCACTTCCTGATTATATCATCGCAAGTGAAAATTCTAAAATTTTTCGAAGAAAATTGCAGAATGTAAATGTGCTCCAGATTCCTGATATCTGTGATTTTTAGGCGTATCCCGTACAAATGTACCATCCAGTGTTGTTCAACCAGCCTACTCCATCAGCTCAACCAATCTCAATCAATAAACGCCACCCTTTCCATACTTTTACATGATCAACCTAATGAGACAGAATGACCACTATTCACGTTCTAATTCATTAATACTACTATATCTATTAGTTCATAATGATAAACCAGCTCGTCTCATCTAACAGGAAATCATCTTCATACCATTCCCGTCCTAAAACACACTAGATAGCATCGCAATCACATCTTCTCATAAACAAATCTATCCGCAAATGAATTTCCAGAGTAGTTTACTCAATTCTTTGTTTAATAACCTTGCTCTTCTCTAAAATGGAACTTGTTTGGGCCTACTCAGCTAGCCTTTGCCCGCAGGCTCGCTGGCAAAACAAAAAGGGGGCCACTACAATTTTTAGAGGAAGCAAGGTTTCTAGAACTTATTCTGTGACTTCAAATGCCATTTGACAAGCCAATAGATTTATATCTTAATGATCTTGAGTTTTGATTTGTAATTGTTTTCTTCCATGTCTTTTTTATCTGCCTGAATTCTGAGACTAGCTGGTACCCTATTTACTTGAGTTCCTTTTTTTTCTTCGGCACACTTCAAGTGTATTAATAAATAAATAAATAAATAGTTACTCACAATGTGAAGCTTTTCACATACATAGACTAGTAGTGTATGCACGGACATCCCCGCTGATGAGGAGAGGGGAGCTGAAAGGAGACGCTTTTATATATCGCTGCTATAAATGGCTATATTCTTCTTTGTTTATTCATCTGATGAAGGTTCTCATTTTCTCATAAGTCTATATTTGAGCGTCTTGAGTAAATCTATATGTTAATGAAACTCAAACTTTGTAAGTGTGTTCGTTCAACTGTTCGTTCGTTATAAAAATGCGCGCCACTGCACTGATCCAGCTGAAACTTTGCATACATATGTTTTCGACCCCGCGGTGGTCTAGAGCTACTTTTTGCGGCGATTCGCTGGCTCCTTCCATCGAGTAATTGATTTTTGGCATAAAAATGAGTTCTCAGCATTTAACAAGTCGTTTCCATGATTTGGGGACGAGTGACTAGTGGTATGAAACGCCGCAATGACCAGATCGGGCACAGGTTCGATCACCGCCCAAAGCCAACCACGCCCTCTACCCTACGGGGCTGGTAAATTGGTACCAGAGTAATCTAGGAGGTTGAAAGCACTGACTTGGTATTGGCTGGCCCCGCAAGTCACTGTAACAGGCTCGTACGCATACAATTGCCTCCTCGACTAGAAGTAGAGTGCGTTTGGAGCCTGCCCGCAGAGGGTATTGAAGACGCCGAATCATTTATCTTTTTTATGATTCCATGATTTCGTGTAAAGAATAGCAGTTTAATGCGGTGAATGTGATGCTTGGAAGCGACCTATAGCGGGTGAGTCACTTTATTACAGAAACATCTTGAACCGCATCATAGCTGGTGGGGAGGGGGGGGGGGGGGAATAGGGGCATTGAAGTAAGCAGTGTTGGAGAACGGAAGAAAGTCGAGTCGTCAAATGAGAAAAAGGCGACTTACTCAACGTTTCATGTTCCAAGGTGCGCAAACGATTTCGTGCCGGATCAGCTGAAGCGGTGACCCGGGTAAGACCGGGAAAACTAGCTAGTTACAAATAAAGCAGTTTGCAACATCGTTCAGTGGTGCTTTGCTAAAAGAATCACCACCATTATCAAAGCTAAGCAATCCATTTAGTCAGCTATTTTTTCAGAGTACACTGTTTGGCTTTGTGAATGAAAGGGAGGCAGCAATCGTGCGATTTAGGTTGCATTCATTTGGGCTTTTCTAGGAAGAAATTGCAGCTCAAAAGAAGCTACGGATTTCACTCTATTTATACGTTCGAAAGACTATACTCCTTACCAAAGACGAATGCAAAAGCGTATTACCGTATAAGCAGCGTCTTTTAAGTATTCTATAATCCCATGGAGATCCTTAGCTACTAGTTCTTTTTATCCAGCTACTGGCGGTCTCGGACTAATTGTAAGACTCCAAATTAGTTTAGCTAAGAAAGCATCTATTTGCGCTTTTTAACTTCTTATACCCTGTGCAAAATTCGCTTTGAGACGAATTGTTTCATACTTCAATGTGAGATATCAAATGAGCTTTCGTCCCTACTTATATGGTTATAGGAAAATGATTGATTAGAGCATGATAAGCTTCCATTTTACTAATTTGAGTGAGCAAGTCAATAAATCAATGGAAAAGCCCAGTATAGCCAGTATAGCCCAGTATACCGCCGCAGAAGTGCATATGTTCTCCGTAGTAGTCGAGGAAATATGTGTGCAAAGTTTCAGCTCAATCGGTTCATCGTTTGTGTTTTTATAACGCAACAACTTAATGAACATCCTTTCTGATTTTAAGTTCTATTTATACCATCGGCTTCCAAATTCGTGGAGGTGGAATCTTGCCAACTCACAGCGTGGCGGTTTTTGCTAGCGAGGGAGCAAAAGCAATGCTATAACATGGAGGTTTCACAAGTTTATTCTTGTTATCAGGCAAAGTCTGCGATACACCACACGAACCGGGGAACTGATCATAGATATATTCTTCCGTAAAAGTGAATAATGAATTTGTCTTATGTGCTAGTGCCCCATACGAGGTGTCTATATGATAAACTTTTGAATTACAGTCAGCAGGCATTGTTCACTACTCAGTATTTGTATGATTTGCATTAATAAAATCTGTTAGCGGCTAATACGATGGACTTGCATTTTTGCTTTATGATGATGTTGCTTTAGATACTTAGATAATTTTATTTTGAATCAAACTTGCTGGTAGGCAAATTATGGCCTTTCCAAAGGTCGCTGATTTGTAGCAAGATTAATCGAAATGACCTTTGTAGAAACATATCGGACATCAATCGAAACTACAGACAGAGATACAGAGTTTCTTTGACAGATCAAAATGTTGATCTTCAAAGAAACCTGCATAAAAACACATTTATTGTATTGTAACAACGGATTCTTGTTCGGTTTGGGCGGGTCCTAAGAATGTAGCAAGTATTTGCGTGCATAGAGGCCTATAGTGAAGTTTAGACAGTTCAAATGGCTTGCTAATGCCAATGTTCGTAAGCTTTCTTAGAATACGCCCGCTTCCTTTATGTGCTCTAAATATAGCCGCTCAAACACAGACGATTGCATAGTTACTTTACCGCTCTTTCAAGAATAGTGTGAAAATGAGAAGAGCAAGGAATTTTTATTGAATCGCATTTTAAATTACGGTACGCCTCAGCTGACGTATTGTCACCATCGAAAATTGCGTAAAACCGCACAATTTCGGGAGGGGGAGGAATAATAGTGCCTGTCACTTTGACTATCCAATTTACTTGTAACCCGTTACTTGGAATAACAACAGTAAACAATGCAAATAAATATAACTTCACAATTCCGACATAAAATCAGCCGGTCTTCTCCTCCTTCGCCATATTTGAAGCAATGCGATGAGCAGCAAAAGTATAACTCCAACTCCTAGCAGAGTGAACTCGATGGCTGTAACCAACTTTGGTACAAGCACAAAGCCCAGCCATAGCTTGTCATAAACGTAATCTTTGAGAACAGCGTGAGAATCCTCCCAGAAAATTGGAATAATTTTCTCGGGGAGGTCACGATTGGGTCTGAAATAAAAGCTTAAATGCTTGAAACCAGCATGCTTATTATGCTCTTACACAACTCCTTTGACGGGCATCGTCGGCATTGAAACCTGTAGTCGATAGAACACTTCCACTACACTACCAGAATACTGCAAGAGGCTTATGATAGTTATCATAATTGTTAGTATTCAATGCACATAGATGTCTCAGCTTCAATGAAACTCTTTTTGGTTGGTGCTTTTTCTGATAATGGAAGACATACCGGTTCATGATTGTACACCATCGGCCTGTGCGTTTCAATATCGGGATGTAGTCCGACTACAGAATTGATCATCTCTGGCGGTGAGTACACAAAATGTGGAGGTGAATACATCACGGAAAATGGAGTAGGCTTAAGACGACCTAAAATTGAGTTGCTTTGATGATATCTCAGGCAATGACTGCCATGTGCATCTTATCTCAGTGACGAAGTATGGCTAACAATGCTGCATGTAATCGCACCTGGATAGCAAACTAGTGGAAATATTCCAGGGGGGACCAGATATGTCCCATCTACGTAACTCATATTGCAGCAGTCATGGCAGAGATTTTCTTGCAAGGAGCAATTTACAGCAGAGTGATTTTTACAACTTTCAGGAAAGCGTCTGAAATGTGTGATTTTCTCCGTTTTCTCGATGAACTATTTTTGTCAGCTATATTATATCAGAGATGCGATGTAAATATCATGCTCATAGATACGTAGATAAATCAAAATCGAAAATTATGATTTCTGTAGACGAGCAACAACTATGGCGAGTAAATGGATTATTGTAACCTTCTCGTTCTCTGCTTTAGAAAATACTAGTTGGCAAACCCGGCTCCGCCCGGCCATGACAATAACATATTTGTAATCAGCATGCTCGATTACCCCCCTGTGCCAACTCCCAGCCCCGCAGCTCAATTTTTGCAAAAAATCGATAAAATCGATATCGATCGATAATGAAAAGTAGCCTATGACACGCTCCCTGCCCCGAAGTGTATGTGTGCCAAGTTTGGTCCAAATCGGTTCAGAAATAAAAATTTCTATTCCGCATGTACGTACAGACAGACATACAGACACACATTCAGCTTTATATATAAGATTAGGTCGTTTCCTAAGTTCGTAGCGTTTTTACAAACAAAAAAAATCATTAATTTACAGCAAACTTCAAAAAAATCATATTCCTCGTTGAGCGCACGACCTTTTGGCACATTCTTGTTAGCTTCTTGATCTCAATTTTTCAAACGGCAGCGCGTCGGGTCTCAAGAAAGTCATCTAACCAACTCTCAAACTACTCATTAAACCGAGGCATGCGCCATCCATGAAATCTTCTAGAAAGCGGAACAAATGATATTCTGATAGAGCGAGATTTGGAGAGTACGTTGGGTACTAAAGTCCTTCCAGTCAAATGGTGCAGGACGTTTTGACGACGTTGCCGTATGAGGCCATGTTTTGTCATGCAGAAAAACTTACTGTGTCTGTCTGTTAGGCTTTTTCTGCGTTAGGGTTTGGGGGTTTTTTTTCTATGAAATTCAAGTGAAACAGCTTTCCACCGGAATCAGTAGACATATTTTAACACAATCACGACAATACGACACACCGATGGTCGTAAGAATCTTCAAGCTCTATCTTTGTCAGTTTCCGATAGATTTCTACTGGGTTCTGGCACATGATTGGGGACACCTAGCGATGTTCCAGTAAGAGTGGTCCGGGATCGGGATACTGTAATGTAATGTTACGGTAGGTATAAAGTAGATAAAGATAAAGCACAAACTTTAGCTCAAATTTTTCGCGGAATGATGCTGTTTTTGAGGATTCAAGTGTACATGCACGAGAAATTCGTGGCTAGCAAAAGACTTGTCAGCCCATCAAAAAATCTTCGATTTATGATTTTATTGATTTTTTGCAATGTTTATCCTGGGAAGCTCAAATTTTACATACGTAGGTTTTTTAGTCTCAAGTTTTAATACCGCCTTCTTACACCAGTTTCTTGGTTTTTGCGAATACTTTTCCGTACTGCTACCGTAACCCTACTGTGGGACAGTTGTGAACAAAGTGGACACTATAGTCGTAATCAGCATGTAACATAACCCCAAAAGACACTTTTTATAAAAATCCATGATGTAGGGTTCGTACTAAATGACTACCGTAACCGTACCGTATAACGCCAAAAATTGTAATAAATCATATTTCGATAAACGCTTTCGATAAGTCGTTGGGTGGCATTCGCGGAGGCATCTTTTGACCTTCTCCAAAACTACCATTTCGACAATACGACCCTTCGTAAGTTTGGTAAAGTGGAAAAGGCTCTGGGTGTTAAGAGCACAATTAGCCCTTCCAAGTGATATAAGCACCTTGCCGCAAATCAAACGCTCCTCAAAGATGTGAGGACGAAAATGAAAACGCTACGAATTTATGGAACGACCTAATATACAGTGACCGCCAAAAAGTTGCGGACAAGCCTCCCTCCCATTTTCATCGCTCTTTTTCAGGAGGAAGACAAGGATGAAAAAATGTAATAATTGCATGAGGTGATAGAGCTCTTCAAGATCTACAATCCACACTTTGAGTTTTTTGAGAAACATGTGTTCTAAAAATTTTAAGAATCTTTTTCTAAAAAAAGTCCGAAAATGGCCGCGTCACAATGTCGCGGACAATAATTCTTCGAACGCAAAAATTTTCTTTTGAGTCCTATTTTAAAGCGGAAACACAAGTTATCCGGACGGGTAAGCATACTACTATACAGAGCTCGTCAAGAACTACGCTCTGGTTATGATTGCTTCCCCAAAAAACGCAAGCTTGAGTTTTATTTTAGTTTTTTCAAAAAATAACTTCTAATTCCCTGCTTCAAGCCAAATTTCTTCACACGGAAACCTGTTCAAGACATCCCAACAAAGCCGTCTCGATAAAATAGATGCTCTTTGCCATCCTCTATGCATCGGACATGTGCTGATGATTTTCTTGGCTGAAAATGGCCCTTGGCAGTGCTTGCACATGACCCCACCTGCACCTCACCACTGACTTGTACCGCTTTGCAGGCTTGTAACTCGGCTTGTAGTCAATATTTGAGCCTGCAATTAGGCTCATTCGAAAGAACGAGACTTCCTCTACACGATGGTTTGCAAATAAGTTCAGTTTGAGCAATCCCAGAGATTTAGCGGATGGGGTGGTAGAGGGCAGCTTCAGTTGTAGTCTAAGCACATTTCAGCTAAAGTTGAAGAGAGCTCCTTTCTCTACCAATTTTATCCCGGAAGTTCAAAACTGTCAATTTTCTTGCAATAGATCCATTTCAAAGCTCTAAGACTGTTCTGAGGTTCCTAAGAGCTTTCACTTCAATCACCTCTAAAGCTGCCCTCTACCACCCCATCCGCTAAATCTCTGGGATTGCTCAAACTGAACTTATTTGCAAACCATCGTGTAGAGGAAGTCTCGTTCTTTCGAATGAGCCTAATTGCAGGCTCAAATATTGACTACAGGCCGAGTTACAAGCCTGCAAAGCGGTACAAGTCAGTGGTGAGGTGCAGGTGGGGTCATGTGCAAGCACTGCCAAGGGCCATTTTCAGCCAAGAAAATCATCAGCACATGTCCGATGCATAGAGGATGGCAAAGAGCATCTATTTTATCGAGACGGCTTTGTTGGGATGTCTTGAACAGGTTTCCGTGTGAAGAAATTTGGCTTGAAGCAGGGAATTAGAAGTTATTTTTTGAAAAAACTAAAATAAAACTCAAGCTTGCGTTTTTTGGGGAAGCAATCATAACCAGAGCGTAGTTCTTGACGAGCTCTGTATAGTAGTATGCTTACCCGTCCGGATAACTTGTGTTTCCGCTTTAAAATAGGACTCAAAAGAAAATTTTTGCGTTCGAAGAATTATTGTCCGCGACATTGTGACGCGGCCATTTTCGGACTTTTTTTAGAAAAAGATTCTTAAAATTTTTAGAACACATGTTTCTCAAAAAACTCAAAGTGTGGATTGTAGATCTTGAAGAGCTCTATCACCTCATGCAATTATTACATTTTTCATCCTTGTCCTTCTGAAAAAGAGCGATGAAAATGGGAGGGAGGCTTGTCCGCAATTTTTTGGCGGTCACTGTATGTGCAGTTTATCTGGGCCGGTAGTAATCCCCCCGACCTGGCGGCAGGTCTCGTCGGCAGGTTGCTGGCACCTTTCCGCGAGGTGGCCAGAAACTAAGAACCGAAATTTAGGCCGTCCCAGGCCTTTTTCCAAGAAATTTTCTCGATAAAGTTGCTGCCTTGACTCTGTAGAAAACTTCATAAAAATTTGCGGCTCCAGAACTCCTCCTTTAGTAAAATATCTGGAATTCCAGGAGGAGCTGCCGGCAACTTCGCGATGTCAGTTGCCTGCAACCTGCCGGCAGGTTGCCGGAATCCGCGAGATGGCAGCTGCCGGCAGGTCAGAGAGCACGGGAAATAGCGTGCTCTTTTGAGAGAGCGAGCTGCCGGCACCTCGACGTGCCCCTACCACGTCGAGATGGTGGCACCTTTGCCGACGGCGTCTGCGAGTTTGCGAATTGCGGCGATATCACACAATTTACGTCAGGCGAAAACATCAAAAATTCTACTTTTCATCAAAAAACTATCATTTTACTCATTATACGAGTTTTTCTTTTTTAGAACGACGATTTTCTTACAGTGAAAAAATCCAGTAATGCCTTAGAATCATAAAGAAACATCATCTTTTTTGGAAATCCCTTATAAATCTCGTTTGCACAGATTTCGCCGCTCTCTCGCTCATATCAATCAGCTGTTCTTTCAGGTCAAAGTCTCTCACGCAATGTATCGATCCCTCTTACAGGCAGCCATTTACCAGCGCGTTCCTCCTATTGCTGGTGCAAAGGTCAATGGCTGACCGAATGGTCGAATGGTTAACGTGGTGGCACTTCAAGTTAACACGCATAGGTTCGACCGCGCGCGAGGCAGCAGTTTTGCGGCTGTCTGCGTCATCAAAACTTAATGTGCGAAATGAGTGCGTGCTAAGGTTACATAAGATTATTAAAACCTACAATCACTGCTGCCGGCGGAGTTGGCATCTTTCCGCGATGTGTGCCAACTTGCCGGCATCTTTGATGCCACCAGGTAGGGTAGATTACTACCGGCCCTGGACTCGTCGTTTGAAGTACTCAAAAAAGAGTGCAGACGATTTTCAGAGGTTCACAGTTTCTCAGGTTAAACACCATGTAAAATTTGTAGATGAGAAGCTAGAAAAATGTTAAAAGTGTCAAAACTGCCTTGTCTTTTGCCTTTAAAAAATATATCGTTTTGGAGATGAGCATGTTACTACATTCCACGAGTGATGTCTTGTTTTTATTCTCCTTCATTGAAGTCAAACAATATTTTCTTTCAAAATTATCGGATGAACAGGAAGATGTAGCTTTTGCGATAGCTTTCAGTTCATCCAAAAAATTTCATAATCAAATGGAACATAAAGCAAAGATTTTTCAATAGAAACCAATTTTTGCAATTGTTCTGATCATATCATATAAGAAAATATCACTTCAGACTTGTCAACGTAATTCGTGGATGTGATGGACATCAGTCAGAGACAAGGGGGGCTATAGTAGAAAGTGCTAAATTTCTTGTTCTGCTAACATCGGTACACCTCGACGATTCATTTAGTTCGGCGAAATATGGAGGAACAAAAGAATGCACTTCGTCCCTTTACGAAATTGTCTGTCTGTTGCCGTTTAAACCGCACAATGCAAATTTCGGTAAAGCAAACCTATGAGCGTATTAGGTTAGCCAAGACTTAGTGCAGGCGCTAGTCTATTGCAGTATAATAAACCATATTCTGGGAACATGTCCTAAAATTTTTTTGAGATTGACATAGGGCAAGATAATGGGTGAGTCGTAAAATAATAAGGCAGAGTCTTAGTTAGAATGTAATGGAGTATATCTGAAAATATACCTACTCAGGACAAGATGGCCAATCCGGGTAGTAGTTAACCTCCTCTATATTTGTGTATCGAAATCCAGCATTTATATTTGCAGTCGAGTCATATTCCTCGTACGGTACAGAGAATCTGAATTGCTTATTTTTGCACGTATAAGTACTATCTAAGACAAGTGCTTACGTGTACGCTGGAATGCCATGAACAACCGTTTTACCAAGATATGTCTTCGTAAACGATCGGCACATGAACGATTGGAAAAAATCGAGCCTATCGTCTTCATTCAAATGCATTTTGCAAAAACTGGCAGAGTCTGAGAAAGTTAATTACATCAATGTTATGCAGTAAAAATAAACTGCGCCTACCTGAACCTCGTATGCTCCTTGCGTAAGGTGTTGACCACCAATAATCTGGTAGCGAGCTTACATTTGCCCATGTTACTATTTCACCTAATCGGTCGATATCTGTCTTACCAGTTCTCACCCAGTAATCCTCATCTTTGCTATTGTTGTACTGTAAAAAGTGACGGTAATCTTGGTCCAAATTGTAAAGTCGAGTATGCTGACCCCTTGGAAGAAACCCAGTAGCGGCATCGGTGGCACGGGAATCGGTATGATACTCACACCTCCGTTAAGCGCGTCACTCAAAACCCTGATTATCTATAAATAAAATTTTTCGAAACTGAGATGATCACCGAGAAACAATCAGGAAAGAGGGCTTTTTTTTCTCTTCAGAGGGCTGGCCAACTCGGCGCCATCAATTTAATGAAAGTCAGTCACCTGTCACTTTCCCCCTCCTCCCTCCTCCTTCCCGCTTCCCTGGCCATCATTGTTACGAAAGCCGGGAACATAGGAACATGCAGCTTCTCACACATACTTTCCTTTTTCTATAACTCCTTATTTCTTAGGCATGCTCAACAATGCCTGTTATCTCTTATGCAGAGGTAAAATAATATGCTTTCGGTAGAAACATGACTATAGAAAAATTGTGCCAAAGTGAACAAATGGTTTGCCTACAACAAAGACAATGTAATACGCACTAAATTTGGTGTGTATATGCGAGATGAGAAGAGTTGAAAAATGTACGAAAACTAGAGTTGTGTGAATCAAAAACTTGCCAAAATTTTTTGCAAAAGTTGATGACCTGGGATCACTTGGCAAGCCACCTGAGGAGTCATGAAAAACAAAGCCATTCCTCTTTCGTCACATTTTGCTCTTCCCAGTCACGCTGCGCTGACGCACTGACTGCACTGACGAGGTGCCCTATATGCCCTCACCCCCCCCCCCCCCAACAAAGGCAGTCGCCTAACCAAGCTCCTATTAGGCCAACCACGCCGGTACCCCTGCGCATTTGCACTGGCGTCCTTTAAGGTGCAGGGAAAGGTCTATCATAGAGTTGGAGTCCTATAAGATTTTAACTTCGTCTTTTTCACAGCCTTCACGCGCCACTGTACTAATTAATAGATTTTGGAATGGATAAAAAAAGGACATGCTTCAAAAAAACACGATATCCGTCAAAAGATCTTCGGTTCTAGAAGTGCCTACAGTGCCGGACTTCTTCTCATGTGTTATCCACTCAATACGTTTCCGGTAAATGCTCGCGATTGAGTCCATTCGTAAATAAAATTTGGGTATTTTGTGCCTAAACAAACATCTCTTCAACTGCTTTTAGAGCTAAAGGCTCTTAATTTCATTGTTCGCCATCGATTCAGTAAGAGAGAGATTTTCAGGATATGGTGCTATATCTAGATGGCTCCAGCCTTCGGAGAGACTTTTCATATGGTTTTCGAAGCCTCGAAATAAGCTGTTTCATATGGCATACCGACTTCATCTGATGCCTTCTCCAAACTAACTTGGTCGGGAATGATGAAGTGAAGTGACTGAGGTGCCTGACTATTGAACCTAAAACAGGATATACTTCGTGGCAATCCTTTCCAAAGCTCGAGATTATCTTGAGCAGAAGGTTATGGACAATTTCTCACCGATTAGAGGAATTAATTTACAGCGAAGTCGTCCCATAACCTGTTTGATGAGATGTTATCTACGTGCGATCTCTTTAATTCAGGATTTCGAAAGGGCGGCTTACAAAACTTTAAATTCTGATTTGGCTTATGTACTTATGTCAGACGCTCGCTTATGCTTAAGATGTTAGCCAAATCAAACTTCGGTATACATGACATTTCGTCTCAGAGAAGGCCTTAAATGTGTTGTTGTTTTTTTGGTTCAATACTTTCTAACCGAGCGTTCGACTACTAGATACACAGGGTGCTATGTACTGTTAGTTTCACAGGAGGAACTAGGAAAAACGTTCCGAGTTTTCATCTCCTACATACAACAATAGTAGCTTTGCAATGGTGTAGATATACTCATTGTCAGAACCTTTCAGGTGTGTTAGTTGGGTTTTCAAAGCTTACGACGAGTCACCAGCACGGCTTGTCTCGTATATGCTATGTAATAAAAGACTGCCCCTGTTCAGTTGCTTTGTATGACACATCCACAACAGATATGTATTTGAGAACCTTAATCTTATATATAAAGCTGAATGTCTGTTTGTATGTATGTCTGTCTGTCTGTATGTCTGTCTGTCTGTGTGTACGTATGTTCCGAATAGAAAATTCCATTTCTGAACCGATCCGGACCAAACTTGGCACACATACACATCGGGCCCCGGCGGGTGTCATAGGCTACTTTTCGTCATCGATCGATATCGATTTTATCGATTTTTATCGATTTTTTTGCTGAGTTCACCTACGGGGCTGGGAGTTGGCACAGGGGGGTAATCGAGCATGGGGATTCCGAATACAATATTGATTTCTAGGATTATCGATTACTTTTATCGATTTTATCGATTTTTTTGCAAAGTTTGAGCTACGGGGCTGGGAGTTGGCACAGGGGGGTAATCGAGCATGGGGATTCCGAATACAATATTGGTTTTCAGGATTATCGATTACTTTTATCGATTTTATCGATTTTTTTGCAAAGTTTGAGCTAGGGGGCTGGGAGTTGGCACAGGGGGGTAATCGAGCATGCTGATCATCCCCAAGGGGGGTGATCAGCATGCTCGAACACCCCTGTGCCTAATTCCAGCCCCCTAGCTCAAATTTTCAAAAAATCGATAAAATCGATAAAAGTAATGGACGATCTTGAAAAGTAATATTGTATTCGTAATCTGCATGCTCGATTACCCTCTGTGCAAACTCCCAGCCCCACAGGTCAAACTTTGCAAAAAAATCGATAAAATCGATAAAAGTAATGGACGATCCTGAAAACTAATATTGTATTCGGAATCCCCATGCTTACTTCCCCCCTGTGCCAACTCCTAGCCCTGTAGGTGAACTCTGCCAAAAATCGATAAAATCGATAAAAGTAATGGACGATCCTGAAAACTAATGTTGTATTCGGAATCCCCATGCTCACTTCCCCCCCCTGTGCCAACTCCTAGCCCTGTAGGTGAACTCTGCAAAAAAATCGATAAAAATCGGTAAAATCGACATCGATCGATAACGAAAAGTGGACTGTGACACCCGCCGGGGCCCGAAGTGTATGTGTGCCAAGTTTGGTCCGGATACGGCGGAGCCGGGTAAGCCAGCTAGTACAACTAATAATAGCTTTCAAAGTCATGTCTATAAGACCTTTTTGAGCGACATATGGGAATATTTTTCGACTCGAACAACTTTCATGAGCTTTTTCATCAAAATCCATCACTTGGTACGATGGTTTATGAACGCCGTGAAAAAAGACGAAGTTAAAAATTTGAAGGACGTCAGTGCAAATGCGCACGAGTCCCGGTGCGATTGGGCTATAGGACCTTGATTACGGTGGCTGCCTCTGTTGGAGGGGGACATGTAGGGCACCTCTGCACGGACAGCAACCAGCAGACACTGCATCCGCTGCAGTCCTAGCGCTGCAGCTAAAAAAGAACATTAACTGCAGTCACGTCTGAACATCACAGTATACGCCTAAGAAATCTTTAATTATACCGATTTTAGCTGAATGATTAGCTTGTTCTTTATTATGCTCGTTTTGGTTTTACTTGTGTTGAGTTTCTTTTAGATTTGTTCGAGTTCTACTTTCAGGGTAAATGGTACCTGCTTCAAACTTTCCATTAAACACAAGATAATAGAAAGATGTCAGTCGCTGACTACTGCTGCAAGAGAAGTGCAATTCCTCACACTCTCACAGCTCCAATAATTAACACAAAGAAACCTGACAGAGAAATCTAGTATTAGAACATGCGCTCGAAAGCATCGAACAAGTACACCACATAAATTGAAAAAAAGCGAGAACCGTGACCTAAATAGGCGTAGTAATGAGCATACAAGGCTAACATTCACTGCTCAACAAAAATAAGAGGATTTAACATTTGATTTTGTATTTATGCATTTGATTTTTTTTGACTGAATTGCTGCCACTGTTCCTTTTTACTGGCTGCAGTTGCTACTGCAACAGCGGCCAGTGCAGTCATTGCGGCTTAGTGCGGCGGTATAAAAAACTTTACATCTAAAACAAAGCGAGTTCTAATGCTAGCATTCTGTGGGTACTTTTGTATATTCAATGAAGTTTTTAAACTGCTAAGTTTAAAAACTGCTAAAGCATTATGCACTTACTTTAGAGTGGCCAACTGTAAGCAGACCGTCATTGTATCCGTCAAACAGAACTTCTTTGACGGTGTGGGAGCTACAACATAGTAAGTGTAAGCAAGGACCTAATGAAATTACAAAAAGCTTTGGATGTTTATAAACATCGATGGAGAGACTAAGGAGATGCATGTAAGTTTTGATGACCTTAATTGAATGTATAGATTTATAGTAGACATTCTGTTGTAAGTATTGAGGAGAGAGAGCTCTTGATCAGTAGTTTATTGGCAATGGCAACGTTTCGATTTTTAAAAAGACATTTTGTTGTCCATTCTATGTACGATATGAAGAACACGACAGAGAAGATTCTTTGTTTTACTTATGTAAGAGAATCGAATGTTGTTTGGATGAGTTTGCAAAATGCTGAACTTACACGAAGGGATAATCACCAACGAGCAACAGACCAAAACCCAGAATTTTTCGTCCAATCGGAGTGATGTCATATCGAGGATCGTAAATGTTGGCTGCAGCACCCTGTTAAGCAGTAAATTTAGGTGAATCTGTTCATCATTCTTCACAGATTCACTCAAAGCGTAGGAACTATCATAAAAAAAATGCCGTAGACTTTTTATGGTTTAATTCAAGCGTGAAAAAACAACGAAAAACTTACGACTCCCGTCGGGTTTGGAAAAGTCACGATATCGTCCCAGGAACACTCTGGACAGGTATGTTCTTTGCTGATTATATATCTCTTGTAATTCTCGTAATATAATTGTTCCCCATCCTCGCTGAATTCCATAAACCTTTTTTGCTCCGACTGGCTAAATTGTTAAAGTTGATTTGTCGAAAGAAACTTCGGTAGTCCTTTTTCTATTCTATGTATTTTTCTTGGCAAATGT
Source organism: Cylicocyclus nassatus (assembly GCA_958299035.1). Lineage (NCBI taxonomy): Eukaryota > Metazoa > Nematoda > Chromadorea > Rhabditida > Strongylidae > Cylicocyclus > Cylicocyclus nassatus. Next base: position 4,728,643 of record CATQJL010000112.1, on the reverse strand, counting down.
CAGGACATGTCACTCGTTCTTTTTTACGGAAGCACTATAGCTAAGAATTAGGAATTTTTGGACAGCGTATCGACGCAGATAATACTTTAATCACTCTTTAGACCTTTCTAAGCTTCTAAGACCTTCCGCAGCTACCCTGTTCATTATGCCAATATACAAAAGTGCACTTGTACCAGATCGTACCACATAGAAAACGCCTTTGCTGATAAGCAATCTATGCGTCCATCTTAGTGTCAATAGTTGTAGCATAAAAAGTTAGATAAAGAATTAGAAGGTCTGTAAATTATATCGCGTGATACTCCTTTTTCAAAACTTACATAACAGCGTAAGCCTTTGTTTCTATGAGACGTGGCTGGGCGCCTTCGTACACCATTTCGTCTTGGTTTGTTATGTTGAAGAAGTAAAATTTCATGACGTTCTTCATTGGTGGATTGGACATTTGATAAGCTGAATAGCCTAAGCTTCCATCGTAATTCTGAGTAAATTTTAGATTCTGTAAAATTTAGCGTTCTTACTCGGTTCAAGAAAGTCATTGCATCTTACCTCAACGACTTGTTTTGGGTAGAGTACAGGAAACACGCAAAAGGTCACGATTGAAACAATCAAACATGCTACGCCTATTATAATAGTCGCTATCTCGCACTTATTAAATGAGATCCCGTTGCACAACATATCTGAGAAGCAATCAACATCAAAATATCAGAACATGAAAGGATGGACATTTTGATATTCAGTACCTAAGGTGGTAAAGAAAGAATGAGAAAGGATGAGAAAATCTTGTACAGGACATTGCTACAACTAACCCTTATCAGTAAATAACTATGCAGTGGAAAGCTGACATTGCTAGCTGACATCACCATATAGCTATCATATCGACGGTTGCTTTTTTGTGAGAAACGAGACAGAAATTTGCGAAAAAAATTGTGCTTTGTTTCCACACGTTAACTCTACAACGTTGAGCATTCTCGGTGCAAGTTGTAAGCATTTTTTGGTCCTCAAGGAGTCATGTTATTTGAGGCATTCCGGAGTGTACGCGAGACCCTTCGCTGTGCTGGCCTTCAAAATATAAAAAGCATGCAAGCAAGTTGCCAGATACCTGTGATCTGTTAAGTTGGAGAGAGGTGTTGCTTATTTAATTGTTATGGCACTCCAAGTTGTGCCACGAAAATGTATGAGGGACACTATTCGATATTCTATAAAACAAATCAAGCTTTACAAGATGGCAACCATAATTGCACCATCTTTGATCCACCCAAAATTTGAAGCCAAATTCTTGATCACTCTAAATGCCCAAAAAACGGAAGTTCCATGTAAAATTTTAAAAACACTTGTTCCTCCGCTAGTAATTGTGCCTCTTCTCTGTAGTTAGACTTATGATAATCATTGTACTTCCATATTCAGATGCTCATTGCGGAGACCGCGACGGCAGCGGTTGATGAGGACCATGCTATTTACGATGTAATCTCGGCGCGTTTGCTGCTAAAGCATTGAAGTAAACTAGTTAAGGTTAGATATTCAATCGTGTACGTAGGAAGCAAGTGTGGATTTCTTTGAGTCTTCTGAGAACATTATTATCCTATTGATTCGAACAAATATATTAGCAAACCTGCTTAGCTTACAGCAAAGTCTATGAAGACATATTACAAGGGAAGCTGACCTAACTTAGCTCGGCCTTTTGGCAAGGGACATATACAGGGTGTTCCTGGGACGATATCGTGACTTTTCCAAACCCGACGGGAGTCGTAAGTTTTTCGTTGTTTTTTCACGCTTGAATTAACCATAAAAAGTCTACGGCATTTTTTTTATGATAGTTCCTACGCTTTTGAGTGAATCTGTTCACTGTAAATATCGAATACACTTTTCCTAGTCATGTGGTTCAAGCTAAAATTCAAATTTCTCGAGAACTGAAGCTTGTAGAGAGCTGGAAATTTACGTTTGTACTTCTACAGGTAAAGTAGTATACAACTACTTATGTGGGAACGGCACAGGATCACTTTGGCAGAAACATGAAAATCTTCGTTTTCTTGGTTTCTAACCGAGAAAAAAATACGGCAACGGCGTACATAGATGTCTTATGTGGATAGTGTTTACGTGAGCGAATTAGAATTTTTGTAGGATTTTTATGAACTGAGTTACGATTTTTCTCGATTTTTTGTGTAGTTGAATCTTTTTAGTTTTTGGCTCGAAACTCGTGGTGGAATAGAGCTGTTACAAAATCAAGACTGCCATCTTGTAGAGATTGCTTTGCTCTATCGAATGATTTATTGCATCCTACTTAGAAATGAGAAGTGTATGACTTATTGCGGTTGGAATTCAAAACCTGCATTAATTTCCGGACAACCTAATAGTAAAGTCAGCACGCTTGAAAATCTTGTTACAAAATTCTCTAAATTTTTTCGGAGTTACTCCATCAAAAGGCTTATTCCACAGTGACGCTGTATGCTGAGAGTTCTTACCGTGATCCTACAGTAACGAAGAGTGATTGGTGGTTCGCTCCATACTGTAAATCTAAGTTTATCCTCGCTCTACAGAATGGTACCTCAAGCTCGGCAAAAGACATGAAAGCAAGAGAGTTATTAACGATCAAACAGTGTGCACATCTTTTTGGGACACCCTGTATAGTCTGAATCAACTTCAAACGCTGATTCCAAATATGCTATATCTAGCTGACACGCACCATTCCGAAGCGAGTTATGGCCTTTTTCCAGCGCAAAACTGGCATGCTCATTGACTCACGGGCATCAAGTCATCATCATTTAAGTGCTGATACACCTGCGTTAAGCTATTTTAGTGAAAAAAGATTGGATTTGTACTATTTCGATACCTCAGCACCTTATTTTTTCAGATTTTTATCTACAGGCAGTCTTCTCATGTTCAGCAATATGCCAATTTTGCGTAGAAAAAAGCCCATAACTCGCTTCGAAATGGTGCGTGGCAGCTGAGAATAGCATATTTGGAATCAGCGTTTGAGGCTGATTTAGAATATATATGCCTTCTACCAAAAGGCCGAGCTAAGTTAGGTAGCTATTAGAAATTTCCTTATTCGAATCTATGATTAGAAACATTTGACAAAGCATTTTTTCAATTTTTGGAGTAGCTGGGACAATATGCGAATAAATTTGCAACTACACAAAGAGCTTGCTCGAGTGTTGCCTTTGCGCCAGCGCAATGCTAGCGAAGTTTACATTACTGCGGCGTAAAAAATGCTGCATATTTGACCACTAATTGTGATCATAATGTTCATAAAAGCGAACATAAACATACGGATAGGACGATTGTGTGTCACACTTCTCTAAAATGGCAGTTGATTCAGCACAGATTGATCGGTTACAGGTACAGTCTGCCTCAATCGGGATCAGGCCGAACCGTCGGCATACGCGCGCTGTCGCAGAGAGCGAAGAGATTGAGGAGAGAGCAGACTAGCTAGACGCAGAAGTGGCGCGAAACCCGCGCGACGCGCACTCCCGCCAAGCCAATTTTGGCCTGGTTAGGATTGGGGCAGACTGTATACCAGTGGCGGGCCGAGGGGGGGGGGGCGCTCCCCCCCCCCCCCCGAGAATGGGTCGAGAGATTTTTCAAATCTACATGGGCTATGAAAATGTGCAAGTGACTTGTTTATTCTTGTAAATAATTGAAATAATTTTTAAAATTTTTTAAACAAATTAGCCTTGCAGGCTGACGCCACGCTCCTTTTTCAAAATCTTAGGGGTTATGGAGCCGCAAAAATTTTGAGAAGCACCCCAAAAAATTTTTCGTAGTGCGTGGCTACACGCACCTTCATTTGAGAAAAATTTTTGCCGCCCCCCCCCATCCTCCCGGTTTTCGAAACCCTCTCAGGGACTCGCACCGTGCGGGCGGCCAGCGACGAACTTACAATCGCTCGTTGGTGCGTGCGATTGTACGGTCGTCAAGGGCCGTTAGCACGGTTAACGTGGGGCGCCCGCAAGGTTTCTAATGCTCGCCGCTTGCGCGAGGAAGGTCGGCCGCTCGCTTGCTGCTGTTGTAGGTTTATATGGGGTATTTTGACCATTTTGCTTGGGTATGTTAATCATTTCCACATTCTGGGAACATGGATCAATGCCTGCAGCACTACCCAGACTTTTCATGGAAGGGCCCACATCATCACTCTTGATAACTGTAGCCTCACAAAGGTTCATTCCAGCTTTGCGGGTGAGGAAACGTTGATAGCAAAATATGTCGACGCTTAGCCAGCCTAAACGCTGCGTCGTATCTCACGCAGGTACCGTTTACGCTCACAATGTGTGAAAATAGTGAGCAGAAAATAGAGGTCACTGTTGACCGCTTGCACGGCAACATGTATTGCCGACCGATAAGACGGACGCATTGCTGGCCGCTCGCTCGAGCAATCGTATTGCAGGCCGTTTGCACGGTAACATTGCTTGCCGCTAGGACGACACTTCAGCTGTTTGCCGCACGCACGGAAGCTTTAGGCTTATGTCGACCGCTTGTACGCGAGCCCTTATAGGAGGACCGCTCGCACGGCGCGAATCCCTGAGCTGGGACCGCCACTGGGTAATACTACTGTGAAACTTCGCGATGAAATAATATTTTATTTCGTCAAGTGAGAAATAGACTTTCTATCTATTCTGCTAACAAACATCAAAAAACAAGAACATGGGCGGCTTTGAGCTGGAGTGACGTGACTGGTAGATTTTCAGCATCACGCGCACTGAATCACAGAGCAAATAGTGTTGCAGCTAAGCCAGTTGTAAATTTTTATGGTTACAAAGCGAGATAGCAGTTGGAGAAAGGAATGATAATGATGCTCAAGCTATATATGTTCTCTGCTCGCAAGGTTCGGACTTTCTGTGATAATTATGTTTTTGAGCCAACAGCAACTCGGACACATTGCAGCTTTTGTAGATTACAAACTATAATTTGCTTAGAATGCTTGAGATAAAATGAAGTGATAAAGCGAAGATTATATTATCAGTGTTACCTCTTTACACAGGTTACTCGAAATATATTGTGCAAACTGGCAAATTCACCGAAACCTCATATTCTCGCAGACAGGGAAAATTGAAAAATGTAAGAGGCAGCGAAGCGCCGAGTATCAGTCGAACCTGCCGTGTGGAGGCAGTGAGCGGTTGATATTGAGTGCAGCAGTTCAAGCAATTTATCTCATTCGTCTTCCTCCTCCTTTCCATAAGCAGTCGAACTACCGCCAACCTTCAACATTCTTTTTAGACTTACCTAGTGACTGGAACAACGCACAGTAGTGAGGGCACTCATTAACGACAAAGAACTAATGAAGAAGCGTTCTTCCGGGAAGCAGCTATGGTTCGAGTATGGTGAGCATGTCATAACGGAAACTTCTTGTAAGCGTTTAGGCCATGATTTGTGGCTACTGGCATAGGGGCAAACTGGATATCTTTTCCGAGGAATTAAACAAAGAGGATATGTTTCACCGTGTCTGAAGTGGAGCATCAGAGATATTTGCAGAGATATGCATCGGCACTGGATCTTACAAGCTGCAACTTCAGTTGAGCCTATAGTTCATTGGATGAAACGTGCACAAAATTCGTGTCATTTTCAAGCTCTTCTGTGGGAAAGGAGACCTAGTTCTAACCGCTTTTCGAGAGTATCAAAGAATGAATAAGACGATTCTCCAAATTTTGCAACTTAGAATGCGGACGTTCTGAGCTAAACCGCCTGTATTTAAGCTCCGCCTTGAATAAGTTTGTTTCATTTTCAGATTTGCTTCACACTCATTCAAACGCCTTCTACAGTAACAAGTATATCTGCTGTGACAACAACAAGACGGAAAGCTTCTGCCAATGGAATCGTTTCAGATTGCAATATTAGACAGAAATATAAAACATGGCTATGAAAGAAGTGGATAAAACGCCTGGAGCTGAGACAGCGTTTACGGATGCTGATCGAGCTTGTCCAAAAGACCTGCATTCGGCTAGAGAAAAAGCAAGCAAGGATATCAAAGCTCTAGGAGAGGTAGAAATTTGGCGAATCAAAGATGGATGTTTAGAAGCATAACGCCTGTTCAATTTTTCCTTTAGGGAGAAGTTATTGGAAATTGGAAAGTTGTTCGACCAATCGAACCAGAACGTTGCTTTAACACGATCTATGTAGTGCAACATGCGAAAAAAGGCTATCTTGCAGCACTTAAGGTAATAATTTGTGACGTTTGTGAGCAGTTTCAGAAGAAATGACAAACAGCCATTCCACATCGAAAGCCACCAAAAATTGCACTTTACTACAGGAGACTATTCTTACTTTGACAGAACACTAGCCAGTCGTTTTCTAAGCCCTTTAAAATCAAAGTGGATTCTTTGAAGTTGTGTAAAAGCACTCATATAACGTGCACGCAACAAGTCTACCTCCCCATATCTGCTAAAACGAAAGTGCAGGTCGCACGCGGTTCTGTACGGAAATGTCGTACTATCATCACGGTTGTGCATGGACTTATTTCCCTAATGAATCGATAATACAGGTAAAGGTGAGAATCTGACCTACGTTAGAGATTGGAAAGAAACGCTGCTGCTTATGCCAAGAACTAGATAAGATGGGGAACACGTGATGTGCTTCGCTGTAAATGGACTACAGTGTATCGCATTCCGGATGGCCAAAATTGGAATGATGCGCATGTGCATAGACGCGATTCTGCGTCACGTCTACGGCTTGCTTGCTGCTATCTCTTCAAACATTTCTCTCTCTGTCAATGCGCATCCCAGCACTAACTCCTAGCGCTGCGAGCGCGAATATTCACGCCAACGTTTCGGCTTGAGACAAACTGTACAGCTGCAGCGAACTGGATACTACCGCATGATAAGCGCAGAACACGAAGACGAAATATTCTGGTGAATTTCTTCATGGTTCATAGGGTTTCGACTGTGATACGAAAACACTGGTCAATAATCACCCGCGATAAAAACGATAGGGACCCAATTCTAATCACTCGTGCAGCACGACGGACAAGGAAGATACAGTTGATCCAGATGCTAATCCTCTTCCAACCAGAATAGAACCGATGTTCTTTATGTCAGCTACATTTACATTGCTCTTTTCAAGGGTTCAGACTATTCTGGAAGTGAAACAGAATAAAAAAAGAATGGCGCCACCTTTGCGGACTACCTGCCTTTACATGTTTTACATTACCACATGCAAAAAATCAGTAGTACAACAACAACTGGATATGAAGAAGTACTGATACTAGATCGTAATACATACATACATACATTTATTCATCCTCAGCGGTTATATGCATTGAATACCGCGATGATATCTTACCTGGCTTGAGTGCATCTTCGATTCCGATTGTCTTCGATGACAAGAATCTTCTTGCTTGTACCAGCCGGCGCATTCTTGTGACATCGCGATCTTGGTCCATGACTTCTTGACCAAGTGGACGCAGTGGACCAGCCACGGTTTCCTCCACCTTGTCTTCTTGATCCTATCCTTGGTGGACGGTATAGATCAGAGCTAAAGCTAGCCGACCGTTTGCGGGAAGGATGAGGAGGGAAGTACTAGATCGTAACACTGGGCTTAAAGGCGGTGTCCGGGCAAAAACTCGATTTCGAGATTTTGTGCCTGCCCGTGCCTATTCGCTACGCTGAATGCGAAAATGCACATTGGAGAGCGCGAAAACGGCGAAAAACGGCTCTAACGCAGAAGGAATCAGCAGGTGATCGGGGTCCTCCCCACTGCGATTTCATGCTTTCAGCTTCCGGAGCGATCTTCTCGCTTCCGGTTTCATGTCAGTTATTCGCACTTGGCTGGTAACGATGTTAGAACGGCTAGCGGAATCGAGAAGTCCGCTTCAGAAGCTGGGAGTGTGAATTCACAAGGGGGAGGACCCCGCTCACTTGCTATGTCTCTAATGCGCTAAAGCGCTTTTTTGCCGTTTTCGCGCTTTCCAGTGTGAATTTTCGGATGCAGCATAGCGAATAGGCCCGTATAAGCACAAAATCTCAAAATCGAGTTATTTTCCGGACACTGCCTTTAACACCATATTTTGCTTTGGAGGCTGATTAAGTTCAATTGGCCTTGCATTCTGTGGTGACAGTGGCTATGTCAATCACACTGTGCTTACTCTCCGCTGCAGAAGCAGACTGAATGGATGCATCTTCAGTTTGTTTCGATATCGAATCCCTTGTTCACATCGTTGCACAGCTGGCAAAGCTTAATATAATTAGGCTATCAATTCTTGCTCCGATAGCCTATGTGCAACCACATAAAAACCACAGATATTCCAAACTGTTTCCATATTTTGAGCAAGTATGCAAGTATCCATTCTACCAAATCAGTTCAGTTGCAGATGTTTTTTTTTAGATGGAAAAGAAAAATCCACCAGTACCTATGCTGAAATTTGAGCTTTTTATCTTGCTACACATGGAACAGAAGTCAAAAACAAAGCATTTTTGCAGGTATCTTGTCGTATTCTTTCAGCAGAAGATTTGGAAATCTATAAATTCAGAGTGTTTGATCGAGGATCGGAACCCGAATACAATTGGATAGTGATTACTTTAGCAGGAAGAAACTTTAGAGTATTCATATTAGAGCAACTATTACTAAGTATTCAGCTCTGTCACGCATTTACAGTTCATTCGCAAAGCTTGCAAAGATGGTAAGGTATCATTGGCTAGCGGTTTGAGTGTTGGAATCCAAAGCTTGAAAGCGATAGAAGAATTACACAAAGTAAGCGATACCTCGAAAAGGCAGTTATCACTCAAGATTTCGCTGGCCACGAATGCACTGTCAGAAAAAGCGTCAACTTTTTCATACAATCAAAAGTATGACAACAGAAATTGCCATGTGTTACTTCAACGGTTTCTTAGCCAACGCTTCAGAGATTGATAGTGTTGAAGGCAGCGCCCAGGCGGAACCTCGACTTCTATTTTTTTGCCTTATCCAGGCCTTTTTATGGCGCTGATTCCAAATGTAGCACTTAAAACGCGTGAATTCCTCCCCCCCCCCCATTTTTGAGACAATTTTGTAAGAACCGTAGACTCAATGCTCCCAATGCTAACCTTGTCAAAAGCAAACATCAACAGGTAGATACTATCTGTTCGATTGTGTCTGCCACGTGAAAACAGTCAAGGGTTGGGGAGAGTTCGTTCAAGAGGGCGGGCGGTGCGAGGGAGTGGGCGTGGTCCCCGAGACTCAGTCTTTTCTGCTCTGATTTCCTCCTTTTTCAGTCTTCAAATGTCGGATTTGGGCCATTGTCCTCGATCGAGGCCGTGGTACTCCGTTATGATAGTACCCGAAAATATCCAAATCTGCCCGGATGCTTCCTTTAATGTTATCGGCCCTCTTTAATGATACTGTAAAATTAAGCGCATAATGTCTGCATGTGCGGAAAAAAATCAAATTGATGTAAAAATCGTGAAGTCGTGACAATGTATCCGAATACAATGGTTCCACCTATGCACATGAACGTACATGCTGCAGCTTCGCTAGGGACAATACTATAACGAACACAACGATACGTAAACACATCAATGCGCGGAGGATACGCTGCAGCTACAAAGGCCGCAAGTGCCTAAAACACAAGAACAAGGAAATCTTGATACAACATAGACAGCTCCACAACAAAATCGATAGCGCTACCAAAAAAGGTTTGGATCGAGACTGTGCCAGAATCTGGTCAGTTCGGAGGCTTACATCATCAAACCACTAGCTATGCATGGATTCTTACAATTATGCTACAGAAGAATGAGATTCACACTGATGCTAGCATCTGCTCTTTCTTACAATAGCAAAATACTAGGTGAATGCAAAAAAGTAAGCATTTTGCGAGTTCTTACTTTGACGTACTATAACTTTTTAGAAAATCTAAATTTTTGAATGCGATAAAAACCATCAGAGGCTGCAAACCTTTCGCAATACAGCCCACATTCATCTATCCTCATATCACAAAAGGGCAGAAATATGATTTTATCTGAAACCTCGTCTTCAACAAACCATGATTCCCTGCATAGTTTGTTAGTATAAATGATAAATTTCGTAGCCGCAAGCCAGTTAAAGAGGTGAAACGGGGATAAAGAAGTTTTGCGAAAAGAAAAAAAAACCTAGAACTGTCAGTTCTTCCAACATCTTTTCATATGCCTCTCCAAATAATAGAGTTTTTTGACTTTCTGCGTACTGAACTGCCGATTTTTGCAAAACTGTCAACAAAAGGGCTACCCTCAGGGCTCGACGCAGATCATCTGGAAGCAGATTGGACTTCGTTTTTGGAGCAAAAAGTAAAGGAGATGTCGTTGCGGAGTCGGGGCCGAGCACCAAGGGTAAGCGCTATTTAGTCAGATGCAAGCTTTTCGGACAGGTTATCCCACGATTTTCATGCTCTATCGTGTATGGTGAAAAGTGCGCGTAATTTGAAAGTAAGGCTAAAATATACAAATTGCTCGTTTACAGCGCATACAGAATCATATGACACCAAAATTGAACCGCATACATAGAAAATTATTTGCGGAAGAATTATGTAAAAATATTTGAAAATTAATGTGAAATACTACCTTTCATGAGATTAGTCCTTTTCCAGACGGTCACCAGACGATCTGAGATCGTCTGGAGCATATATTTCCGTCACTTCGTTGGAGATTTCTTCAGCATGAACGAATGCCCTAATCAGGAATCTATCCCTGAGCATAAAAACAGTTTCATATGGCCTCCTGTCCGCCGTTTTTCACCCATTTTTTCTCGAAAAACGGCTTATAAGATATCGCCCCCCAGCGTCAACTTTTCTGCGTCCTCTCTCTTTTAATTTGCATTTTCAGTTTCAGCTTTTTTCCCAATATTCTGCTGATTTCTTTCATTCTTCTTTCTGCTTCTCCTTCGTTCTTCTGCTCGTGACCTTCTTGATCCTTCTGTGACATGTAGGGCTTTATGAAGCAAAATTCTGTAGATTTCGTGATGTTTCTTTGAGAGTTTGACCTGAAAGCGAAATTTTCAGCTAGCAGCAAGCAAATGGTTTTGTCAAGGACAAAGTGAGTACGCGGAGATCCACCAACAGTTGGAGGGTGATGGGGGGGGGGGAGCAAGGGTCAAAGGAGACTTCGTAAAATTTTGAATGTCAGAGGGAATTCGTTTTCAAGAAGGCTAGGAACGGTAGTGCCGGACCCTCGCTACCTTACGCTTAATGAGCCACAGGATGTCCAAAACGACTACCCATTTGAGGCGCCGATATCTCAGTCTGGATAATTTTTAAGAAAATTGTAAAGTGTCCATAATTCTATAACATGGAGTAGCTGAATTTCCATAAGAAGCCTCGCAGGTCTAACAACTGTTAGAAGGACTATAAATTTTTAACTAAAAACTTTCTGTGCTTTGAACACGACAAACACTTTTTTGTTAAATCATGGACATCCATACTACCAAATCTCACTTTCAGGTTGGCTTCGTGCATCGATCACTCAATCCGTCAACATTCGCCATAGGACGAGTTATTGACGGTGATCCGAAGGATCTGCGCAATGTCAGTTGTAAGATATGACTTTCAATTCATCAACTTTATCTGTCTATCCTTTTTTTCTAAACTGCAATAAATCTAAAGTATAAACGTTTAAGGTTTACATTCTCGACTTCGGTTTCGCACATGAATATAGACATCATGATGGTAGACACAAACCTCCCCGATCTAACCCATCCAAGTACATCGGAAGCGCAAGGTGGACATACTGGTCATGAAAATATTAGTCTTGTTATGGTCTATTTACAGATATGCACCGCGAAATGCTTATTTGAACAGAGAGCTAAGTCGAATGGACGATTTGGAAATGTGGTTGTATGTAGTGGTTGAGCTGGTGAAAGGAGCTTTACCATGGGTAGCGCAAAGGGTATGTGAAGCCAGATTTCAGAAAAAATGAAAATCACAACTAATTCATGGACTTTTCGCAATCGACTCTTTTACATGATTTCCAGTTTCCGAAACGTATTTTCCTCACAGGACCTTAGCAATTTTGATTTCAGAAAGCCAAAGATATTTTCGATTACCAAAAGTCAGTGCGAACAGGATTGGGATTACGCGAATTTCTTGGAGGTAATGTAGTCGAAGCAAACCTGCTAATATCTCAGATTTTGTAAATATTTAGGTTTACCCGTCGAGTTCGTGGATATCATGAAGGAAGTGGATAAACTATCCTATTCTGATGAACCGCGTTATAACGAGATCTATGGGCTTATGAAAAATGCTATCCAAATGAGCGGGCAGCAGGTAGAGTTCCCTATATAATCACTGATGAAATGAGTAATCAGATAACCTTTGAATCATAGGAATGGCGGCTGAAAGGCGGGGCTTTGTGACCCAATGAAGTCGCTCGCATCCGCAAGCAGTCTGCGTCTCTTTCGCGCGCGTGCTCTCTGATCATTATCTAGCCTTAATCAGGTCAAGAAGTCCCGCCTTCCAGCCGCCAAGCCAGTCGAATCGAAGGGTATGTAATTCCGAGCAATGACAGCAGTCCGCAAAAAAAATTTGGACGAAAATCGATGTATTGAAAAATATGCTTAACTAATTGTTCTGATTGTCTGGAACATTGGGAAAATTTTTGAAGGAAAATCAGACACGATATATTAGATTCTTTGCTTACTTAATCATCTAAAACTCTCAAAAAATTGTCATGTATTTGAATTCCCAAGAACTCAAGGTGTGCTAAAAAGAAAAGCTTCTTGGAACTTCTTGAAAATCATTACTGTTCAGAAACGCTTCAAATCAAGATATAGTGTTCCCTTATGTATTGGTTATCGAGTATTGATCTTCCAGGAATTCCCATACGATTGGGAAGAGGGAGAGATTGAAGCTGAAAAAGCCGGAGAAGGTCCTGGTGCCCCCTTGAAAAAAGAAGAACCAGCACAAACTCCTGCAACAGCGCCAACACCGGTAACACCTACACCTGCAAAAGCTGGGAAATAGTCGAATTTCAAATCTTAATAAATTTTTGAGTCTTTCTCATGCTTTTTCCACAGCACAAACTGTTTTTCCATATAAGGAACTTCTCCTGTTTTAGATTCGACAAGCTAATTTGGTGTATTCAACAGGCTAGACAGAGTTTTCAAAGGGATACATTAGTCATTGTTGAAGGGCGGCTCGTCTTCAACGTCATCACATCAGTTAATTACTAGCCCGATGGGAAATAACATAGCATCCTACTTGGATGCATACACACCTATTATCGCCATTTCTGTAACGGTCTATCTATACCTATAGCCTAGTCTTATACCTATACTTTTTTTCAAAAAAAAACACTCATCATCTGCTTTGCAATCCAATTCTCTCTATAGGCTGACTGCAAATTCTTCACAAGAATTATTCTGTTTAATTCTATGATATCTTGTAAAAACAACCATTCAAAAAATGCATATTAGTAGTAAACTTGTCGGAAAAATTTATAAAAACAAACAGCCAGGAATTTTCTTGACATAGGTGGTCAATGGCGTTTGATTGTTTGTCTGAGCACTATGTAATCAGTTTTGGATAAAAATAATGACGTTTTTCATTCCCAATTTTATTATCATTAAAAGTTTAAAATGCCTATTCTGAGCTACTCTGCTGGCTTAAAATTGCTTGCCAAGGATGCCATCACTATAGCGATAGCGCACGTTTTGAAAAAATTGGTTGAAACGATAAATTTTGTAGGAATCTGTCATAAGCCATTTGTAGCTTATATGAACTGTTACAAAACTCGCTGTCGGCAACCGGAGATAGTAAAGAATTTGGAAAATCAAAACTGTGGATACAAAATATTTTCACTCTCAATTCAGGACATGAATCTGATTTTTGAGAAGGAAATTTAGCGTCAAAACATGAAAGTTAAGAACAATGTCACTGACGGCCTGTTTTTAGAATTTAAATAGTCACTTTATCCCTCATACTCCAGCTTCACATCAACGAGTTTTGGAGCACAAATTTAAGTCAAGGATATAAAATCAGCTAATTTTTATGTATAACAAAGCTCTCATTTTCTATTCATACTACACAGTGGGCCTGCTGAAAACATAGTAATTTTCATGATTACATACTAAAAAAATACTATGATTAAAGGTGTTGCGCACACGTGACTTACGCTTTATGACAACAGTTAGATTTTCTCATCACAAAAAATTTTATATAGAACATGGAAGAAAGCCAAATAAATCAATATCTGAATTGGGGTTCTCTCCTATCCAAATTTGCAATCTGTAGGATTTGCTAGATTTCGCTAAGAGTGTTTTTGATAACCTGAAAATATAGCCCAAAATTACCCTAAAAAGCAATCAGTGAAAAGCCTACGAGCTGATACGCAATCGCACATATTACTAGTAATACAGCAATCCTAACTACTACATATTTCTATCTAATGATCCAAATGCCAAAGAACAAAGTTTGACACTTCCTTCTAAAGGACCACCCACATGACTAATCTGTTGCTTTGTGACGTAGTTGACATTGTCAAGAATTTACTCTAATCTTCGCACTCATTGTAGTGTAAAACAAACAAGAAAATAATCAACATGAACTTAGTCATTATGTACGCCTATTCTCACAGCATAGGAACTTTTTCTCCAGTACCTTTGAAAGGTGACAGATACGTATGGTTGAACAGCACTAAACAATAGCGCAGAAAATTCGATTTCGTTAGTCACGTCAACGTAAATTCTGTGAAATATTGGTTTTTGCTGCTCTGTTCAGTTTCTTGTCACCTTAAGTTCCTTGTTCATCAGTTCACTATTACTCCCGAGCTGCATATTTGATTAAAGATCTATTCACTTGAATCAAGTACGTTATTCCGTAACCAGACAGAGAATGCCAAAGCCTCCGCATTCGCAGTTCCAAAAAAAAGTTCAGAATTTCCGAGTTTTGTGGTCCATAAAAATTAGTATTTTTTCATTGGGCTACAGAAATGCTGCCATTGCAAAGCCAGAATGTATCGCTGGTAACTAGCTGTTTTCGTGAATTCGTAAACTTAGGCTTCCTGACATGTTCGAAACTCTCAGTGAAGTTCAAGACAATGATTCGAGCTCATGTGATGCACCTTGTGCAGCACAAGCCCAAAATGTGTGAAGTGTGACTAACATGATCTTATGCTAACAACGTTTTTATTCATTCAGTACATCACTATGACGTAATGTCCCAGAGAGAAAAAGTGTTACATATAAAAAAATTTATAGTATAGAATATGAAGAAAATAAAATCTATTTCAAATCGGGAAGAGGATGAGAGGTAGAAAGAGAGGTGCAATTTCTTAAAATTGTTTATAGAATGATTGTGTAGCTGAATCGCCATTTACTCCTTCTTGATCTAAATCAAAATTTGCAATAATTTATAGAATCATTTAGAAAAAAAGTTTCTGGAACATAAACGTATTGCTCCATCTAAGGCCCCGGACAGACTTCAAGCGATTTCATCGTCGCGATTCAGTCGCCGAGATTTCCATTCATTTTCTATATTCAAAAATTTCGGGCTGGAAAAGCATCACAACTGAAATGCAAGTTGATCGGCTGGAATGATGTCGTCGCGATTCAGTCGCGACGATCAAATCGCGTGAAGTCTTTCCGGGGCCTAAGGCGGTGTTATCGACCATCCGATCCTTGATCGGGCGCTGCTTAACTGTCGCCCGATCAGGTGCGGTAAAACAGCGCGGACACAAAGGTCGAGAAATCAATATCCAAATATTTCTTGGAAAGTAGAATGGCTAATAAATAGGCTAGATTGCTTTAGGATCCTACAAATATTGCTGGAGAATTTTTGTACGACATTTGGTTTTTTTTTGGAAAGAACACTTCAATGAGAATTGAAATTCTGTTCAAGTAGAATTTATTTTCTCAGTGAAGAAAAGGAGCAATAAACTGGTATACCCCGAGGTTTCATTCTACTTGAATATGGAGAAAAATTTCGTTCTTTCAATAACAGAACTTCATAACGGCAAATCACAGTTTTTATTGTTCCTCGTTAGATAGAATGAAACCTGTATATATCCAAATAGTCGTTTATATACATTACCATAGAAGCGATACTTAGAAACTTGTAGGTTTGAGCTCTTGAGGATTTAGCCATGTTGGGGCATAATCGTCCTCCAGTAATGATAAAGAATTCTACGCAGTTGATATGTAATAGTAGTACTTCAAATTACTTCAATGCAAAAAAATCATGGATAAGGAATGACTGAAGATTCTTATGCCAGAACAAAATCATTTTCAGTTAAACGAATAGAATAAAAACTTTAGCTGATTTAGCTTCAGGTGAGTTCGTACCGTTTCCTGTTTCAGGCAAACGTTGCCCTCTCTAAATGAATGGTTTAAGTCTTAAGACTTAGGAGGATGGATGCACTACTTTATAGTTCGTTTGAACTATTCACTGGTTCTAAAAGGCTGATTCGCATTTCGTTCTCGCCACGAATCAAATGTGGTCTAATGAGTCGGCGAAAACCAACAATGGAATTTGAAGACGTCTAACACATTTTTGTTCTGTTCTCCATTGCTAACAGCAACTAGTCGTTATCTTTTCTCTTTGTTTCAAGAAAAAATAGCTCACGCGTTTCTTTTTATACTCCTTCGCACACCATTCTAATACCACCTTTCTTCTTCTTCGAATTGCAAGAAACACCTGAATATTTTATGATAGCCCTTTCATAAGTAATTAGTGATATCGTTTCTACAGCTTTCAACTATAATTACGTAAGCAACAATAGTCTCGGAGAGGACAAAGAGTATAAAAGTATATATTAGCCTTTACGCATGATGTGTCGTGACTGGCAGTGTTCGTCCTACTTAGATCTTTGCTCGTCTGAAGGTTTGGCTAGGTGTTTCTTGTTGAAATGCAGTTGTCTTCTCTCAGATTCTTCTGGATCATTGTTTTTTATTCTCATGTACTAGCATAATAAGCTGCATTGGTGATGATGTTTTGGAATGCCTTTCAACATCTCTACGGCCCTCTGTCTCGGGAATTTATTGTAAATAAATGCGGCGTACAGACGGCCCATCCATGAACAATTTTTCAACCAAGCTAAATGAAATTCCAATTGAATTTGAAAACTTTTCATCTATTTACAAGATACAACTCATTCGAAATTTTTGATTCATTGAGACCTACATATTGGTAGAATCTCGCAACCTCTACCCGTGGGAGGAAGTGGATTCATACTATTATATTTCCTATACTTCCTGACTAAGAGTAAGCGAGAAATGAACTAGACAAAATCTTAGATGAATCATAATGTGTTTAACATTGTTACAATTGCCTCGAACAATCTGAACCTTTAATTCAACCGCATTGGCTGCTGGAAGGCGGGGCTTTGTGACCTGATTAAGGCGTTCGCGACGCAGTCTGCGCCTCTCGCGCGCGCGCGTGCTCTCTGATCATTCTTTAACTAGGTCACGAAGCCCCGCTATCCAGCCGCCAATCCAGTTGAATCAAAGGGTACGTATTTCCATTGGTTTTCTCGCAATGCAACCATCGCATCTCCATCTCCATAACTTCTACTATAGCATTCATTATATCAAAAAGCAAAAGTTCTTTCGTAATCATCAAATATTTCTCACTCTCAACATAACTTGTGATCTTTATACTCTGACAATAAGTTAACCTACGATTCAACTGAATTGGCTGCTGGAAGGCGGGGCTTTGTGATCTAATTGAGGCAGCTCGCCCGCGACGCAGTCTGCGCCTTTCTCGCGCGCGTGCTCTCTGATCATCCTCTAGCTTTAACTAGATCCAAAAGCCCCGCCTTCAAGCCTCGAATCCAGTTAAATCAAAGGATATGTGCTCAGAACTTTTTTAATGAATAAACCTTGAAGCAAGAAATGATCATGAGAAAAAGTGAACACGCTGGTAGTTTCTTTCCTAAGGCTCTTTCAATCCTTTTCCGAGAATATTTGGAAAGTTCTCGCCCATAAACTTCCGCCAGCGTTATTGGTTTACACATAGCTACAGAGGTTTTAACTCCCCTGCAAAAATATAATATAGCAGACATCAGTTCTGAAACTGTACTGCTATAAAGCACGTGGCCTTTTCTTTTGAGCTCATAGACAAGTGTATTCATTGGGGCGTAAAATATCACTTGAATAGCAGAATAATACGAAAGTAACTTTTGTTTTGATGTTAAACTCTTTGTCTGTTAGATATTCACGTTTCATTTCTATCCTCCTATAAGTTCCATGGTTTTTTGTCAAAGAAAAATGATGCACACTTATCCAAGTAACATGTATCAAAAGCAACTCTTCGCGAAGGCTACACTCCATTTATCCATTCCATGCTTTCGTTCTAATTTTGGTTACACTTGCTAAGACAGGATGACCTCATATGCTTCGCATTGGTACCTCATGTAGCTCAGCTTGTCCTAAGAAATCTAGAAAATGGCATGTTCTACTTTATACTGTGCAGCAAGTGCGTAAGCTTTCAGTAAAGAGCTCGGACGCGCTATATTAACGAGAATACCAAGCTCTATTTTTTCATTAAAAATACCTTAGGGAGATAATGGCAGAGTGGAATGACGTGCTGATTGTTAATCAGCAGCCCTATCTGCGTAGATTGTCCCTATAGTGAGGGAGTTATATATAGGGAACCTCAGTTACTAAATTACCACTTCAGCTTGCTTCATTTTCGTACAAGAACAAAAAACTATAATCGATAACGTATTTTGGAAAGAAAAAGGCACATCCATAAAGTCAAAAAATTGAAACACCATACGAATTCTATTTTGTTCTACTTTTATTCTATTTTTAAGAATTCTTTTCTCATTTTCACATTCACAAGCTTAAGCTTTTTTTACAGAAGCGCATTGTTCTCACCAATATTTTTGCTGTTTCAAATTCACTAATTGTAGAGAATTTTCAGGTCCATGCCAGACTTTGCCTTTTTCTACTACACCATTGTCTGCTCAGCAGCTATTCTGCTCAATTCTTTCATTATACTCGCCAGCACTAGACCGTATGTAAGGTGGGTATAGTTATAATAGCTTTTTGCTGCGTCTGGTAATTTTTTTTTCAAACCGGATACTGGGGTTTGAACTAAAACCTATGTGATATAATTATCTATGTTTAGACATTCACAAATATGCATTGTGACATCCTATAACAAAGAAATAGCAAAGTCGGATAAAGAATGAAATGTATAAAGAGAGATAGGATATAATCGAGGAAAAAATATGTTATGCCCTTATTTTTGTTTCGTCATTCAGTCTTGCCCTTTTGCAAATTTGTTGCGTTGACAATTCAGTAATAGATGCTTTCCATATCCATCCGGTTTTTATAGACTCTTTGATCGTTCAAAATTACCATAACTACATATAAATGGATTTCTACCGCAACATGCTTTCAGTTGAGTAATGCTACTGTTAATGCGTCTCTAATATCCAAATGAAGATCACCCTAAAAGCATCAATGAACACTAACTAAGCAGCGCATCAGGTTTTGACTGCTGAAAAACCTTCCTAATTTTTGGTAGCAAAAAAAAATCAAAGTCCCATGAGGATATAAGATGCCTAATTAGCCAAATATTGCACTATTTCTTCGAAGCCTATGACGTTGTTACTTGTTTTTTCACTCTTGACTGAATAGAGCTTCTGTACATACTAGAAAGAAAAACATCTGGAAATATTGTTTGTCTTTTCATTTTAGGCCAGCTTATGCAGTTTTGAGATGTCTGGTTTTCAGAATTAACTGAGGCGTTCAAAAATTCTTAACAGCAACGCTAGAAAAATAATTTCATGGTTAGAAAAACCAATAATACAGACAGGAGCTACTGAACCCACGCAGTTTTTTCAATATATGAATAAGGTTCGTAAGAAATTTCGTCCGTACATGTTTCTTCCCGCTAAATTTAAGGGTGCTATGCGTTAAAACAGAACTAATTTTCCTATCTTCCCTTTCCACAAACTGAGAAGTAATTTTCCGGGACTTCTGCGGAGACCCTTGTTGAAAGCTTAAACCTCCAACCAGTTCCTGTAAAGAAAAATCATATATATTGTTATGCCAAGTCAAATGTTTATTTCATACTAGAACTAAGATAACCTTTATCCGTCTCGTTCCACTCATCTATGAATTTATGAAAAAATAGAACCCAGGAAAGAAGATGCTCAAAACTATGATTTTGAGAGAAACTCAGATTCAGCAAGTGCTATAATAAATTATTGATTCAGAGGCGAATTTAAATGGGTCTTTCTTGGTGCTGCCATCACAAATATGTTATTATCTATTTCACAACTCATTCTGATGCCTTCTACATTGAAATGGCCTGGAAAAAATGAGTATTCAGTTGTAGTCACCAGCAATCCTGCGCTGCAGCTGGGGCCGAGAGGTAGGAGAAATTATATTATTATATATACATTATTATATTAATATTATACAAAATGAAAGTGTTGGTTTAATTATTTTTTTCTCAGAGTTATGCCAAGTCCTCTTTGAATTTCTATATTTTCGACAATGGGAAGCTGCCGTACTCTCAATTTGTATTGTACCGGTAAATCGAGCAATTTCTGTCTGTTGGAAGCATATGGCACCTTCAAACGCAAAAATATGGATATTTATTGGTAAGGCTCAAAAGTTAGACTTTTTCAGCTGGTTGATTAATTAATTTCTAGCATTACTGCCAAATTTACTACCTTTGTTCGTCACCGTTTTCTGCCACCATCTTGGAATGACACATTTTGAGGATGTGGCTACTTTTCCGAGTAGAGCTGTGGACTTGTAAGTTTTGCATTTTTTCTCTGTGCAGCCAATTTTTTACCAAAATGTTCTTAATGATTGTATTTTCCACAGATTGGTCAATCAAGTCAATGCTGAAAAATATTGCACACTGAAGAGCAATTATCGCAAAGCTGGAGACATTGCCACAACGGGTTTTCTCATCTTCTGCCCTGTCATCAGCTACGTAATCACCATCGTACGTAACTACTACGTAAAACTTGTTATTGTGCTAAATATAGGCTTCTATTCATAGATAAATGCACACATTTAGATGTGAACTCTATTTTTGATTAGATGCTGCCCTCTACTTTTGCACTTGCTAACAGGAGCAAACCACAGACGAGAACTTGAACTCTAGAGATTACGCAGAGAAACCGTGAGATACATCAGAACAAATTTTCAGCATGGAGATACCAATTGTTCACGAAAAAAAAATGTCCAAGAGAGCTCAAGGGTCAGCAAGATATCCAAAGAAAAATAACCAAAAAGAGATTCAAAGAAAATTAATTGAAAAAGAGTTTTGAGGTCTCAAAAAATCAAGGAAATGTGGGAAACTGTCATTTCCTATTAATGAGAAGAGCTTCTTTTATTTTTGAAATATACAAAAAATGAGACATTTTTATTTTATGATCGAGAGATTTTTCGAGATATTATTTAAGACTTCTATGACCCTACTTATGTAGTTCATCTCAGCATTTATTTTGTATATTTGGGTGAGACGAACATATTTCACAAGCAAAGGCATAGCGATTTTTTTTCATAATGAGTTTCATATTGAATTCGCCCAAACTGAAAATTTTTCGAAATTCCTTCAAGAACCACAGAAATTTCACCACCAAAAAAGTGATTCAAATTTATCAAATTTTTTAAGATTTAGAGCTGTGGACCTTCTGACTACAGTGTTTGAGAAAAAGAAGAGATGTTAGGCTAGGCTCAGTGGGAGATGCGACAACTTTTGCAATGTAGAAAATGTCCGATTCTCATGTGTCTAACTTTCCAAAACTCAAAACCAGATTTGTTGTTAGAGAAAAAGTTCAAGCCTGTTAAACTGCCCAAAAAATACCTGTAAGTAAATTTTTGTTGATCTATGTTTTATTAAGATTAGCTCGTTTCAGTACTGTGTTGTCAAACTATTTCTGTTCATACGACATAGCAAAGTGAATATTCGTACAAGTGTGAGTCGACAAGTGATGCATCGACAAAAGAGTATTTTAGCCACAATTTGCATCCAGGTAGGAATTTCAAGAAAATTCTTCTTGTGTGTATATTTCTCCCTAATCCAGGCAGCAGTACCTCTAGTAACGTATCTACCCTTGTTTCTCTCCATTCTTATAGTCGATAATTCCTGGGGAATTTCGTCGTCGGAAGGAGCACAGTGGTAAGTTACCAAGAGCTTCAGTAAGGAACTTTCTAATTATGAGTTTTTGAGGTACGACATGGGTGTTGTTCACTACGCAGCTGCTTGGGGTCCAGCTATAGATGCTCTAGCAAGTATAGCATGTCTAAAGCCTTACAGGTAACCATTTTCTAATAGCAAACTGGAGAAATTTTATTCATTCTTTGCTAACTTCTCGCGCATAAAACCTTCGCCCCAAAACATCAATGAATAACCGAACTAATATTTCCATTTTTTTATCTTTCAAGACGTTATGTGAAGCTACTGACCAAGTGAAAAACCACCGAAGTTTTGACGTATACATTTTCCAGAAGAGCATTCCTTGAGCTGGTTGGCTTTGCTTCAAGTACTACAGAACAAAGGATCCTAGCCTTCACGAAGAAAATGGGTACAAACCAGGTATATTTTTACCAAACAAATTATAAGTTTGAATTGTCCACCGAGTATCAAAGCTTTTCATATTTGTTGAATAAATATTTCAAACCCATACAGGACCACTACTTTAGATGCAATCAAAAAACGACAGCTTGAACTTTTATATTCATGAGAAGAAAACACTAAGAAATATTTCGCATTTTACGCTGATAAAGCTTCTTGTGGTTATCAGAAGTAATATGCTGAAATTGGGTATAGATTTGAAAGATGCCTAAAACTACTGCAAGTACACAGCAAACTTGAGTGAAGTTGGGGGCATATTCTAGCATTTCTATTTCACCATTTTTGGACTAGATACTAGATAAAAGAGCTCGCATAGTCTCTCGGATCCCGCGAATTTTGTCCACCCACAGTTAGATCTGTTTTAAGATAGAATCGATTCTAAAAGTTGAGCAAAACACTTTTGGGAAAATTAGACATCGTTTCAGTAACATTTCAACAAATATATGTATTGTACCAGCGCATTTACTAAACCTAAAGAGAGGATTACAGAAGCACGACGTCAGAAGAATCAGCCAACAATCGGCTATTCACGAGCTTGACGTGAGAGGCGCTGGTGGCACAAGGTTTGTGGATTCTGTCTTTGCTAAAAGAATAATCATGCATCACCATCTTTAGGGACTCAACATGCGAATCTTTTATAGACGTTTCACCATTCAGTACCGACCGTCCGAGGACAGACCCAGGCGAAGGACGTTTACGAGAAACTAGAGTGTAATTTTCGAAATTCCACCTTATATAAATATTCTGCCTTTTGCTTACTCCCTTGTGATATAGTGCAAAATATGGGAAATATTGAAGCTTGTATGAAACTTTACAAGATATCAACGAAGCTATACAGTAACAAGAGAAACAGTGAAAACAAATAACAAAATAAAGTGAAACAGAAAAAAAACGAAAGAACGGCAAGTACATACAAAACAAGTCCGATATATAAACAGAAATACAAAGTTATTTTGTTGAATTTTCGTAAAAGGTTTGGGATTCTCAATCACTACTCTTCAAAGAGGAAAAAAAATCACAGATTATGTTACAGTCTACTATAAAACTACACTTGGGTAAAATGAGCCTATAAGATCATACTCATATATCTATCTGCTACATGACAACAATCTATACTAAGGTAAAGACACTACCCTGAGATTATTTCCTATTTTGAAAATCAAACTACAGCTTGAGCATTGTCAGCTCTATCCAAAAGATCTAAAGATACAGACCCAAGCGTAGGCTCACCAAAAAGACCGAAAGGGTCGCTACTCCTTTCCGCTAGATGTTTCGATCCTTCTTTGGCAAGGTCTGCAATTTCCTGAAAATGAAATATTCTTTAATCAGACACGTATGTTGCTTTCAATCTAAGTAGTACTATGCATAACAACTCTATGACCACAGAGCAATACGCTTTGAGAGCAAATTCTCAAATTCTATCGAAGAGCTCAAAAATTTGTGAAGTCTAAAATTAAAGTTCTCTTAACCCACAAAATCTGCATCTTCTCCTTTCAAAGACACCCACCAGTTCCGTTTCTTACGAAGAGTAAAGAGAGAACTTAAGAAGTTACAGAAGCGTAAGCACACATTACAAGATGACGCAAATGGTGCACTTTTTGCGTTTGCTGATCAATGACTTCCCATTATTCAAAACATTGCAATTTCGTTGAATTACTATGGAAGTGCTTAAAAACATAAGTCAGACTACAAATCATTAAAGGGCCTGTGACAAAATGAAGACCACAAAGATTCTCACCTTAGGAGGCTCGTAATGCAAGGTTGACGTCCGTGCTGCGTTCATTATAGATTCCAAGGCTCCAATAGTTTGCGAAAGCTTGAATTAAGATTTAAAAAAAATGACATGCTTCGTACATAGACTACAACTACCTACCTGATTCTGAACAATTAGTTCCTTTGCCACAGCTGTTTTCAGGCTCAGGGCTAGTTTTGCCACTTTTGGGTGCAACTCCTCGTTAGCATACACCTCTGAACGAAATGAAGTCAATCAGTTCAAAATGAAAGATTAAAAATGCCAACCGAAGAAAGCGTCAACAACGTGTCGCAACACATCAAAGTGACTTCCACGGAACATCTGCACATGGACAAACCTAGATCAAATGAGCTAAAAACGGGGATATGAGTCGGAATCTCCCAACTCACTTGAGCATATTCACAAGAACATCATTTTCTTGCCCTGAGATCGCACGTCGAATTGCTCCTCTATGTATGATAATTCGCAGCCAAGCTACCACCTCCTCTTTTTTGGTGTGAAAGTAATAAGCTAAAAACGTTACTCGATTGAAGAAAAAAAATTTTGATGAGGAGAAAACTCACAATGAAACATCTTTCGGATGGCAGCAGAGTGTTGATAACCTTTCAAAAGTGTATCAATCTTTGACAAGCGATGCTAAAAAAACCTAAGGCTCTCTCAAAAACTGGAATGACTGTATATGTATAGATAGTAAGTATAAGAGTATGAATATAAATAAAAAATAGAAGAAGATAAAATGAAATGAAAAAATGCATGAATGTACCTGATCACTAGATTTTGCACTAATCTCCTTAGTTTCTCTTGGTTTTCCTGCCTCCTGCACTCGCACCTTGGGCGCAGCAGTACGGACCATTGTGCGATTGTCAGCGACTTGTGCACTTACCATAGCCTAGATCAGAAGTATATGAATTTGCTAGACTCACAGAAGTTGAATGAGAGATAAATCGAACTCCCAACGCACTTTAGACTCCGGCGCTCGACGGTGAATGGCCAGAAGTTGACCTATGCCTACAGCCATTGTCTGGTCATCCGGCGATATTGCTAGGCTCAACACTGGTGCGGCCATGGACATCGAATGAAGCTAAAACAAAAACTCACCTGAACCCAAGACAGCGCAAAGATCAAAACTGAATTACCAATGTAAAATCTATCAATCGGAAAGCGTTAACCCGTCTGTCGATTCCACCTGATAACAATACATCACCATTTTTCGCTAAGCAAAGGGAAGTGACTGTTTTATGATGCTGCTGTAGTGACATCAGTTGCCTCCCTCCAGCGGCTATATCCCAAATTCTAAATCAGAAGATCAGGGGGGTAGACTACACAACGGACAATGTACTAACCTGACGATGGGACCAGCAGCAGTGGCAATCAAATGCTCATTATTGAGAAACACAACGCTTTCAACAGGGAAGTTGACATCCACTTCCACGGTAGGACCATCGTTTACACACCGACAATCCCATAATTTTACCTAAATTGTCTAACGATGAAATGACCATAAATAAAAGCGACATACTTTGTGATCATATCCTCCGGTCAGAAGAAGGCTTTCATTGGGAGCAGAAATAGCGCTTGCTCGAATGGCATCCTTGTGAGCTGTGAAATCCATAGTTGGCTTAGCACTGTAACATAAATCATCACCTAATATTTTGAAAACTTCTCGAGTACCTTGTATCAGCAATATCCCACTGTTTTACTATTCCGTCACTCGCCATAGAATACAATTTTTTACCGCAAGAGGAGAATTCAACACAACGAACACTGCTCTGACTTGCACGTACACTACGCAACGGAGTCTAGAAAAGCTAAATTTGCAGCACAAGAGGAAAACTTAAAGATATGAAGAAGTGCTTCAAACAAACATACTTTGCCAGTGCCACTGGTGCGAGTGACGTCAAAAACACGTACTTTTCCTTCCTCGCCGCCAATTGCTGAAAAGTCCGGGTAAAATATAAAAGGTTTCAATAAGAGAAAGTATAATAAATTTAACATTCTGTGCTTCGATCACAAAAGTCTTGATATTTGTACAAAAACACACTGCCTTTCGCAATTTTTTGCGAGCATGAAAACGCTAGGAGCGAGAAGAGGGGAAAACAGAAATTCGCTCACCGACCAACTCTCCATCATGTCGAAACCGCACACCATGTACAGCTTGCTTGAATCTGCAAAATAGTGTTTGCCAAATGCCAAAAGGCAGAAAATTTCCAGATGTACTCACCTACTGAACATATTTATAGGTTCACATACTACAATATCATACAAAGAGAGCCGAACGGAACTAGTAGATGCAACGTTGTAAGGCTTTTTCGGGCAGAATGCTACCGAAGTGACAGAAGATGGCTCTTGAAAGACGGATAATTGCTAGAAAAGGTAAATAGTATGTGGGTAAATGACTCATATGGAAGTTGCAAGGTGCCAATGTCAAAGCAACAATTGGTAGGACACAGCTTGATAAAGTGAACGAAAGACATCAATCGCAAACATCTCGAAAGAAATTCGAAAATAAGAACAAATCAAAAACAAAATAGGAAGTGATTCTCGTACCTGCATCCGCCTCCAATAGATAACGTCATCATCTAATCTACGATGAAATTCGTTCACTGCCACTCGGCCAGCAGGAACATATGAAACCGCCATCCGAAAAGAAAAATAACTTAAAATAGTGAGTACGAAAAAGATTTTCGAGATATAAGCAGTGAACTCCGAACTAGAAGACAAGATGCAAAGTGTTCATTCTTCTTTCGTATAAATAACAACAACAAGCAACTACAAGAGTAATAACAACCACAAAATCAACAGCAAGAAATAAACGATGAAATCAGTCTACAGTTCATCCAGTCTCATTGAGTTTACATTCGCACAATCATATAAATAGTATCTAAAATAACTGAAAACTACGCTTCTTTTGTCGTACTAGTTGCTAAAAAATAATATCAGAGTGATAGGTGCATACATACAAAGTGATATCAAGAGATTACCAGCATGCATTTGTACCTCATTATTAAAGCGGATGAAGCAATGCAAGAGCCTGCTCTTCAGCACTCTTCAATTGCTCACGTTGTTTTCGTCGCTTTCGCAATGGAGGCACAACATCTTCTGCTTTGGCAGATGCATCAACGTCTCCTTCATTCTCATCTGTGAAAGAAAATTAGAAATCTACAATATCGGAAGAGCAGATGATACACGAGAGACGTAGACTCACATTCTTCAGCGTATTTCCTACGCACTTCATCGGGATCTGGCA
This sequence comes from Cylicocyclus nassatus, assembly GCA_958299035.1. Taxonomy (NCBI): domain Eukaryota; kingdom Metazoa; phylum Nematoda; class Chromadorea; order Rhabditida; family Strongylidae; genus Cylicocyclus; species Cylicocyclus nassatus. Next base: position 4,701,175 of record CATQJL010000112.1, on the reverse strand, counting down.
AAAATGACAAATCCGCATCGCTATCTATGCCACTTCCTCCTTCTCCCAAGTCAAGATCTTCACCTCTGAAAGAAAATCACCCATAGAAAGCAAATGGAGAAATACAGCGAGATGAACACACTTACTTCTCTAACCTCTTCCTCTTTTTCAACCTTTCCTTCTCTTCTTTCTTTCTTTTCTTGATCATTTCCTTATGACGCTTTCGATCCTCCTGAAATGAACCATTTAACTAGGCATCAGAGTTTAATTAACAAAAAGCTTACCGCACTACTCTGCTTCATTGACTCTACAGCAGTGGCAAGATCCAGACCAGCTTCTTCCACTTTATCATCAACAATTCCATCAATCTAAAATGTTCTGAGGTTAAGAACTCCTTACCAAAGTTTCTCGAACAATCCTACCTTAGCAACCTCTCCCTCATCATCGAACACTTTCCTTACGTTCAATTTCACTTTTTTGTTCAGCAACTTTTTAGCAGCGCCCAATTTTGTGATCACTTTTGAAGTGTTGTTGCTTGTAGACTTTGACGGACTAGGTTCACAAGCCTAGATAAAATCGCTGTGTTGAAGAAACCACTCAAAAAAAACGGTAGAACAGACCTCATTATGATCATTTTCAAGCAAGCTGAAAACGTCTTTCTTCTTCATCACAAACAAATCCTCGTTTTCATCAATTTCAAACTCGCTTTTCGCCGGTTTCTAGAAGGGAAGCGACTGACATATGAAAGCAAAGTTACATGTGCGAATGAATAACATGCACTATAGGTACTGAAAACATTGATCACCTGTTCAACGGTTCCATTCTCTTTCTTGCGGTCAAGAGCAGGAGGAATATCGCTGTTATTTTTTGTGCCCTAAGATTGGAAGTGCACGTTTAGAACCTTACAGTGATAATAAAAAAAACAAAACTCCGCAAACTCCGCTTACCTTGACATTCAGTCCCTTCTTGCTCAAAAACCGAACTCTAGGGACACTCATAAGGCCATAAGAAGATGCAAGTTTCGCGGCATCAACTGAAGTGACGTCGAAGACTCGCTTATTTCTCATCATGTATATACTTCGAAGGTAAGCAACGACGCTCTGAAATTGCATAAGTAAACCGTGATAACGTAATGGTTTACTGTGATAAATAATATGATATAACGACCATAATCAATCGTTTCCAAAGCCCCCCCCCCTTCAGAATAATAATGTAAAAGTATACCTTTTGTGCATGTTGGTTCAGTTCTGGAAATTGCGATAGCACAGCTTGCATCTTCGTGTGTATATCGACTAGTGCTCGTGGATCCGCACTGCAATTCTTAATGGTACAGAAAAAAACGGGAAAGTATTTAGTGTCGAGCTAGTGACCTACACTTGCTTCTCCAGTGGAATGTTTGCCTGCCTTAACGCTGTTATCATTCCTTCTTCTTGTGAAGGTGTTAAAAATAGTACAGCATGTCCTGTTTGATTCATTCGAGCAGTACGACCAACTCTGAAAGCAGATAACCAATACTGGAATCAAGATCAATCACACGAAAAAACAGAGAAATGCATGCAAATCAAAAAGCTGAGGTAAGCAAAACACCCAAAATAATTTTGTGCGAAAAAGTGATAGCTGAATACCTGTGTATATAATCTTCAACAGAAGCTGGACAGTCGAGTTGAATAACCCAATCCACATCCGAGAAGTCAAGCCCACGACTTGCAACATCTGTCGCTATCATCACTGCAGCCTACAAAATAAGACAGTATGGCAGCAAACAAAAAATACCTGAAATTAGTATGTCAGCAAACAAAAAATACCTGAAATTAACTACCTGTTTATTTTCAAAATTTTGAAAAACGTCCACACGCTTCTTCTGATTCATTGTACCCCATAAACCCATGACTGGCAGTCCTGGCCGTAAATGACAAAAAGCATTTGTCAGAAAACGCGCCTATAACGAAGTGAAGGGTTGCTTCCAATAACTAAGAAAATGAGAAAAATCTCCTTACTTGCTTGCAACTTGACACAAATACGATAGTCTTCGCTTTCTTGTGGTTGGCAGTAAACGACCATATAGTGTTTACTTTATCTTCCTCTTCACATACCATATACCACTGCACCAGACAATCTGGCGTAGCATTCGCGCAACGTTCGTGGGCGGAAACGAATACAGGATCCTAAAAACTTGGACAAATGCTGACAGTGATAAGGAAGTGAAAATAATCAAAGACAGCAAAACGAACAACTAACATTAGTGCAGACTCTGCTCAAGTCTTTCACATTACGAGTCTGCGTAGCAGAGAAGAGTAGTGTTTGCCGCTCTTTCGGAAGATTGGCGACTATCGCGTTGATCTGGTAAAAAGCGAATACAAGAGTTGAGAGACAAACAGAAAATCAGCATACAAACGCAAATATTGCACTATGCTTTAGGCACACGCCATACTTCATACGCTTGATCCACTTCGCTATTCGCCAAATCAGTGAACTGACCAATAGCGAAATGGATGAAGAGGATCAAGCGGATCACATGAACCGCCCGTTTGGCTGTTGGTCGGTTAGCTGATTTGACCGATAGTGAAGCGAATCAAGTGGATTAAGCGGATTAAAGATAGAAAAATTATGTCTACCAAAAGCAAGCAACGGAACAGAGATGGAAAGTAGAAACTTCTGTGTACATATTAGATTCAATGCTCACCTGTTGGTTGAAACCCATATCTAATATGCGATCTGCTTCATCAAGAACAAGGATTTGCAGCTGATCACAAGACAAATGCTCATTCTCGTCCATATGCTGCAGAAGTCGCCCGGGAGTACAAATAATGATGTTTACAGTACCAATTCGCTTCCTCTCATAATCCACGTCGGTACCTGAGAATGTGAGAACCTTACAAAACCAGCAAACTTGTGTAAAAAGGATCTTGATTACCGAAAAAGAAGCAAGAATAAAGGTGCTCGGCACATATGAACAGAACTGCAAACCTCCGATAAGAAGAGCGCATGAGAAATCGTGATGTTTCCCAATGTTATTAATAACAGTGAAAGTTTGTAAGGCAAGCTCCCTGGTGGGTGAGATGATCAAGGCTCCGAGACCGCCAAAATTAGACCATCCTGCCTTCCAAAGGCATTCTAAGACCTAAAGAGATATGTAAATTAGAATGAAGTGTCTAATGGTAAGCTTATCTTAACAATACTGACCGGTATGATTAGTGCTAAAGTTTTCCCGCTGCCGGTTTTTGCAGCACCAACCACATCCGAACCACTTAGGGAGAAAGGCAAGGATTCTCTTTGAATGTCTGTCGGCTCTTCGTAATCACATTCCTCCAATCCTTGTAACGTTCTATTTGACAAAGGAATGTCAGTAAAGTGTTTCAAAGTAGAAGGGTTTACCTAAAAATTCAAGTACTAATGAAAAAAAGCAGGATTACTTTTACAAACGAAATAGACTGGTTTTGACTTACTTTAGCAAGATCTTTACATTTCTCGATAACTGTCTGCAACTCTTTTTCGCTGTCCTCCTTCCTCAACTTCTTTTCCTTTCCCACTTGCTTAAAACGGTGCTTCTTCTTGGCTCTATGTGCATCCACTGCAGTCATTCCTAAAACAAGAATAATAACTACTCAACCTTATAATAAACAATGATGTCAGAAACGACAAAGATTGGAACGAGAGTATATATAGGTATATATGCAAGTACTCGTTTAAGTTAACCCTAAGCTACTGTGATGAGCAAAAGATTTGCGTTCCACAACCTTTTTGTGCCTTTAAAGGGCCTTGTACATGTGCTAATTCTGTATGATACTAATCTGTACGATACGAAGCCTTAATTCTAGCTACAAGTGTAGAAAAGAAACGCAAATCAGCCCTCGTTAAAAAATTAAGCGTAAAATCAAATGTACATCGCTCTACGTACCACATTTTACGCCTAAAATTCAAATTGCACTCTTGACCGGCTATACTATTCCTGTGGTTCCTGCAATTCCTGCGATTCCTGTGATCGCTGCGGGTACCGTAACAATGTATGGTCCCTTCCACAGATCTTGCTACCCTCGGTCTGCGTCTCACACCTGCCACGTGTGACTAACATGTTGGCAACGTGACAACAACGTGTTTGCAACATGCAGCAACACGTTGGCAGGACGTTTTGGCCGCGCCAACATGTTGCTGCATGTTGCAAACATGTTGTTGCCACGTTGCCAACATGTTAGCCACACGTGGTACGGGGCTCCTAAATTGCAGAGTCGTTTGCACCAGAGGTCGCGCGACCGCGTCGCGCCGGAGCATCAATGGCGCCGCCTCGATCGATAGCGTCGGCGCCGGCAAAGTGCCCGGGCGCGACGCGGTCGCGCGACCGCTGGTGCAAACGACTGCAATTTAGGAGCCCTGTAGGTGTGAGACGCAGACCAAGGGTAGCACGATCTGTGGAGGGGACTATATATTGCGAAAAAAAATAATGTATAGTGGAATTCGCAAAGCGCTTCGTAGTGCGGCACTCGGAAGTTGGGCGGGCGCAGCGATCGCCTTCCAGTTGCCAATCCCGTTAAAGTAAGGTAAAATCGTGTCTTCGCTCATATCTATTTTGAATGTTTCATGGTTCTGCACTACGTTAACCACTACACCCCGTAATCGTAGAAAATGACCCTATCGTACAAAACCAGTGTGATATTCGGCATCAGCGGGCCGAATAACCTCTAGGCCAAGAGACGGTTAAATCCACGACAAAAAAAAATTGGGGGCCCGGATACTGGAGTAGCGCCGTGATTTTCTGTGTATGCATTCCTGTATGTTATTTTTTTGAATCTGCTCTGTGCTCTGCCATTATGTGTTGTCACCTTTCGATGAAATGTGAATTACCTGATGTGTGGAGCAGAGGCACGCACTTCTTCTGGCTTCTCACACTGATCTGTAAGTGCTTTGCATGCGATCGGTATGCTGCAGTTGCACCGTCACTGCCGTTCGCTAAATTAACAACGGTTTCCACCGTTGGCATAGGCACTCTTGTTAGGTATTAGAATGAAGAAAGTCAGCGAGAGTCATTTGAAAGTGGAAAGTTCGTCACGAAGTATACTTCTTGGCAGAGTACTTACGGCACCAGAGCGAGACGACGCGACAATTTATATGAAAAGTTCTTCATCTATTTGACTGTATGTCAAATTAACACTACATTAAAGGCAGTGAATCGGCAAAATTTGACAACCCAGGATCTTAACGCAGTAGGTTCCTTATCGTCCAAGTATGAAAATAGTGCAATCCCGGTTGCACAGCATGCCTTCCTGTCGAGAAAAACGCCCTCAAATTTATACGCGCAGGCTAATCCTACACGCACTCGGACGAGTTGACAACTTCCCTCTCACCATTGGAGGCTGCCCGCCGCTATGATCATCGGTCCCGCAACGATTCAGCGCCATCAGCCTTGCTCCACTCGTCCAATCTTGAAAGGGGGGGGGGTTGAAAACGCTCGTTTTCTCCGTTTTTGAGCTCTCTAAAGTGTATTTTCGTGATCAGCGTATTGGTTAACCCCAGGTAAGCGAAAATTAGACTAGCTTGAGATTTGCCGAGTTACTGCCTATGAGTAAAAACTTGGTAGGTTCAATTTCAATAGCGACAGGATGACCAACGGGCGCATCGGTCGACTGCGATCCGGCACATTGGGCTATGCTAAAGGTTTCGCAAAATTTCCAAGCATGGAATACGAAGGAAAGAATAACATGAGAATTGATGGTTTGCTAGAGCTGCTGATTAAATTGACCACGATGGCAGAGGAGGAGGAGGGGCGGATATTTTAGAATTGTGGAGATTTTAAAAAGAAATCTTGTACTGTTTTCAACCTTTAATTATAATTGATGGAGGGAGAGGTTGAAGAAGGCCGCTAGCAACAGCAACGTCCGCACGCATCTTATATATAAAGCTGAATGTCTGTTTGTTTGTCTGTCTCTCTGTATGTCTGTATGTCTGTATGTCTGTGTGTACGTATGTTCCGAATAGAAAATTCCATTTCTGAACCGATCGGGACCAAACTTAGCACACATACACTTCGGGCCCCGGCGGATGTCATAGGCTACTTTTCGTCATCGATCGATATCGATTTTATCGATTTTTTGCAAAATTTGAGCTACGGGGCTGGGAGTTGGCACAGGGGGGTAATCGAGCGTGGGGATTCCGAATACAATATTGGTTTTCGGGATTATCGATTACTATTATCGATTTTATCGATTTTTTTGCAAAGTTTGAGCTAGGGGGCTGGGAGTTGGCATCGGGGGGTAATCGAGCATGCTGATCACCCCCAGGGGGGTGATCAGCATGCTCGATTACCCCCCTGTGCAAACTCCCAGCCCCGCAGGTCAAACTTTACAAAAAAAATCGATAAAATCGATAAAAGTAATGGACGATCCTGAAACTAATGTTGTATTCGGAATCCCCATGCTCGATTACCCCCCTGTGCCAACTCCTAGCCCTGTAGGTGAACTCTGCAAAAAATCGATAAAAATCGGTAAAATCGACATCGATCGATAACGAAAAGTGGACTGTGACACCCGCGGGCCCGAAGTGTATGTGTGCCAAGTTTGGTCCGGATACGGCGGAGCCGGGTAAGCCAGCTAGTCTCATATAATCTCTGAATGCCAACGAGAAGTGAAGAATATACGCATTTATAACATCGAGAGCCCTGATCCTGTGACAGTAAAATGTGACATTTAATTTATCGAGCTTGCTGGAAACAGATATTTTTAGCGCAACAATCATTGCATCTTATGGAACCGCAACGCATATCTATATGCACTCGCACACAACTGAATATTGGCTTTAAATAGCCGGTTAACTCAAATTGCATCATTGGGTAAATATACACTACGCAGTAGGGGCGTCTTCTATTACATTTATCAACCTCATTTGAGAGGTATGAGGGCAGTAGAAAGAACGGTGTACAACTTCTATCACCGTGTCTAGCCGCTGCAGCGATGTATCGTTGCAGTTCATAAAAGAGGTGAAAAAGAAATACAGGAACGCTTGAAGTTATAATAGTGGCCTTCCGCAAGGGTTCACACACATCCGAAAGTTTGAAAAGTGGGAGGTACATCATTTCGTAGGTATCTGGCAAGTCTATTTAGCGATCTCTGTAGGGAGATCAGCCAAATGTTTGAAACGTTTGATTTCCTGACTGCGAAGCAGGTGGATTGTTGAGTATCGTCTGCTAATCGCCCTCAACAGCCCTTGAACTCACAAAATATAACAATATGTAACTTGTACCGTGCTCATACTCAGACAAACGGCAGGAAGTTCCGGCGAACATGCGTAAAATATCAAAGTTCCGGAGAACCTTGTTCACCATTGGGGTATAGAAATGACAAAGTTCCCGTGATTTATGACGTCACGGGAGCCGCGGATTCAAAGTTCCGGTGAAAGCGCGTGGGAACTTTGGCAAAGATGACAAAGTTCCCGTGAAGTACACTAAATACAAAGTTCCGGCGAACTTTGTCGTGCTAGCCAGCCGATCGGCGCGGGACCACGCTTCGAGGGCGCGCGCTATGAGGAAGCGGATGTCGAAATACATAACGCCGCAGCGTAGGATCTCGTTTGGGGGTAAGTTCATGCCTCTTCTATCAGTACTTTGTGATGAAGTGTTTCCTTTTTCAGGTGCGAACAAGTGGAGAAGAGGCGCACGACTGCTCAAACGCGCAGGTGCAAGTTTCATCTCGGAGAAGCTCTTCGCTGGCTACTGAGAGAAAAAAAGGTAAGCACTCAGTTATTTAGTGCTCCCAATGATGTATTTCCTTCTCTTGCTCTTCATTTCCAAAAGTCATGGGACGCTTTTTTGGATATTTTGTCGTCTTCTTCTTTCTTCATGTTATTTCTGCTCTTAACTCTATGTTCTTGTTATTTCTCCTTTTACCTTTATCTCTGTCTGTCTTCACTACAAGCGTCCCTAGTCTGAAATGTTCTCTGAAAACGCTAAACTTATTTATGCTAGTTCTATGATGAAAGTTGGGTGAGAATTTCGATATCACTATCATACAACTGGGACACGGGTAGCACTTTGGCTGAGGAGTACTTCTCGCGTACGGCCAGCAGCTTCGGCAACGAGTGTAGCCTCAGGAAGACTTTGGCAAAAGTTGATCCTAGTTTCTCAGCTTCCTTCAGTGTGCCCGTCATTGGAGGATGAGGTAGATAGACTGAAGCAGATCCTCAGTGTCAAACGCCCTCTCCCCGACACGTCAAGCGAATTCAAGTACGAAAACCTGAGACAAGACCACCTCATTCGCGCTCAGCCGCCATTCAAGGTATTTAGACACAAACTGTTGCAAAAAATCGCCGAATTTTGTTCGTAGGAAGTAAATTTGAATGAATTCCTGCGAAAGTACGCCCCTCCAAAAAGAGTAAAGAACGACGTCACCAGCGAAGTCATCGACTTTCTACGAACTCTGTTCAAAGAGGTGCGTATTTAACTCCGGATACAAAATGACTACCACATAACCTACACTTAGATCTGCGCACCCGATCCTTCTGATATCTGGAATTACGCGTATCGTGTTTCAAAAGTTGCTCGAAGGACGGATATAAGCAATCTACCCGACTCCATTGTTGATGGGCTTACAGGTGAAGGTAATTCACATCTGAAAGGGGTTAAGTTACAAAACATTTAGAGTTCATTTTGGACGCTTTGGATCTGAACCACAACGAACTTTATGGATCGAGGCTGCATCTGCTGAGAAATTCACAGAACAGGTGCTGTCTATATCTACAATAAGCATTTTAGGCGCTGAAAATTTTTTTTTAGTTTCTGGTTGTCGTTAGCTGAAAACGAGCAGGGACGTGAAAAACTTTTCAATTCACTGCTGGAAAAGAAGTCGAAATGGAGCGTAAGCGCAAAAACATGCATTGCTGAAGCGCTGTAAGTCCACCACTTCTACATAACGCCACATAAAAGGCAGTTTCTATTTTTAGGGAAGATGTGCGCTATTATCGCCTCCACGAAGGTCTTCTTGTTCCACCGAAGGTATGCCAAAATCCGCTTCCTCCCATTTCTATTCATATATATATATATTTTTAGAAATCGAAGGATGCCCTTGTCGGACTTGGACGCACTGACAAAGAGGCGATGAGCACGGAGGCTTGGAAAGCAAACCTAGACGTCAGCATTGAGAACTTAGGCAGCCGGTGAAAACAATATCGAACCTTTTATCAATGTTTATGTTGATATATGAATACTCGTTACGTGTATATGTACTGTATAGTTGTTAGTACAGTTACTGTAGTTATTCGATGAAGTCTTTATGTTAAGTGTTAAACAAGCATTTCATCGTTAATAAATATGTACATTTCATCGTTAATAAATATATAGGTGTTCTCTATAGCAATCGCATCAGAAGTGGTCATTAGCTGGAGTTCCGAGGTATCAAGCAAGAAGTTCCCCAGAACTTCAACTAATGAAGTTCCCGTGAACTACAGTCTTTTGGAAAGTTCCCGAGAACTTTGGAGGACGAAGTTCCGGCGAACTATAATCTTTTATGAAGTTCCCATGAGCTTCAGAGCTGAAGTTCCCACGAACTTACAGTGGTGTTCCCACAAACTTACAATGGAGTTCCCCAGGTGACCCGCCGGAACTTTCTTCAATGTTCGCCGGAACTTCCCCCTGTTTGTCTGAGTAGTGGGAAGGGCAGCCTTCCGACACGGAATATGCTGAGCAATTGTCCAAACGATTGCATCAGGTTGGAAATTACAGAAGTCGCTGGAACAGAAAGAAACATGTAATATATAGGGTAAGATACTATAGTGCAGAAATTAATGTATACATAATCTATTAATGTAGATATCTGATAAGGCCTTAAATAATGACATATTCACGTATGTAAGTCATAGAAATTGCATGAATACATAGAGCATCGACAAGTATAGAAGTTTATGTATAACCTAGTTTATGTAATTGATGGATGTGTATGTTGAATAGGAATATGAAGGTATGGGACATAAGTAGTATACATTGCATATGTGAAATATATATGATTGCAAATATCAGGCTGTAAATAAAGTTCCCGGGCACTTCTGGAAATTTTATTTTCAAACGCATTTTATCGGCGCTCATTCAAACTTTGACACCAAGTTTTTTTGTATTGTTCAGTGGAGGGAAGAAGGGCCGCATGCACTAATATCCCCGCGGGGAGGGGATCGCAGCTTCAGAAGAAAGCTTCATATCCTGAAGCTTCGGATATCTGGATTTCACGCTGTCTACCTATCCGTAAGTATTCCTACTACCCTTCACTATGAACATGTTGAACAGGAGCGAGAAGCTGTACAAACCGCATTTTCCAGCTTTTGTAAGATCCCTGATGATCCCCGGCGCTTTTCTTTAAAGTCATTTTTCTTTCTCCGAAGTTAACGAAAACCTTCCAAAGTTGTACTGAACATCTAACACAATACTGCTAAGCATGTTGCTGAGGAAAACAAATGAGTTTTTGAAAAGTCGAATTTTTCGGTAAGCCTCAAATTTCGACCTGTGGATCATCGCAAATTTCATGACTTCAAAACATCATTTGTTTTTAGCAGCAACATGCTTAGCACTGTCGGGTTAGACAATCTGCACAACTCTGGAGATTCTTCGTTAACTTCGGAGAAAGAAAAATGACTTTGAAGAAAAGCGCCAGGGATCATCAGGGATCATACAAAAGCTGGGAAATGCGGTTTGTACAGCTTCTCGCTCCTGTTCAACATGTTCATAGTGAAGGGCAATAGGAATACTTACGGATAGGTACACAACGTGAAATCCAGGTATCTGGAGTTTCGAAATATAAAGCTTTCTTTTAAGCTGCGATCCCCTCCCCGCGGGGATGTTAGTGCATGCGGCCCTAAACTTTTTATTACGGCTTCTGATTTTTAGCGATGCCAAGACGTGTTTGCTGCATACCAAGAAGAAAAATCTTTCCAACCATAAAATCTTACGATTTTTCCTACGACCATTTTTTTGTGCAGTTGAATCAATTTCGTCCAAATCATGGGTGATCTGATTGAGAAGCCTGTTAACTTCTAACCCGCAGCTGCATTTGAGTTTTGCGATTTGCGCTCAGGAATTACAATCTGTCGCACCTGCCTCTGACCGCATCTCTTTTCGCAGCTGGCGTCGCTTCTGCGGGGATCGCCACGCCTGGATGATGGATCCAAAAGATCTGTAAGGCATTATTTCATCCAAGTTCGCAGTAATCAAAGATTTGGTCCGTCATATGCAGAACGACGAGACTTCAAAGTTGCTCGCTTGAAAAATGGTGCATTTTCAAGGGCAAAAACGATCGATTTTTCAAATTTTTCGGAAAATTTTGCATGTGGTCACTCAAAGGCTTAAATAACATAACAGCCCCAGCAGACTTCTATACAACTACAGCATTTGAGCTCTCCAGCTCTCGTCGTGCCTGATATAATCCTTACAAATACAAATATAAAAAAGTAGACCACTTATTGCGACGACCTTTTTCTCTTCTGCACATGCTGGTGGACCGAAGTGAGGTGCTGAAAAGTCAGCAAGACAAATATATGTTGTGGACAAAATTGTCTTTGCAATGAAGTTTGACGCTTTGAAGAAGAATCAGTCTGCTTGAAGTTACGGCAATTTGAAAAAACTTTTCGCAAGTGCCCGGAAATTTTCTTTACGACCTAATATTTGAGCGATAAGTAGAGTTTACATCACAGTAGATGATGTAACTGGTACTGTGGTTGTGCTTTCTTCTTTGCAAGCTAGTGCTGAAACTATACGATTTTTTTTTTGTTTTGTTGATTTTTGAGGGATAGAAGAGATGGAGATGCTTGTCACATTTAGAAAACACACTTTTAAAAGGCACTTTTGAGCCGTCGTTCGTTAGGTCTTATACGCAGGAAATTAGGGTACCAACTTGCGAGTGCTTCTCAACGTGTCAAACGAAAGTGCACTTTATTTAGGCTCGGTGAGATGTTGTAAAGCTTTATCAGGATACTCGATTTGAACAGACCTCATCTAATTGCTTCTGTCCCGATTGTGTTAAGCAGATAATGGTGCTAACTACAGTAATACTCTTTTGATGTCATGTTGTCAGCAGTGGCATCAATCGCCTCTGCATGCCCGTTAGAGTTGTGTTAACCAGGACAATGACGTTTTTAAACGACATTTGAAGGGACGTCTTTAACATTGCAGTTAATTGCTGTTATTTAGAGGGAATGGTTTTTTGGCGAACATGCACTGCGACCCAGTGAAAATTTTCTGAAAATAGACTACCGTACAATTAGATGATTGCAACATTAGAAACATTTCGTTTACGAATTAGCGCAAGCAAACAGGGGCATTTTCCACGCTTTAATCATGCACGAGGAATGTGTTCGAGTCCGTCACGGTTATATGAAAGTGAATTATAACTTTTATTCTTCAAGGAGGATTTCAACAAGAAACTTTCTATAGCACTCGTAGAAACTGAAACGATAAAATGCAATAGAAAAATGGGTAACAAAAGTAAGTACTTCATTCATTATATCACAAGTCAAGTCTGAAGGAATGCCCCAGCTTTATTTGCGCTTCTTGGGCTCATACAATCTTGTTGAATTACTTTAGATGATGTGGAGACACTGCGCCGTATAAGGAATTGCAAACCTGAAATGTAAGCAAAATGAACAAGGTAATTGTCGAGAATGGATTAGCAACAAAAATATACAAATATGTTACATAATATTCAGTTTTACGAATAACAAATACTGAAACGCATATTTTCACTGGCGGGATGGTATGAATGTGAATTTGCACAAAGCAATCTATGCTCTAAACAGAAGAATGCAAGGATGCAAAGATTGGATCGGAATTGAAAAGTGCACTTCTTTGTTTCTGCGAATCTCTTTCATTGTCTTTTTTTTTGTAAAATTCCAGAGAAGAAAAGCCATCCAGATCATTATACAAAAACGGGTCACACAAGAAATGGGGCAGTAAGATCCATATTCAACATTTCAAAAAGAATAACATGGTGTAGGTCAAAAGAACACAGTTTTCACAATTTGTAGAAGGCCAATGTAACTGTAATGCACATAACCATACTCTTAAAATCTGCAGTCAGTTGTATATGATCTGTTTTGTTCATGTTTTCCATGTTCCAATCGATTATGATTTTCACATAGTACCGAAAATAAGCACCCGTGAATTGCATTGCTACGCTCGAGGCCATCGTAGCAAACCCACAAAAAGAGAACTAAATTATGTCAGTTAGACCTTCCTTTTTTCTTCGCGTAAATTGGATACGCAAAACGAGAAAAGCAGCTGATCCGCAACACCTAAATAAGAGCTGCGGGAGCTTCCTCGATTTTTTCTCCGATTTCTCTTTTTGTTCAACACGATCTAGTCAGATTTTTGATTTGTTGCCACGAAGCATCGTGGTGTGTTCCAGTCATTACTTCCAATTTTACCAGATATCAAGACCATCATTTGAAACTTCCACACTGCACCATGACTGAGTTGCAAGCGCAATATGTGGGAATGAAAATTCAAAATGACAGAAAGTCTTTAAAAAGTTGGTCTTAATTGTTCAAGTAGCTTTTTTGAGCTATGTAGTTGAGTCGCCGTCTTGACTCATTTATCGGTTTCGTCTAATGCTCTTGCAATAGAGTGCGCTTTGCGAAAAAAAAAACACAACCGCTGCAAAAATATTTGAATTAAGACTAATATATCTAGAGCTGTCAATTTCATTAGTTACTGAGAGCTTTATGTGAGCTGCGTATAAGCATAGTTTTAGTTATATCATAAATCGATAACAGCAATAGCGCTAAATAAGGAGATCTTGCTCGACTGAGAATAAAAATCTTACAAGGAAATAATTCCGAATTACACTGAAGAATTAAAAAAAGATACACCACTGGGAGCTGCCGACGTTGATTTTGAATTCACATTTAATACAAGCTGAACGGCTGTTTCGTAATGAGCATTCAAATTAAGCTCTCTCGGCTGTAGAACGTTCTTCAGTTCAATATGACAGCGCTTGATTGGGATGTAGTCGGCTCTGTTGACTATGGGAAGGGATCACATTTGTCAAAAAAACCAACAAGTGCTTTTAAACTGCTAATTTTGGGTACATATTACTAAACAGTTGCCATAGCTGGACTCTTGAGCGCTATCATAGCTTCGTTTAAATATTTGTCCAACAGGTAAGGGATGCAGACTCAAAATTAGCTCATTGAAGCACATCTATTTATCTAATCATATGCATCTTATCAAAAAATTGCCAATGCAACTTGTTATATCACGGTTAGAGTAAGTTTACATTTGGGATCTCACGTTAAAAGAGGCTTGTTTTTGGCGATTTTGCCATGCAACAATTTTTGAAGGGGTTTTTCGGCCATAATTTTGCAGCAGGAACAACATCGAGCTAACGAAGATAGACACATGAAAGCGAAGTGCCCATCATAGCGTGACCAACGAGTTTTTGGCTAATGAATTTCGTTAACACACTGTAACATAGCTGAAAAAAGTCGTTTCCGCGTAAAGATTGAATTGAAAGTAGTATAAAAGCAACGCGAACAATGAGAACAGCACCGCTAACATCATGGGGGATGAAACATACCGTCTGGCGGCGTATCGTTTCATTGCCTACTCCGCCGTCACCTTTTCGGTGATTGCCGTTGTGTCCATCGGCATTACATTGCCTATGGTCTACAACTACATTCACCATGTGAAGAGATCGCTGAAGACGGAGATTCACTACTGCAAGGTTGTGTCAAAAAAATACGTTTTAGTATCTTTACTGATTTGCAAAATCTTCAGGGTTCCGCGAAAAGCATCTGGTCCGAGGTGACTGTCATTAAAACCATGCCCGCATCCAATCGAACGACTCGACAAGCGGGATCCTGTGATGACTGCTGTGCGCCGGGGCCACCAGGACCGCCCGGTCCACCCGGAAGACCGGGCCGTCCAGGAGCTCCTGGAGCTCCTGGAATGCCGGGCGCACCTGGACGTCCTCCAGCAAGGCCTTGCGAGCCAATTGCGCCACCTCCGTGCCCACCGTGTGCTCCTGGTGATCCCGGTCCGCCAGGACCTCCAGGGCCTCCAGGACCAGCTGGACCTCCTGGACCCTCTGGAGGCGGCTACGGTGTCGGACCGCCAGGTCCTCCAGGACCAAAGGGACCGCCAGGACCGGCTGGAAACGCTGGGCCACCAGGGCCACCAGGGCCTCCTGGAGAATCTGCAAGTGGAGCAGTCGAGCCAGGACCACCTGGTCCACCCGGACCTCCCGGACCAGCGGGACCTCCGGGACCACCCGGCGCAGGAGCAGGAGGCGGTGGAGCAGGTTAGAAGACCAGTCTACTAATCGTTTCTTTAGAAACATGATTCCTTGTAGGTATTCCTGGACCGAAAGGACCACCAGGACCACCGGGACCTCCCGGACCCCCTGGAAATCCAGGAGCACCTGGCGAACCTGGAGCTGCAGGAACTGGCGGCGAACGTGGTATCTGCCCGAAATACTGCGCTCTCGATGGTGGTATCTTCTTCGAGGATGGAACAATGCGCCGTCGTTAGATCTTCATAGCTTCTTTTTGATCTTAGTGCGTTACTGCGCACTACTTTCATGTGTTGTAGAAATCTTCACATTGAGAATGAAGGTGTAAATGCGGATTGCTCGTGCATTTGATTGCTGTAGCGAGGATATACATTAGGTTAACAACACTAGTCGTATACATAAAAGGGCACCTCCTCAACTCTCCTCATACTTACCAATGACTTGATGAATTTTATACTCGTAACATTAACTCTTGCAAGTTACGCTAGAAATTTCATTTCATATCGTCTGCAACTTGCGAATTAGGCAGAAACTGTGTTTCTACTCTCGCAGATCCCAGTGCCCAGCGCAAAAACGTGGAGTCTGACTGTATTTGGTTTTTCAAGCTGGAGATATCGTAAGCAGGGTTGAGCAAGATGTCAGACAAATGTCTTCTAAAAACAATCCTCTTTCCTTTGAACACTTACCTGAGTGACCCTCTTTCCTTACTTCCACCTCCGTAATCTCATAGTGTCGCACTTTGGAGATTTTAGGGCGAGAAAAGACAGTGTCAAACCTGAGTGGCGAGTTGCTATTTTTCAACTCTGTGCGCCTATTTTTTTGGACTGCACACGGCTAAAGCGTAAAAACAGCATATTGACGATAAATTTTCTTTTAGGATGAATTTTTAAGAGCCATGACAACCGTAGCGAAGAAGGTCTTAGGGCCAAATTATTGCTGTTTCAAGAACAGGTTTCAAGCTTATTGTCATAACAAAAATGGAGCGGTTTTTGGACTGTGAAGGTAAGTCAAGTGGGTCAGGCACAAGGTTACAAAAGCTCAGGCAGCCTGACCTTTTGAAAGGTAGTGCCTGACCACACTAACTTTATCTTCGAAAAAACCTTTTTCAATCAATTGTTAAGTCAGTTGTTAGCACATACCTATTGAATTACATATTGAGTATTTGAGGTTATTTTGACTAGCCTTGGCTTTATGATGGTCCATGGAGCGAAAGCACTCAATGTGAAAAACGCTGTGTTTGGAATTTTGGGCACACCCTCTGGATCCACTAGAGAATGGTACAGTCGAGTAGATTTACTGCTTAATATAGTGTCCCTGCAGACGCGACAACGCTGGGGCGTCAATAAATGCCGTGCGAGTTCCCGAGCTAGTGTTTTCCAGTGTTTTCTCTGCTTATTTCATGCTTTTTAGTTGATTCGTTGCTGATAAAGAGGAAAAGGGTAAGTTAGAGTGTAGTTTCTGTTTTCTGAGAAGTTCTATCATGGCATATTCACAGATATCCACATGGAAGCAGTTCGCGTCAGTTTCTTGTCTATTTTTTGTCACTTCATGTCTCTTTCATCTTGTGAGGTACTCCTTTGAACGCTAGTGGGTTTTACGATTGACCTATTGCCTTTATCACATGAAGTACTTGATTAAAATGCTATTTCTTGTGGATGAAAGCCGAAGTTGCTGCAAGGCAAGCCAACTAGCTTTCAAAGAAACGCCTCGCAAGAAGGAAGAGGTTTGAAAGAAGAAGTGACAGAAGAAAAGGAAATGACAAAAAAAATAGACAAGAAACTGACGCGAAATGCTTCCACGCGGATATCTGTGAATATGCGGTGATAGAACTTCTCTGAAAACAGAAACTACACTCTAACTTACCCTTTTCCTCTTTATGAGCAACGAATCAACTAAAAAGCATGAAATAAGCAGACAAAACACTGGAATACACTAGCTCGGGAACTCGCAAGGCATTTATTGACGCCCCAGCGTTGTCGCGTCTGCAGGGACACTATATTAAGCAGGAAATCTACTCGACTGTATGCAATCAAATTCCTAGCATAATTTAGTAAGGGTTATTGCGTTGTCACGAGTATAGAAAAGCCGAATTGTTTTCGTCTTGAAACTAACATCTTTGAAAATGACTGTATTTAGATGTTGGGAAGTAGGAAAATTGTAGCAGGTAATGGTTTTCACATACCCATTTCACATGGTGAAGACTTTTTAGTATTTGGTAGGGAACGAAGGTTGGCCTAACTGGAACATCAGCATTAGACTTATTAGGCATGCTGTTCACAACCGTATCCAATCTTTGCAATGATCAATGAACTTATTTTGATGAGAGTATGACAATTATCGATCCAGCGTTACGCTTGACTTCACGCTCATTCTGATCGCAGGTTACATTGAACATGTATATAGGGCTGCTGCATGACGAAGGCGCAATATCTTTGGGCGCGAAAGAGGCTTTATTAGCCGCAAAGCGCATGAGGCGCAGGATTTACAACGGTGAAGACAGCGCGCGTCGCGTTCGCGCCCGCTCAACTAATAATGTTTCTGCGCCTTCGTCATGCAATAGCCTTTACCCTTATGGCAGTGGCGGTTGCGGGATTTCCGTCGGGGAGGGGGGGGGGGGGGAGAGGGGAAGAACTTTTTTCAAATGAAGGTGCGTGGCTGACGCCAATTTTTTTTTAGAGTTTGTGCAGGTCTATCACACTTCGTCATGGCCCTTAGTCCGTTACTGCCTTTTGATGCTCACATACTTCGCTATCAAGTTGCTGCATGAATGACCCGCTTAAATTTATGTGATTGGGACTCGCGAGATCCAAATATTAGGTCGTTCCGAAAGTAATGTCGCTTTTTTCAAACGTATGCCACATCTCGTGCAACAAAGTTTTGTAGCAGATTCTGGTAGCATTTGATGCAGCATTTCATTCTCTTTCTAACGGTTATGAAGTTCTTGCAATATGGTCAATGAGGTTCCAGAAAAAAGTCAAAATTTGCGACCTATGCTATTTGAGATGGCCAAGTTTCACAATTTTTCTAAAATTTTATAACGAACCTCGAAAGAAGTCCAAATGGTGGATGGATAGAGCAAACCCTACAGGAAACAGCACAACTTTTTTCCACTTTCCAGAGCTCGTTATAATTTTTGTACAGATTTTTTGATGGAACCACCGAATTTTAGCAGGCTCGTCTCAGGCAAAAGCGCATCAAACGCGCAAGTCTCCGGATTTTGAAAGTTACAAAGATGGATTATGGTTTGGCAACAATTTTACAAACCAAACGAGCATTCACCGCCTCGGTTTAGCAACTTTCGAAAATTCCGGGTACACCTTGGGATGCTTGGAAAAGTTGAATTATGATGATTTTATCTCGGAAAACTTGATGAATCGGAAACAAAAAACAACTAGTAGAAAGAGGAGAAAAAGCTGCGTCGAATGACACCCGAGTTGCTTGCCGGTTGTTGTTCTGTGTGGTTTAAGTTGACGAAATATGCAATTTGATAGCATTGAAAAATTGATTCCAGAAACTCTAAGAAGCAGGCTAAGGAGAAGGAAAAATTATCCTGTATCCTAAAGGGTTTGCTTTATCTAACTGTCACTTGCACATCTTCGGAGAATAGGTACAAAAATTTAGAAAAATAGCCGAACTTGACAATGGCAAAAAGCATGAGTCGCAGATTTTGGTAATTTTTCGAGAGCTCATATAACATTATGCAGCGAAATTAGAATCATCAAAAAGAGGATGAAGTGCTGCATCGATTGCTTCTAAGATCTCTTGAAAACGTTAATTTCACGAATAGTGGCGTTCATTCGAAAAAAGCGACATTACTTTCGGAACGACCTAATATAATGCAACAATAAACAATGATATGTCATAGATTTGTTTGACATTTAATGCGCATGCGCCATTTATTTTAGTCTATAAATAAGTTAGTAGGCCTTCTTTCTAACAAAATTGGCGTCAGGAATGAATTATCGCGTAGATCGTTAATTTGTCAAGTAATCACCCAAAGATTTCAGGAAATTTTTGCTCAGCGTTTAAGCCCATGGCGGTTATTGTCCTCACAGCAATATAAAGTCATTAATAAATCCAGTACCTTACTAGAATTTGCATCTGTTCTTCTCTGGATGCAGGCACGGCACAGGTGGGTTACTAAGCGCTGGATATAGTTTTTGAGAGAAAAGGTAAGGGAATATAGTTTTGCGGAATAGCATACCGCTATCTTTTGATACGGGGTCCGCGTGCCGCCGGCAAGCTGCCGGCACCCCGGCGGCATGTTCTTCCAAACAAACAAAGGGCTTGTTTACACCGAAGTGAAAACGAAATGACGCCAAAATTGGTGTGTAGATGGGCAATGAGGAGTTATGACTATGCATGGAAAATTATGAAGAAATTATATAAACTGAAGGCGTGCTTAACTTTTTTCGGAGTTAGGTGGCTTTCAAGCCACCTGGAAGGCACCTAAGGCTTGGGAAGAAAAGTCATAAAGTTCCCCTCTCCCACATAATTTTTTACCTTATACTTTACCTTTTTACCTTCTTACACAAATTGCATCTACTTCCCAAATCCAACAAATTGGTTCCTAAACCGCCTCAAACCCCTTCCTCCCCGCTTAGTTACAGTCCCCAAAATTTTGAACGGCGGCGGCACCGCTGCTCCAGGCGAGTAACGCTGCGCACTAAATACATCACGCCGCCAATCCGGAGAATACGAATATGATCGCGTTTGCTCGTGCCGAGATCTGCTCGGATGATTCTACCTAAAGTTATCGATCTTATGTAGAAATGCGTTGGGTATGAGTAGTTGTTTCCAATTGACTCGTGATAATTTACATTGCGCAGTGAGTCAAAATCAGCGCGGAAGGCATACGGTTAGTAGAACTAGAACGAGAAACTGCGAAGCAGAGATGATGCACTTTACAGTTCAATGACGAAACGTTCACCAGAATCTGGCCTTGGGGTTAGCGAACCTCAAATCATCACGACACTATGTAACCTTTGGAGGGCTCAAATATGCATAAAAATACGAAAAATCGGCTATTCAAAAGTCTTACAAAAGCAACGCGGACGATTTGTGAAAAAAATGTTTTGACATAAATTAACTCACCTTATGTTTTGTAAAATTCTTCTTTCTTCGGTTTCTAATTTGCTCTCATTATGGTATTATTTATGGCCCCATCTCTGTTGGTAAAGAAGGTCGAAAATAAACGTCTTTTCAAGGAGTCATTTGAGTCAGTTCTTACAAGTTTCAACAGTAGTTTATTTCCTAAATAAATTCGTCGATATTTCATCTACATCTCGCAGCTCCATGATAAGGACATTGACTAGTATCCTACACCTAATTCAATCAAAGAATGCGGGCATCTTAGCGCAGTGTGGAAGTGGATGTCCTCGTACACACCATCAAGCGAGCAACTTGTTCGTGGAGTTTGATGACTTATGCCATACGGGGGACTCGCCTAGCTGTTGATTTCCCACTCTGCAGTAAGGTGCCATATTGCTACAGTTGCAAAGTCACCCTGGCTTTGCGTCTTAATCTTGTGAAGGATTGTTCTACACGTCCAAATTCAAGTTCGCCCCCTGTTCTAAGGTCACAAAATTGAAGGGCTTCGGAAAGAACTGCTTACCATTTCCTCGCTTTTTTAGAAGGAGCCCGGAGAAGTAGAGAATAGGATTAAGTGAGCAAGAGTGAAATTGCTTTCCCGGACACACTGCCTATAAGATCCCTGGAGTCGATTTTTGAGGGCTGCATACGTTGCATCACTGACGAGCACAATCGAAACTGCCTTCAGGTCCCTAATCCACCTTTCTCACCATTGTACAACGCTGCTGATAGTAGGGCGACAAGAATAATCGAAACTCTTTATAATTGAGTTTAGATGAAATGTTACAATTCTTTCTTATCGTTTAAGCTGTTAATAATCACTGGCTCAATCATTCTTCAGCGGTTGATCCCTTCAAACAAGCTTTCAGAAACAGGACTATGGACTTAAATGTGGGTCTCAGTTCAGGCTTGGCTAAAAAGCAAAGTTTCATACTCAATTTCAAGGGTTTGCTCCGCCTTACCTATACATTCCTTGAACAAACTCGCCACGTCTGAGGGCATAGCATCGGGCGGACTAAGTCTGTATGTGCCATCAACTACATTTTCATACACCTAGGATACTGGTTATATGAAACAAGAACAGAAAATTCATAAACTTTTAGTAATATAAGTTCACCTCGTCTGCCGTCCATTCCTTGTAAGGTATCCGATAGGGTACTTGGAAGACTTCCCACATTGTTATACCAAAAGCATAGACATCGGTGTGTTTTTCTACCTGCAAAGTGTTTTTGAAAAGAAAAAAGAAAAGTTAAACGCTTGAATGTTAATGTGAGTCACTTTGCAAGCTTTTTGAGTTAGTGCTCAAGATTTTGTTACTATGCATTTTTGCATTGCTCTTCGACCTACTTCTTTCGCATAAAATTGTATAGCAAGCGTTGGCACAAACTTTTCATCGACTTTGCAAGGCAGATTTTTTTCATTAGTTCAGAGAATACCAAAAAATCAGCCGTAAGGTTACTGCTTACAAGACGTATGCGGAATTACGTTGTCATTCTCTCATCCCATCCTTCATATAAGAGCAGTAACAGCGATAACCCTCCATACTCTTTGATATATTGCCATACTTTCGCACTCTGATATCTTGCGTTTGTTGCGTCCGAATCGAGTCTGTCGATGACGACCAAAGCGCGTGCTTTTCGGAAGCACCCTTACTCCCTGTATAGCAGTTTAAATTGGACATGTGAAGAACGGCCACTTCGATTTTGTGTCCCATTTTTCTCAAGTTGTATATCAAAGCCTACCCTCCCTTTCATTAGTAATGTTGAGAGCTCGTGCGATTTGAGCCTTGCGCGGTCGCTGAGCCTGTGCTGCACCTCTTTCGTCAGCCTACCTAATCATTTTCCCACGCTAATTAGCAAATGACCTTTAATTCTGGGCCTTTTCCATGCTTATGTGCGCGAAAATGTACAGAGAACACGCTCACAAAAATGATGCGGAGCTTAGGCGAGAAGGTCGCGCCCTACCCGAGCCGCGAACTATCTTCATTCCTGATGACGCGAGGATACGATATATGCCTCTTAGTCAATGATACTTTCAGAAAAACTTTTTTGGTCTAAAATTCTGCTTAGACTTTTCAGACCACAATGGCAATCAAAAAGAAAGCAACTCTGATCAATTCTGGTTTCAGAATTTGCCAGAAGTGACTTACTATGCCAGTGTGATACACATCAGGTGCCAGCCATCTAAGGTTCATTGGTTTATCCGGATTGACTATGTAAGATTTCGATCTTCGCGTTAACCCAAAATCTGCAACCTAAAATGGACAAAGAGGAGAATCTTTTGAAGGCACCAGATATTGGAGAAAGTGCGAGGCCCGTGTGCCCGTACATTCCCGCTGAGAGGGAAGGGGAAACGAGAAAATGTTTGCCATATTTCGCTGCATCAGATATCTATATTCTTTTTTGTCTATCTATTTTATAAAATTTTCATACTCTGATACCTGAACATAATGGATAACAGGACGTAACCATACACGGCAGACCCCGTATAGGGACAGATGCAAGATAAAAAAAAGGACATAACCATACAAGCTTCCCATAAATGCAAAATTCGTAAAGTAGCTCTGAGGATCTACTCCGGCAGCGCTAGGCATGTTTTGATAGGGCAAAAAGAATATGAAGGCAGTGATAAACCCCAGCTTTTGAACATTGGTTCAGATTTTGAAATTCTGAGGTATTTTACTTTTTCGTATATAAACACGCCGCGTATATAAACGCACAATGGTAGTCCCTCCCAGGATTTCGAGAGGGGGACAAAATTTATTTTGAATCAAGGTGCGTGGTGTTAGCCAGGCACTCCGAAAAATTTTTTTGATGCCCACACTTTTTGCGGATTCATGACCCCTGACGCCCTCGAAATTTTTTTATACGGCTGTATGAATTTCTGGAATATTTCAAAAATTATTTTGATTGTTTAGAAGTATGGACGAGTTACTTGCACATTTTTATAACTCATATAAGTAACTTTCAAAATTTTCGCGACCCTTCCTCTGTAAGCCACTGAAACATGCCTACGCCATAATAGATCGTCAGTACAACTTTACGACGTTTCCATCAACTTTATGGGAAAATGAAGAATTCGAAACAAATGCTGATCCCTTAGATTTCCCTCAGGGAATACGTAAAACCTTGGAAATCTTAGCTTGTAGACAATATCCTAGCATCCATTATGCTCAGGTATCAGGACATGAGACCCTTTACAATGATGTACGTGCTTGTACGGGCTTAAAGTTTGAAATCATTAGTGCTGGCCTACCTTGATAACTTTATCCATCAACAGATTTCTAGCAGCAATGTCTCTATGTATGCAACCTTTGCTATGGAGATATTCAATTCCAAGGGAAGCCTCATAAACAATCTTAAAGTAGTTGTCATGAATTAGCTTTCATCTTATGAATACTAATTACATCATTGTAATGAATGCCTCTAAAGTGAGCGCACTGTTAAGTTGGGAAGACTTTAGTCTGCTAACCACTTTTATGGATGAGAGTGGTTATGTGCTTTCGAAAATCACCGAAAATGTGGATTGGATTGCAAATGATTCCCTCACCTGCACCCTCTTCGCAGTCTTTGCATATCTGCCCTTCTTTTTCAAGAAATCGTTAAGAGCACCGCCACTAACTAACTCCATCACAAGATAGTAAGGCTGTAAGGATGTAATGTAGCGTAAGCGTTATCGGTAGTTGTACAGTCTGCCCCAATCGGGATCAGGCCGAACCGTCGGCTGAATTTGCGCGCTCGCACCGCTAGGGGATTGCGCTGCATACGCGCGCTGTCGCAGAGAGTGAAGAGATCGAGGAGAGAGCAGACTAGCTAGCCGCAGATGTGGCGCGAAACCCTCGCGGCGCGGACTCCCGCCATGCCGATTTTGACCTGGTTAGGATAGGGGATAGGGGCAAACTGTAGCAAAAACTGATTTCGGTTGAAAAAAGCAGAACGAGAATGTAACCTCTATATCATTTGCGACGCCATACATTCGCACTACATGAGGATGGTCATACATCTGCATCACTCTCGCTTCTTTCCACAATGCATGCGAATTTTCTGGACTCATATCGGATAATACTTTTACTGCCACCTAAATAAGGCCATAATACACCATTCGCAGAAGTTTAACTATCGATATTCATGAATTATGAATGTTGAAAGAGCAAACATTTAAGTGAGGCGGCTGCCAGCTTTTAGAATCTTATACGGTAATTGAAGATGCAAACGATAATAGTGATGAGGGCGGTACCAGTTAAGAGCTGATGCAGAAGTCCGCGTACCGTAAAGCTCGCGATTCGCAAAAATGGAGTTTTGCGATTTCACAACCGCCTTAGTGGCGGTCCAAGCACGCATAGAAGGCGGGACTTGTTTACTTATGCGTGCTTGGCCGTTGTTTTCACCATTCCGGTCGTTCGTCAACTTGGGAACGTGGTATATTCCGATATTCGCTGTCGACATGGCTAAAGAATCTCCGACAGCTCCCGATACAGACCTTGTCCAAATGTCCAAGGAACAGTTCGACGAACTAGTTTCTCATATTACGACTCCTGCGTCAACCCCCCTGGTGCCCCCGGCAAATACAGCTATGGCGGCCGGCCCCTCGTCCAGACGTCCCGAGACAGAGCTAGTCCAAATGTCCAAGGACCAATACGACGAGCTAATTTCCCTAGCAACTCCCGGGTCCCACCCCCCCCCCCTGCTGTTTCCGACAAGCGCGGCTATGATGGCCGGCCCTTCGACTAGGCCAACGTTTACTAAGCCCGGTCTTGAAAAACAATTCAGCTTCAATGCGTCGGTATTAGCAGCGCTGTCTCCGGCCCTAGAGTGTCTGCCAGAGGAGGGGGAGACCAAAGATTGCCTACGGCGGGCCATCACGCTTTTGACTCAGAGGAATGAATTGTTAACCATCGCAGACACGGACCCCGAAGTATTCGATTTTTACGACAAGCAATCAAAAGCGGATGCGATGCAGTTAACAAACCCTATCCTCGCCACATTTATCCGCGAAAAGAAGAAAAGCGAGGACAAAAAGCCGACACCGATGAAGGGCACTGTATGAGTTTTCAAATAAAGATGAGAGTACTACGATACCGTACTTTACGAAGCCACTTGGCAGCTATTGTACTCTAATTCAGGGGCGCGTTTTTCGCCATACCCGCGGCCCTTTCGGGTCGGAGGGGCGGCTCGGGCCCCCCCCTCCTCCTTTCCAGATGCCCCGTCAAGGACAAGGCCGTTTCAATTCGCAAATGCATCCCGGATACCAAGGCCGTCCCCGCGATATGTGCTTCAACTGTGGGAGGTATGGCCACTACTCCCGCGAATGTCGCGAGGAGCGAAAAGCCTAAGAGTGAGTTTTATGTGGGACATATCCATGACTGCCTGGGGTTTTGGAATAGCTTGAGGCCTTCCCCGTTTCTAAGAGTTTTGCTTCAAGAAGGCTATACTTCCGAATTCCTTGCTGAGCCCGCATTGGGATTCATCAGAAATAACTGTAGGTCGGCGTTTTTGCATGAAGACTTCGTGGATTCAGAGATAGGAAGTCTCCTTCGTAGTGGAGCAGTGATCAAAGTCGCTGAGAAAGAGCAAATTAGAGTCAACCCTCTGTCTGTAGCTGAAGGGAAAAAGTTAAGACTCATATTAGACCTATCAAACCTTAACGCCGTGGTGGTAAAGAGTAGTGTGAAATTCGAGGATGTTGCAAAGGTAGCTCCTTTATTGCCACGTGGCGGATTTATGGCATCATTCGATTTGAAGTCAGGATATCACCATGTAAAAATTAACAAGCATTTTCACAAGTACTTTGGGTTCTTTTGGAAGGGTAGTTATTACAAATATGTGGTACTTCCATTTGGGTTATCGTCCGCCCCCATGATTTTTACTAAATTGATGAGACCCTTGTTGGGCAAATGGCGAGCAAGCGGGATTAATGTGGCGCTGTATCTGGATGACGGGCTTATATGGTCTGATTCCGCACACAGGTGCGAGGAGGCAGTAAGCGGCTTCTCGACAGCCGAGGAGAAATGCTCATGGACACCGGTCCAGAGGCTTGTTTGGCTCGGTCATGACATTAATCTGATAACTATGACCATGAACGTGAGTAGTGAGAGGAGAAAAAGGGCCAGGGAGTTGGCTGGAAGGGTGCTAAAGATGAGAGGCCCGTCTCTCAAGGATAGATTAAAGTGGCAAGGTACATTATCCTCGATGCACTTAGTGATTCCTTCAGAGTTGAAGAGGAGTTGGAAAGCGGTGGCAACTGAGGTGGCCGAGAAAGATCGAGCGGGTACGGCATTAGCGTTCAGGTGGCCACTCACACAAGAGGAGAGAAGAGAAATCAAAGGTTGGCTGGAGTTTGACTACAGGTTTAAAGGGATACCTATCACTGCGTTTCCGGATCTATCTAATGCGCTCAGGATATTTTCGGATGCATCTGAGTTTGGGGTGGGGGCCGTTTTGCATCTGAATCTAGAGGAAAAAGTATCAGCCTCGGCCAACCTGCCCCCGGAATTGATAGGAATGTCAAGTACGGTTAGAGAGCTCTATGCCATACTTCGGTCTGAGAGCGTTCCGCGAGCATTTGGTAAATGAGGAAGCTATCTGGCATTGCGACAATCAAGCGGCTGTCGCCATTTTACGGAAAGGTACCACAAAGTCGCAACCGCAGAAGGTGACTGAAGATATCTGGACAATTTGCGCGAGGCTCCACCTCACAGTAAAATTCTGCTGGGTAGCACGAGAATTCAATACGGAAGCCGATTTAGCTTCGCGCGCCATAGATTTTGACGACTGGAGCGTCAGGGCCGAGATAAGCGCGCAGTTGCAACAGCTGTGGGGTCAGTGTACTGTAGATTTTTTTGCCAGTAATCTTAGCAAAAAATGCGCCTCTTTTTCTCTAGAGAAGCTTGTGCAGAGGCGGTTGCTGTTAACGCGTTTTCAGAAAAAGCGGTAATATGGTGGAAAAAGGAATTTGCATGGTGGGTTCCGCCGCCCAAATTAATAACCAAAACTTTGTTGTGGGCTAAACGGCATAAAAGCAGAGGTATTTTGGGTTTTCCCATGTGGCCGTCGAATATCTTTTTTCCGAGTTTGCGGGAGGGTGATTCATGGATACCCCAAATCTTGGATATAAAGGTATTCCCAGCGGGAAGCCCAATTTTGGTCGGAAACTCACCATCCTACATGTTTGGCGGGGTATCGCTTAATTTTGACTTCGCCTTCGCTCTTCTCCAATTCTAGCCCTCGAGCTTTACTCTTTCCGCTGCGTTGTTGTGAATCGCAAAACAGAGGTTTTGCCGTAGAGCATCGGAGGCAAAAATGGAGTTTTGCGATTTCATAACCGCCTTAGTGGCGGTCCAGCACGCATGAAGGCGGGACTTGTTTACTTATGCGTGCTTGGCCGTTGTTTTCACCATTCCGGTCGTTCGTCAACTTGGGACCCACCCACCCACCCTATCAGGCGGCAGGGAGAGTATCTGTAATAAAAGTAATATCTATAATACTATCAAGTCCAATGGTGTAGGTTAGGGGTAAATCCGCGTGTTTAGCTAACTAGCTAGTAGGAGGACTTTCTGTTAGGGTGCTTATAACGCATTTCATGTCAAAAGGTCGCTAGTTTTCCCCGTTTCAGAGCACTTCACCGATGCTAGGCGGATGAGAGCTGAGGAGACTGCTGAGATCGCGGTCGGGGCGGGCATGAGAAAAGTGGCCCAGCTGATTGACTCTTGAAGAGCGCGCTAGCGCCAGGGACCGTAAAGATATATAGGAGAGTGCAAAAAGAATTTTTGGATTTCATTTGAAAGTTCGGGGTCCCCGTTTCGGCCTTACACAAGCTCAGAAATGTGTATGTAGCGCATTTGATCGAAAAGAAGAGGCTTAAATCCCTTGGATGTCATGTGACGGCGCTAGCGCACTTCTTCGGGCCCCTTCCTAGCGAAGATGAAGAGATCTTACGCGCTTTACTGCGTGGGGCGAAACGAACTACACCTCCTCCAAAGCACAGGACGAAGGCAACTCAGAAGCACGTGGATACGGTGATCGCTTGGGCGCTGCAGAAGAAATCCTTCTCTGGGGTAGCAGGAGCGGCAATGATCCTTCTCTCGTTTGCTGCCTTTCTGAGAGTGGGAGAGCTTTGCGAGCTTCGCGTTTCCGACATTAGCCGGGAAGGCAATGATGTCTGGTGGCTG
The DNA here is from genome assembly GCA_958299035.1 of Cylicocyclus nassatus. Taxonomy (NCBI): domain Eukaryota; kingdom Metazoa; phylum Nematoda; class Chromadorea; order Rhabditida; family Strongylidae; genus Cylicocyclus; species Cylicocyclus nassatus. The sequence goes on along the minus strand of CATQJL010000112.1, from coordinate 4,672,687 downwards.
AATATAAGAAGATCAAAGACTGATCAGGGTGCCCAGGGTGCAAAAGTAGCATTCCGATTAGGAGGACAGGCCCTCATACTTTGGAGCGTATTCGAGAACTTACTTCCACCAAGTCCAGAACAATACATTTTTAGCAGAACTTCCAAAGCGCCCTCGAGGGATGACGTCTCTCGCCGTATCAAAGGAATCCTCGATCAAGCCGGCCTGCAACACAGGAAGCTCACAACGCACTCCTTCAGAGGAGGCGCCGCTACAACTGCAATACGATCAGGACTCCACCCCGCAAATATCATGCGCGCGGGAAGGTGGAGATCAACGGAGGCCTTTTCCTGCTATATCGATCCCAGCCCTCTTTGAATTGTGTCTGTATCTCATCCGTACCCACTGGTTTATGTTTTGTCTCCTACTGATAGACTTTGTTCTCTTTTTGTTCTGTGTCGGCATAGCCTGACTTACTCCAAAAGTGTGCTCATCTGGTTATCGTTCTGCGGAAATGTAGCTCGTGTTTTGATTCGCTTCTGTAGGATTAACCACTATTCCAGGTCACTGTTGCTATCTCAGTCATTTTACCGCATATTTACGAATTGTGTTAGTCAGCCTATGCTATGCGGAGTTTGCTCCGTATTGTACGGAGAGTTGCGTCAAGTTTCTGTAGGCCCTATCTCTTTAATTTCTTATTTCGCTTCACTTCACTGCTTCAGGGGCAAGCGGTCTTGCTTTTCATAACGTCAATTTGTGTCCCGGCTCTGGGAGGATCTCAGGGAGCAGGCTCGCACTCTGTTTATGGCCGCCAAATCGTTTCTCAGGACGCGAAATTACCTCTGTACCATGGATTACCCTTGTCATGCGCACTTCGAGCTTTTGAGCTTATCTGAATGTATCTTGTATTCGTGGCGATATGATCTGCACACGTTTTGCTCACTTTTATGCAGGCGATGCGCTATCGGTGCTCTGACCGTTACTATATACTGTGTTTTGGTCCACTTCTGTAAATTCTGATGCATTTATCATCTGCCTATTGGCTTTATATCCTGCTTTAGCACTCCTTATTGAACGGCTGTATTCATATTCTACTGCCGAGGCGGCAATCTTTTCGTACATTGATCATTTACGTATACACTTTGTGCTACATGATTTCGTGCGTATGTCACAGTACGTCTTTGCGTCGTTAGGAACTTTTCCCTGTGTGTACCTGTTGACGAATGAACCTTCTTCCGCTGCGTTGTTGTGAATCGCAAAACAGAGGTTTTGCCGTAGAGTATCGGAGGCAAAATTGCCTATTCAACTCTCGTCTTTTTCAATTAATTTTTCATAAAACGCACAGCGCGTATACCTTTGGTCAGGGCTGAAGTTTGACAGACTTTCATTGTTCGTGATTCTTATACGGTAATTGAAAGGAAGGACTTGTTTTATTCTCCCCCCACCCCCTGCTCTACCAGCGTAAGGCCTCAATATAACATGACATTCATTACAAGGTTACTTTAGGTTCAGCCAGGTTTGTTTCTAAAGGCAGTGTCCGGGCAAGAACTCGATTTCTAAAAAATTCACTTACCGGGGATTTTCCGCAACGCTGAATCCAAAAATCCACACTAGAAGGCGCGAAAACGGCGAGAACATACGTTTTCCGAAGCCGACAATTTAAAATCTGAAGCTCCTTACTAAGGCTGAAACGCAGAGTCGCTGCGGCACCCTACATTTTAACTGTGGCGGCATGCCTACGCTGCCGCTTAGAAATGCGGACAGCTCGGAGGCCCCGCCCCAGGGCGTAAGTTTCCTTACTTTCCGGTAGTTTTTCTTGCTTTAGGTAGAGCGCTATGGCGTCGCACTTGCGCGATGTTGTGTTTGAGGGGTGTCATTCTGTATGGCACTGAAGTCCCAAAGCCCCATCTTGCCCGGGCACTGCCTTTAACAGGGTCCATCAATCTACTTCGATTCCGGCAAACGCAGATCTTCACCATATGGCAAGAATCATTTTTCCACGATCAGCAAACGTCTATCGTTGAACGCAAACCGCCAAATAAGTCTGCTGTTAGAGAGTCTTTTTATCAGCAAGACTATAGCATGGCTCAGGATATGGGATTCCGCGAACATCGAATTTTCGTAAGAAACTAATAAAGAAGTGATTTTTTGGTACTTGAATAATCTTTCATACTCCAGCTTTGAATTTTACGTGAAACAGTGTTTCGGCTTATGTTTGTATTCCATCTTGTAGAGCTTGTTTTGCACTATCATTAAATACCCTATTCATTTTTATCGCTTTCACTCTGCATCAGTAGGATGTGATGGACATTTTCCGAGCGACCTATCACAAAATCCACAATTACAAATTTGGAGCTTACTTCGAGCACTTGTCGATCTTTCCTTAGAATCGCTCTGTAAACGCTCCCGTAAGATCCTTTTCCAAGCCGCTTTCCTAACGTGATCATGCTGAAAGCGAGAAAGTTTTGAAGGTGTGAACACCTATAAAACTTACCAGTGTCTGAGTTCCCAAGGTCTTCTACGAATTGGGCAATTAAGAACAACTTGAGCATCTTCAATGGGTATGGGCCGTTTTCGAACCTCAAATAAACTGAACACATCGAGAAAAAAGTCACATTTTGTGAAGAGACAGCTTTACCTGTAGCTCGTCTATCATGTCTTTTATTGACGAGTATTCTACTCCGGCCAACTCGTATCCACCAGACTCAGTTCGGTTTACAATTGCATTATAAACCTGAGCATATTCAATTTGATTAATTAAATTAAATGTCATCACTTCATCTCTTGCTAGAATAAAGTTTCCGTTGAAGTGCACAAAACCATTAGCACATGAGCTGCTGAAAATTCTCTACCTTTTCTCCTGATCTGACAGACATACAAATTGGCTTGGGCTCGTCCATGAGTGCTCTTAAAAGAAAATCACCATCCTTTTTGAGAATCATGGCGGTATCCTCATTTGGCATGTAGCCGTGCCAGTAATCCTGACGAGTCAGACGCGATCATACACATATCTATGGTGTAACTAACCAGCTTATATTCTTCAGCACTTGGAACTCTTGGACCTTCGTCTGATGAACCCTATAACAGCACACTCAATATTCGTTTCTCGTATTCAAGACAAAGTTTGTGTTATGTGAATGGCTGGCTATGTGGGTTTCATCTTTGAAAATTTAGCATTCAAAGAATAATAGACCCTGGCCTGAGTAAGGCCGGGGATGCTAGTAGCTAGTACACGTATATAAAAGTCAAGGTTTGTGTTTCCGCGAATATATGTAGGGTAGAAATCTTGTGAGTAAACCAAAAAGCGCTAAACTTTGCACACATATGTTTTCAACTCCTGCGCATACGATAAGCTACTTTTGCCTAGAATCGCTCAGTCGTTCTTGTGGAAAAATTGGGTTCTTCGGTCTCTTCAGTAAGCCTGGTCAAACTTGAACTGCTACGCGGGACTATAATGTAGTGTTTGAAGTCGAAGCTCCAAATACGTTTATTCCCAATCTCCAAATATGTAAGATATACAAAAATCCACTCACACGCCGTATGGTCGGGAGCGCAAAACTTGAGAATATGCCGAACTTGGTGATCGTCCAGCGAACTTGAGAATAAGCAGGACTTGATGGACGTCCAGCGAACTTGCACTCGAGCTTGAAGGGATGGACAAACTTGAGTTGGAAGCATGCTCATACGGCGATAGGGGCTCTTTTTATACATCCACAGATCTGATAAAACTAAGATCTCAAAATATCTTTAAAGGGAAAGTAAATATAAGTGAGCTGATAAGCGTTACGAAACAAAACTTGAAATGAGAAAAATGCAAAACAAAACTTGAAGTTAAAAAAGGTACAACTCGAGATGATTCATCAAACAAATATGACATGGTCAAAAGGATATTGTATATACTATCATAAGTTATAATAACGGGCTAAGGGTTGTTTACGTTTGTCTGTGTGTGTGTGTGAATCTCTGTCTGTCACGAAATTCGTAGTGCGAGTTCCAGCCAACCTTCTCGGCTCAAATTTTGCACAGCGCATGCTATCCGCATGAAAATCCAACACACAAAAGTACGAGCAGATTCGTTGAGTGGATCCCTCAGAAACTGCGCGTCAAAGGGATCCACTTTACGTTTGGGCCGCAACTTTAGTTCCTAATTGCACTTTTTACAGAGTCGCGGATGTTTGTGCCAAGTGAATGTGCAAGTCATGAACTTAGGACCAAAAAAGTAATCAAAGGTCCATTACTTTACAAAAACGGCGCTAAAAAGCATTGGTTGTAATTGGTCAATTTGCCAAGGTTCTACCGGAGCATTTGACGAGATTTTTGCACAGAGATGTAGCCCACGGTGACTTTGAATCTTATGGCAAATGCCAAGTCATGATAACTCCAAAAACCGATTCAAATCAGCATTTGTTCCTTTGGGAGAAGTTTCATTCACGCGAAATTACCGATCTCATATGGAAAAGCTTTTAGAATGAATAGTTGTTTACACATCATTCGTGATAGTCGGCATAGCGCGGTAAGTTTCATTGTCACTTTTGTGCGGGAATGAGTAAAGCATACAGAAAGTAGGGCCAGTGCGAGCCTCTGCGAAGCAGAGGTGACGCACTGGTTTACAATAATCAACTTGGTCGTCGATGTCGTCGACACTCCCCACGCCGTCACTGAGTTAGTCTGCGATAATTGTTCAGTGCTTGTTTGGCGTCGAGAATTCTTTGCTTTGCCAGTCTATTGTCCGGAACATTGCACAGCGCTCGATGGTGTCCAACATCTCTTGGATGGAGGTCTCGAAAATGGTTCCTTTCAGTCTCTCGCAGTACCAACACTCCCTCGCGGCGTAAGCGCACTCCTTGTCGGGAGGACAGTCTTCAAGACAGAATCGACAAAGTCCTTTCTGGCGGATTAGTTCCAGTCTCCTGTCTCCGCTGACGTAGTGTGGGCAGGAATCTGAGAAGTGTTCGCTGACTTCATCGCAGAAAGCACATTGGACTCCTTTCACCCCACGGTTCGTTTCTCTTATTTTCCGACAAGGATACTCTTGCAAAGTTCTTTCCATCTCGATTATTTCGCGTTCGAGCCTTTTCTCCCAATTTCCGGTCTGTGAATTTTCCGGGTTTTGGCCGAGGGTCCTTGATACTGATCGGGGGGAGGCGACGTGCGTCCCTTTTCCATTCTCCTTTCCTCGTGCGAGCGTTTTTCTTCCTCATGTGAGCGTTTTTCTCTTGGTCTGTTTCTTGTTTGTTGCAGATCCCTTTTGAACCGTTCATTTTTCTCGCGCAGCCTTTCTTTGTCTTGCTTCTGTTTCTCGATCGCTCTAATTGATCAACTTCTTGTTGATGTTGGCGCTGCTTCAGCGTCAGTTCTGTCGATTTATTAATTTTTAACACTTTACGATGAAAATAAACACTTATTAACTGCTGTCAATCTGCTTGCACAGATGTAGAAGTGTAGTAATTGCACTGTTCACATCTGTGCAATTACTGCACTTTCCATTTGGAGAGAGAAGATGCAGTTACGTGGAACAATCGTTCTGAGGTAAGCTCATGTAGGAGAGTAAGGAGAGTAGGGGGGAGGAGGAGGGTGCTTCCAGTGCAGTATTGAGGCTGTAGAAAAGGGGCAGAGGACATGGCTGAACCGAAAGAAAAGACGGGAAAGGGCAAAGTGTAGCTTTTACCATATTCCTGAAAGATGACGCGGGTCGGACCGAAAAAGCCAGCTAGTGACTTATAATATAGCGCCAAGGTCTTTTTGTGTGAGTGTGTGTTTGTAGGTCCACTATGCACAAGGAGAGCGGTCCGATACGCGAGCACTCAAACGTGCACGTAAAACAGGTCCACTGCGTTTCTGGTCCGCAGAAGTGAATCGAGATTTAGGCTTCCGGCAGATTTACTTATCAATTAAAGGTTATGCCTTTAATTGACAAGCAAATCTGCTGCCGGAATCCTAATTCTCGATTCAGTTCAATCTAATTCTGCGTTTTTAAGTGATATTCAAGAATGGAGTTAGATGGCTTACAACTCAAAAACTCGTAAAAAGTTGTCTGATGAAATCAGCATGTCCAAAAACACTGCTACACAATTTTCCAGATTTTTCTAAAAAAAATTTTCTCAAACCTATTTCAAACTCGTGCTGTATAATGGAAGTTCCTACCGTAATCCTACAGTAACGGAAAGCGATGGGTAATTCGCTCCACACCGTAAATCTAAGTTAATGTCTGCTCTAACTACTCTGTGAAAAAAGAGTTATCAAAAATGAAAAGTGTGTACGGGACACTCTGAATATTTGGAATGGCACCGTAGAAGAATGACTGATAATCGCCGGTTTATCATAGTTTCACCTTTAAAAATTTGGGTGAAGAACTCTGTCTTTGCAAATTGCACTACAGCATGCTCGAGGGCGCGTATTTGTAGCAGATGACAGCGGGGAACGCCTCCTTTCGGCCACATATAGTTTCCTCCTCAAAAAATTTAGAGGATTTCGATAGATGTAGCCCACAATGATCAACGTCTCTGCCGTGGCAATCAAATCAAAATGGATTCATAAATGATTCAAGTTCGCATTTGTTCTTCTGCAAAGTAGTTATTTCAATCCAACCGATCTTACATGGAAAGGCTTTGGGAATGAGTGGTCGTTTACAATTTATTTGTGACGTTCATCTTTGCGCGGTGAGTTTCAAAGTCACTATCATGCAAGTACGAGAAAGGCATACGAGTGATAAAACTACTCAGACATTCGCCATTGAGTCCCGCAGGAGATCCGCCCACAAAATAGGTAGTCGCACCAAAATCCGGTGCACCGGCGTGAGTCATCATTTTAGTTTTGTCCCGATTTTGGTGCGATTTTGTCCCGAAGCGCAGAAGCATGTCTGAACGAGTACAATTTAAAATTACTAAGTTCATTTTGTATTTCTGCCGAAAGGTTAGTTTCATTTTCAAATCACCTTCCGAGGAAGCTCCGCTCTTATTTGTTCAGTCACACATAAGCCAGGCTTATCATTTGCTGCATATTAGGTAAGTGCAGGTTTTTTGCAAGTAGAGATTGCAATGCCCAAATTGCAACAGTGTTGAGTTCATGTTTACGACGTACAGTATTTGGCCAAGTCCATCGGCCGAAATATAAGATGCCTTAAACAAACAGACTGTGAACTTGTTGATTGGCTTTGTTTTCGCTGCATTTTCCTAGAACTAGTATCAGGACGAAAAAATCATAATTCTTTCTTAAACACTATCATCTTTTCCCTATAAAAACTTCAAAATTACTTCTTACGATGAATCCCTATTCGTTGATGTTATTTCTAAGGCGAATCTACGTGTAATATGTATTTTGCAAAGTACCCCATCTCTACTTTCGTTAGGCGCACTTTAGCGACTAAATTCTGAAATCATAATTAGAAAAAACACGGTATTTTCTTTTTGCTAGTACATCTAAAAAAATAAATTCAAAAAATTCAAAAATACGCTTGTAGACAAAGTGGGAAGAAGGGAAAATTTGATCATCTCCAAGACCTCCCAGAAGAATTGGTCGATTTTTTAATAAGTGGGTCAATGTGTATCCAAGTACATTACCTTTAAATAACTGATTTAGGTTTCGTCCTTGACGCCCTCGGCCTGTACCGTGGCGAATTTCTGCGGACGCCAGACGAGCATAAGCGGAATCCAAATAGGTATGTATGTCTTCGAAAGGTCTTTATGTGCACTAGAATTTAGGTGGTGGTTCTCCTTAGCAGAAGATGACGACGGTCGCGAAAAGCTTTTCAATGTCCTTTCAGAGAAAAGAGTTGTATGGAGCGGTAAAGCAAGAATAGCAATAGGGAGAGCCTTGTGAGTTTTCTTATACGGAAGAAGCGATACTTCTGAACTATAGTTTTACAGGGCAGACATTCGAACATATCATTTTGACCCTGAAAGATCCGCTCTTCTTCCATCAAAAGTGATTCATTTGTTTTATGTGATCGTGGCTCAATAATTTTCGTTTTTTCAGAAAAAGCGTTTCGTTATCGAAGACACCGAAGGCAACGGTACCAGTATCACTAAGGAAGACCTGGTAATTCGGAAAACCGAATGCGTAGAAGATGACGTCGATGACCTCTAGGAAGCCTGATGCTTTGTCTACATTTTTTGTTGTAGTTGTTCGTAACCTTGTGTCGTAATTGTGATGCTTCGAATATGTAGTATTTGTTTATAAACTTGTTGATTTTTGACTGGGTTTTACGAGCAGAAAAATAACTGGCGTGACAAATGAGACCCGAAGAGACGAAGGATTCAAAGTAAGTGAAAAGAGAGGCGTGAAAGAAGACCAGAGGACGCAAAAACCTATTAACAAGGGCGTAGGCCGCCTGCTCTGAATGCGATCGGGACAAAATGGTGTCTCCCGCAGGTGTCCCGATTTTATCCGGATTTTGTCGCGCAGTTTTGTCCCGAAACAAAATCAGGTGTCCTGATTTTGTCCCGACACCGATTTCGGGAGTCGCGCAGGCATTCCGTGACGACACCTCATTTTATCCTGCGGGACTCAATGGCGAATGTCTGAGTAGTCCGAAGCGGGTGGAGGAACGAACACCTCAATCAGGCACCATCTCCGCAGACTACTGGTCCCCGCACAGCAATCATTTCATATAAAAGAATCGTAAGGTGAAAAATTGCATTTTTTGCAGAGAAGGACTTTCAAGCAGTCGGTAGTCCTTTGGAGAACGGCCGCGAGACACCGATGTGGGCGCTTGTATGGGTCCTTTAATTTTTTGAGCATTGTAGCAATCACGTCTAGATTCATATTCTCCTTTGATCGTCTTGTAAGTCTCTTGTGTGTTCTTCTCGATTAAGTTGCTACGTTTGCGAATTTTGGGGATGTTCATTTTTACAATCATCGCATTTCGTCAGGTATGCTTTCCCGTCTTCGGCTGCCATGGAAGCCTCACGTCCCCGCTTAGTAGACCTTTTTACCACATCTGTAATGACATGGATTTTTGTCTCTTTTCCCAGCTTTATTCGCTTACATGGCATCTCCAGTGACAACAACTCCTCGTGAGAGTTGCCTCACTTTTGGCCCATTTTTCGTCCTTTCTTTGAAAATATTTTATGATTTCAACAGCATTTTCGTTTGAGAGCTTGTTTTCCTCTTTTCGTTGGTAGCTTTTCAACGGTTTTTCTTCAATAATCGCTGAGTTATGAGGATTCGAATATACCGAAGCTTTTTCTGTCACCACATAAATTGGAAAATCAGTATCTTTATGAATTAGCCTATTTTCCGGTTTATGAGCCGCAGTCTCAAAAAGATTGTGTCTGATTCTGAAGACCCGGTGCATTTTATGAATGCTCTCCACTGCGGATATTCATGTTTTCAGGTATCTCTTAGCTCCTTTCAGAAATTCGAAATGCTTCGAAGGCGGAGAAAAATTAGTTAAAGTATTGCGGATGTCGTATTCTCGAAAATTATTAAGACAAAACTGACAAGGCAATATAGCTACATTTCTGGAAAGAAGTAGAAGAATTTGCGCATTTAAGACAGTCTTTTGTGGGAAGAAATGGTCTCTGTGGAGACTCTCCAGGAATTTGAATGAGGGAGACTTATGATATTTAGAAAAGAAAAACTAAGCACGCAATGGCTAGGTTAACTTTTAACTTTTTGCTTCTACTTGCCTAATTGCGGAAATTTACCAATGGCATCTAAAATTGAGAGGGTCTGGACATATGGAGAAGCCATATGCGAAAAAAAGTGCGGTCCTCAACAGATCACAATGCAGGGTGGATGAGAAGCATGGACTCGCGCTCGTGTCTGCTATTTTTCCATCAAAAATAAATATTAAATCGTTCCGAAAGTAATGTCGCTTATCTCAGACGTACGCCACATCTCGTGGAACAAAGATGTGTAAGAGATTTTGGCAGCGTTTGATGCAGCATTTCATTCTCTTTCTAACGGTTATATAAGCGCTGCACAGAATTCAATAATGTTTCGAAAAATCATCAAAATCTGCGACCCATGCTTTTTCAGAAGGCCAAGTTTCACAAATGTTCTGAATTTTTATAACAACCCTCAAAAGGAGTCCAAGTAACAGATGGATAAGCTAAAGAAAAGAAAAAAATTAGCCTGTATCCTATAGGGTTTGCTCTATCTACCTGTCACTTGTACTTCTTGGAAGATTAGGTACGAAATTTCAAAAAATAGCCGAACTTGACCATGGCAAAAAGCATGAGTCGCAGATTTTGGTAATTTTTTGAGAGCTCATTGAATAATACGCAATGCAATCACAACCGTTAGAAAGAGGATGAAATGCTGCATCGAACGCCCCTAAGATCTCTCAAAAATATTGATTCCTTGAAATGTGGCGTTTATTTGAAAAAAGCGACAGTACTTTCGGAACGACCTGATATAAACAACTAGAGATGGTTATTATTTGCCCATAAAAACGGAAAAATCCTAATATGCACTCAAAAAATGGGCTCCCGCGCACGCAGATAAATAGGTTTCAATAGCTTACCTCTATCTCTGATTCAACTTAATCAGAAAATGCTATGTGAGAAAATGCGTTCCAGCAATTTTCCTAATCAGAAAAAATTATGATGAGGTTTGATGCAGTTTTGTGCAGCATGGGTGCAACACAACCATGTCTTAACATCATAACCTAAAACAGATTACAATGCTCTGAAAACGGTGCTAACTGATTGCGTCGCACTGCTGTTTTAACAGAAGCTCATTAAGAAGCTTTGCTATCATTAGAATGGGCCTCTTCAAGCGATTTGCACTACTATAGAGCCCATTTATGACCCAAGACCGTACTAGACACTGTAAGTAGATGTTTGTTCGGCCACCCCGTAAAGCAAAAACTCAAGAAAAAGGGATTCTGTCCATATAATGTCACCTCCGCGGGTTACCGGACTTACAGGTGTGCGCGCGGCTATTGTAGATATTGAGAGATTATCTTCCCTATACAGAGGAAGATAATCTCTCAATATTTACAATAGTTACGCAGGCTTCGGCATTCAAACACAAAAGTGGCTTCAGAATGTTTACCTTTTTTAAACCTTAAAACATTTTGTTAACTTTTGAGAAAACACATGCTTTGGCCCATAATATCCTTGTCCATAAAAATACTCTTAAATCTTGTTTTCCAATCGAAAGCTTGTACAATCTGCTCAAATCGAAATCAGGCCGAACCGTCGGCCTAAATTCGCAGCTCGCTGCGCCATTGATCTGCGCTGCATATACGCGCTTTCAGAGAGAGCAAAAGGAGCAGAGAAAGCAAAAAAGCAGGTTTTGGGCGTGACCACAAAACCCTAGCAATGCGGACTTTTGCCATGCCAATTTTGGCCTGGTCGGGATTGAAGCAGACAGTATGACATTATTGAAAGCATTTGAGGTGATTTTGCGCCTAGGAGTCATTGGGCCGCTAGTAGGATGAAAGGACCAGCAGCGCGCGGAGGCGGTACCTAATTGAGTTGTTCATTCCTCAACCAGTCCGAACCCTTGCGAAGCAGAGACAACGCACGGTATCACAACGATCTCAATTGACAAAGCCGCTTCTCAAAATCATTGCTCCGTTCTCCTTTTGAGGTGAGAGCGCCAAAAGCTTTTATATAGCTGCCTCTCGTAGGCGGTTAAAGTGATCACCATTCTATTCTGATAGTACCTATGCTCCCTTAGCAAAAGGTGTTCAACAAGGTGGAATTTGTGGATGTTTCAAGAAAGCTTCACCAAAAAGGTTTGCATGAGACTGACTTTTACCACTGAACTTTTCATACCGCTGAACTTGAAAAGAAACACTCACTCTCCTTCGGCGTGATCTTCTTCTGACTTCACGGATGATCGATGCCATCGACTGATCGACAGACACCAATGCCAATGTAGGGCCGATAGCCCTGAAAACCAGAAAGGGCTTGTCTTCAACACTTGTATGCGCAGCCCACCTTTCCAAAGTGATGATGACTAGAAATGGTTTACTCTGCACCTGAAGTGAGTTTATAAAGTAGCAGTATCAATACTGATATGATCTTGATCTCAAGATGAGTCTTATGAGAGCATAGAACATTAATCCGGTGGCCGTATTCAGATCAGCCTCAAGCCCTTGGCATGGCTCCCGCGATTTCGTGACAACGCAATTCGCAAAGTGGAACAAGTGTTCTTAGCATATGGGTCCCAACGCAGTAGTGGTTTATTGCAGCAACAGATTGCTCCTCAATTGTCGAGCACACCTTTCTCAGCTTTACTCGTCGCAATCTCGTCGAAATCACGCGATTACGCGTGGTCCATTCGCACAAATCGACGGGCCAACCATCGCGTGTAATTTGCTGTTATTGGCCTTACCTATTTCTCTTATACTTTTCAGCGTAATTCAATGCTTGAAGTTCTATAACAAGACTACTATCCAAGTGCTGAAGCTATTATACTCAAAACTATCACGAACAAGAACAAGTTGTTCTCCTGAAGCGCATCGGAGGAAATTTTTACCAGTTGAAGTTGAAAACAAAATTGTGGGTTCTTCTCTATGACTTTGTAGTTATGCTACAATTTGAATGTAGTCTCAACAGCAGTTTTCTGGTGTGTAAACGAATTCTGCGTTGCCTTGGGTGTATACACTATAATCCAGCGGGAATCCAGAAAATTCATAGATCTTTGTATATGCAAAAAAAATTGTATTCTTTTGACAGCACACAGCTTAATCTCGATAAAATTCTAAGGTTAAGAATTCCTGCTGTTGCCAAGATCATAAACGCTATGTTGTCCGAGGTATGCACACGGTCGGCCGATGAACGATTTACTCGCCGCTTCTAGTAGCGACTGCAGAAAAGTCGTGGCGACTAGAAATTGCAAAGAGCTCATCGCTTGGGCATGCCTTGGGGCTCAAGCTCAAACATCATTACAAAACAATCAAGATTCATCTTTTACACCCAAATCTACTCGATTATATTGGGTTGTCCCATTCTGTGCGTTTTTTTCAAACCACTGTAAAACCACGCACAATAAAGACCTGAATGAGTTTTAACATGCCTTCGATGCAGCTTTTCCTTCTCTTTGTTAAGAGTTTCATTACAATGTTCCGGAAAGGTTTAGGAGTGGATCAAATAGAACAATGCTCGGACTACAAGGTGGTATTTTCTAGATTCTTCTAATCTGCTGTTTTTAGCTTCAAAAATTTTTCTTCGAAGGTCTCGATTTTTGACAAACTCATGAACACGCAACTGCTGCAAATGTACGTGTAATGTACAATGCTTTTGCAGTTACTGCGAATTGAAACATAATTCTTATTAACATTATTTATGCAAAATCAAGTTTGATTTGCTTCAAAAAAGCAGCATTGGAATTTTCGGTACTTTTACGAGGTAAATGTAATCAAAAAGCCGCGGTTTTCATTGAATAAATAATTATAACGGACTTGGTAAACATGGCTCGTATAATCTGAAATGGGTACAGTGTAGCCAAAGGTTTGCTATACATAGTAATTACCAGCGTGCTTCAGAAACATCAGGACAAAATTATTCAAAAATTGTGATAAAGTTGGCGTTATTGTTGAGCTGCTCAAACCCTTGGCGATAGCATCACAAAGACAGGGTAGATCAGAGAGCAAACATAGTTGTAAGAAAGAGGATGAAAATCTGAATTGAAAAAAATCTGAACTAAGGTACCTTAATTCGTCCATGGATTGGTATTCTGTGAATTTGTGTGAGCGATGAAAAAAACGGACAAAACTTTCGGGACAACCTAATAATACTTGGTCGTTTCATAAGCAGAATTTTCACATTCTCGTCCACACTTCTTTGAGCAGCATTTCAGTTGCGGCAAAATACGAAAATGATTGAAAAGAGCTGAGCATCCTTCATTGAACTTATTAATGTTGAAAAGCTGACCTACACCGATTTTCCGACTTCCAGAATTGGAATTCAGAACTGGAATAAATAAATAAATATTAGGTTGTCCGGAAATTAATGCAGGTTTTGATTTCCAGCCGCAATAAGTCATACATTTTTCATTTTTGAACAGGTTGCAATATATCATTCGATAGAGCAAAGCAAGCTCTACAAGACGGCTATCTTGCTTTGGCAACAGCTCTGAACCACCACGAGTTTGGAGCCAAAAACTAAAAAGATCCAACAGCCCGAAAAATCGAGAAAAATCGTAACTCAGTTCGTAAAAATCCTACAAAAATTCTAACTTGCTCACGTAAACACAATCCACATAAGGCATCTATATACGCCGTTGCCGTATTTTTTCTCTGTTAGAAATCAAGAAAACGGAAATTTTCGTTCATCTGCTAAAGTGGTGCTGCACCGTTCGCACATAGGTAGTTGTATACTACAAACTTTTAGAAGTACAAACGTAAATTTTCAGCTCTCTACAAGCTTTAGTTCGCGAGAAATTCAAATTCTAGCTTGGACCACATGACTAAGGAAAACTGTTTTCGATATTTCTCGAGAATTAAAGCTTGTAGAGAGCTGGAAATTTACGATTGTGCTTCTAAAGGTTTACAGTATACAACTACCTATGTGCAAACGGCACAGCACCACTTTAGCAAATGGACGAAAATTTCCGTTTTCTTGATTTCTAACAGAAAAAAAATACGGCAACGGCGTATATAGATGCCTTATGTGGATTGTGTTTACGTGAGCAAGTTAGAATTTTTGTAGGATTTTTACGAACTGAGTTACGATTTTTCTCAATTTTTCGGGCAGTTGAATATTTTTAGTTTTTGGCTCGAAACTCGAGGTGAATCAGAGCTGTTGCTAGAGCAAGATAACCATCTTGTAGAGCTTGCTTTGCTCTATCGAACAGTACCTTGCAACCTATTCAAAAATGAGAAATGTATGACTTATTGCGGTTGGAAATCAAAACCTGCATTAATTTCCGGACAACCTAATAAATAAATATAAATTCTTTTAAAAAATGGAAGTTACGGATATGGCTCTGGTTCAAAGCAAAAAAAATTGATTATATTGCTACAAAGTTCAAAGGTTACATAGACCTATGAACAAGACTTCTTGTGGAGGGGTAGAAATTCCGCACTGAAGTTTCGGACAAGAGCGGAACGGCCGACTACCCCGTACAAACGAATTAACCTTTTAAAAGAATCCTTACTGCGGAAAAGGCTCAATGAACACGTCTAATGACTTTCTTCTTTGCGTTCAAAAATATGTACGCAGTATGAATTGTCGTCCAGACTGTCCCATAAGACTTGACTGGCATACACTAACATTCAGACTCAAAGAATGTTATCAGATATTCTCGTTTTGAACATTTATCATCCATGTAGGCTCACGCGTTTGCGATTCATCGCGATATACCGCCCACCAAATTCAGGTATGAATGATGATGAAAAGTTGATAGGGACTGTGGCTACGTATGCGTTTGCGACTGAGCAAGACGAAACAATAATTCTTTAATTTGCAGATAGATTGGATTACCAAGAAAGCGACAAATCATGCCCCTACTCTTTTTTTGAAGTACTTTGATGATTGTGGTCTCCATCAGTACGTTTCTTATCCTACACATGAACAACGCACCCTTGATCTTGTTCTCTCCTCTGTTGTTGATATAGTCAACGTACATGTTTTACCACCGTTAGGATCCTCAGATCATGGAATAGTTTGCTTTAAAGTCTCTAATGCCAATTTTCACGCATGCTTCCACTGCCTGACTTTCACCGTGTCGATTATACCGCACTGAACGACTATATCTCATGCATTGATTGGTTCTTTTTGTTTGACCAGTATGATTCTTGTTCAGACGTGTATAAGCGATTTTGTGAAGTGGTCTATTCAGCATTTGGCAAGTTCGTTCCCATGAGACTGCCCAATGTTGGCTCGACACACTTTCCTTCGCATATAAGAGCCCTTAATATGCAGAAATGCAGACTTTTTGATGAAATGCGAGACCCTCTTTATAATCACCTGTACAAAAAGGTGTGCTCAGATATTGACCATCATGTGAAGAAATTCGTAGCTAATCGTGAACGTCGGCTTGCATCTAAAGCTTCATCTAGAGGTCTTTTCATGTATTTGAAAGCAAGGTTGAAACCCAACGTGAATCTGCCAACGCTTGAAGATCAGGAACCTTGTTTTACAGTGATGCTGATAAAGCTAAAGCGCTTGGTGCTTACTTCTCAAGTGTTTTTACCGCAGATAACAGCTCTGAGAATTATTCTACTGATGGTCTGCACACTGTTCACGGTAGTTGTTCCAATGTATATTTTAAACCGTCTATGGTGTTCAGCTATTTGAAACGTTTGAAGCCGTCCACTACAGAGATTTATGACGGTATTCCCCCACTTTTTTATAAAAAATGTGCATCATCTTTGGCTGCCCCATTGGCGCATTTGTTCAATATCTCCATGTTGCTTGGTGAGATGCCAGAGCTTTGGAAGCATGCGCTGGTGAGAGCTATTCCAAAAACCCAAGGAGCTAAGCTGCTAAGTGACTTCCGTCCTATCAGCTTGTCACCAGCACCTGGTAAAGTAATGGAGCGAATCATCAGAGAGAAGTTATTGTCCTGGCTTAACAAAAACAACCTTATCCCTCCAGAGCAGCACGGTTTCATTGATGGTGCCTCTACAACAACCAACCTATTTGACTGCGTTTATGATTGAAGTCTAGCTTTGAATCAAAAGCAAGAAATAGATGTGCTCTACATCGATCTTTCGAAGGCCTTTGATAAAGTTAGCCATGCAAAGTTACTTGTAAAGCTCAAAATGATAGGGATCAGTGGTGCACTGTTGTCGTGGCTTACATCTTATCTACAAAACCGCTTCATGACTGTCAAGGTTCGTGATGCATATTCGGATGCATACTGTTGCTCAAGCGGCGTACCCCAAGGAGCGGTACTATCACCGCTACTTTTTCTCATATACACTCTAGAATTGCCAAGTCTTCTTACAAGGGAACGATCCCAACTTAAGGTGGCGAATTGGAATAAACCGCATACCATTAGATGCGTCTTGATGAGCTGATTCCAAATCTACCTTCCATATCTGCGACAACGTTATCTGGAAGAAGTTATGAAAGGTTAAAAATGTGATGTAACCGGGGTTTTGATGCATAATTTGCTTTAAAATCCAACTTGGAAGTGCACGACTAACATCATATTGAGTGTACTAATTTCACGGAATGCTCACATTCAAAAGAAACGCAAATAAATGTTTTTGAACAGCTAAAAAGCAATTAATGTTCTTTGGTAAAAGCTATGAGCAATGCAAAACCCAATTTTGGCAATTATACATAGCAATACCTCGAAAATTAGTTCTTCAAAAACACTTATCTGTGTTTATTTGGAGTGTGAGCATTTTTTGAAATCAGTACACTAAATATCACGCTAGTCATACACTCCCAAGTTGGATTTTGAAGTGAATTATGCACTAAAAGCCCCATTATTTCACGTTTTTATCCTTTCATAACTTCTTCCAGATAACGTTGTCGCAGATATGGAAGGTAGATTTGGAATCAGCTCATCAAGACGCATCTAATGATATGCGGTTCATTCCATCGCCACCTTAAGTTGGGATCGTTTCCTTGTTAGAATTTTGCAGGATGTAAAAGTAAAGATGTATGCGGACGACATAAAGATCTATGCAGCATACAGCTCTCATACCCGGCACAGGGTACAATCCGAATTGCAGCTATCTCTTACAAAATTGCAAGATTGGGCTACCCAATGGAACCTATCTTTAAATCAAAATAAAAGCTGCGTCTTACACATAGGTAAACATGCTGCAGGCACATATGAAGTAGGAGGAGTTATCTTGGATCGCGCTGCTCTGTTAGGGATTTGGGTGTCATCGTCGATTCGGAACTTTTGTTTAGTGAGCATATTGATAAAGCAGTTAGGCAAGCATACTTAATGATGTACAGGCTTTTACGATGCTTTAAAAGTGATTCTCCTGTGATGCTTACGCGCCTTTATAAGGCACTAATTCGCCCTCATCTTGAATACTGCTCACAGGTTTGGAATCCTAACCGTGAAAAAGACATCAACAAGATAGAAAAAGTACAGAGAACATTCACTCGTCTTTTATATCGGCGAATCTTTCCTGACAGTTCACCACCAAAATATGATGTTCGTCTTAAAACACTCAATCTTCAGAGTCTCTTTCGGCGAAGAAATTGTTCTGATCTAACTTTTTGTTTCCAAGTTGTTAGAAAAGAAGTCAGATTGAAGGCAAGCAAATATTGGGTCTTCATGCCTATCAGTGAAAGACTGGGGGTTTCAATTTACACTATGGTAAAATCAGGAATTATAGCTCATCGAAAATGTATCACAACATATTTTGCAAAACTGCAAGGTGGTTTCAATGGCTACCAAAAGAAGTCCATAGTGTATCAAACTCTTATTCTTTTCGAGCAAAATTGAATGATGTGGACTTTTTATGATTCACTTCAAGGTTGACTAAAGTTTGCGTTGACTCTCATAGTGTTAATGGCTCACTGCATGAGACCAAGTGCTGGCGCTTATCACTAGTATCTTAAGGCTGAGCCCTGACATTACCTTTCAGCAATGCTCGGGTGTTTGGGACCAAGAGGCTTTAGTAGTCACTTGTCGTAAACACTTGGGCCTTGTGGCTTTGATTTAGGTTTCTGCATGGGTCGACTGCGATTGTACGTCTATCTTTCTCCCACTGCTATCCAATGCCTGCTTCTATCTACTACATGGTACCCTTGGCAACAATGGTTTTCCGCGCTGGTTTAACCTTCATCTCCATCTATATTTCGAATCCTGCTCTGGCAACCATAATTCCCTGCTGAGGATCAAATTATTGCCCCTGCCGATATTTTGAATTAAAATCTTTCTATTTCAGCTTCTGTATCTCTCCTTTTCTTTGGCTTCATTAGACATGGCATTTGATACATATAGTTCTCCCCATCAAGTTTTATCTGTTTGATGTATTCTCCATGGCTACACTAGTTGTAGGACCTAGACAAAGTAGGCCCGCTTTCGGCTTGAGCCCTTGATTGTCGGATTTTTACTATACTTTCACTTCGTCCAGCGTTGGCTTGGGTCCCACCCCCTTTTTGTTGTTCCTTAGTAACAGCTTATTAGGCTTGATCGCTTTGCATATTGCTATCTTCTCTCCATCGGAGTTCTGCTCTCTCCCCAGAAAATGGTTGGGCGAGCTCAGTCATACAATATCATACTTGGGTGGATTGGCTTTATCATACAGTACATTGCGTAATCTCAATACCCGCTACCCACCTACAGTTGCTTTCGAATGATTTAAGAGCACTTGTGCTGCAAGCAGGGGGCATGAGGCAGACTCCATCGAGGTTCCTCGCCTATGACATGATTCCTTACATGGTCTAAACAAGCTTATTTCCCTTCTCTTTATACAACATTCGGGGGCTGGACTTAAGCTGAATCAGTGGATGTTTTTTTTGTGTTGCTGTTTTCCTTACTACTGAATGTATCTTGAGTTTTTGTTTTCATTGACTGTGGTCATATGGCACGCGTTTTGCGTATCAAATAAATAAATAAATAAAATAAATAAATAAAATTCAGTGTCGGACCTAGCGCCACCATGTTGCCATATACTTCCTGAGTGTGGAGAAAGGAAGTGATCGCAAAGTGGTAGAAAATTGTGCGCAATGAGGAACGCATTATTGTTGAATTTGGATGTGTGATTCTGTTGATTTATCAAAACTCTGGGAATACGACACAATTTATGAGCAAAAATGATTGGCTGCGGGCAAGGAACGCTTTCCAAATGAGACGAATATATTATCAGCACAAGGGCAAAGTTACGCTTCCCTCATAGCTGTAAAAGATTTTTAGTGCGAATTTTTGGTCTTGTTACTCTTGTAACTCTTGAGCTTATTTGCTTTTTCTTTAGGTTTTCAAATCTTATCTTTCACATTCAGCATTTGTGTTTAAATCAATAAACCCTTGTTTTTGTTGGCCTTATGTTAGAGTCTAATTTATTCGTCAAAGCAGAGCTACAAGACTTGTAATAAGCCGCTTAATCTGTTGCCGTGTCGAGTTTTGTCTGTCCAAAAAACGGTGAGGAATGATTTACAACAGTCCAAACCGCTTGCATCAAACAAACTGCGTACTTGACTGTCGTGGAACAGTACCAGAGAGACGAACTCTAGAGGAGCTATCATAACGACAGGCTAAGCTTTCTTATGCTATCGTCAGCCTTGAAGGGTTTGTATTTCTACTATCACCCCGGCCCGACACAGAAGTGGAGTCGATTTTGTCCAGCTTGTTAGACCGTGTTGTTTTCACCTGACCGAGCCATTGAAAGCCGCTAATGGAGCGGTTTGCTCGGATCTTTTACAAGCATCGCGAAGCAATTGTCCGTGTAAAGGCTGCTTAATTTCACATCTCATGTCCGTTCAGGTTTTTTGCACAATGAAGAGAAAATTGGACCAATAGGTAGAAAATGATATTAGCGACTGACCTAGCAGCCGAATTTGTAGCAGAATGTTTGGAAATTCATATCAACTAGGACTAATTAGAAACCAATATGTCAAGGATGGATGCCGTAACGGATAAGACCATAGGCAATAATTATTGGGTGTCGATCTTGGCCATGTACTTTGTGGTGGCTATAAATAAGGCCGCCCGGCTAGTGCAATAGTTGTTGTAATGTTTTTCTATATTTAGTCGTTTATTCTTCCATCTCTCTCTCTCTCTTTCTCTCTGTTCCATATTGAACATCCGCCCTCGCATTAACGGCCCCGATTAGTGCGTGACAAGTACTTTTTATCAAAAAACAAAGGAGATCAACCAACGGAAAATGCTTACCGACAAGAGAAGCCACCTAACCTAGCTCGGCCTTTTAGAAGGGACATATATACTAGGCTGTTCCAAAAGTTTCGTCCCATTTGCAGATTTTCTGATCAAAAATGTTATAACTCTCTCAAAATCAACATTTTTGCACAAACTAAATTTTATCGGATTAGGCGAGGTTACGCCTATCGCAAGTACAGTGTGCCATGTAAAGAAAGCGAGCGATAGAGAAGAGAAAATTTGGAGAATTTTGCAGAGTTTCCTTCAAACCCATCCACTTTGACGTACAAATGTTTCCATATAAGGATACGCGGACATATTTGGCTGCCACCATTAAGTAGACTATACTTCAAAGAATCTTTCATGGCTGAAGAAAATTCAAGCTATCTTTGCTGCACAGAAACTTTTACGAGAAAATCAAAAAATCCATTATTTGAGCAATCCTCCGCGCGCGCAAATAGGTCGTATTTCTAGTATTTATTTTTTGTTACTGTCGCAAACGAAGAAAACTAACTGGCTGATAATCCTAACTGGCTGATAATCCCCGCCTGCTCTCGCTTTACTTTATCATGCATTATTGAGTACACCACCTTTCGCTATACATAGATTGCTGTTACTTTTAAATTAATTGAGATTGTCTTCCACCTTTGAGAAAATTTGAAAAGTAAAACGTTCGCTTTGTTGGAGGTAAAATGTGTTTATGTTAGCTCATTACATCTTGACCTATTATAAAATATTACATATTTAATTTCACGAATACTGCGGGAATTCTCTTCATGACGACGTTTTCTTGAGCATGACTGCATTTTTGTAGTTTGATTTCGGGGCTTAAACTTTTATCACTGAGAAGATGTTTTGTCAAGCATTAGTGAGCACTAGAAAGAGCAAGAAAAGTGCTTTCAAATGTCATTCATATGTCTGCAACAAGTACAAACCTCCAAGAAACTAGCTACGTTAAAACAAGGCAACTAGAAATCGGACAGAACTTTCTGAACAGCCCAGTATATTCTGAATCAGCTTCAAACGCTGATTCCAAATATGCTAGTCGTAGCTGCCGCACACCATTCCTAAGCGAGTTATGGGCTTTTCATGCGCGAAATCGGCATACTACTGAACATGGGAGGACTGTCTGTAGATAAAAATCTGCAAGAATGAGATATCTAAATAGCACAGAGCCAATTTTATATCACTAAAAAAGCTTATCGCAAGTATATTAGCACTTAGATGATGATCCCGTGATGCCAGTAAGTCGATGAGTATGCCAAATTTGCGCAGAAAAAAGCCCATAACTTGCTTCGGAATGGTGCGCGGCAACTAGGAGTAGCATACCTGGAATCAGCGTTTGAAATAATCCAGAATAAATATGTTCCTTGCAAAATAAGTTAGGCCCTATGACTCGCTCCACCGGCAACTCTAAGGGAAACACGACAACTAATGTCAGAGATCGTGTGGTGCAATTAAGTGTCTCGCTCCGTAAGTTGATGGTCCGGGTTTCGATTCCTATTGCGTGTTTTTCGTTTTGCAGAGGTAGTCCAGAAACCCAAACATGGTTCACAAGTGTTCTGTCATGTCTACGTGCATCTAGTGAGTGGGGTTATCATAAATCGAAGATGTTTTTCCTCGAGCCCGCTCAAGAATCATTTGCAATCGAAAACGGGGCAACATTTGAGAAATCCAAAATGTAAAGTTTCTATGGTGAAACTAGTACGCCGCAGTCTGAATACACTGTTAACAAAAGTGTATTCTGAACACTGTTGAGGACTTGCAAAACGAAAAACACGCAATGGGAATCGAAACCCGAACCATCAACTTATGGAGCGAAACACTTACCATTTCACCACACGACCAATAGTAACCAATAGTAACCAACATTGTTTCCCTTAGACTTGCCGGTGGAGCGAGTCATAGGGGAGGAGGCCTCATAACTCCGTTGCGATGGATGCACGGCAGCTGCGAATAGCATATTTGACATCAGCTTTCGAAGCTGATTTCAAAAATATTTATCTTATTCCAAAAGCGCGAGCTAAGTTTGGTAGCTTCCCTCGAATTTCATTACACCGTGCAATTCTACAAAATCGTATTTTCTCGCGCATGTCGATTTAGCCGGTTTGTGATTACCTGCGCGGTAACAACCAACGCTGATCGCGGAAGAAAAAAATGCAGGAGAATTGGTTGCAGCGCTGATAAGTTCCTGAAAAAGAAGTCCTATTGCACCAATTTGCGTGCGAAATACTTCAATCATTTGTTTCTGCTAATTTTCTGATTGAACTAAAACATAGTAAGAATTGGGTGTGTTCACTTTTTATGCGGACTCTGTGAGTGGTGATTAGCTTTTAAGGTGCACCCGTGAGAAAACAGCAAAAGATTTCTATTTTGAAACCTTTATTTATTTATGCAGTTTCACCCACTTGCTTTTGTGATAGGGGCGCTTAGACTGAAGATGCAGCAAGTATAAAAATTTCTTTCTTCCTTTCTAAAATCATGAAAGTCTATTTCTAACAAAAATCAGATAACGCAAAATCTTAGTGATAAGTCCGCACTTTTGATCGAGTTAATTCTTCAGATAAGCCCGATCTACAGAAATACAGTCCGTATCAATGCAGATGCAAGGAGCTTCGCGCTACGCTCGCGCGCGTATGATTCGTTTGCAACTGGACCTCATCGATTGGAAGTCCGCACGGAGGACCCACTCAGACAATCGCTGGAGGCAGGCGGGCACCGGAAAAATAGATTGCTGATTTCTCGCACCCCGCCCGCGGATTTTTTGCAAAGCAGTCAGGAATTTTCGGAAGACCGCTTGCTGAGTCAGCGAATTTTTGAGAGATCGCCTGTTGAATTTTTTTCGCTCTTATTCTTTTGCAGATATATTGCTGATTCTCTGAGAAATCGAGAACTCAGCAAGCGGTCTTCCGAAAAGTCCTGATTGCTTTCCAAAAAATCCGCGAGCGGGGTGCGAGAGATCAGCAATCTATTTTTCCGGTGCCCGCCTGCCCCCGGCAATTGTCTGAGCATGCGTTGCGCATGCGTGGTTCCCTGCGAAGGGAGTACGTAGTTGACACCGACTGCAAGTATAGGGCATTTGAAAAATCGTGACGGTAGCGCGACCGCGCGCGGCACGCACACCACCTCAGGAAATCGCATTTTCTTGGTTTTCGTATCTAGTCGAATGGTTTTTTACTTACTTATGGTTTTATTTGAACACTGGAAGTGACTGAGCTGAACGCTGAGGTAAGTGCCTTCTTGTATGAGCGTTTTATGCTTCTGTGGGCGCAAAGTTCGCAACGAAATCCGTCGTTACGATTTTAAAAATAAATTATATCTTTTCCCCATTATAATTACCCTAAAATTGTCAGAAAGTTCGAAGACTGTCATATAAGTCAGGACTTATTGCAGACGGACTCATCTGATGGGAGGTCTTTTTTGTGAGATTTTAGTGTGATTCTTCTACAGAAAGTACGATTGATGTGAAAATCTTATCAGCATCGAGTATTAACAAGTTTTATGTGCTTTTACTTTGAAGAAATTCCATGGAAAACTTATCAATAAACAATTTATTAGAGGGTGCAGAATGGAGTTCGGTATGAAAACTATTTTTTTGCGAAGGAGTGTCGCCACAAAAGATGGAAAATGAACCAGTAGCTAAGCATCGTGATTGCTACGCTATCATCTCCTTTGTAGCTAATGTCTGGCCGGAGAGGGTGACTTCATAAAACGATAAAAGTTGACCAAGGACACTTCGTGAACCCATATATCTTGGCGGTTACGCAACAAGAAATCACTCTAAAACAGTATGATACCTCTTTTTATCAAGGAAAAGATTCTTGTCATTTGCATTACATCTTTTTCCGTCAGATTAGACAATTACCCTGTTTCTTATGAGCAGTGAAAACGAGAAAATAAAGCGTTTTGGATGCTATCAATCATTGCTCAAAGTTGACTTTTATTCACGCGCGTGACCAAACAATTATTTTTATAATCGTATACTTTGTTTACAAAACTTTTTCACATTAAGTTAGCAACATAGATACTTGCAATTAATATGCTTCTAGCGAACATAATTTTTCACTTTTGAAGAAAAACAGTAAAGTGACTAATAGTTCAATGGGTTTGAAAAAGGCCGGTATTGGCAGCAAGAAACTCTCACTTGACAGCAGCCAATAGTTTAAGCACCGCTCCAAATTCGACCGTTTCGCGACATTCTCCTATTTTACAATGACTTACCATTCGTCCATGGTAATTACTATATTATTATATATTTATTGCACCAAAAGTGCGCCATCGACTAGTCAAAAGTCTAGGCAATAGTCAAGCAATAAAAAAAAGAACTCAGATAAAATCATCATTTAAAAAATGTTCTCAATTTCGATACTACCAAACTAACACGAAATGAAATCTATTATGGCATCCAAATTTCACTGTTATATTACCTATTATACCCCTATTATAAGCCTCAGCTTTAATTAGGTTGGCACATATGTAACCCACTTTTCAAATAACATTTGCTTTTTAGATTAGTTTTTGGCTTGTTTGGTGTTCTTTCTCAGGATATGGCTCTCAATAACCTAGAAAATTTCTTGAAATTTCTATCGTAATGCTACAGTAATGGAGAAAGATAGGTGATTCGCTCTTGAAGGCAGTGTCTCAACAGATTTGGGTATACTAGATTTTGACAGAGTTGGAGAACCCTTTCACTAGGGCAATGCCCAAGTCTCACCTGATAAGGCATTTCATACGTAAGAAAATTGAGCTCAAAGTGGCTCGCGGAGCTCGTTTCTGCTGGACGACTTGTCCGTTTTCCTATCGCGTTTCGACACGTTTTTCCAGGCGATGCCCTTCTTGACGTGAAAGCTCGTCCGCGTTGCTTCGTTAGGGCCTCGAAAAACGGGGTTGCTGGAGTTTTTGCGCGAATTGGAAACAGTTAGAGTTATACAAGATCGAGAAGGCTTGTAATTTGCAAAAATCCCAGAACCCAAATTTTGGTGAGACATTGCCTGAAAATCTAAGTCGAGGCCAGTTCTATAGAATGCTAGATAGAGCTCGGCGACAGACATTGAAGCAAGGGAGTTATCAACGATCAAACAGTGTACGCATTTTTTTAGCTCTATATATAAATACCGAAAAATGAAAGCTCCACCTTCAAAACCAAAAGTTTATATGTTTCGAAACTCATGTGTCACCCTGACATTTGTTATTCAAAAATGAAATTGCAAACTAAATCAATTGGGTCGTTTCATCAGTTCGGTTTGTTTCGTTGTTGCGCACCAACCTGCCACAATGTTATCAAATTTTCATTTCCTTTTTTCCAAAACTCGACTAGTCTGGTCCCAAAAAAGTCGTAAAATCAGCGCCTGAGATCGTCTTCGGAATTAAAACGGGCGCCATTCGCTTGGAGTGTGATAGACTGGAAGAGATGATAGTATGGTAAGGTGAGATCTCAGGAGTACGTTGGATACTAATGTACCGTCTTGCACAACCTGCAGAAAGTCTTGTTCAGGAGACACCCTGAACACTCTTTGTTTTTTTTTGAAGCATTCCAGTTCTTTTTTGTCTCATATTGACGAGAAAACGCCACCGTCCAGATCTGGCAAAAAAATCTGCACAAATGCTTTTTTATAAAATGAGCACGTGCTGAAAATGCTTTTTTGCCCCTTAAGAAATCCTTCTTTGGAGGCTGAAAAAGCATATCAGCTTTTTATCGAAAGTAATTAGTTTGTTTTAGAGAGCATAATCAGCTCCTCTCAATGATATACGCATCTTGCCGCAAATCAACTGACCCTCAAAAAAATGTACAAGAATGAAAACTATACGAACTTTATAAAACGACCTATCATGTATATACCTGTATGAGACTCAAAGTCTGTAAGTCTGTTTGTTAGGTTGTTAGTTTGTTATAGAAAAGCCAACCATTGAACCGATTGAGCTGAATTTTCGCACGTGAGTGTTGACCCGGAGATGGTTTAGGGCTACTTTTCGCAGCAATTCACGGGCCCCTTCTATCGATTTATTGATTTGTTTGCTAAAATCAAAAAATGAAAACTTTTTATGCTCCAAACGATCATCTATGACTTAATAATAACGGGCTAAGGGTGTTTACGTCTGTTTGTCTGTCTGTCTGTGTGTACGTCTGTCTGTCACGAAATTCGTAGAGCGACTTCCATCAAAGATCCTGAGCTAAAATTTTGGTCATAACACCCTATCAGCATGTAGGTAAACTGTGCAAAAGCACAAGCCGATCCGATTAGTGGAACCTGTGAAAACTGAGCGCCAAACGGGTCCGCGCGACTTTTGGTCCGCCAAAATCTGTCGGTAGTTGGGCTTTTTGCAAAGTCGTGGATTTGTTCAGCAAGTAAATCCGAAAAACATTGACTTCAGCTCAAAAAGTAAGCAGAAAGTCAATCTTTACACAAAATTGGCGCCAAAAAGATGTAAGTGAGCAAATTGTCGATTTGCCAAGAATTTTCTATAAAAATTGAGAGGATTTTTGAATAGATATGTAGCCCAAAGTGGTGTTTATCCTTATGGCGAATATAAAGCCAAAATAAATTCAGTAACCCATTCAGAATCGCATTTGTTTTTCTGCGGGAAAATTTTTT
The DNA here is from genome assembly GCA_958299035.1 of Cylicocyclus nassatus. Classification (NCBI taxonomy): domain Eukaryota; kingdom Metazoa; phylum Nematoda; class Chromadorea; order Rhabditida; family Strongylidae; genus Cylicocyclus; species Cylicocyclus nassatus. The sequence continues at coordinate 4,645,418 of CATQJL010000112.1, read as the reverse complement.
CTCCTGAAATTACCAATCTTACATGGAAAAGCACTAAAAATGAATGGTTGTTTACAATTCATTCGTGATGTTCAGCATAGCGCGGTGAGTTTCAAAGTCATTATTATGCGATCACGAAGAAGGCACGGATAGTAGAGCCAGTGCGAACCTCTGCGAAGCAGAGGTGACGCACTGGTGACTTATAATAAAGCGCTAAGCGTCTGTCTGTTTGTCTCTGTGTGTGTATATCTGTCTGTCACGAAATTCATAGAGTGGGTTGCAGCCAGCCTCTTGATCTAGAATTTTGGTCATAGCATCCTGTCACCGCGTAGGTAAACTGTGCAAAATCATAAGCCGATCCAGTAAGTGGAACCATCGAAAACTGTGCGTCAAACGGATCCACGCTACTTTTGGCCCGCCAAAATGGGTCGATAATTGGAATTTTTGCAAAGTCGTGGATTTATTCAGCAAGTAAATTCTAAAAACATTGACTTCAGCTCAAAAAGTAAGCAAAAAGTCTATGATTACACAAAATTGGCGCCAAAAAGATGTAACTGAGCAAATTGTCGATTTGCCATGTTTTTACTATGGAAATTGAGAGGATTTTTGAATAGATATGTAGCCCAAGGTGGTCTTTATCCTTATGGCGAATATAAAGCCAAAATAAATTCAGTAACCCATTCAAAATCGCATTTGTTTTTCTGCGGGAAAATTTTTTCTCCCAAAATTACCAATCTTGCATGGAAAAGCTCTAAAAATGAATGGTTGTTTACAATTCATTCATGATGTTCAGCATCGCGCGGTGTGTTTCAAAATCATTACTATGTGATCACGAAGAAGGCACGGATAGTAGAGCCAGTGCGAACCTCTGCGAAGCAGAGGTGATGCACTGGTAACTTATAACGGGCTAAGGATGTTTACGTGACTTTGTGTGAGTGTGTGTGTCTGTTACGAAATTCGTGGAGCGTGTTCCAGCTAGCGTTCTAAGCCCAAATTTTGTATAGCGCAAGCTACCTTCATGAGAGTCCAACATGCAAAGCACGAGTAGATTCGTTGAGTGGATCCCTCAGAAATTGCGCGCCAAACGGGTCCACCTGGCTTCTGTACCGCAAAATTCGGTCCGTATCACCACTTTTTGCAGAGTCGTGGATGAGTTTGGTAAGCAAATGTGCAAGCGATGGAGTTTAGCCAGAAAAGTGGTCGAAAGTTTACTACATAACGAAAACGGCGCCAAAACGAATTGGTTGTGTAAATGGTCAATTTGCCAAGGTTCTAGCTAAGCGTTTGAGAAGATTTTAGCACAGAGATGTAGCGGTATCATTACTTTTATGGCGACTATCAAGTCATGACAAATCGAAAAACCTATTCAAATTTGCTTTTGTCTCCCTGCGAAAAGTTTCCACGCGAAATCACCGATCTCACGTGAAAAGACTTTCTAAATGAGTGGTTGTTTACATTTTATTCGTGGTAGTCGGAATAGCGCGGTGAGTTCCAGTGCCACGATTTTACGAGAATGAGTAAGGCATATAGATGGTAGAGCCAGTGCGAACCTCTGCGAAGCAGAGGTGACGCACTGGTTTTATCATAATTGTTATGTACCAGAGCGGATGCAGAGAAAGCTTTATTCGAGGGAGCAAGCCATAAGACTGAGAAATGTGCGACTGTCACGACTATATATAGCTGGCTTATTTACATAAACAAATAGGGTATCGTATCATATCATTTTAACGCATCATTTCTCAACAATAATCATGTAAGCGGGGGTATAGGGTCCATTTTAATCTCAAAGTCGGGAGGATGCGGCAATTCATCTCAAAGCGCTTTTTGCACATGTTTGAAGAAGTTTAGAAGCGTAAGTTCACACGTTCCGTTAGCTAAATTAATTTGAAGCCTCGGCTGAGACCGGGGCTAGCAGCTAGTATGAAATATTGTCTTTTATGAACATCTGTCGTTAATATGACGGTAGAAGAAAGCTTTGTTACTCATAAACTCCTTATGGTAAAGGACAATAGGGGAGCGCTTCATTTGGCCGCAGAACTGGTCACTTCCAAAACTTCCTTTTCTGGTCATGGCCTTTTGAAATGGCTATTATTACGCGCTTAGTTTTGTTATTCGCCGAGTGCTTGTGTATTTCACAAAGAGTGAAGCAATTTTCTGCTTAGTCGTGCTTATAGGAGAAGAGGCGGGAGACTGGTTACTTCTGATCAAGGCAAGCGATTCCCTTTATTCCTCGGTCTAGTCATTCTCTCTCCTTGCAACTTGAATTTCTACTCTACTTCTCAGTTTCGGAGTAGATGTAGGTGAAACCTAGTTGAGGACAAGTAAACAGGCAATTTGGTGTATAAAAAACCGACAATAAACTAGTTGATGCTAAGGGAAGAGGCAGGGAGTTCTTAAGTTTTTGTTAAGCGAGGCCTCTTTCAAATTCTCCAAAATTTCTCTAGCCATTCACAACCCCGACTTTCAATGTAACCCAAAGAATTTTTGCTGACTGCTTTTCATGTTGAATTTCTCTTTTTTACAGTACTCACTTGTTCAATTTTTTCTGCTCACACTCAAAAATCGCAGTCCTTAATATGAACCAATTCTGTGGATTATATCATTAAAAAACAATTACAATAGCGTCTTTACCGTAATCTCAGATTCTAAAAGTCATATCTATCAGTGGCGGATCGAAGTTTGAAAATTGAAAATAAATCAGAAAAATTCGATAATATTCGTCTGCAATTGGATTAGGCTGCAAAACTGTGCAAGCACTTGTTTTTTCTTGTGAATATCGAATCAGTCTTCGAAATTTTTTTAGAATATAATTGAGTTCTTCCTGTTCAAAAAAATTTTCACGCAGCTTGGCTCTCGCCACGCCCTCTTTTTTAAAAGCTACGGTTTAAAGGTATCACTTTCCTTTTTTTAAAGCCACGGTTTTAACGCATCAAAAAATTTTGATAGCATTTTCAGGAATCTTTGGGAGAGGGGGGGGGGGGGAGGTTGGCACACATTCCGAAAAACTTTTTCTATTATTCCAAAGACGCTCATTCGTTTGAAAAAATCCTTTCAGTTCCCTCCTCCACGAAACTTTTCGGACGCCACTGATATTATTCATATATAATATTTTCCAGCCATGACCAATTTCGCCCTTTTGCGTCCTTCAACACAGTTTTTCCTTTCACTCACGCATTCTGTTTATTCTGTCTCCACTAATTCAACACTCTCTACCCTAACTTGAGGTCTCATCCCTTCGTTTCAACGAGGATTCCACAGCTTCAAACGGATACGAAAGCTTGTGAAAATTTCGTCTTCACTTTCACTGCGGTTTACTTTTTCTTGAGGATGTCCAAATCCCGTTTGGTTTTTTTAACCATCACTTCAAGCAAGACGGCTATTATCAATTGGTTTATCTCGAACGATGTGATTCAAGTGGAATTTATTTCCAGTTGGTGCTTAGCACAGATATTACGTATTCTCATTAAATTCTAATTACTCATGATGTTGCATCTAATTTGAGAGCCAATTTAATTTTCTTCTCGAGACAGGATTGCTTCAGTTAGCTTGTTTAAAAGTTTACTCGCTCTTCCTTGGGTTTTTCTGTAAGTAAATCATCATCTTTTGGTTTACTTTTTCTACTACTATCCATTATCATTACTGTTCAACATTATTATTTATTCACTATCTTTATTTCTACTTCCCAACTTGTTCTTTATAATTTCTAAGTTTTTTGTTTTCATTCTGATAAAATTCAAGTCAGTTGAGGAAGTAAAAAATTTGCTCTTATCTTTTAACGAAAATAACATACTGCCGAAAATACAAGTCCCTGATTATGAGTATCTTTGGTGAAATATGACATAAGAAAATTTCGAAAATTCACAACAATTTGAAATAATCGGCTTTGTAGATTGCATATTTTTATTTTCTTAATCGAGAAAAGTTTTTGATGATCAATCATTTCTGAGAATATTTGCGACATGTGGCAAAAGAGATATATTTCTGTTAAAGTTTCAAAATCTGATTCTTTCTAAGGCACAAATTTTTTTTCGTTTCAAAGCATACATCAAAGAACTTGTCTTCTTTTTGATGACGCTGAACTCCTCGCAATTATTTCAGCATCCTTCCCCCTCTTCCCCCCCCCCCCTCTCGAAAACTTTAACTTTCGAAGTGTTTACTATTAGCTGGTTTTTCGTGGACACTGATTGAATGAAGAGAAATATCAATTCTCAATACGTCATCTGATGTTGTCGCTTAAACCGACTCAAAAAACTGAATTTTCTTTCCCTCTCCCTTGTTATACAATTTTTCATGAACTTCAGTCTCATCTTTGAAGATTTCGCAGATTGCCGCACAACCAAATTCCAAATAGCACTTTTTTCTCACCGACTGCTAATTTGAGACAAATTCTGACTCCAAACAGAACAAACTTGATTTTTTTAGAACAAAAAAAAATCCTACGACAAGTTTTGATTGCTTCACGCTTTGCGCAATCGTGCGATATTACATCGAGGTGTGCCAAACTTGATTTTTTATTGCGTATTTTTACTGACCGCGTGCTTCATCTTAAAGCAACTGTATCCTTCCGGTGTACGAGTGCGTATTGCTTATTTATGGTCTGGTTTCGCCATAAAGGGCTGTTTTTACGCTAATAAAACAAGCTTCTTCTCCACCCTAAAAAAGTTACTTGAAGCGTAACCTTTTGATGATCAAGAAACAAACAATAAGTTTTGCGGGGTTGCTATAAATATTTGACGCAAATTTTTTGGCTGAAGTTCAAGTAAATAATCTGCTAAATTTTTGAGTAAAGAAAGTGGTTAATTTCAAATTTAGTTATTCATTGGTTTGCAAAGACGCTTTCAGCACGCTATCTACTTATAATATCAATTCACCTTTTCAAATTCAGTAATTGCAAAGGAATTCCGAAGAATTTTCAGCAGACTTAGCAAATATTTTGAGTGCTGCAAAATTTCCTGCTCCCTTTGCGATATCTCATCTCGTCTCTAAAAATTTTCATATCCAATTTTTCCACGAGTTTCCTCCACCCGGTCTTGGCATCGCTGCACAAGCATAGCATTGGAAAATTTTCTTACAATAAAACTTTTCCGATCATAAATTCCTTCTCCTCCTCGCTTAGGATCTGAATCGCGGCGCCAACGTTTTTGAGCCGAAGACATATTTGCACAGAACTTGCTTGATTTAGGATCAAAGCAGAAATCTTTTTCTTGATAATTAGTGAAGCAAGTTTAAAGAGATGTCGCAAATAAATTAAGAAATTTTCTAACAAAGTTAGTAGCAACTTTGATTTTTTTACTTGTTGCATTTGCTCCTCAACACTACATTTTACACCCTCTAAAATGCGAGAAGTAGCTTGTCTTCATTTTCCTTTACAAACGCTTTTTTCAAAATCGCATTCACCATCCGCACCTAGAACACAATTTTTGTGGGTGTATGTCAAGAGACGCGATTTTTATTGCCGGATGTATGTACTCAACTACCGCATTTTCGGTGTTTTTTGATGTTCTAGGTGCAATTTAAATTTCTAACAAGATATGTATGATCTTTCCATAAGTTGCTGATCTTATCCTTTCGTATTAGATTAAAACGTAATCGTTGCAAGTCAAAAATCCGTGAAAATGCAACTAATGGCGTATTCGCAAATAATACGATCAAGTTTTCACCAAAAGACGTCAAACTTAGCAAATAATAGCTTCAGGTAGTTAGTAAGCTAGAACACTTTGTCTGATATTCTCAAATGATTTCCATAGCTTTGAAAAAGCTGTTAAATTGGTGATCTCTAAAGAAATCGCGCCTCTTGATCGTCTCCCAATTTTTGTTACACTCACTGAAGGATACTATTAGTTTCTTGAGAAATTTTCCTTCCTCTCCCAGTTAGAGAATTGTAGCTTCCTCATATACAGTCACGCATGGAAAACAAAAAAATTCATGGTTTGTTCTGGCAAATCTCTCACTTGTGTTATTGGAGGACTTGAATCTCCGAACTACCTCCACTGTTGTTTTCGAAAATATTTTATAAAATATGAAAATTTGAAAAGTGAAAAAAAACTGATGAAAAGTGGGAATTGAATACACAGAATTTCCCTCATATTCCTGTGACTCATATTTTCGAAGTTCTAGGTAGACATTTTTTCTTCCTCGTACACATCAAGTGAGACTGCAAAATTGCTGGATGTTTGGAAAGACAAAGAAATTTTATCAAGACTTGTGTTACGTCTATTCTCTACTGGTAACTGTCTATCGTCTGCTGGTAACCGGTCCAGCTTTTTTAAAGCATCTATATTGTATCAATGTAAGCGAAAATGTAAATGAAGCGAAAGCGCTTGTAAGGAAGTATTGATCTCTTGGTAACCGGAATTACCAGACAGATTTCTGCATTCAAAGTAAAACATCCCGACGTCGGAAAAAATCACCTTGTCACTTTTATAGCCGATCGTTAACGACATTCTACAAAGGTTTCCGTGGTCTTGGGGATTTTTGACTTTCTCATTGCTTCTTAGGCTGAAATTCCAAGAAATTCTACCATTTAGTGGAAAGATGAAGTTAATTGGTATGGTCTATGGGCTATTGCCTTATTGCTACCGGTTCCGAAACATTCATAAGTGTCCGCCTCTTACTTCTACGAATTACTAGAACACATCTACTAACCTGTTCACTGGAGAGCAATTTTCTCTAATTCCGTATCGTATTATGACAGGTGTAACTCAGCACCCGACTGTGACCACTACCATGTCCTCAACTTCAACGTAATTCCAGAAACTGCGTCAGCGTTTCACTTAAGAGGCTCTATTTCGCTGTTCTCAACAACGTTTCGTCTTGCCTCATGTTTTTGCATGGAAAAAAGTGGTCCTTCTCCTTCTTCACGTAAAATGTCTTTTATAAAATACTTATACTCTTCTCTTTTTGTTCAGTAGAAACCTTCAATTTCTTGCTCTGTACCTTGAGATAAAAAGCACTAAATATCATCAACATAATCTCCCTTCTTTTTTTTCCCGAAATTATATCCTCTGATTCTCTTACTCATTGAAGCTACAAAGTTTGCCATTTCTACATTGAGAAAATATATTGGGGATTTGTGTCACTTTTATACAAACTTCTTCAAAAAACGGCTTCTTCTTGGATGGCCCTAGCAGTATTACAAATTTTCGCTGATCGAAGATATTCATTCATAGCACAAATTCATAATTCACTTGTCACAATTCTCTTCGGGTCTGTTTTTTCTTGATTTTTTAACACACGTTGCTCGCCTTTTCGTGGGTGTGCAGACATTTTGTTCCACTATTTGATCCATCGACGACGACGCCTAATCTTGCTTGGCGACGCTGTGGGACGACGCAATTTTGCACAACTTTTTCGGCGTGTTTTGTAAATAACCACAATCATCTTGCTGGACGGCAGAGTCTACAGGTGCCAGGAGTGCACAAAATTGGAAAAAATACTGAACTGTGCAAGAAATATTGGACCTGGAAAGGATATGAATTTGCAAGGGGTGTGGGCCACCTGTGGTCCACATCGTCCCTGGCGATAAAAAGTGCGTGGGCCACCGGTGGTCCACATCGTCGTCAATGAGTTAAATCATCTAACCGCAAGAATAACAGCGGTAGCCTTGTATTGTATTGCTAGGTTTTTTTTTGACATTTTTTTAATTTCAATGATGTGAAAGCGAGTCATACTTATCTACCTGCAAGTCGTTGTCCGAAGACGAAATGTGAATGCATTATATTTGAGTATTTATAAAGGGGCAATTTTTTTCCTTAGTAATGGTCTTTTCGGTCCTTTTGATTCATTTCATGCTTAATAACATTGAGACTGAAGTGTAGTCACTAAGGTAGCGATACTCATTCTCTAATGACAATTCGTCATTGCCGTCTGTGTGCCTTTCTAAGAAGTTATGAGTCGTTTTATGGCGAAAATTTAAATTCGCGAGCACGATAAAACCAAGCATGCGTTTTTCATATCAAACAGAAAGTACTCACTGCAGTGTGCAGCATTCGTCAACGCATTTCCATTGCTTCATTCGACCAATGAAAAGGCCATACCGATTATTTTGTGTTCTATGATACGACTGCACATGTTCTGCATTTTTTTGCTAATTTGTAGCGCTTCTGCGGTGCTGACAACATCTGCGCGTGATGGCCATGCAGGTCAGACATTGAAGATAGAGCACTATATATTTTGTGCACTTCCTGCGGCATTACAAGTACAACATTTTTTTTCTCACAAGTGTAGTAACGCACCCAAAAACGTTCTCTGGAGAAAATTCTGCTTTGACAGTCAAATTTACTAGAATGTGGAGCTGATTCATACGTTCAGCTGCTCATATAATGGATTCTAAAGTTTCTTTGATTTTCGTCCCGTCGTTTCCTCACTTCCCTCAATATCTTTCACTTCTTTTTCTTGCTTCTTCTCTTCCACCTTTGAACCAAGGGAGTTTCCGTGATAGGGCCAATGTTTCTCCTATGTCTAATAAAATCTTCTCCTAAGAATTGCAAATCGTGATTGCCTGAATGATGCACCTATAAAAGTACTGCAAAATTCGTTTGACATTTGCAATTGAAGGAAGCAGGTTTTCAAGAATTCGAACTTTAGCGTTTAGTGCAACCTGAAAGATTGAAAAAACTGATTTGAAGTTAAGCGAAGAGATGAGTCAAAAGGGAAAGGATAATGGAGTTTTTGCAGAATTATAGGTTTGCTAGGAAGGTAACGCATTCCCTAACTCGTTTAGAATCGCACTTTTTCTAATTTTAACCATTTCGAATTAAATGTTATGTGGGCTGGATTTATCACGAGTAAAAATGCTTTTGAGCCACACCGGCTTTCAAATATAGTGGCTTCAAAAACAACTTAGACTTTTCACGAAGTACAACGCTCAAGTTTCACATATTAGAATGTAAGAGGAAAGCTACCTAATTTAGCTGGCTTTTTGGCAAAGGACATATATATATTCTAAATCAGCTCCAAACGCTGACTCCAGATATGCTAATCCTAACTGCTGCGCAATATTCCGAAGCGAGTTATGGGCTTATTCAAAATTCGCAAAATTGGCATACCACTGAACATAGGAAGACTGCCTATAGATAAAAATCTGCAAGAAAAAGGTGGTGAGATATCGGAATAACACAAATTTAATTTCTCTTTCAGTAAAGCTTGAAGTTTACTAGCGCTTAGATGATGCTAAGTCTCCTGAAGGCAAATTTCCAATGAAATTTGCGTATAATCTTGAAACCAAAAGGAATAACAGCAATACACCAACTTTATTTTGAGCTTTGGGTAAGCGAAACCCCTGCAACATACAGGGCGGCCCACATGAAGTGTGACACAACAAGAAAATATTATAACTTTGCAAAGTGAAAGATCAAAAACTTTTGTCCTCAGTTGTCCTGATAGAGAAGAGAATTTTGTGTATCAATATTTGTGGGTTTGAGGATGGGCGAGCTAGAGAGCCAAATATCAATTTTTTCCAATGTCCAAATGATGAATTTTACACAACTGCAACTTCTTCTTTTCGCTGTGGATTGGTGTATAGTCATGCAAAAAATTCATAGAAGCGTCCATACTGTTTCCTTTGACCCAAGAAAGCGCCACAGCCATTGTTTGCTTCCTATGCTTTTTCCAAAATCTCGAAGTCGAGAACAAGTACAATGGAACAAAAGATTATGAAGAAGACGACTATCATCAAAACATGGAATGAAGTAGACTAAAAGTGAATTTTCTGCAGCCCATCAAACATCATGTGTGTGGCGGCTCGGTGTGATCAGCACCTTCCGCAAGTGCTCGCCGCAGCTACACCTAACCCCTATTGTCCCCTACGATGTCGCGCGTCCGTCAAGGTTCGCGACACCTTAACGGCCGCTGCCGAGGACTACCCCCTACAAGTATGAACGGCACAACAGATAGCGCGTAACGCTGAGAAAGAAAAGGACCGACTAATTCAGATTACATTTATCTACAAATATACACTACAGTAAACTACTAACAATACTAAAACTACTAGAACTACGAGAACTACTAAAAACTACTAAAGCTACTCAAACTACTCCCTAAAATCAGGAAAAGATAGGCACGGGACGAGCCGCCTTGTCCCGTGCCGCCGATGCTCGGTGATGATCACTCCAACGTGTAGTTCCGGGCTCTCCGTTGGGTCAACCGCAAGTCCCTAGCCCTTCCGGGACGGTATGACCCCTCTCCACTCCCGCTGTGTGTTTCCTGCGCAAGACAAACCATGATATTAGCTGCGCGTCTCCAAAACCAAGACGATGACAAAAGCTCAACCGCTCGAAACCGATGATCATCTGCGGGAGCTGCTGGAGGCGCTGCCAGCACGAACGATCTCATAAAACAATCAATACGAACGAAACTCGAAGAGGCGTAGACCGCGGCCTGCGCGCCCTTATATACCCTGTGACTTGGCAACGCGCCCAGCAGGAGAGGTCTTGGCGCGATCTTGAAAGCGCGCCAAGTAACGCGATAGCCAGCGCTCCCGGCCTCCTGTTTCGAGGAGTGGCTTGCATCGCGAGCCGCGACAATGTGGACCACATACGAACAAGCACTGTTTGGCCTTTCTACTCAAACATTCTTGCACTCACGTTTTCTTCCTGGCCTATTTATAAGCAAAATGCCCGCTCTTCCAAACCCACTTCAATAGATTTGTCAAAAGGAGATCCTGGGACGAAGTTTCGCAAAAACCATTGCGCTCATTTTGAAATTTTCTCCGAACAGAAGAACTTCTTTCACCAAAGCCGGAGGAGGGTATCCTTAAAGTAACCTAGATTATCTCAAACGTTTCCTTGTATATCAGACGAAAACAAACGGTTTGGATTTCATTGAGTTTAGTGGAGTTACGAAAGCTTCTGTGAGTCATATTTCATATGGAGCACCTTGTGTGTTATTTTTATTTTTTTCTCCAATTTTGCAGATCTTGGACCGAAATCCTTCCTACTGCGTTGGGTCTCTTACCCTTAATTAGATTAGCTGCAGAAAACTCGTCCATGTGTGATGAACCGATAAATCATAAGCTGCGACGATCCAAGCGAATGTGATCGGATGATTTATAGCTATAAGCTCGGGAGTCTAGCTGCCTATTTGAAGGTCACCAGCCCCTCGTGACATCTAAAGCATGCCATTTGCGGCTTCAAAAGAGAGCGCGTTTACATTTTAGATCCGAAAACTGTCGGTCATTCTACGGGATTTGATTTATACGCTTTTTTGCGTATACTGTATGCACAGCAAATGGTGACTAGTCGGGCTAGTTTTTAACTAGAGTACATAAATTCAAGCTTGCTAGCCATTACCATACAAAAATACCACACATGGGTGTTTCTATACAATTTGTTTTACTAGAGAGAAAGCTTTTACTAAGTAGGAAAGAAAAGCGTCCTTTTTAAAAAACAAAGACTCTGATGAATTACTTACAAAGGCATCATTTTATCCCTTTTACATCAACTGCTCAGAAGTTTTGTTTAGAGGCAGTGTCCAGGCGAAATCTAACCCCCCCCCCCCGATTAATGCCGATCTTGAAAGTAGGCCCCAAGAGGGGCATCTGCATTGGTCCAGCCCTCTGATGTTGTCTCTGAATGGAGATACTGGGCCTGGAACAGCCAAAGTGCTATCTAGTCCCGCCCATATCCTATCAAGTTCCCCCCCCCCCCCCCCATATATTGAAAGCCAGTCCGCGCCCTCAAGATAGGATCCCCAGGAATCGGGTTTTTTGGAGTTTGGACAATAACTTCATAACTGTAATGAGGGCAAGAAATGGCCCCATTATGACAAGACCATGGGAGGCAAATTTTTAGTGGACGTCTTTAACATGTTGATCATAACGTTTGCTCTTGGTTTTTTATATACGAGATCAAGATATTCAGCCTTATTTTCTGTGCACAAAAATAAACTCCAAGAACGCAGACTGCACTTACAGTATAGCTACCGTATACCTGAAAGAACACGTGGACTGAATATAGATCCAAAGCGTTGGAAAACCCCCTTAATTTGTTGTATAAATACGCCGACTCAAACTCTAGCAAAATGTCTTACGCAGCGAATTTGCAGAGGATTTTGCAGAGGACTAATATTTTTGAATTTTTGGAAAAAATGATAAGATCTCAAAAACTTCGCATACTCAAATTCCAAGGTGAGAGATGGGACACAGATATCTAGTGCATAACAGATTTATCGAGATAAAGAATTGTTTTATTCCTGACTCAAAAGATTGGCTTCTCTAGATAAGAAATATGTACAGCTTCGCTGCGTACAAAATCTATTGAGGGATCCTACTGTTCATTTACCGTAACCCTACAGTAGGAATTATAGCAAGACATTATTGGACATGAAACAATACCACAAACTAAGTTTTCGTGTTCAACATGTTAAGCAAACCTGCTCCGTGCCTTACTGTAGAGCTACCGTACTTTCACCGTACAATCTTTTCTTGCAGTGTGAAAGTCAATACGGATTATTTGAGTTTTTTACACATGTTTGTCCTTCCATTTTTTTTCAACCGCTAAATCTAAAAAGGGAATGCTTTTCACTTTAGACGGGAAAATGCAAAAAAAAGAAGTGCTCTTCTCAGTAGATTGGCTCACATCAGGTCCTACTCTGAAGGAGGACCGGTATATGTTGGCCCAACCGTGGGTTTTTGGAAATAGATAAATAAGGGGCTTGTGTAAGGATACTGAGGGAGGGGAGTGTAAGGTGTCAGTACGTGAAAAATTTGAGCAACTAAGGGTGCCGCCCATTTCTGAGAAGTGTCGATATCGTGCCTAGAACTGTAGTGGAAGGTCCGCCGCTCTATTTTCTCGCCAAAAAGCTGGAGGCGTGGCTTCCCTTCCAGCTGCAAAATTTGGAACTGTCGCTTTTACATTTTGACTGTGCATACATACACTTACCAAACTTTAACCCATCGACACTCAATTTTGCTTGGCAGCGCTGTGGGATAACGCGATTTTGCACAACAGTTTCGTTGTGGGAAGGTTTTGTGGTTATTGTTTATTAACGTTATGGTTATTTTGTAAACAATTATAGGCTTTTTAAAATTCGGAATTATTTAAATGTATTGCAAGAGGTGTGGACCACAGGTGGTCCACATCTTCGTCAACAAGTTAATCACTTTCTTTATGCATTTCTCTTTAAACAAGTTGCAAAACCACAGAGTAATTTTGTTATCATTTCTGCTTTGACCAATTTTGATCTTTGTAGTGTTAGAAGTATAAAATTGCTCTACGCTTCATAGTAGCCTAGCCCTAGCTTTATAGGGACGAACGGCAGTGCACAACCGAAAGGGTGTTTCCTTCGCTCCCATTTAGCCCCTGGAAGCTGCGATCTAGCATTTGGTGCGTGTTTTACCATCCCATTGTTCGGTAAATGGAGACATGCGGAGACTTGGCCGCAATCCAGGTGCATCCGAATTTCGCAACAACCCTGTTCTTTGCTTCGTAATGAAGGAGGGGGGGGGGGGGCATTTTCTCCGCGCGAGCGCCAAAGTTGATCCCTGTTGTTCACTAAATCGTCCTTAAGCATTACACCGAGCGAGTGTCAAACCCCGAGCGCAAATTCGGCTTTTCACGGCTACCCGTTCATCCCCCTCCACCCCCCCCCCCGTGTTCACGTTTCTTCTCTCTCGTGTACACGGGGGCGGTGTATGTATGTCCTTTAGGACACAACTGGAACCAATACGCATCACACGCATTTACCTGAGCGCATGGTGTGGAACGTGATCATCAGCTTACATTTCCTCCTTCTTCATAAATGTTTCAGCTTTGGCACGTGCTTCCGCCTTCCCATAAATGGGCTTAAGTATGTTTTCTGCTTATTGTAACTTATTGAAAACATCAGAGCCTTACTCTCGGCTTTGTCACATACACTATGTCTTCTTGTGTGGCCGCCGTGCTGCTAACGATAAGTTTTATAAGACTAGGGGACTATTTATCACCAAATTTCGTGCTATAAAACAGCCTTTTTTTCAATGCATCATCTCGCAATTACGTTGTACTAATTAAATATTACTTTTTTCAAAGACACATTCTATCAGCCTTACTTTTTTTCATTTCATCATCTCGCAATTGCTTTATTAATTATATCTTATTTTTCCCAAAGATACTACACAACAGTCTTAAACAAGTTCCATAGATGTTCAGAACTGTATGATCGGTTCACAGATTCGTGTGGAGGCGGGTTGCGGACTTCCCTGTTTTTAAGCATAAGCCTTACGAGAGAGTAGAAATACAATGCTATGACGTGGAGACTTAACAAGTCTCTCCTGAAAATCAGGGAAGTCCGCAACCCGCCTCCACATGAATTTGGGAGCCGATGATAAATGGTAAAGTGCTGAATTCGCAAAACCTATGTAAGAGGCTCGATCATTCTGTGAACCTATAAGTGGGACACGCTCTTTTTTCCATCATACGAATTTTAATCGCAAATTAGTCGTTTCACAAGTTTTTTAAACAAAGCTGTTCTGGATGATTCGTAATCTTTTGTGATTGTTTTTACTCCCAAGGTATGAAATTACTTCTGTTCTGTCAATATTCCTTTCATCGTTATTTCGCCTTCAGTGCGATGGTGGATTCTCTTTTGATTTGAAATACCAGAGAAAATTCTAGCTATGAATGTACAAATTACGTGCAAGCTTGTACCTTGTGCAATATCAAGAATTTTCATTTTCAAGCTCAATGATATTAGGTTGATTCATAATTAATGCACGTTTTTCTCACCTCTTCTTCCAGGTGCTGGTACTTGAGGTGTAATCAATTTCCTCAAAAACCTTTCATGCTTTCTAAAAGAGCGTTTTTTCTAGTTTCTTATGCGGTCCTTCGCTTTCGTAAATCTCCGTTCATTTCAAAGTTCTGAGCCTTCAAATAGTAGAGACTAACTCCCAAAATTTTTGCTTTTCATTCTTTTTGCCCTAAATCCATGAGGAATAGCTGGATTAATTTTAAAAAATATGCTTAAGGATTAGAAAACTCTGTGCTACAAGATGCTATTTGAACAAAATTCTTCATGAATTCTGAGCCAAGAAATTCAATTGCGAACTTGAATGATCGTCGAGGCCCTTCCGTGCCATATAAAACTTTGAAGCAAAAGGCGATTGCAGGTCTTTTGCACTATCCAGCAAGGGTAGGCCTAGTCCATTTCATGGTAAAAAAGCGCTAGGATTTTCTCACTTTCCAGCGGAGAAAAATGAAATAATTTCGAAAATGACCGAGTTTTGAACCCTCCGAGATGCCAGAAAAAAGTGAGTACTTTTGACTTTTTCGCGATATTTTCTTTCAAAAATTTTTTCGTTAAATCCAAACTTGGCATTAATGCTCAAGAGACTCTTGGCTACATGAAGAGTGAAAACTGCTTTATCCTACTTCATTTCGGCATAAGTTCTGCTCTCTCAAATTGGAGGCTTCTGAAAAAAGCTGTTGGCAATCTTCAGGCCAGAAAATCTTTCTTGTGATAGATACAGTCACGCAAAAGCATCTGTTTTATAGCCACTGATTTGTTGGTTACAGTAGTTTTATTGCGCCCAGAAATGTCTTTTCAAAAAAGAATTATCTCGGCTAAAAGTTGAAGTGTAGAAAACGTGCATCGATTATGAATCAACCTAATATTATGTTGCCTAAAAAATTTCTTTTTGGCATAAAAATCTCTATAAAAACTTTCCTAGTTGTTTTTTATTCATGATTTTTTGTGAGAAATTGGCTCAAAGCTTCTACCACATATCAACTATTCAAGATTTTCAATAGCAGTAAGGAACAGATATGCCCAATATGGCTAAAATTCCACAATTGATTCTGCCACTTTCTAGGCTTCGTTTTCTTGCTGTAATGGATGTAGAGGACAGCAATTTGGTATTTGGATACGAAAAAGTCCCCTTATTTGGCAACAATAGGAATAATCTACCAATTTAGAAATTCTTTAACCAAAAAACTATATTTTCGCATATTTGCGAACAATGAGAAATAGGGTTTCTCACTTCTTTGCGAATTTCTTTCACTGGAGATTGAATTCTACTCAAGCAGACTTTATATTCCAATTCTCACTAAAGTGCTCTTTCCAGAGATACCGAATACCGTGCAAAAATGTGGCTGCAGCGTTTGTAGAAGCCGCAAAAGGGGCCGAAGTTATTAATTAGCCAACCTAATAATATCCTCGACACAGCCTTGGATTGAATGCGTTTCCAATTTTGCTAGATTCTCTTGAAGTGAAAATATAATTTTCATTTTTCTCTAACTTTGCGTAAATAGCAGAGCAGAGCTTTTTTCTTAATTTTCGCGAGGAACTTGGGTACAGACGGTTTTTTGCGTTTTGAAACTTCCTTCAGAGACTGTGAGTCACTTTCCAGTTTTGATATTTCAGATTTTTACTTGAGAAGAAGAGGAATTTCACAATGACTAGTGCTAAGGTGCTTCGGTTTTACTTTCACATTACTAAGCTAGATTTCACGTCTGCTTTTTCAAAAAATTTATGTAGCAAGAAATGTCCGCGGCGGACAGTCAAATTAGAATGTGATATTTCACTCTCAACGACTGCGAAAGGGGTTCATCAAATTGCCTGTAGGGACTCCATCCTTTCCATACGTTGACTATGAATCCTGTACGATCTGACTTCTATCCTCTTGACGCATGTTGAGGTGACTCATTGTATTTTCTCTCCTTTGATTTATGTGTGTTTAAGCAACTTTGAGCACCTGAATCTCTTATGCGCAATTTAATTGGGAGAATTTAGTCAAGCTTTCGCCCGCCTGGCTAGAGCTTAGAGTTTAAATTTTAATGAATCATACATAGTATTAGTCATCTGTACAGTGACTTACTGTTTGGGGCTAAAAACGTTTTTTTAGAAAATAAGTTGTCAAGTTTTGCCTTAACCTGCTTTCAAACGTAAACAACAAAAACGCAGATTACAAAATCTTAACACTAACTGACTGAATGTTACAATAATGATATAAAAGAAACACATCATTTTTACATCACTTAGTCACAAAATTTCGGGATCAGCTAGAAAAATAGCAAAAAATTTAGAAAATGTGTATGTTTCAGTACTTCCATGGTCCATTTTCGAAGTGTGTAGTCCGTTTCGAGCAGAAAAAAGCCGACGAAAAGGTAAAAGGGTTTGCGTAATTGTAGATGCACGTCTACCATTCATTCCCACAACATTTATTGGAAATTCAAAAAGTGCTTTCAAATGTTTCTATCACTTTCCAATTCAGCTCCCGCCTTGGGTTGAAACTCTCTACCACATTTCGTTATCAATAAACGCACTACTTTTGTTATAATTTGATTCCTTTGTACCTTGTATCATCTCTATTTTCTATTTATTTATCTATTGTGAGTATTGCGTAAACTATTTACCACCTCACGAATGAAAAGGTAAACAGACGAATATATTAGGTTGTCCCGAAAGTTTTGTCGGTTTTTTTCAACGCTCACTAAAACTCAAAGAACACCAACCCATGGATCTCTTACCTACCGTTCGATTCAGATTTTTATTCTTCTTCTTACAGCTATATCTGCTCTCTGATCTACCCTGTATTTGCGATGTTATCGACATGGCTTTTCGGGCAGCCCAGCAGTAATGCCAAATCTTTCCTAAATTTCAAAAAATTTTGTCATGGCGTTTTCAAGGAGCGCTGGTGACTTTTATAAAGGGCAAACCTTTGGCTACATTGTGTCTATTTTAGATTACGTGGGCCACGTTTATTAAGTCCATAATAATTGTTTATTTGAGAAAAACCGAGGATTTTTGAACACGTTTTACCACGTAAAATTACCGAAAATTCCAAAAAGCCGATTTTTGAAGCAAATCAAACTTGGTTATGTTGCATAAATGATGTTTAATAACAATCAAGTTTGAGTTCGCAAAAACTTCAAGAGTTTTCATGCTTTTGCTGCAATTGCGCGTTTCATGACTTAGCCACAAATCGAGACCTCAGAAGAAATAATTTTTTGAAGTCAAAATCAGCAAATTAGGAGAATCTAAGAATACCATCTTGTAGGCTCTATTTGACCCATACTTGAGCTTTTTCGAAACTTTGTAACGAAATTTTTAAAAATTAGCTTAACTTTAAGCAGGTAAAATTGACAGGTGTAGAATTTCGGCAATTACCAAAGAAAGCATATAACATTATGGTATGAAAGTGCATCCATAAGAAAGAGAAGGAAAAGCTGCATCGAATGCATGTTGAAACTCACTCAGGTCTTTATTGTGCGTGGTTTTACAGTGGTCTGAAAAAACCGACAAACTTTCGGGACAACCTAATAAATTTTGCAACGGAAGGAGAAGGCAAGAATAACTTCAACTTTGATCTCTATTTCGAGTCGTATGCAGGTGACAAATCTTATAGATCAAATATTAGAATCTCATATTAGGATCTCGGGAAGAAATCTACAAAGCTCAATAACGGCTGTTGTAAGCCATATTTTGAACAGTGAAATATGTCGTGGTAACCGATTTTAATGTATGTAAGTATTAGTAGGGTACAAATTTTGGATGGAGATGGTGTCGAGAATTAGATTATCAGTCTAAGTGAATCTCTTGTACATTATCAGGAGCTTCGAGCACATGCATAACTACTAGCGGCAACAGTATACATTGCGCTCAAATAGCGGAGTATTATGAAAAAATACTTGTAACAGGTCATTTTCAAGTGGTGCATGATGCGGTGGTCCATCCATCAATTCATCCAAGCCATCCATTGATTTTACAAACGCTGTTGTTGCTATAGCCCACACCAACATTGTTAAACCGTTTATTCGACAGGCGTTTCGGCCTAATCGCCTTCCAGAACCTATATAGCACAACACTGAAATAGTGAGAAGGTGAGACAAAATGGTAGAGGAAGCCAACAAGTAAGAACATTTAGCGCACTACACCTCCGCTGCACCCCGTTCGCACGAAGCGCAGTGTTATCGGAAATATGCTCCGCACTGCCAGAATGGTATGTGACGATACACTCAAAGCGGCTTCAATTGATATGGCATTCCAAGTGGCGTAAGCTAATGGTTATCCACATAAAGGGGTGCGAGTAAGTCATAGCAGCAGATTACTTAGTGTTGCTCAATAGCAAAGTGTCATTCTGCCTTCCCTTCGTTTCGAGTGAGAAAGCAAAGGTATCAGGGTATGCGTGCGAAGATCAGGCCTGCAGAACTCGTTGAAAGCTGTAGAAATCCCCCCCCCCCAATTTGGAACATTGTTTAGTGCGAAACAAAGCACACGATGGAGCATGCAACAGCACTTGTATCATTTGCGAAAAAACAGGCGGGATCATGTGTGCTCAGGCTATCTGATCACCTGTAAGCTCTATGTGGAGGAATAATAAGGAGAACGGGAAGGTCGCTATACGTCAGGATCAAGGAGCACATGGACGGTACGAAGATCACGATTGTCAACCCCCTTAGGCACCCACCATATGCTGTGTAACCAAACAAATTTTGATATCTCAGTTAGCACTATCAAAGGAGACTGAGGTGTAGCGCGAAAGACTCTCCAGGCATGATGGATTTCATCCAAAAGAATGAATCGAAAAGATGAATGCATCTCCGTAACAAGTGAGCTCGCGCCGTTGCTGGATTTATGCAAGTGTTAATCTCAACTTCCGGGACCGACCTCATTTGCTGCACTGCGTAAACTAGCAAGCGGTGATCCCCAACGATTTTTATGGGCTAAGGTGAGCTATGTTCTAGATTAAGACAGAAGTTTAGTCCACTTCTCAAATTTTTCCTGCAAGTGATGAGATGTTTGATTGGGTGAATTCAAAAGTCCTATGCTTTATAGGCTTTGACGAAGGCGACTAGGCCGAAACGTTAGCCGAATAAACGGTTTAATAATCTTGGTGCCGTACAGCAACAACAGCATTCATAACGTTGTGCCAAAATTTATAGAGAGTCGAACATAAAACATCCATTGATTTACATACATACATACATGCATACATGTGTCAACCAATTCTTCCATTCACTCCGTATTTGAGCGAAATGCTGATTAAAAGTAGGCTCGTAGCTTCGAATAGTGTTAATTGAGCTGTTAGGCAAATTTCAGAAAGTACGCAAAAACAGCAAGGCTCTTTAATCGTAGGTAAGTATTGGTTCGCAGTTATAAATATGTTAGAGGTTTACTTGACTGTATAATTTTATCTTGCCATCTTATATATTGGGTGTCCCATAATTTTTTATCGTTTTCCCCTAAACGTCAGCATTTCTCGAGAAGTGAGGCACCTTCAAAGGGTATAAACATATGGTCGTACTTCTGTATGTGGGAGCTATAGAATCACGTGCATGGGAGGAGCTCAGGACGTCTAGGGGCAGAGTTTGTCATTTTTGCTCCATTCATTTTTTTCTCTATTTCTAACCATGGCAAAAATGCAAAAAGTGTACAGTTAAATGTCTGATGTGTCAGGCATATGCTAGAATAAATGAGGAGTTCTCAGAATTTTTGGGGCGGAGATACGATTTTTTACAGAAAAGTTCGTTTTTGACTGCTATCAGATTTCAGCTCAAAACTTTATGTGATACGATTTATGCGGACCCGTGATAGCCAGCTTGTACAGCTTGCTTTTCCCTGTCGAATGATCACTTGATCCATAATCGAAAGACAGTTACAAAAGGACGACGGTCCCAGACAGTCGACGGCATACCTCCGGAGCAGAAATTGCCGAGCCGCGGGGTTTCCCCAGCTGGGGATTGCCACTCGTGCTCCGGAACCCTCCCATTTGTGCTCCGGAGACCCCCCATTTGTACTCCGGAGCCCTGCCATTTTGTGCTCCGGAGGTGTCCCAAATCGCACTCGCGGCGGGCAAATCTTTGCTCCGGGGCTCTCCCAAATCTGGCGTGCCTCCGGAGCAGAGATTTGCGCGTCCCGGAGAAGGGTCCCATTCGCCTGCTTGTGACGTCACCGTGACCTACAAGAAGGGACCGCCCCCTCGCCCCGCTCTCATTGGTCAATTGGGTCCTCCGCGGCACTGCCAGATTTCGACTGTCCGCCGCGACTATGGCACCGACTGTCTGAGGTTGTAGCAAAAACAGTAAAAAATCCTGAAACACCCTAATATTTTCATGTATTGAAATTTTGTCCACATTATTTGAGAATACTGGAATATTGGTAAACTGAGCAAAAGCTTTACTTGCTCGCCACGGCCGTGAACATCTTATATGCGCCAAGGGAAAAATCATTTTTGCACGCAAATCTTGTTTGCTGCAATGAAGATTCAAGAATTTAGAGAGGTTTCGAAAATTGTTGGTGTCTTACTGGACCACCTTCTCTCACCCGAGCCAAAAAGAAAACTGTTGCAAAAATTGTCGGCAAAGTGAAGACAAACCACGCCTCTGCTCCTTTTGAAGTTCAAATTCACCCAGTCATATTGCATTTTGTGACTCCTTCGATCTCTCAACGACCTGCGCAACAGGAGCAGACTTCGATCTGTTTTTTTTTCAGATGCTCTCATTCTTAATAAGAATCGAGGCGTAGTTGTAGAACACTTCTAGATTTATGCCTCATATGTGGTTATGTGGTTTCATTGACGGTGATTTACGTGCACTAGTTTTTCATATTTTTCCATCCGACTGAAACGAATAATACGGGGAGAAACGTTAAGTCTCAACTGAATGGCTCTCGACTATTGAGGAAAAAGTTTTGCAAATTTGGCAGGAATTTGCCGATGAGCTCTTCCCTCATGCTTGCTTTCCAAACCGTTGTAATAAATCACACGACTACTTTTACTATCGGTAAGTTATTACATGCATTCGAAAATGGAGTTGCCATATATCCAATGACCTAAAGCCCGTAATCATCATTTATCGGAAAATGGAAGAAGTTTGGATCTAAAGTAACCGGATGAAGAAATAAGACTGAGCCGAATTATCGTTAACTACTTGCTTGTTCTCATGACTTTTTTATAGATAATTTCATCCGATGTCCTTGAAGAATATCTTGCTCTTAAATGTGCTTGAATCAAGAAAGGCTTTCAAAAAGGTGCATGTGCGTGCAATTCTTAATGTTTCTGTATATACGATTTTTTGAACTTATATGTTAAAGAATCAGGTATGAATCATTCCACTTGGAAGTGAGCTACGGTTTGACTATTGTATGTACTACATACTAATTCAATATCAGATGTGTATGTAGGATAGCAACTTATGAGCTATCATACCACATCTAACTTATTCTCAAGTTACTATATAGAATCAATGTGAACTATGTCAACGAGTCCCTTGCTAGAAGTTGCAGTTCGGCAAAACGATGAATGGCTTGCGGAACAAGTATACTCACTCAAACAATCTGACTATGGTTGTAGGAAATTTCCATGTCTATAATACGACGCTGGCAAAACATCGCTAAGCGAGTTAAGCTAGGTATTTCTCTATGGGTGGCACCATTATTGTAAGGATCTAAAAAAACCAAGAGAATGTCGAACCTGCTACGACTATGCACCCATTCACACCCGCATGGGATTATTGTGACGAAACAATTGCATTTGCGCCCTGCAGGAGTGCATATATGTTTTATGGAGTTCGGAGCAAGTTTTCCTCGCAAAACAACGTTTGGAAGCTTTGTAGGCGTTGTTCTGTCTAGCACTTGACCCTCGGGGAAGTGTAATGGTTGTATATAAAGGCACCATTAGTAGTAATGTGATTGCTCTTAAAGACAGTAAACCCTTACTCACTGTTTTTCCCTCCTTTGATCAGGAACATAACAACAATTATATGGAGTTTTTGTCCTCAAATTGAATTCCGCAATTGTATTGCCACAAAATTGCATAATTTTGCACCGAAGTTTCTTTATCTCAAGATATTACTTTGAGGAAATCGTATGATTTCAAACATATTAAAGGAGAAGAAATCTTGCATTTTTCATCAGTTTTCAAATCGGAATTCGTGATTGGCAGGTAGAGGGCAACTAAAAGCTGATTGAGGTCACTATTCTAAAAGTTTTCTTCTATCGCTAAAATTGCCTTACTGCAATGTAAATTTATTTACGGTCTTAATTTTGTAATTTGGAAAATTTTCTATAAGAATAAAGTTTGTAGTGATTGGATGCCTCTATAAGTATCTATAATTTTTCTGTTCGCGTTTTTGATTTTGTTTTGGATTACCAATTATTAGGTTGCCCCAAAAGTTTTGTCTGTTTTTTCAAACCACTATAAAACCAAGTACAATAAAGACCTGAATGAGTTTCAACATCATTCGATGCAGTTATTCCTTCTCTTTCTTAAAAATATATTTTCGAACCACAACCGTACGCTTTTTTGATAGCTGCCAAAATTCTCCGCCAGTCGAGTTTATCTGCTCAAGCTTAGGCTATTTTGAAAATTTCACTCCAAAGTTTCGGAGAGGGTTAAGTAGGGATTAGATAGAGCAACTTCCGGATTACAATGGTAGTGTTAGATTCTCGTAATCTGCTGTTTTAGCCTTAAAAAATTATTTGGTTTCTGCGAATTGAAAAATGATTCTTATTAAATATTATTTATGCAACATAATCAAGTTTGATTTGCTTCGAAAAAGCAGCTTTTTGGAATTTTTATTACTTTTACGTGGTAAACGTAACCAAAGCACCGTTTTCATAAACGAATAATTGTAACGAACTTGGTAAACGTAATCTATGTAATCTAAAATGGATCCAAAGTAGCCAAAGATTTACTCTATATAACAGCTACCAGCTACCAGCGCACATCAAAACCGTCAGGATAAAAAATTTCTAGAATTCAGGAAAGATTTGGCGTTACTGTTGAGCTGCTCAAAAAGCCATGGCGATGACATTGCATATACAGGGTATATCAGAGAGCATATGTATAGTCGCCCTCACCCCACTAGTCGGTCGGTGGGCGAATTCAAATTTGAATTGAAGCAGGCCTGTCACGACAGAGCGTGGCAGGAGACAACGCTCAGCAATTACAAAAAACTCAATATAGATCAAAAACGTTGTAACAATACAAAAACTGCTAAGCAATGGCGAAGAAATACGCAAAGTGAATGCGTGAATTTGAACGGAGAGCTAAGGTGCCGTGCTCTGCCGCGACCTGCCTGCTCCAGTTCGAATTCGAATTCGTCCACCGACCGACTAGTGGGTTGAGGACGACTGTAGTTGTAAGGGAGAGGATGAAATCTGTATCAAGTGGTATCTAAGTCATTTATGGATTGATGTACTGTGAGTTTTAGTGAGCCGTGAAAAAACCGACAAAACTGTCAGGACAACCTAATTTGATACATATAAGAGCATACTGTACAAGAATATTAGTTTATTTGGCTTTTTGAAGGATTTTTCATCTTTTTTTGATGCAAGAAATGGCACCCCAAATAGTTGGGTTAACCTCTCTACTTTTCCCTTCATTTTTCTTTGTTCTCACTGCTCGAACTTCATATCGAATAGTTCCATTCATTTTCTTTCCTATACTACATTGTAGTGATTTTGACATCGCCTACCAAATTTTTGCTAAAAAGGTGTTGCTTTCCTCCAAAGATATGGCAAAGTCGTCTACTCATCATCATCACTAATGTTTGTATTTTTTTTCATTTGATTCGTAAATTGATGGGGCTCGGTGTGCTCAGCACCTCACCCAGTGCTCGTCCGCCTGACGACACTGCTCCCGACTCCTGGACATACCGCTTCGGCGCTGGTGTGCACCCTAGCGCATCTACTCGACGCCAACACAGCCACATCCGTACAACACGAATATCACACGCGCGACTAGTTCAGATTACATTTATCTACAAAGCACAAAAAATAGCAAACTACCAAAACCACTAAAACTGCTAAAACTACTAAACTACTACTCCAAAACTAGGAAGGAATAGGCACGGGGCGAGCCGCCTCGTTCCGTGCTGCCGATGCCTAATCATGATGGTGATGATCACTCCAACAAGTAGTTCCGGGTTCTCCGCTGGGTCAACCGCAAGCCCCTAGCCCTTCCGGGACGGTGTGACCCCTTTCCACTCCCGCAATCCTTTCCTATTGCTCGTCAGACTACAATACTAAGCTGCGCGTCTCTAAACACGAGAAGATCATAAAAGGCTCTACCGCTCGAAACCGTCGAACATCTGCGGGAGCTACTGGAGGCGCTGCCATCGTGGTGACATCATAAAAAACCGATAACGAACGGAACTCGAAGGGGCGTGCACCGGCGCGCGCCGCTTTATATACCCTTTGGCTTGGCAACGCGCCCAGCAGGAGAGGTCTTGACACGAAATGAAGAGCGCGCCAAGTAACGCGATAGCCAGCACTCCCGGCATCCTGTTTCGAGGAGTGGCTTGCATCGCGAGCCGCGACGTAAATGGTCCTAACTTTTTTTACCGTTTTTTCTCAAAGCGAATAGCCTCCTGACCTTTCTCTCTTTTCCTCTGTGTTTTATACACACATCATATTTCACATGGACTTAAGGCGGGTATGTAATTTCCTGGCAAATTTGCCTAGAAAAGTGTTCAAAGAGCGCCTAAGAGTTTCTGAGAAGACGTTTACCATACGTTTACCACTGATGAAGAGAAAGGTGAGTTATATGGTTGGTTTGCTCCGGTCTTGGAGATTCCGTTGATTTCTGCAGCTGTTTGTACGAAAACTTGAAATGTTCTAATTAATCAACGTTATTCGCTGAACGTAATCCTACTAAAACCAAGTGTTTTCGTAAGCTAACGTACGACTTCATCAGCCTTTTATCGAACACGTTCTCTAATCTCAGGAAGGCTGCGAGCATTCATTTCTGCTTTCTGTCCATTACCATTTGAATGGAATAGATGCTGTTCTTTGTACTTACTTCTTTCGGAAATTGCGCGAGGTTACAACTCTGATATCTTAACCGTGTTTCCATCAGTTTTAAAGAAAAACCTGGCTTATCGTGGCTTTCCCTATCGGAATCATTGTGCTGTGTATCATCTGCGGAGCCTGCTTCTTATGACTTGTTCGAGGAGTTGATAGCCAGGAAGCTGTCAGCTCTCCTCTATTGGACTGTAATTTGCTTGCATCCTAGAAATTACTTGCTATTGCGTCCAAAGTAGTAGCCCTCAGGGCTCGGCACGAGGTGGCTTCCCGAAATTGCAAAAAGAAGTCCCCTTTGACTTCACAATGAAACTACGACATCCGCCACGAGATATTAGAAGAGAAAACACATGAAAAGGAGTGAAACAAAGCAAAACAAAAAACCGCCAAAAAAGCACCAAACAACGATAATATTCGTATTTTCCGCATTGGCGGCATGATGTATCCAGCGAGCTGCACTACGCACCTAGTGCAGCGTTGCCGCCGCTATTCAAAATTTTCAAGGGCTAATTAAGCGGGGAGGAGGGGTTTGAGGCGGTCAAGGAACGATTTGTAGAGCTTGGGATGTAGATGAGATTTATGTGAAGAAAGTTGAAAAATTATATGAAGAAAAATTTATGACTTTTTCTTTCCCAAGCTACCTCTGTTGGCTTCCAGGAGCCACCTAGCTCCCAAATAAATTAAGCACGCCTTCAGTTCACATAATTTTTTCATAATTTTTCATACTTAGTCCTAACTCCCCATTGCCCATCTACACACTTATTTTGGTGTCATTTCATCTTTACTTCGCAGTAAACAAGCTCTTTGTTTGTTTGGAAGAGCATGCTGCCGGCATGCCGGCAGAGTGCCGGCGGCAGATCGAAAGACAGTGGTAGGCTTTTCCGCAAAAACGATATTCCCTTTGCATTCCCCCAAAAACGATATCCAGCCTGCTCGGTAAGCTACCTCTGCCGTACCCTGATCGCCCTGCCAAAATCTGTTTTTGCTACATCTAGAAATGCTTGATCTTTTGTGACAGTGGTACTTCTTTCATGAGACCAGCTCTGAATGGATATAGGGTGCAGAATGTGGTGGACATATGAAGTGCGTTCTCCAACTTCCGGTTATGTCCTCCGCCTTTTTGATATCCTACCATATAAAATTTTGATATGGGGGGGGGGGATCCTTCGTATCTTTTTTAGAATATCTTTTTCTTTTCGCATATTTTTCTCTTTTTTCGCGAGCCCAACCTCTTGTAGGGCTCTTTCACCTACACTTGCTTCGCCTTTCTTATAAGCATATCCGCAGCAATCTTAGCTCGTTGATATGTCTGACAGTCGTCCTCCAACCTCAATAATGCCATTGCTTGTAGGCTTCTCCTTGCATTTTGTACTTCGTGAGTTTAGCACATCTTGGTTGATCCTTCTTTTCTCTGACTCTCCACTTCCCTTCCCCTTCTTGTGCTCTACTTGAACTTGAGCGCCTTCGCTATCTGCTGTTTGGCAAACTTGTGAGAGTTGCTTGCTCTGTTGCGCTGTTGGTCTTCATTTTCCATCATTTGGTGACTGGTCTTCGGATGTGCCTACTTACAAATCTAGAAACAATAGGTTATGTTGAGGTATGCAGTTCTGACAGCCAATGACTTTACGGAGTCTGTTTGTATTTCTCGATCATCACGTGCATACGAAAAAAGGTGGAGAGTTGATGATGATGATGTAGTAAGGGTGTCCGCCAATGCCTCATAACCCACTCTAGGATGCGCTCACCATCCTTGCTTGGATAATTAAGACTGAAGCACAAATTGCTCGGGATTGCAAAAGGAACTGGAAACTGAAGTTTTGGTCGATAAGCTGCTTTGAGAAATTCATGAAGCAATATAAAAGGTTTTTGCAGCTTAACATTCCGTAATCCTATAGTAATGAAGAGCGATTTGTGCCTTATTTCTTACCGTAGACCAGAGTTGAGGTCAGCCTTTCCTGCCTTTGATTAGGGCTCGTGACAAACACACAAGGGATTTTTAACGTTCGAATGTACAAACATTCGTTAAAGACCCTTTTCTATGATTATATGCAGTTTCGTATTGTCTCAGCTGATTGTTTGCTTTCCCTTTCCTTGCGCATGACTCTAAAAAAACAATGTTACAAAATATCTTATGTAAATAAATTCTAAGAATGGAAGGTGCTTTAATCTAACTGTTAGGCACATATGTAATGCAACTTTTTATGTAACTTTTATCTTTTTGAACGTAGCGTTTATATTTTCTGACATTATAAGGATTATAATGTAAGCTGCAAATGCAGACAATTCTGCCGAATCCTGCCATCTTGTGTCAGGGTAACTGTAACTTTAAGGTATAATGGAAGAAAGAGGCAAAGTTTGTTGAATCTTGATCTATGGGAGTTATTCGACATGCTGATCACGAAAGTGAGACTAGCTTTGCATGGAAAGGCCTCTTTCGTAACTTCAAGGAATGAATGTCATCCAAGCGACAAGTAAATATGATATTCGTGTTCACCGTATTGGATTGCCCTATTGTGCAAAGTGTGAGGTTTCGCTACTTAGTTATTGACGTAATGCCCTCCAAATTTGACGCATTTGACTTGTTCATATTCTCAAAGGCGCCTCATCTTGATTTGTCTTTGATGTTCACTTCTTCTTACTGATTTTGATGTGTCGACTTCTAGCAACATGCTGTCTATCATCCCTTTTCAATATATCTGACTCACGCTTTGTACTGCTTCATGTTCGTCACAAAACCGTAAACCTCAATTTTCAAGGTTTTTCGAAAAAAAATTTCACTTTTTCCACCACATTATAAAAAATCAAACCGTTTGCGCAGGCTTGCACCTTATGTCACAGTCTACATGATGCCATAGAATGAGAGTGCTAGATTGAATAAGAAAAAGCTTATAGAAAAAATTGCAAAACTTATGTCCCAACCTAATAATAATTTTGGTTTTAGTAAGCGGTTTTATAATAATTAGCTAACAAGCCGGCTCCTCCCGGCCCTGTCAATCATATCTTCGTAATCAGCATGCTCACTTACCCCCTCGCCAACTCCCCGCCGTTGCTCAAAGCCGTAGCTCAAACTTTGCAAAAATCGATAAAATCATATCGATCGATGACGAAATGTAGTCTACGACGATTGCCCCGCTTCGAAGTGTACGCGTGCTAAGTTAGGTGCAGATCGGTCTGGAAATGGAGTTTTCTATTCTTTCAGAATATACATACAGACAAACATACAAGGATTCAACTGCAGTGTCGGGTGCACCAGCATCTCTGCTCCCACGCGGAGCTCCGCACCTGTACCGCGAACATGCCTTCTAATCATTTGAGTTGATTGAGGCTCTGTCTTTTCTACCCCCACGGTGAGAAAGTGATCAGAAAGCATGCTCGCGAAAGAGGCGCACAGTCCAAGCGAGGCGGCCGCGCGGGAGCCGAGAGCTAGTCTGCAATTGATAAGCCCTGTACATGCATACAAACAGACATTCTGCTTTATATACAAGATTGATGATGCCTAATGTAACGATCCTTTCTGCAAAAGTTAATGCATGCAATTTTGCAATTGCTTTTTCTCTTTATTTGACAAATAACTTCCATTAGCCTATGTTTTTGCGACGACGCTTAATTTAAGGTTGATTGCCTTGCTTCCGATTATTCACTTTGAATTTTTATCGGTCACACTACTAATAAATCAAAAAACTGCTAAGATGTATAAATGTTGATTTCCGTCTCAACGACGTGGTTCTTGGCAATTAGTTTGAGATAGACTGTTCTACCAAAGTTGTTGCATTACTTTTACGCACTCCATATTCCGATTACACGTCTTTTGTCGCATATTTTTATCGCTTTTTTATTTTATCGGTATGCTCTTAGCGCTTAACTAAAAATGCTCAGCTCGTAACGGCAAAATAGTTCATCATGTAGTCTAGGTCCAAGCTTTTGGAATGGATATATCAAGTATATGATGGCTAAAGATACCGTCCACCCAGAATCTCGTTCCATGTTTCTGTCGTTCGGGCATTCTTATGTCCGTGATTCCCAATATGAAGGCGAGAGTCGCGAAAACTCCGACAATTTAACCCGCGAAGGTGGTTCCCAAAACGGGGATTGAAAGCGCACGGATGTTACTGGAGGGGACGTTGCCGCCTAGGGCTTTCTTCGTAGTTCCAGATCGATTATCTCGCATATGACCCCTAACCAGAATAGACAAAGTCCTTAAAGGCAGTGTCCGGGCAAAAACTCGATTTTGAGATTTTGTGCTTATTTGGGCCTATTCGCCATGCTGAATTCGAAAATCCACATTGGAGAGCGCGAAAACGACGAAAAAGGGCTCTAATACTGGAGGGAAATCAGCAAGTGGGCGGGTTCTTCCCCACGGTGAATTCACGCTCCCAGCTTCGGGGGCGATCTTTTTGATTCCGGTTTCAAGTCATTCGTTTGCACTTGATCGGTAGTGATGTCAGGGTGGCTAACGGATTCGAGAAAATTGCTCCGGAAGCTGGAAGCGTGAATTCACAGTGGGGAAGACTCCGCCCACTTGCTGATTTCCCTCCAGTGTTAGAGCCCTTTTTCGTCGTTTTCGCGCTCTCCAATGTGGATTTTCGGATTCAGCATAGCGAATAGGCCCAGGTAAGCACAAAATCTCAAAATCGAGTTTTTGCCCGGACACTGCCTTTAAGCTTGTATGTGACTACTTTATGACTACAGTAATCAAATCTGGGTTAATGTCATCTATGGAGATGCAACCCATGCCCCATTTTGTCAGCAAAACCATTTTGAGATATTTCAACAAGCAAATAAGGATGAAGATGTGGTGATGGTCCTTAATCATACTAACATTCTATACGGTAGCAGTGTAAAGGAATCGTCCTCATTGCTTAAATGCGCAGAATTTACATGTACGTGTCTTACTTAAATCTGCATTGTTGTCTTTCTAGAGTGTCATAAACTTTGAATTAGATATGTCACGTGATAGGCTTGGTATCTAGTATATCTTCTGCTATTTCATAAGTGGCTTCCAAAAAATCACCTAGATTACTGGTTCGATGGTAACTCCTACAAAGTATCCTGGCAGAGTTGGAGCGTTCACATCCTAAATTATAGTGCAAACCCTCCAGCTAAGCTTTAGACTTTGTATCTCTCCAACTAGAAGAAAATATCCACCGATACTAATGTTGCTAATTTTTGCTCAAGTTGCTGTTGCCTTCACTTGACCTTTTTACAAAGATCTCACTGTAAAATGACGTTTATCAGTTTTTTTGTCATGGTCTTGCATAGATATTCCTAACCCTAGAGAGAAACATTGCTATTGAAAGTAACCTATTCACTTTATATGCGACAATAAACAAAAACAAAAAAAAATTACCTAATTCCGTTTCGTTCCTACTCACTATACGGATAGGCAAAGTATACGATCTTCCCGGATCTCATCAGTAGTGAAGGAAGATCGTAAATTAGTAAGTAAAAGGAAGAAAAACAGAAAAAAGAAAGAAAGAAAAATCCAAAATTTCACTTATAGATTGGATAGTTGTGTTAGCAATCATCCTTTTGCTACTGTTATTCGTTAGTAGTGCTCCTTAGCACTCTATAATGTATTAGCAAGCTTGGAGTAAACTATTAGGAGAAAGGAAAGAAAAAACTGCAAAAATATCAAAAGTAGAAATAAAGAGAGAGTAATAAGGAAATGTCTCAATGTGTTGTAACAGAATTTGAATTCAAAAATTTTCGCGCGTAACAGCTGGCAAGGTTGGTTGCCGTAGGAGCACATTACTCACAAAATATAAATCATATATACTTATTTGTTAAATTCCAAAAAAAGGAAATAACTGTGATTGTTATTTTGAGTTTATTATTGAGTTTATGATTGATAAATTGAGAAATATATCTATATATAATTATTACTAATATATTTATGTTTCATATTAACTACATATATATTTTTATTCTATCTTTATATATTTACTTTATATTTTTGTGTTTATTTTTATTTAATTATCTATTTAAATCTATTCAAATCTACGCAATTCGTTGCTCACTTCTACCATTTTTATTGTTAGTGTAATTCGCACTCAGACGTAGTGTGTGAAGGAGCCAAAAATTCAGACACTACCTAATCAAGTTAGATCATGCGGGTATGTGGGGGGGGGGGGGGAAGGGAGCAAGTACGTTGTTTGCAATGACGAGTGCAGCTAAAGCAGAAACTATGTGTGCTCATACCAATTGTTCATTACTCTCCTTTTTTTGCTCGCTGCTCTATTCTTCGTTCTTCTTCTCCTTCTTCTTTTTCTTCTTCACTATGCAATAAGTAATACAAGATTCAAGTAAAATCGAACATTAGCTAATGGCATAGTCAAATTCAAAAAAAGCAGTGTTGAGTATGAGTACATTAGACAAAAGGGATCTACAGCATAAACTGTTCTGATTCAAGTTGGTGTACAGAGGGGCATGACAATAATGAAGACAAATATCATATCAATGTGCAGTACCCTCCAAAACGAGATAAATCTCATCTGGAAGAAAACCCCTTTTCTTTGACTAGAGTTACCTGCAAGATTAGTATCAGCACAGCTTTACTCATCTTGTGCATAAGTTCGAAAGATTTGAAAAATTTTATATCTCTAATTTGGAGGACGAACGCACGATGCAAAGCAGCACCAGTCTAAATCTCTTTTTTATGTATCGTCTTCTTAAGCAGCAATTAGCATGCTGTCAACATCTGTTCAACAAGAAAAAGGTTTTAGCTTTATCGTCTTTGTCAGAGCATGGGAAGACGAGTGTATTGAAGGGACGCTCAAACACCAACATCAGAGTCCAAAATAACTTTGATTCTGATTTTTACGAAAGCCAAGGTAAAATCAGGAAGACTCACCTTAGATGACACAACTGGAAGTGTGTTAAATACCCTATAGTTATGTACCTGCCAGTGGCGGTCCCATTTTGTTTGAGGGGGAACAGAAAATTGTGAATAAAAGTGCGTAGCAGATGCCCGAGAAATTTTTTGGGATGTTATCCAAAATTTTTGCCGAGGAGGGGAGGAGGGAGGGGTAGTGGCGGCAGCCACTCCCCGAAAATCTCATTTAAAAAACTAATACGAATTTTTCATAAATCTTGGATTTTTGATTATATGCAAGTACAAAAAAGCCACTTGCACTTTAAACTCATGAAGACCTTTCAAATCGCCCTTCCCCGTTCCGAGATAGCGGAGTTTCTAAAACTTACTCGATTTACAAAATTATGCAATACAATATATTTTTACACGACTGAAACAAATTTGGAATTCGTCCTCTCCCCCCCCCCCGTCCTCGGTCCGCCACTGTTACCTATCGTCGGTCGCTTGCCGTAGAGTAGGCTGAACACTGCCGCCGTACACGCGTGGCGGGTTTAGATAGTGAGAGAGTACAAAAAAGCAATGCTCTACGATAAAACTTTGTTGGTGAGTTCACTTGCCTGCAGTGATTCGCTTACTTTATGGCAAACGAGCATTTCTTACTTTCTAATGCCAGGTGACCTGATCTCATATCAAATTCCACAGAGCGAATGGCATAGTCGAACTTGGTCACAGCAAGTTACTCTTTCTTCCGGTTCAGTACCGGATTCTTGTATCAAGGCTGCATACTTTAGCATCTTCGATGGGAAGAGGATCGCAGCATAGAAGAAAGCTTCATATCTTGAAGCTTCAGGTATCTGGATTGCACGCTATCTGACTATCCACAGGTACTCCTACCATCCTTCATTATAAACATAACAAGAGCGAGAAACTGTACAACCCGCACTTCTCACTTATTGTATGATTCCGTGATGATCCCCAGTTAGGGTCCGGTGTGAGGTGGACAAATGTCAACCTGGAATTCGTTCTGGATGGAAAGTAAAGAAGATATCCTTAACCCGTTGACGTGGCCTACGCACTTTTTGCCGCCAGGGAAGATGTGTACCACCGGTGGCCCACACCCCTTGCAAAATCATATACTTTCTAGGTCTAGTACTTTTTCCACAGTTCAGTAATTTTTTCAACTTCCTGCATTCTTGGGACCTGTAGACTTCGTCGTCCAAGAATATCATTGTAGTTGTTTACAAAACAACTTTACATTTTGTAAATAATCACAAAACTTCCCCAAGCCAAAAGTGTTGTGCAAAAACGCGTCGTCCCCCAGCGCCGCCACGCAAAATTAGGCGTCGTCGTCAAATTAGTGTACATTTACATGCAATTCCCTCTCCGACAAGTTGCTACACGACTGACAGCAAATACACGACCTTGCTCCCCTTATCTTCAAAAATCAAAATTCTTTTCATTGAATTGTAATCAAATGTCTCGGTCTCGGCGCTTATATAACGATATGACTAAGATTACAAGCGGACATACACTAAGAGGACTATAGTTCGCAGTACTGCGAAAAAATTATGTTACTGAAGATTTTGAGCTTTTTTCTGAAAAATTTCTCACTTCCACAAAATGATAAAATGGGTCGTTTGCAGCGCACAGATGACGGCATGGCACGAAATTTGGTGTGTATCTGCGCAGTTGGATTAGGATACAAAGCATTAAGAACTACTCTTTTTAACATAAGCAATTGCTCACTCAATGCCCACGTGAAGTAAGCAAAACTTCCATTTCACATAAGTTTACAGATTTCTAATGAATCTGTTCTAAACCTAAAATTTAGTATATATTAGATGGGTCCAAAAGTTCGTTCGCCAGACTTTCAGAAAATCATAACTTCCTTCCTTCTCGATGGGATTTCTTAAATTAATTTTTGTTTGGAAGAAGAAACCTTTGTCTTTACAACAGTATCTTTGCCATGAAATGGCGTGAGAAAGTTTGAGAATTAGAAGCAATTGTATAAATTTACTCAAGATTGGCATTTTTTAAGCGGGGTCACGAAAAATACCGGATGTATTTTTATTTGATAGAGAAAATTATGCTCATTACAATGGTACCTTTCCCATGAATCGAAACGGAAAAGATCGAGAGCTAGAAGCAAATAAACAAAATTCCTTCAATTTTGCAATTTTTGAGCATACTCAAAAAAGCCCAAAAACGTCACAAAAAGGCGGAAAAGCCAAGAACACGGATTTTGTGAATCTCTTTCTAGCTGAGCGAGTTTCGTGCTAATCGCGAGCAAATTTGTTTTTCGTGAAAAACGCAACCCGAAAATCCGGAAAAATTACGAAAATTAAGATTGCAAATTAAAATTAAAATTGAAATTAAAATGAGGAGAAGAGTGCTCAGCAAGCAATTTTCTAGCAAGAAGCTCACTACTATTTTGAAAGCTTGCCCTATGATTCAAATAAAACATTAATTTGTATGACTTTTTCAAGGGTCTTTCTAATTGCTTGTCACTAAGAGGAAGCTGATACAGTGCTGGCCAAAACTATAGATCCACTATAAAAAACTGCCGTAGTTCATCTGCTTCTCAACGAATTGATCTGAGATTTGGTACAGTTGTGTGTTCAACAGGCATTCATCAGTGACCGGAGCGGATTCCGCTTTCGTTAGATTATTCAGGAAAAAAATTAAAAATTTCGAAAAAAGCAGGCTCGAAGGCTGGCCAAAACTATAGATCCACCTAAATTTTTTGTCTGCTAACGTGACTCTTAGCTTCCAAAATCTTTTGTGCATAAACCTAGTCGAAAGTCAAAGCAGTGGGTTTAGTTTAGCTGCGTCATACCTTTATAAGAAACTCTTATCTGCTTTTTTCCACTCAAAAACTGCTCTCATGCGTATTTTGTTCCCGAAAATGTGTTTTTGTAGAGGATCCCGCACTTTTTTGACTGGTTTGAAAGTGATAGGGCTCCATCTATCTTATAGATGCTTAGCAGCGTGAGCAGTAGAAAAAAATTCGGGTTTTCGTATCCAAAGCGCACCTGACACAGACATAACCGTAGGCCTGCGCTCGAATTTTTGCCTTCATGCTCTTTCTGCAACGTTGTCATGAGCGTGAACTGGAGTAGTTACATTGTTGGTATGTATGAGAGTCCGTGTGCAGTGGTTGCAGGTTTCTGCAGATCCTAGTATGCAAGCTAATTGAGGACTTCCTCCTGCAAAAAGTGATTTGCAACAAGCCTTGAAGTTATTTCTGCTTCTGACCATAATGCTCATGTGAATCACAAGACAACACATATTGCAGGGTGTATTCAATAGTTAGCAGCTAAAAAGTGGCAAAATTCAAAGAAGGTACCAGTTGGTAAGTACTTTGAGATTGCCGAACACACCGCAAGACTTATGCTTTGAAAAAGAATTAAAGTGCGACTTCGCAAGCAATTGTAACTATAGTTTACAAACTTCTTTTTAGGTGAATAATGCTAAATAATGCTTCTACATTATTTTGAGCTTATAAAAATAGCGGATACCAATTTTGAAGGCAAAAATTCGAGCGCAGGCCTACGGTTATGTCTGTGTCAGGTGCGCTTTGGATACGAAAACCCGAATTTTTTTCTACTGCTCACGCTGCTAAGCATCTATAAGATAGATGGAGCCCTACCACTTTCAAACCAGTCAAAAAAGTGCGGAACCCTCTACAAAAACACATTTTCGGGAACAAAATACGCATGAGAGCAGTTTTTGAGTGGAAAAAAGCAGATAAGAGTTTCTTATAAAGGTATGACGCAGCTAAACTAAACCCACTGCTTTGACTTTCGACTAGGTTTATGCACAAAAGATTTTGGAAGCTAAGAGTCACGTTAGCAGACAGAAATTTTAGGTGGATCTATAGTTTTGGCCAGCCTTCGAGCCTGCTTTTTTCGAAATTTTTAATTTTTTTCCTGAATAATCTAACGAAAGCGGAATCCGCTCCGGTCACTGATGAAAGCCTGTTGAACACACAACTGTACCAAATCTCAGATCAATTCGTTGAGAAGCAGATGAACTACGGCAGTTTTTTATAGTGGATCTATAGTTTTGGCCAGCACTGTATGCAATGGGTGATTAGAAGATGATCCGGTTGGCAATTCACATCTGGCATTTCTTAAACGAATGCACGTGGAAATACAACAGATTTTGATCACTCTCAAGTGCTCTGCTTTCTACTCTTTTGTGCTGATGATACACATAAAATAAAAAACATTTCAGCATATTCATGAGCGCCGTGCCTTTAGAAAAATTGCAATTCAAGCACCTTTTTACCAATTACGATTTTCCTTGTTATTTGTCTTCACATTCATTTAACACATATGACACACATGCCTGTTTTAATGGCTTTTGTCCAGCAAATCGTTTTTGCTGTAGAACAGAAACAACGCTTGCATGTTTGAAGAATACTACTCAAAAACATTGGTTTTTTGCACCATTCTCGCGTCGAGGCACGATGTCTTTCTCTCTCCAACTTGTGCAAGTACAGCTCTTTACTGTATATAATTAATTCCTCTATTACCCTGTCACTACTTTTATAGTACAGTGTTCTAAAAGTCTTTAAGCCTAATTTTACAACGTAATAGATTAGTAATTACTCCTCGCTTTCTAGTAAAAGTTTGCATATGAGTTCTGTGTTCAATTGTTAAGAATCCTCTAAAAGATCATACTGTTCACAATCTACACTCTCAACATATTGCTCCGGAAGCAAACAGTACTACAATTTTGAGGTTAAGCCGATAATAATATGCTCATTGTTCAAACACGTATAACTCTTTTGCCTTTGAAGCTCTTGCGGAATCTTAAGTTGGAAATTGTAGAGCTAACTTCACTCTACATTCAATGCAAAACCATCCACCAGTCACTGTTCTTTACTATACATAGTATTAAGAACAAATATTCACAGTAGTGCCTTGACACTGATTCAGGTGTGAGATAGTTTCGTCGTCGACTTTTTGTCTGCTACAACGTATGCAATCCGCAAGCGTCTAGAGGCCTTTTTAGAGACCAAACAAAATTTTTTCGAAATACGGGTGTACCTTGTTGTTTTCTTGGTTCCTCACAAAATATTAGGTTATTCCGAAAGTAATTTCGCTTTTTTCATACGGGCACCACATGTGACGGAACAAAGGTTTCTAACAAGGGAACGATCCCAACTTAAGGTGGCGAATTGGAATGAACCGCATATAATTAGATGCGTCTTGATGAGGTGATTGCAAATCTACCTTCCATATCTGCGAAACGTCATCTGGAAGAAGTTATGAAAGGTTAAAAAGGTGAAGTAACGGGGGTTTTGGTGCATAATTCGCTTCAAAATCCAACTTGGGAGTTTATGACTAGCATAATATTGAGTGTACTGATTTCAAGGAATGCTCACACTCTAAAGAAACACAAATAAGTGTTTTTGAACAACTAAATTTCGAGGTATTGTGCTGTATATTTGCCAAATTTGGACTTTTCATTGCTCATAGCTCTTGCCAAAGAACTTTAGTTGCTTTTTAGCTGTTCGAAAACATTTATTTGCATTTCTTTTGAATGTGAGCATTCTGTGAAATCAGTACACTTAATGTGATGCTAGTCGTGCACTTCCAAGCTGGATTTCGAAGCAAATTACGCATCAAAACCCCCGTTACTTCACATTTTGAACCTTTCATAACTTCTTCCAGATAACGTTGTCGCAGATATGGAAGGTAGATTTGGAATCAGCTCATCAAGACGCATCTAATTGTATGCGGTTCATTCCAATTCGCCACCTTAATTTGGGATCGTTCCCTTGTAAGAGATCTTGGATGCATTCGATGCAGCATTTCATTCTCTTTCTATAGCTTATGAAATTGTTGCAAAACAATCAGTAAGCTTTCAGAAATATCCAAAATCTGCGACCCATGCTTTTTGAGATGGTCAAGTTTCACGATTTTTTAAAACTTTCATATCAATCCTCAGAAGGAGTTCAAGTAACAACTCGATAGAGTAAACCTTATAGGATATAGTACTACTTTTTTCTCCTTTCCATAACTTGTAATACATTCTTAGCAGAATTTTAACTGATGCTACCGATTTCCATACTTGAGCAGCTAAATCCTCGTAGAACATCAAAAGAAAGGCAGCTTGCGCACTATTCGATGCAGCATTTTCTCCTCTTTCTAACATGGGTTTTTTGTTTCCGATTCGTTTAGTTTCCGGGGAGAAATCATCATAACTCATTTTTTTAGCGAGCCCCAGGCTGTACCCGAAAAATCGAAATTTGATATTTCGAACCCGAAAACCCTCACTTGCTTTGTAAAATTAATGCTAACTCATAGTACCGTCTTGGTAGTCTCGAATTCCGAAAAATTATGATGTTTGATGCGATTTGTGGCTGAGGTGGGCCTGCCAAAATCCGATAGTTCTGTTAGAAAATCTAAAAAAATATTAGGACGAGCTGTAAGGAAGAGAAAAAAGTAGTACTGTATTCTATAAGGTTTACTCTATCGAATCTTTACTTGAACTGCTTCTGAGGATTGATATGAAAGTTTAAAAAAAAACTGTGAAACTTGACCATCTCAAAAAGCATGGGTCGCAGATTTGGTTATTTTCTTAAAGATCATTGAATATGCTGCAATAATTTTATAATCATTAGAAAGAGGACGAAATTCTGCATCGAATGCCTCCGAGATCTTTTAGGAACCTTTGTTCCATCACATGTGGTGTCCGTTTGAAAAAAGCGAAATTACTTTCGGAATGACCTAATACATGCTAAATTTCGTGTGTCTATGTTGCTTCGTGCAATTTCAGCTGAAAAAATGAGCTTGAAGACTTTCGGGACATCCTTTGATATTCTAGATTTGCTTGCAAATTTTTAAATGTTTTGTATAAAATCTCAGTGAACATCTGGGCTGAATTTCGCTTTCTTATAAATTAGACACTGCTCACAACGCGAACTAATAGTTTTGTTAGCAGGCGCGCTAAGGCTGATAAGAAGCAAGTCCATTTGAGTACAAGGACTATTGCAGTTCTGTATACTTTGCAAGAAGGCAATGTTGGAAATGTTGGAGGATGAGGGGGGAAGAGTGGAATTAAAGAAAGAATTGCTATAGGAACGCTATACCGCTCGTCGTCCGGCTCCATGCCCGAGTGTTCCTCGAGATGACAGCTATGATAATTGCATTCAAAGTTCAATTTCTTCAATGATAAGTTTTAGATATGCTACTTTATTCTAAACCAGTATTTCCATAGCTAAAGTCATCCATCTTACATAATAGTTCAGTTTCAGTGGAGATAAAATGCTGCATAGCGTTTTTGGTTTTCTTTATGAAGCGCCTATCTTAAATTATTTAGGAACCCGTTGCAACCCATCAACTTGTCATTAAGTATATCTCAACTTTGTGATAGTGCAAAGAAATGATTCAGCTTTTTCTTTGACAAATCGCGATCATCAAGGTTTTGTAATTGCAGCACTTTATCTTTTTAATTTTAATCGAGGTTTTTGGTGCTACTGTATAAATCTATATAAAGCGTGTATTTGTCTAGTCGTGATCATTACTTCAGAAGTTTTCAATTCATTCTAAAAATGATTTTCTTCTTAGCCTTGCAGAAATACTCTGAATTATCTTATATTTGCCCACTGCTTCTCACATGGAACGCGATCTCGTTGACTTTGAAGGGAAAAGATGCCGCGCTCATGTGGCAAAATGGAAATCCGAAAGCACTGTCTCGTTAGAAGTGAGGTCTCGGGAATATGCGAACCGCAGGTCTTTTCGGTCCCAAATTACTCTGTACGTCAAACCGCACGAAAATCATAGAAATATGGTTGTTCGAAGGCCTCAAGAAACAACGCAAACGAGTTGTTCCTCTCTACCTTAGTATTGGCTACAAGGTCAGGCATTCAACAAGGAGCGGGTCGCCTGGAAAGACTTGTTCAAACGCGATGGAGAATGCGGGGAATCGTTCAGAGGGAGCTTCAGATTCGCGAGCCACTTTGAGCATAGTTTTCTCATTATAAGAGGAGGCCGTCTAGAATCTATTTTAGGAGTTGCTGAGTAAGGCCTCGGGCAGAGTTCACGCGATTTGATCGTCGCGATTCAATCGCTATAAGACAAGTGTTATGACTTCATTGTTGTGATAGTTTTCCAACACGACTAATCAACTATCACAACCGAAATACAAGAAGATCGGCATGGAAACTGCATGCAGTATCCTTGTAACACTTGTCTGTAGCGACTGAATCGCGACGATCAAATCGCGTGAACTCTGCCCGAGGCCTAAGGGATCTACTAAAGGACTTAAAAATTCGGTCTACCTCAGTGGTGAGGTGCCTGCCTTGATTCCGCAGTAGCATGCAACCCTACTTTCTAGATGAAATGATGGAATAGCGGCTCACTATGAAAAAGTGAGATATGTTTGAAAGTCTTCCTTAAGTTTGTAATTTTGAACTTTTGGAAAACAATAGGAAATGAGGCAGCCTCTCGCAAGTTCTTCTTGCAGGCCAATTTATGTAAGAAACACTAAATTATTGAGTTTCATGTTCTCTCTTCTCTAAATCTTGGCATTAGGGACACCACACTTTGGCCCGTAGTAAAGCTCGATCACTTCAGGTGAACTAAACTTAACCCATCAGTTCGCCTTACATCAGGTGAACTGATGACCGCCCACCTTCTCATGCTATATGCATGGCGAGTGAACTGATAGTTGACCATCCGTCCACCTGCTGCAGTCAACTTGTGCACATCAGTTCACATTCAGTTGAAACGAACGTGAACTGATGTTAGAGTGAAGCAAATAGTGTGTAAAAGAGGAGACACAGACAAGACTCCCGTAAGTTGCTCCTGAGTAACTTACGATGCACATCAATTTGCCTAACACTGCAAACAAAACCGGCGCAAAACTGCGCAATACGGGGGCCCGAAAAGGAGAGAATCGATGAACAGCTGATTTTGGCGTCGAAAGGAAGAAAACAGATTTTTTTCTTTTTTGTAGAGCCTGTTGACTTTTTTCCAAAACTTCTTAAGGCAAGAATTTATTGTTTTATCTTAAGGCAAGAATTTATTGTTTTAATTCATTGAGTTCATATTGCAACCACTTCATTTTTTCATGAAAATTTCGTTAAAAAATGTGTCTTTGTTTTATCTATGCATGTGCTAGGCGAGATACTTGAGCGGTCATCATCGATTTTGCGATAGTGGTCGCTGTCAAAGACGCCAGGCATACAGCAAAAATGCGGCGCTGGCCGGTGTTGAACCATGGCCTCGCGCATTCAATTCCAGTCGCTTACCTAGTTGACCAAACTGGCTCAAGTGGTTCGAGAGAGATGCCATGATGGGTGGTTTACTACGGGCCTTTGTCTTTTCGGTGCGGCTAAGTACTTATTCTATTGACTCTCACTAACACCACGGTGGATAAAGGCCTATGACGAAGACGAAATTATCGAAACATGAGGTCAATAATTCTATTGTACAAACCTTGCACTGGCATAATACCATATATCATATAACAATTACTAAATTTTTTACCAGTTACGGGTTCTATGCAAGACCAAATGAAATTTACCTAACCTATGAAAGGAGGCGGTGGGAGGGGAGGGGAATGAACTTGACATTTATGATTATCACCTACTCCTAGTCAACATCACCCAAGTAACAATGTCATCACCTTTGGTAACTAGCTGCAGACTAGACCTCAAAGTTCCACCATTACTTCTTTCCACGCCAAGTACCAAGAAAATTTCCATTTCTCACATCTTCTCTTCTCTTGAAACCTGTTTGTCAATTGCTCATTCCATTATAAATCTTTGGCATAGAGAACAAAGCAGAAGAATGGCTTCATATAAATCAGCGCATTTGGTTCATCACGTTTACACATCGCTGAAAAAGTATAAATCCGCAATGATGAAACGAGACATTTTTATGAGCGAACATTGTGCATAACAATAAACTGTTGTTGAATTCACTTCCAGTCACGCTTATTGTGTAGCTTTTTTCTTTTGAAGAGTTATATTGATGAAGTAAGTGGATGGAGGGGGTTGGTTACGTTTTGTCCCTAGATGGCGCAAAACTACCGTATCGTCTAGATAACAATTGTTAGGTGAGACCTTTGGCATATTCTTATTTTGCTTTTTGACATTTCGATGTAATTAGATTCAAAGCCCAAATGAGTGATTCATTATCGGTTTGAATGTTTTTTATGTTGTTGTATGTTCTTCTAGAAAGGAAGAATATCCATGAAGTTTCTAGAAGTATTAGTTGCTTATAAATGCTTTCCCCTTGCGATTAAACTCAATTTTTCTTGAAATTAGAACATCTATTAAAGTAATCTTTATGGGCTACTTTTTTAGCGTAAGCTAGATATACAACCGGGAGCAACTCAAGACCGTTAGAGACAAATTTTACAGCTTTGTCGACATCTTTCTTTGTTTCTCCGAGAAAAAACTCAGCGATGTCAATTAATGCTGAGGCCCTTAATATACGTTTGAAAAATTAAGAGATCTCTGAGTTTACGAAGGGCAAGAATACAATTTTCCGAGTAATCAGATTTTTTTCCAAGAAGAATATTTGTGATTATTCGTAAAGATTGCTATGCTTTATCGCACATACAATACAACTGAAGAGACTGATTGCGTTCAGTCGGAGAAGATTATGATCTGGAGAATTGCAGGCACTGTTTAGAATAAGGAAATCTCCGCGGAGTTTGCTAGTTTTCCGTACAATACAACTCATATTGGGTTCTTATACGGAAGGCTATCTGTGACTCGCCCGCAAGGGTACAGTATGGCCCGTAGTAAACCCCACTTCACTTCAGATGATCTCAACTGAGGGGCTGAGTTGAGGTATTTAAGATAAACTGACTAGCGGTCACTCTCACATGCTTAAGAATGCGACCTGATCTGAAGGGTTGTTAAGGGCATGTGCCGCGATGCATTCACCTGAAATCCGTAAGAGCAGCCTCAATTTTGACATGAATTGACCGAAATAGTGTGCAAGGGATGAGACGCAGAGAAAAATCCCGTAAGTTGCTCGTGAGTAACTTACGGGACATCGTACTTGACGTATTGTTGCAGTACAAGAACGCGCAAAACTGCACAATACCGGTGCCCAAAAAGGAAAGGATCAATGAACAGCTGATTTCGGCAAAAAAACAGAAGAATAGGTTTTTTCCTTTTTGCAAAGTTTGCTTAGGTTTCTTCTACAAAAGCTACTCAGAGCGACAATCTCTTTATTTATTTCCATTCGATTTTGTCCCTACTTCCTCAATTTTAGATGAAATTTTGGCTAAAAAAACGCAGTTTTGTTTTGTGCATTCATTTGGTTTGTGGGTTCTTTGATAGCAATCGTCATCGATTCTCTTTGATAGTAGCCGCTATCAAGGATTGCTCAGTGATGCGCAAAAATTCGCCACTGTCCGGCGCCGAACCACGGTCGTGCGGGCTGAGTATCAGCCACATACCTGTTTGACCAAACCTGCATGAGAGGTGTAGGTGTTTCCTCTTTGATAGCGCGCAAGATTTTTATGCCTGAAAAGCGATCCGCATCTAGATCAATAGCTCGCGGGATGCTAGACCCAGGCGCCATACGATCAACTCAGGTCCTTCTCAGGGCAGATCCCCTGAAGGGGGGTTTACTACGGGCCTATATAACCGAATCCCTTTTTTTGGCAAGCCTTGTTTTCGAGCAT
Organism: Cylicocyclus nassatus; assembly: GCA_958299035.1. Taxonomy (NCBI): domain Eukaryota; kingdom Metazoa; phylum Nematoda; class Chromadorea; order Rhabditida; family Strongylidae; genus Cylicocyclus; species Cylicocyclus nassatus. The sequence goes on along the minus strand of CATQJL010000112.1, from coordinate 4,601,251 downwards.
CTAAAATGAGATGGATGAACAGCGCTGAATTGAGTTCAACTTGCAGCGCAAGGGGAGTTAGGGAGTAGCTAACTCATAATAAGCATTTTAAAGAGGAAAATTCTTCCAGGATGAGATCAGGCCGCTCCTGAGTAACTTACGAAACAAGTTAGCTGGCTTTATAGTGCTATGCACTTGAGCAACAAACTACACTTTTCCCTTGCTAACAATAACAATGCTTTGACAGGAAGCAATCTTCACATCCAGATAAAGTTCTTTTGAACCATCTTTGGAATGATTCATAGACATTTCTGACTTTTCCCAGTTGCATGCACGTAGCGTCGATTCAATAGGAGAAATGTTTGGAGTTTGCCACGATTGAACCTGGACTGATTAGCAGTAGGGTTGATTGAGGCTCAAAACAAACTTAATCAGGACAGCTCTACTAGGTGTCAGGGTTTTACCCCATGAATGGGCTCTAAGCGGTAACTTCACTTTCACTGCATTGCATTCGTCCTTTGTCGAGAAGGAAAACCCTTTGCAACACTATTTACGAAACTGTTTTACTGCATTGATACCAGTTCCAGTATTCATTGCCGTGACATTACACACCTGCTCGACCTGCTAACTTATGCATTTACTTTCACCATAATTGACTATCTCAACAAAGAGCTTTTTCCATAGACATTGCTGACTGCACTATGTTAAGAACGTGCGCGTGCAGAAAGACCTTATACTCTATTATATTCGTGCTCTAAAGCAAGTCTCAGCTCTACCACTTTCTTTCTCCTGGAAAATGCAGCGCTCTGTCACTCGCAGCTTCTCTTAACACTACAACTAGCAATTTTTGGGGCAAACGTCATATTTCAACCATTTCAGTTTTTCATATTGTTTTCTAAGTATCGCCGTTTCCAAGTATACAAATAGCTTTCTTGGGCTCGTACGCACATACTCCCCTTGGGGAGGGGAGGGGATCTGAGAAGGGAGGCGCGATCTCGCTATTCTAGATATCTTTCTTTTTCTTTCTCTAAGTGGTTTATGAAGGCTCTCATATCCTCATAGCGCATAACAGATGCCAGGTTGCTGCCATACAAGATTAATTTTTACTATTTTGTGTGGCTATGAAGCTATGCTAAAGTCTCATTCATTTCTGTGGAAAAAGAGCAGCGGATTTTGTTGAGATCACCCAGCAAAATCACTGTATGTTTGAGAGAGAACTTTGGACAAAGTACAATTTAAAATTATGAACTAAACTTTAGTTCCTCTGCTACACTAAACTGTTACATTTTCAAAAGCGGCACCTTCTAGAAGAATTTCAGGTATGATACGAACTAGCAGCGACAATTGCCTCATCGTGGCAGACAAATGCAACAAAACTAAAGGGTCCCAAAACCCAAATATGAAGCGCATGAGGTCAGAAACTTCCCGAACCCAGTATTGGCGTATAGTAATATTCACGCTCGAAATCTTATTTATTTATTTATTCATTTAATACGCAAAAAGCATGCCACATGATCACAGTCAATGAAACTCGAAATATAGTAGTAAGGAACACAAAAAAATTCTCCAACTAAAAAATTTTACGATTTTGCTCATGTGTTGTTTGGGAAGTCACGAGTTGAAACGCCATAGCAATCAACGCCTTATTTTCAGTGCATTTTGGACATTTTGATAGTATTTCTCAAAGTGTTATCTCCGAAAACAGGTACGGTGAATCTTCAAGTTTTTACAAGGTCGCTTTCTCTAGAAGTCCGATAGAGTACAATTCTTATCTGCAGTCGCCGCAGTTGTCATCTCTAAACTCATCAAGTCTGGTGCTCTTATGCACAACTCACTTATGCTTCAAAGAGACTAGTCTCTTTATGGAGATTTCATGTCTGTGTATAACTATTTGATTACAGTTCTGCGAGAGTCGCAGTCTCGCAAGCATTAGATAGCAATAAAACTTGTGGTCAGCGGAATATGCAGAGCATGACTGAAAGGCTGTGCAGAATCTATGGAGCTGCTGGGCATCTTGTACTGGACGTCGATTAGCTCTAGCTCGAACTTAGAGTCTCTGCAATTCTAACTCTCTAAGGCGTTTATCAGCTTATGTTCTTGATCTATGTTTGCTTGACTTGAGCAGTACAAAGTTTTGTGGGCAAGTTCGTGGCTACAATGATTAGAAAGTACGTCAACCCCATGGCCATATATGCAGGTGATGTACGCTTGTGGGAACCTCGACACCCTCCGCTTTCTTATTCTTTACCTCCTGCATTCATCTCCGATGCTCACACTTCTGCTATTGCCAAGATTCTTATTTTTCATCGTTTTTTTCTCTCACTAAAAGCAGCAATAATCTCAAAAGCTGTATTCCAGAATACTCTGTTGTATGGGCATGTGTTGGTTGCGGTGTGCTGGCTTTTTGATTATGATCGCTTTGGGTAATGGACTAGTAAGTTGAGAAACAACAAATCTTCGTACTTATTAAGCAGTCTTACTTCAGCGAGAGGATTCCTCGTTGACTGCAGATGACGACTTCGTGGATGTTACCGACGAACGAAGTACCACTTCAACAGGGTTCAAGGTAGTCAGTAAACATATAGCATTCGATTTTCACTACGAAACAAAATGTCTCTCTTAGATCAAAGAAAAACAAAACCTTCTAAGTTCAGATTCTTCTCAAGATTATACCAGATCTTAATATTATACTCGTAACTTCAAAGCATCCATTATATGAGAAGTTGGCATGGAGTCCGGACATTTTGAAACAACTTTACTAATCCCATTCGTCCTGCTCATCGAATGGCTTTTTTGACAGATCGTTGAATTTGTTTGTTGAACTGCTTAAGCCATGAAAAATGAGATAATGAACCAAATTGGGCTGCCTTATACATAGAACAGCTTGCTGCCAGATCTGTGCAATCTTAATTTTCAGTTTTCAAAATGTCACGACTTTAAAGAATGAACTTCGTGCAATAATCTCATTTTCTGCGTATTGAGCAGTTTTTTGACCATTAAAATACTAAGCTTTGTAATAAATCTTGGCAACAAAGAAAGGACTCAAATTGCACAATTTTCTTCTCAAAACCAGTCTTTTTTAAAGTGGCAATGCTCATTCATAAGAAAATTTAAGGCCATATTCAGTAATCATCGGATAAAGACAATCTCAAAAATTATTTCATGAATGAAAAGTCCGTAGGGTCTTCCGCTTAGAGATTTTTCTACTAGATAAAAAAGAAACTATTTTCACGTATCAAATCGAGCAGTGAAAAGTAATCGTGGGCCCTACTAGCTCTTGCTTTACTCTATCACCTTGAACTTTAAATTCATCGATTGTCTCTATACCTTGAAAGTTGTCGCTTGTAGACATTTGAATCATTAGCCTTCTACGACAAATTTTACAGGCGAGAGGAGTTTAGGAAAGTGAGTTTGGTGTATGCCACCTCATTACCCTTATTCCGTGATAATACAAGAAGTTGACTTAGAGGGAGCAGTATGGAGAATTTCTTGCAAGAATATCTTTCTTGGGTGTGACCATCTCGGATCTTAGGCTTGTGATTTCACTAGAATAAAGATTTCATCAAAATTTATTACCAGGACTCGGCACAAGGTAGCTTCCCGAGACTGCAAAAAACGAAGTCCCTTTTGATTTCACTAAAAAAGTACCACATCCGACATGAGATATTAGAAAAGAAAACACATGAAAAGGAACGGAACAAAGCAAAACGACAAAACGAAAAAAAACGCCAAAGAGGCATCAAACAAACATGATGGTATTCATATTCTCTGGGTTGGCGGCATAATGCATCTATCGCGCAGCACTAGCGCCTGGAGCAGCATTGCCGCCGCCATTCAAAATTTTTAGAGGCTGTAACTAAGCTGGGAGGAGGAGGTTTGAGGCGGTTTAGGAACCATTTTGTAGGATTTGGGAGGTAGGTGAGATTTATGAAAAGAAAAAAAATTGCGTAAAAGAGAAAAAATTTATGACTTTTTCTTTCCCAGGTGGCTTAAAGGTCAACTAACTCCGAAAAAAGTTGAGCACGCTTCCAGTTCACATGATTTTTCATGATTTTTGAACATAGTCCTAACTCGATATTGGTATCATTTCATTCTCACTTCGCTGTAATCAAGCCCTCTGTTTGTTAGGGAGAGCATGCCGGCAGCGTGCCGGCGACACGCGGACCGCAGAAGGCAATAACCCCTTTGTTTTTCTCCCAAAAACGATATCCAGGTTGCTTGGTAAGCCGCCTGTGGCTGCTCTGTTTGTTACGCATTAGAATGAGCAAGATAAGCAACTTCCTAGCTACAAATAATACCTTTTTGAAGATGAAAATTTTTCAAAACAGCTTCTTCAAACACAAGGCAACAAAGATCGGACAGAACTTATGCAGCAAGCTGAACTATCTGCAGATGCACGAAACGAATTAACGATATAAAACTGTACATACACAACAACAACAAGCAGAAACAGACCATCACATATCTACTAACAAGAGAGCTAGCACATTAGTGAGGTTATTGAGAAATAGATTTCAGGCTCATCTGCGGTAGAGATAAATGTTGGAGACGTAGTGAGGATAACTAATGAAATGAAGGAATGCAGTGTTAGCAAGCGACCAATCACAGATGGGGAGGCGAGGATGGATTAGAGTTAACGATTAGCATAAAAATGGGCAACAGAATGAAAACCGTGGGGATATAAAGTCTACAAAGATGTTACTGAGCAGATAGGAGATATAATTCAAGCGTGCAAAAATGCGAAAATGGGAAAAGATTCGAATTCTACAGCATTTGGTCTACTAGGCTTATCTACTACAACTTTCACAAGCACTATGGGAATCCGTACGAGTAGACTTAGCAAGACACATGTCTATGATAATTTTTTCTTCCACGAAAATTTTTAACAGACAATAAGAGCAGCGTTTTGCGCTAGTTACGATTGTGTTTAGCTTGCCCTTCATGGTTCAAATGATTTTATTTTACGTTTCTTGTGTTATAGTTGTTGTTCTTGCATTCCATTTTTCTTTATTTAATGCTCTTCCACCTACAACAACCATTGAGCGCCAAGAATTCACTGTCACCAACGACGGAGATGTCATCAATCAGAAGCGGTAAGAAAATCGATTTGAGAAACTTATAACACCTAATTGGGCTGCATGATGGGCACACGGGCTAAACTTTACTAGTGCATGATCGAAGTCCCAAACTTTATATAGTTGTTTGGAAATTATATGTATCGCATGTCAACAATATTGGTAATTGGGTATTTAACAGACAGTTGTATTAACGGGAACAGAGAATGTAACAACGTGTATTGGTCCTTTCGCGTTTTAAAAACAAATTCTGTGCAGATCACTTTTTGCAGAAATGGCGGCGTATCGCGAAGATCTCATCGACGAGTGGCAAAACAGATCAGCCGTAGAACAGAAACAGAATCGCAAACGCAAAGGTCCTCTCGTCCACGACCAGTGCTTTTACGCCGCCCACAGTCTCGCATCGAACCACATCACTGGCCAACACCACCCAGGTCACCGCCTCGCATTGATGATAGCACAAGACTTACAGAAACTCGAACTCGAGCTCTCAACCTAAGGCCTATTAACACTCCGCTGTCAAGATCACCAATACGGCCTCTTGCTATTGCTCCTCGGCAACCGCTGCCAATACGGCCTCAACAACCTAGTCGTCGAATAGTGGACAGCTCGCGAAGAATAGCAGTTCCGCTACCGGTGCAGTCACCTCGCTGGAGCCTCGGACTACCACGTCCTACTACTAACAACATATTAACGGCTCCCGACAGGTCACTAACATTCTTATTGAAATCATCTCTTATTAACGTTCTCCTCTGACGCAAACAAACACTTTTTAACGCCTTCAACTGACTTATTATATACTTTCCTATATCAGTTTACAAGCATGTTGAAAACTTTACTAAATCCAAGGCGACGAAGTCTCGCCACAAAAAAAAGCAAGGTGTCTCAAAAGTATGCATGCGCTGTTCAATCGTTTTTATTTAACAGAATGTATGGAAAATGATGGGGCACTTCGTTTTTTGCATCTGTTAGGTTGTCCCAAAAGTAAACCGTATTTCTAAATAAATCAAAGTGTATTTGTACTCCTAGCAGACTTGGGGAACCATTCGATAGAGCGAAGCAAGTTCTACAAAATAGCCACCAAAAAACCGTCTAAGATGCTATCCAAGTAAAATTTGGATTCAAAAATCAAAATTTCTCAACTCCCCTAAAAATTGGATCTCCTTCCAGAAAATTCCCACGAACTTCCAACTTGGTCCTTATATAGTAGACACCTAGTAGTACCATAAAATGTTTTTGGTTGATTTTTTCCGGAGCTCAAAATTGAGAAAAAAAAGGGGATACCAAAATGTCAAAATGCCGCTTTTTTCAGGTTTTTCATGTAAAAACTTGGTTTCTCAATTATAAGAGCACATACAGGGGTAAAATTTGAAATTATACATAGTAAGGCTTGAAGTATAGAATGACATAAATGGGAGGGGCTGGGGGCGGAGTTTGCCACTTTCAGACTATCTCTTTTTCCTCGCTTTCTTAGCTCGGAAAAAACCCAGTAAAGGCATATTTGAGTACAACTATCCTTGATGGTCATTTTGCAGAGCTTGCTTCGCTCTATCGCATGGTACTCCAAGTCTGCTAGAAAAACAAAAACAGTTTGATTTATCTAAAAATACGGTTTACTTTTGGGACAACCTGATATATCTCTGTTTTTGACTAACGATGTAGTCAACAACTTGTATGCCTTCTTCAAAAATGATCCTCGTGTATCGCTCTAGCAGCGCTAGCGACGGGAGCGGCGCTATTTAGAAAACTACCTAATTTTTCGGACATCTCTTACATTTGCACAGCCGCATCGCATATCGTTAAACAAGTGAAGTACCAGTTACAAGTGCTTTCCAAGCCCTTTCTACCGGTTGCATGTGGCCAGGATTTCTTAGTATTTGATGAAAATAAGATTAAGGTAATAATTTTTGGTCCAAGACTATGAATCAAAATCTAGAGAATCGAAGTACACTGCATTCATGTAGATAAAGCGTAACAGCTTTATGGAATACCAGCCAAAGAGTAAGAGCTCATGTGCTAGTTTAGGCGAGGGGATAAATGATTGATATAAACATACTCAGCGTTATATCTTCTGTTTTGAAGCGGTTATGCCGAACCAAGCCTATTTGATTACTGTCCTCTCATCCTTCGCAGTGATGATATTACCAATGGTCCCACGTGTTCTGCTGCTCCAATAAATGTTCAAAGTTTATCAGTTTTCGAAGCGATCTATTTTACGTTTCAACGATTACGAACTTTGTAATACGTCAATATCCTCATAAAGACTTGAGTCGGAAGGTTTTGATACATTCTAATGTCTGCCAAAATTAGTTTTCGTTTGAGATAGTTGCATTTGATTTTCAAATGTCCCATTAATTTCTGACCAACCTAAGATATTCGCAAGGATCTAGGATATTTTGATTAGAGCCTGCCTACTTATTGTAACTCATCTTTCGCTCGCAACTTCAAAGAGAGTTACGTCTTTGAATTTGACACTCTAACATAAGTAAGAACCAAGCAAATCACTCGAAAACACCTGCCCTAAGCCATTGGCGCGGATGATTTTAGATGAGAAATCCGCAATTGTGAATGTGCCTCGCAAAAACATGCCAGGCACACAGTAACAGCTGTTTTCTCTACATTTCGTAAAAATCTTATCACACCATTCAAATAACTTCACAATTTGTACGAAGTAGGTCTGGATATAGCATGCTTAAAGGCAGCGTCCAGGCAAATTTGGGCCTATGGGGATCTCACTTGGAGGGTAATCTTGGAGCCCTAACTAAAACACAGCCCAAGCGGTAGCTCAAACGGTGAGCTCACGGTTGAGATATTCGCCTCCAAACTGGACCCCGGGATCGTATTCGCATGGATTCAAGGAGCGACATATCAGTTTCGCGCGAGGACCACGCATGTCGCGCCATGAATCCATGCTAATACGATCCCGGGGTCCAGTTTGGAGGCGAATATCCCAACTGTGAGTTCACCATTTGAGCTGCCGCTTGGGCAATGTCTTAGTCAGGGCCCCAAAATTACTTTCCACATCAGAACCCGTATGTCCAGATTTGCCTGGCTGCCTACAAGAAACCAGGTGTACAATTTTTAGGTTTATGTGGAAGTTGTGACTAGTAATAACTAGGGATCAGTAAGAAGTTTGCACTCTAAATTTGAGTTGAGGCTAGCTTTGCAAAATTTGTAAAGACAAACAAAGGACATCGTGGCAGATGATACAAACAGTGTGAGCATACTTCTGGGACACTCTTATATCGCTGATTCATTATATGCATACTCCGCCTTGGTAACACAGTGACGTTCTTTGACCAAAATTCAACTTTTCATGATAATGTTCTGTATTTAGGATATTACCGCGAACAAGAACTATTGGCGATGCACGTATCATAGGTAAGGTTTGATGCAAATTTTTCAGTTGAGAACTTTATGATGTTAAATCGCTTTCTCGTTCTCTAAAACTTAAAGAATTTTCGAGTCTAAACAGTAAAGGGTATTTCCCAGATCATTAAAGATGGCTATCATGCAAGGCAAATGTCTTTGACTCTTGTCCATAGTATTTCCCCCAGATTAGGTAAACTGAACTGGATCGCTAACTTCATATTCGCCATCTTACTATACTAAGTAAAGACCACTTGGACTTGCTGCGGCGAGCGCTGTCGTAAGATAAGTATTTCGGAAGTTTATCTGCCAAAAATAGTATACTGTGTAAGAGCGAACGATTAGAGATAAATCCCGAAAATGTTGTGAGTAACTTACGGAACATGTAAGGTTAATTATGGACGATAGTGCGCAAAAATGCATAACTTCTTGGGGAGGGGTAGGGAACCTGCGAATAGAGTCGGTGAACAGTTGATCACAACCATAAAAAGAGAAAATTATTTTTCAGCCGCCTTTTTCTTGCAGATGATACTTCTCTTGAAAAACTGCGCTCAACGAAAATTCTTCTTGAATGTCCTCAAACAATTGCAAATTCCATGAAAGTAATGAACTACTGCGTTTTTATGCCTTTTCTCCCTTTTTGCTCGGCAATTCTTTTATGGGGATCATCATCAATTTTTCCATGATGGCCGATATCAAAAGTGGCCGGGCCATGTGCAAAAATCTCGGAATTCCTTAAGGTGACAGAATTCTATGGACGATAGTGGGCGAAAATGCATAACTTCGGAGGCGGGGGGAGGAGTCCTTAGCTCATGAAAAGGTCAGCTTTTAGTACTTGATTCCCGTAGGAAAACTTTTGTAAGGTTATCAATGGTAGACTCTCTAGTGATAATTCGTGAAAAACGACCCAATATGATGCCAGTCTATTCCAAAGCTCGATAAAAATGCTGTCGCACACAAGACCTTATAGCAGATTCGCTAAGAACTGTAACGTTAGAGCGATATGCTCTGTGAAAAAGAAAGTGTAGGCAAAGGGTGACATAGCTAATGTCAAGTGCATCTTCTTTCAGACCGACGACCGCTGGAAATGTCCGAAGCGGAAATTGAACAAGCTGTGATAAATGCAATAATAGGTGATCCAGTTCCAAACTCCTTATTTTGACTCACTATCCATTTTAATAGAATCATCAACGGTTTCTGCCAGAAGGCGGACACGTATTCGAAGGCCGCAACTACGGCTAACATCGGCGCTTCCAAGTTCACCAATGAGCAATACGCAACTGACTCGAATGCAGCATACCTCAATCGTTTCAAATACTGCTCAAATGGAAGACGTCTTCGAGAGACCATTTGGCAGTAGGTCTAGCACTATAAGCCTGAAAAGCAACATGGAAACTGAAGCTATCATCCCGGCTCTGACGACAACACCAATGACAATAATTGCCCGAGTTGATAACACTGCTTTCCCAACCAGTTCTATTCCACTGTCTTCGCGTCGCATCAGCATAGTATCCAATAAAGAAAGCAGTAGTCGAATGCGATCGAGAAGCCGAGCTTTGCACAAACACAGCAGTTTCTCGTCCTCTGTGGCACATTTTGGCAGTGCTGGCACGAAAAGCGTTGAATTTGCTACAGAGCCGCCTACATCAGCCCCTACTCAATTCGATACATTTGTTAGGAGCAGGCCAATAACCGTAATCGGTCAAGATGGTTTATTCACTGACATCACGACCAGATCTCCACCGACGGATAGGAAACCAACTCTGACTTTCACACAATCACCATCTGTCACATTGATCAGCGACGATGATGATGAGCTTTTCAGGACTATTCCGTTTGATACCGACACAGCTACTGACATCACAGAAGAGTTTACATTCACAACATCACCGTCTCCCTCTGCTACTTTACCCACTCCTTTAACAGAAGAGACAACCACTCCGACTCTATTTGTAGATATATCTGACGAATTTACAACCACAGAAAAGCCAGGAGCACCATTGGATATAGACTCTTCTGGAAGAAGTATAGAAGGGTCGAACATTCCGTCCATGGAAGGGCCGAGCAATCCATCCACGGAAGAACCAATAATTTCATCTATGGACGGTCTCCACATTCCAGGAATGGAAGATCCATCGCGCCCAGGTGCTGACGATAGAGAAGGTACTGAAAAAACAATTCCATCAACTCCGATTGCTACACAGGTGAGTCTGATGAAGAGTCCAAATGCGCACCACAAGTGAATTAACAGATAAGAGGACCTCCTGCTCCTCCACCACCGGAATTTTTGCTTGCTAGCACTAGGAACGGTGAATTCAAAGAAGAGGAATTGAACAGAAACATCATTGAAGGTGAGTGATTCCAATAAAAACCTGATATTTGGGTCCGGAACAATACGTCACGTTTGTATCCGTTTCCGGTTTAGTTTCGAACAGCACCTTTTTGAACGTTATACGTCAGCGCATGCTATTCGTCTTCTTTTCTTCCTCACCTTTGCCACTGATATTATAAGGTCATTCGGAAACTTTTTTCGCTTTTTGTGCCTTTAAAAGTGATGCCATATTTTCAAAGAATCCCAAAGAGCTAATAAGGGTTGGTATATATGGATCTGTAGAGGAAGCGCTTTAGTTTCTGAGGATCCCACCAAGCTTGCGAAAATCGCTTTGTAGGAAAGTTTTTGCGCCTACAAATTTGACATGCGAAATTGCGACTCTCGGATAATTGCGTTCTCTAAGCTCAAACTTGTATCGTCGATTCGTTGGTCGCACGGACTGCTCAAACGCTGCGGACTACGCGTGACGCGGTGAATTGTCGCTAGAGCACGACTTGTACAATGGCGAATTGGGGCAGGCTTTCTATCTCGCGTCGCGTGCTCCGCAGTGATATCCAGTCTTTGCGGCCAATGAATCAAGTAAAGGCTACTGCATGACGAAGGCGCAGAAGCAGTATCAGTTGAGAGGGCGCGAACGCAATGCGCGCGTATCTTCACCGTTGTAAGCCCGGCGCATCCTGCGCTCCGCGGCTAATAAAGCCGCGTTCGCGCCCAGAGATATTGCGCCTTGGTCATGCAGCAGCCTATATATGTAAGGTAGTTGGATTAACCATCATTGTGCGCAATGTAGATGGCAAGGCTACTTCTTTCGCAGGATTGGTGCAGGATTGTTTTAAAGTATGCAAATCTATAGAAATGAAGGCTAGTGTTTGCAAAGTTCTCGAAGACGTTGCTGCCATATAGGCGAGTATCTCAGAGGGTGCTTTGGAGCAAATCGCAAAATAGCTGCATAAAATTATCAGCAGGCCTTGAAGTGTCACAAAACCCCGTTAAACCACCTTCGCAAAAGCTGCAAAACCGAAAAATTTCGGCAAGTAAATATACCCCACAGATTGTCGCACTGCAGATTGGGGGCGCGGTGACTCTGCTTTCCTTGCTCATCATTCGGTAGAGCAATCCCTTTTTGGCCTAAATTGCTATTTGTAGTAAACATTGGGCCAAATACGCCTACAAGAAGCGACACTGTGATAAATTCTATGGAACAAGCATTGTAAGCATGACCATGAATAATCACTCACTCAAAGGTGATGAACTCAAATCACTGTAATCTTGCTGGTCTTTTACACTATAAACTTGCTAAGATGTGGTTGCACAGTCAAAGCAGAGTAGTATGATCTTCGGTCTAAAAAGCGTTTGTCAAAATTTCACAACTGAGCAGACGTGCAAATACAAAAATGCGAGGTGTCATCTTCGCACATGATGCTGCCAAACCACATGTAAGAAAAATGACTCTCACAAAAGATAACCGCGCACCGAGGTTCCTGTTCATTCTTCAAACTCTTCAGACCTTTCTTCACCAATTACCAATTTCGCTAGTTCCGTGCTGCCTATTTGAAAATAATAGGGCCCAGTGAAAATTAATTGGTCAAAAACGCCTTTTTAGGCTCTAATTTATTCTGCTGAAATTATTTCGCAAGGTAAAACCGCAAGAGCACCGTAGGAGTGTAACCAGAATTAAGCTGAATAACATGAAGTTTGCTTGGTGGAAAAAAGGATATGGAAAAAGATGTGCTTGTTCAAGTTTGATGTACTGAAAACGAAAAAATTTTTCGACCGAATAGCTCTCAATAATCCTGAGGGATTGACTACGCTTTGAGGTAGAACACTGAAACCCTTCCTTATTCAAACCAAATCAAAGAGAGACAGAACAATATACCGACTAAAATGCTCACTTAATTTGTCACTTACAGTCGAGTAGATTTAGCGGTAAATATAGTGTGCTTGCACAGAAGGTGAAATGCGGTAGAATTGGCGCGTGAAGAAATAGCTTCGACTGTGACGCCGGCCAGTTGCGCGCGCAAAATACCCGCAGTAGTGGCGTGGCTCAGGGCTCGGCACGAGCTGGCACCAGGGAAATCTCAAAACGAAGTCCCGTTTGATATTGAAAATTTCGTACGAAATCCCTTTTGACCTATTTTGGAAACCCGTCATCATTTTTCTATTATGTAAAAAAATGTAGTAGTGTTTTCATGCATTTCTGATTTCATGAAAGAACTTTTCACAGCTTTCTGAGCTTTTTAAGTGGTCGAATCACATCTTGAGAAGCAGAAAAAGCCGACTTTTTGACGGCGGAGCGGACCGAGTGGTCTTCAAATTGCTATAAAACGCTGAAAAGAGAACATTATGAAACTGTTTGTTCTCCGTATGTAATCTTTTACAGTGTAGATACATATTATGTAAAAAAGTATGAAAACTTATGTGAGCAAAGTGTCGGTGCCAGCTCAGCTGGCACCCAGCTGGCACGGTGCCAGCTAATTCAGAAAAAAGTTGGGCACAGCTTTCATTCACATAAGTTTTCATAAATTTTTGGCCCGTAGTTCCGGTCCACCAACGCGCATGCACACACCAAATTTGGTGTCATACTATTGCGTTTTGGCTGAAAACAACGCCTTTGTTTGTTGATGGACAGCTTGCCAATGGCATGCCGGTGGCATGCCGGCGGCATTTTTGCGGCCGTTCTCCGTCTCGGCCCCTGTAGAAACGATATCCCCTTTGCTTTCCGCGCTAAAAACGATATCCAGCTTGACCCGGTGCCAGCTGTGCTGAGCCCTGGCGTGGCTACTTGTTCACGCGCAAATTTCACCGCATTTTACCTTCTGTGCAAGCACACTATATTTACCGCTAAATCTACTCGACTGTACGTGTAGCACCAGTACAGGCGGCGTCCCTCGCTTGCTCATGTATTCCATTTCGGCAACGTGCAAAAGTTGTATTCATATGATTTTTCAGCTGGTTCAATCGTTCCAGAAACACCTCTGCTCATCTCATTCCCTTAATCGGAGTTTTCTCGGGAAGATACCCGCTCTAATGGTTACACAGTCCATCTGGGTCTGCTTTTTCCCATTGTGACCTGCGCATTGGCGCTTAGTCTTCGCTACGCTGGTTCATAACAGAACACCCATTTCATACCTTTAGCGAAGTCCGACTAAATGATGCGCACGTCTGGTAAACCTGAGTTGATTATGCTCGGGCGATTCGTGGGTGGTCCAGAAAGCTTTCGAAGTGTATTAACGAAAAGGTTCGCCAATAAGAAGAGAGTAAACGGTTGTGTCTACGGATTAGTTTGAAGCCCCGAAATCTTCAGCAACTCGTAAGCGGCCCCTCCTTCAAACATCATTCAATAAGATTCATGCATTTTTGAATGCCTGGGAACTTTCGTTGTGCTTGTTTTAAAGACAGTGTCCGGACAAAAATTCGATTATGAGGTTCTGTGCTTATACGGCCTATTCGCCGTGCTAAATCCGAAAATCCACACTGGAAAGCGCGAAAACGGAAAAAGGGCTCTAGCGCGGGAGAGAAACAGCAAATGGGTGGGATCCTTCCCACTGTGAATTCACGCTCCCTGCTTCCAGAGCGATCTTCTTGATTTCGTTAGCCTCCTAACATTGTTACCGGCCAAGTGCGAATGACTGACTTGAAAACGGAAGCGAGAAGATCGCTCCGGAAGCTGAGAGCGTGAATTCACAGTGGGGAGGATCCCGCCCACCTGCTAATTTCCCTCCTGTGTTAGGGCCGCTTTTCGCCGTTTTCGCTCTCTCCAGTGGGCATTTTCAGATTCAGCGTAGCGAATAGGCCCGAGTAAGCATAAAACCCCAGAATCAAGTTTTGCCCAAACACTGCCTTCAAACGCCTGGTTTTAAAGGAATTGGTAAAACAAGCTTTCAAGTCCTTCGCTTCAGCTAGTCTTCTTGCCTATTTTGTTTATTTCGTTATCGCCCCTGCTGCAGTGATCTGCTCAAAAACAAAGAGGTCTTCTTAAAACTACTTCAAAAAAGTTTCCATCAACTCGTATGCATGTCTCGTGCCATAACTTCCTCAACTAAAACAAGATCAATTCAAACAACTGGCAATATCCGTAATCGCCTTGTCTAGCATTCCGATTAATATGTCCCAAATAGCGCCTCGAGCAAGCGACATCGTCTCTACCGGACACAATGCTTGGGTTCCAGTGGCGTACCCAGGATTTCGGCTCGGGGGGGGGGGGGCGCGACAAAAATTTTTTTCTAATGAAGGTGCGTGGCGTTAGCCACGCACTCCGAAAAAGTTTTTGGGGGGCTTCTCAAAATTTTTGCGCGTCCTCAACCCCTAAAAGTCGGAAAAAGGGGGCGTGGCCTCAGCCACGCCCCCGAAAAAAATTTTTTTATAAGGCTAAAATGAATTTTTAAAAAATTTTAAAAATTATTTTAATTATTTACAAGTGCAGACAAGTCATTTGCACAATTTTATAACCCATATAAGTAACTTTCAAAAATTTCGCGACCCGTTCTCGGGGGGGGGGGGGCGCGCGCCCCTCCCCCCCGCCCCCCCCCCCCTCGGTACGCCACTGTTGGGTTCCGATGCGATATCTTTACATATCGCTGAAGGAGTTTTTCGATTTTTTGCGGAATAGAGAGCAGGCTTACCGGGCTAACTCCAGCTTCACCTTCCAAGGACGGCCGACGCTGTGGATGAGAGACCGTTAGCGATGTTCACCTGGAGGCTCACAACGGAAGATGTGGCTTGTCTGCCTTTAGCCATCTCTCAAAGCTCCAGGTCGATATGGCGTTTCTTTCAGAGCTTGGAGTTCCTTCCAGAAAAAGAATCTTGGCTCAGACTGCCTTGAAGCTCAGCGGAGACCAATACCGGAAAATATGAATCTGGTTTGCCATTCCGTACGCAACTTTTGTCTTAACCACAGTTTGTCGGTTGCGGCTCGGTTTCCATCGGCCCTACGCCGCATCTGCGTATACCCTCTGGGCACTCTCCTATGTTCATCAGCCCTCACCGCCGCTCGCGCCTGAGTACATGCTTAGAAAATACGGTGCATGGCGCAAGGTCCAAACAATGTGGCGAGCTAAACTCGAGTCTCATTAACGCGGCGCCACTGTCATCAAGATGGGCAGTAGATCTTGTGGAATAACTTGTCATCTGGCCCTCTAGTAAAACAATTATATAAGAAGAAGCAGTAAACGCACACGACAAGTACCGTTGTCTAGCTAGACGTAGGCGACAGTACGTGCCAATCACAAACAACTTGTGGCAAGCCCATTTCTACACCATGTCACTACATCGTGCCGAGACCTCTTATTGGAGCGGGAAATTCAAAACTGCCTCACTTCGCACCATACCGCCTAAAAGCTGGGTAACTGAAAAAAAACGCTTTAAAATCGTACTACTTAAGGTGAGCAGTCGACAGTGTTGCCGCCGGCGCCAATACCTTCCACAAAGTCATTCTCGATACAAGAAATAGGCGCTCCTGGTGCCGAACCTCCTAATGACACCGTCGTTGCAGAACTCAATAAAGCGGATGATTTTATGGAGGTTAAACGACTTCCTCTAATGACTTCATTGAATCTGTTTTTTTTAGGTAGCTCGGCGCTTGCAGCTGATCCGAAGCAATTTCATTCGAGATCGGCAACGGAGGTCAGCCAAGAAGAGGCATTAAAATCTTACTATTATTTGCAATTATAATCATGTCCAACCGATTCTCACCTCAAAACAAGCTTCCCATACGCTGTGCTCTTCCTTTTTGCCCAGAAAATATTTATAGCGCACTTTCGCATAGCAAGATTTCGGTTGGTACCCTCACAACGGGTGGAAATCACGCCTATTAACGAACATGAACTGTAAGCAACTTCTAGTTAAAAAAATTTTTCGGAAAAAATACAATCAACATCGAGAAGTTCGACCATTTCATGTTCGTCATTGGGTGATATCACTTCATGCCAGTAACTCAGAGATTTACAGCTCAATGAGCTGGCTCTTGTCTGAGATTTTTTATGTAAGTATAAAATTTCACTGAATTATCTGAAAACTTGTCAGATGATTGTTCGTCGTGAAAAACTTAGCTCTCGATAGATTGTATATTTTATTGAGTCTTATCTCATTTCGATAAAGATTTTACTTATTACTCCACAAATTTTCAATTCAGTACCTTCCCCCCCCCCCCTTCTCCCTGTCCCCCCCCCCCTCATTCGAACAACATGCGTTACCGACGAGTTATGCATCTGACGCTTTCGGTAACCAGTATCCTCTTGTACCTCATAAATATGATACTCAAGAGTACTTCATCAATGAGGGGTCAATGAAATCACGAATGGGGTGTAGTTCTCTAGAAAAAAAAAATAAATGCGCTATACAGAGGCGCATATAAAACTCTGGTCTCGTTAACATCGTTGGGTAACAATAAAAACCATGTGATTCATACCCATGGATGCTGTTCATAACCAGTTTTTTCAGAGTTCACATCGACAATGCATAATTGCTGCATTCACTATTCAAATCTTTTCAGGATTAAAATCAGCAGTGTTGGATGAGATTTTGAGCAAGTAAATAAACAAACGATCTTGCCCTGCAAAGATATTTTATTAATCCTTTCGAATTTCCCTCTTCTTCCTCCCCCCTCTGCATATCCCTTCCCAAATTATGCGATTAGTGACACCCGTCATGAGAATGCGAACGCATGAAAAATGATAATCTGTAATGACCTTTCACAGCTTCCCATACACAAAAAACTTAGAGACTGCCAAATTATCTCATGGCGTCATTAGAAAATTGGATGCTGTCCTTCTTCTTAAGACCAGGAAAGAACCAAAACTTATAATGGATTTTAAAACGAACTTTAGTGTTGGTGCTTTTATCTTCAACACCTCATGCATAACGTAAACTTTTTGTTTAGCACTCTGCCCTTAGAGCCAAAATTTATTGTATATTTTGTTTTATTCACCACTGACAAAATTTCTGAATCTATAGGCAGTCTGCTCATAGACCTGAGTCCGTCATCCTGCAAACGATTTGATTAGTCTTAGAAAGGAAGGTTGGTCGAAGTGGCCTGAAATGAGATGTATACTGCCTAGTACAGCTTGAAGATTCCAAATCTACTTTTGCTATCTGCTGCGGGCTTCTGGGCGAGGAGTTATTAAGGTTTTTGTGAGTAAAAATCTGAATGCAAGAGTAGGCTAAAATCTCACTCGGTGTAACAAATATTCTTGATTCAAATATACCAATTCGTTGCTGCCTCATTTGAACATCGGGAAAAGGTTACGACTGATTTTACCCTATTTTTCATTTAGATCTTTACTCACAAAAACCTTCATAACTTCCTCGCCCAAAAGCCCGCAGCAGATAGCAAAGGTAGATTTAGAATCATCGTTCCAAGCTCTACAAGGCGATATACATCTCATTTTAAGACCACTTCGACCAACCTTCCCTCCCTTGTAAATCAATCTTGCGAATGAAACACAGACAGAATCGCTGTACATCCCAAACTTCTGTATGATAGCGAAGAGGTAGAAAAGCATTAATCATTCATAACATCATTTTTATTTCCGTAATTACTGAGCATTAATGATTAGTTCACCTTGACATCGCAACGGGAAAAATTACGAAATTACTGGAATGTCAGTCATGGATTCTTCAAGATTGGTCATGGTTAATTCAAGTGAAACAACATTATTCTCATCTCTGTAAGACTTAATCACCACCAACAATTCGTCAGGGACCTCACAAAAAACTTTATTTTCCACGCGAAACTGATCCACCTTCACTGCATCCCCGAACAAACGGCATTATGCGGCATAATTCCTTACCAACAGGTTTCGTTCTCAGCCTTCTGTCCTCTCAAGATCATCTTGTGGGCCAATGACCTTTGTGTCGCATGGTTGTGCCTGTGTGAATTTCGCGCGAAGAAGGACGTTGAGTAAATTTCGGGTAGTGTAAAGAAAGGAGATTAATTTCAGTGTACGTTCAACGCATTACTTAAAATTACGTCAGAAACTCTGCGTAGAAAAACATGAAAGGGATCCCGATAGTGTATTGAGAAGATCTGTTTCGATTATGATAATTTGCTATCAAATTTGAATGACCGAGCAGTTTGTCTGGATTTTTTTTTCTTAGTAAAAAGCAATGCATTATCACAATGGAAAACAAAAAAATTTCCTGTAGTCTAATGCAGAAAAAATTTTTTTTCAATTTAGGCGTTTCATGACCGCATGAGCAATATAACAAAAAGATGCGTACACGAAAAATTCGTTTAAACAATATTTATTATCAGTGAAGAACAATAAACTGTTCTATAACGTAAAATATGAGACCAAACAAAGAAAAAAAGATTCATAGGAATTTCAAAATGCGACAGAAAGGCTTTTGAGGCAATGCAAAAGCGAAAATTGCCCTTAGAAATTCAGCCAATGCCTACAAAAAAAAAATCTCAAGATGGAATTATGGGCAAAGAAATTAATAGCAACCTAGAAACAAATGGACAATTTTATAGGAGATACCAATGAAAACTTAGAAAGAAAAAATCGTGAAAGTGATAAGTGAGCAAATACCGCTGATAATACACATTGGAAGAAAGTTCGTTATTGTGCACACATTGAGGTGAACGTCACCGTGAAATTATTCGATGAACCGTGAAAAACGAAAATTTGGCAATGACTATCATGAATATTATAATGCTTAAAAACTGAGATATTCGAAAGATTAAGTTGACAGTTTATGTTGGAGATTATGATTGAATGGAATTTCAAATAAACAATGAAAAGCACCCATGTGTAGTATATAAACACCTGTTCACTGAGTAAGTTGATATGACAATCACTTGCCTTTACTCCGCGACTTCGGTGCAGCATCCGCGCTGGTTTGCCGCTTATTCCGTCGATGTCCCCGTCGTGGACCACCGAGAGCGCTACCAGGGCCAGCAGCAGCAGTATAAGGTGGTGGTGGTTCTACCACCAGCACCGCAGCAGGAGGTGGTGGCGCTGATCCGGTCGGAATAAGTGGTACAGGAACTGGTGTGGTTGGTAAAGGGGGAGCAGAAGCTCGCACCACCCGAGGAGCTGACGATGGAACGGCATTCGAACGACTTGATGCACCACCACCCGTAGCCACAGCTACGGGGGCGCGACTTCGATGTCGTCGTTGTCGCTGTAAATTAGTAAATTATGCGGTTTGACTGAGCAGTGAAAAACAGGAAATTGTGCTCCTCTTTCTAGAACGCAGATATGACTGAGACTGACACACGACGAAAGAAATAAGAAAGTCATCAGAAATTTTACTACTCAAAAATGCAAGATTCCGACGTCCGAACGGAAAAGAAACAGTACAAACTCAGTTCACAAATCGATGTACAGGGTTGTGCCTGAAGGTCGGTAAGTTTGCGGCAATTGCTCACGCAGTACGCCAAGAAAACTCTCATGTGGGAAAAACGATTGGTCGAAGTGGCCTTTTGGGACGGAACATATATATATATATATATATATATATATATATATATATATATATATATATATATATATATAACTAGATGGCAAACCCGGCTCCGCCCGGGGCCAAACTTTGCACACATACACTTCGGGGCAGGGAGCGTGTCATAGTCCACTTTTCGTTATCGATCGATGTCGATTTCACCGATTTTTTGCAAAATTTGAGCTCGGGGCTGGGATTTTGCACAGGCAGGGAGCGTGTCATAGGGGGCTGGGATTTTGCACAGGGGGGTAATCGAACATGCTTATCACCCCCACGGGGGTGATCAGCATGTTCGATTACCCCCCTGTGCAAAATCCCAGCCCCCTAGCTCAAATTTTGCAAAAAATCGATAAAATCGATATCGATCGATAACGAAAAGTAGCCTATGACACGCTCCCTGCCCCGAAGTATATGTGTGCCAAGTTTGGTCCCGATCGGTTCAGAAATAAAAATTTCTATTCCGCACATACGTACAGACAGACAGACAGACAGACATTCAGCTTTATATATAAGATAATATATACCATATAATATATACCATCTTGAAGGGCATAAAACGGTGATTCCAAATCTGTCTTCCTTAGCTGCGGAGCATTCATGAACCGGGCATTAGAGCATTTACTATAGTAAAAATGGAATGATTTTTTAGAATAAAATCAATTGCTAAAATTTTCCTAGCGCTTAAATGAGGCATTGGAGTGCGGATATAACTTATACACAAGTGTTTATTGCATAAAGTGTTCTGATGATTATAACTGCTCTTCAAAAGCTAAAAAATGTTAAACCTGTTTAAATTTTATGTACACATTCAATTTTTGCTCCAGCTCACTCGTGCACGAGCGCTCCACAGATAAGGAAAACAGATTTTGTGTCAGCATTTCATGCCCTTCGCGATGGTACATGTTCGGTCCCAAAAGACCGCTTCGACCAACCATCCTCACCTTGTCAGTTTTATTTCTCTCAGTAACCCCTTTTTTTTCTGCCATCAAACGCTGGCTTTCAATCACCTAAAGCGATTTTAAGAAGTGCGGCGGGCGATCTCGTTTGTTCAAGTGGTTTATTGCCTTGTGACGTCTACAGGAGCAATATCCACAACCGATACGACCTTCACGTTCTGGTAGAACCCTATACCACCCTTCAATTTGATATGTGAAAGCTCGGCAAAACAGCACGACGCAATTTAACCCATTTAAAATCTATTCCAGCAGAAATTCTTTTCGAAAATACTTTTTTTTTCATCATCCAACAATGATGAGCTGGATAGCAGTTTGCGATCAGAAGCTAATTATATTCTAAAGATATAAGATTCAACAACAGTTAATAAGGAAAGAATACCAACTCAAGTTGGTGATCAAAGACGAGATGTAGATCACCAAACGCGTCTTCATAGCTGGTTTCAAAGCAGTCCTTTTTCTGTGAGAGAATCAAAAAAGTTAAAGCGTTTGAATGTTTGAAATTTGTCAACTTGAAATGGGCATGAAATTAATAAAAGCTGTACATATGGAACCTGAAGGTAGTTAACCATTTTGTACCAAGAATATTCACTACTACAAGGAAGGAACACAGCTAGTGGAAGTGGAATTTTCGCGTAGCGTTTGTAGATCATCTGAAATTATGCCACACAAAGCTAGACAAATCTGGACATTAAAACGCTCATGGCTTCTATCGGAGAGTTGTTCGGCAAAAAAGGAAAGCAGACATAGAATCAGCATCCAAAGTCGCGTCTAGTGATATACACTTCGATTTCAATCGCCTCTTCATGTTGATAACCTTCCCTTAGGTATAGTTCATGAGACTGACAAATAAGCGCCATATGAGACTTATTGTACGCGAAAGCAAACCGGACCAGCAATACACCGCATTTCTTCTTCCAAAGACAAGATTTCTCACGGAATGTTTTCTGCTTTTCTCTTTCTGTATCACTCTATCGTTGACAATTCGTTTCCAAACAGATGAATCATGAGAGAGATATCAAAGAAAATGTAGCAGAGCGCCAAGCATGTAAAGAAAAGCAAACAGCCTGTCAATCAGACAAAAACTTACAATCAACGTCGACGGTCTCGTGAGCGTTTGGTAAAGGTTTAGAGCTGGCGCTTTATTCGGATTAGTGCTTGGTGTGTGCACTGCGCAGCATTTGATGAAGAGGGCCATAAAAATCAGCAATCCCAGTGCGCCACATACAACCACCCACCACTTTTCCTAAAAATTTTGTGAGTGAGATTCTTACAAGACAGCAAAAAGATTATTGAGATTAAGAGAAGGTAACTACCTGCACCCATTGCGTTACGGTTTCGATGGTCTTCTTGTTGAAGAGAAGATTTTTAAGCCGTGCAAGTGGGCCATTTGCGTCCACACTGCGGCACTTACGGAATATGTCACAGTAACCTAGAAACAAGGAGAAAAAGATGTGAATGAACAGCGAAAAGAATCGGAATCATCAGACCACAAAACACAAAAGTATGTCATTCAAACGAAGCAAAAAATCATGAAATAAGTATGCCTGAAAATGACTCTGCTCACCCTTATAGTTATTGCAAGGCGAGCCAGGATGAAGCACCAAACCGCTCTTTCCTTTTCTTCCCGACTGTACAAAGTTAGTCCTATTAGATGCGAATTCCGGAAGGTAAACACTCGATGTGCACTCTACAAAAGAAACGTAAAATTATCCACAGCAGCAAACAAAATCCAGTATTCACTCACTTCCATCCTTTACACAAGCCAGATAGCAAAGCTCTTCCGGTTTTCCCTCAGTCAAGAAACAATCTTTGAGACCAACAACCTCGCAGATGGATCCATTGCAATTACCGTGAGAACAGACCTATGATCATAGATTTGGCTAAATAAGGTGGAAGATATTACCTTTACAAACCTTAGTGCTATCATGACAAGACAGACCATCTTCTTTTGGTAATGAAGGAGGGCACTGTGCCGTAAGTCCATCGCAAGTTTGTGCCTCGCTACATTCCGACTCCTTGAAAATGTAGTTAATAATTCACTGAGCAAAAAAAAGCGCTATACATACCCGTCGACAAATTACGAAGTCATTACTTTCAAAAAGTGAACATGTCTCAGGATTGCAGCAATGTCCTTCAGATGGAGAACACTTAGCCCCTTTCTGAAATCAATTAATTAATTATGCCTCACTCGAACTATAATTATTGAAAAAAAAGATTATTGAAATCGTGCGGTGGTGCTATAAGGATTCCTGAAAAAGGTTATCGCATGTAAATTACCTTTCTCTTGCAAGGTCCAGCCACACTAAAACCATTTCTAGTTGACTCGTGAGGCATGCAACATTTGTCGCCCATTTGATCGCAATCTGCCTGTGAAAAGCCGCAATCGCATTCCTCTCCCGGTTCCCAGATCTGATTTCCACAAAAGGCAGATGTTCTTTCTGCAAAAAAATCATATCATCTGTGGGTCTGATTGAATACTCAAGATTGGAGATGTTCTAGAGTATATAGAGAATTACCTTGGAAGCAATTGCGCTTCATCAAAGCGCCAACCGGACCAGCATGCCGAGTAGGATCGATTGGTACAGACTGTAGTACAACATGAAGTACACTCGAGATGTTGGCCACAGAACAAGGCGAAAACTTGGCATTGTTCACTTTGTCTCCGGAAGTTGCAGAGGCAAACATAATAAAATTGCCATCGGGCAAGCCTGGCTGACACTCTGGAAAACAAAATTCGCATTCCTGAGAAAAGCAGAGCAAAAAGAGAAATTTATACGAGCTATAAGTATGTATGAATAGGTTTATTCAGTAAAAATTCACGCATTATTGTAAATCGACAATGATTTTGAGGTTCAGGGCACAGATAGGCGCCATACTTACCCGGTTCAACCGGTTCATCTGGTTCATCCATTCGCTATTGGTCAAATTACGGAACTGACCACCAATAGCGAACGGGGTGGAGGGCAAAGCGGAGGACCCAGTCCGAATAAGACCGGATAAGTCTGACACCTGCCATACTTTACGCGATTTCGAACACCAGCTATTGGGCAATTTGCCAAATGTTTTTTGAATATAGACGCAGACTACAAATGAGTAGTGTGTATATTCGCCGATCAAAAAATGCTCTATCTTCCGTACATTCAGAATACGCTGACGAAGACTTAGATAACAGTTGAAATTTTGCCAAATCACGTAAAATATGTCCGGATTCTAACTACTGGCGCACCACAGTGCTTACACTCACTACCCCTCTGCTGCAAATAATGATTGCTCTTCTTCAAATAGCCCAACCAGTTCTTTGTTAGTCATTCTTATTACAGCAGCAGTGACTTGCCTAGAGGAAAGTCATGTGGTGATCCAAAATTGTGGCCAATCTCATGTGCAAGCGTAAGCTGTGATACTCGCGTTGGTACACGATTCCCATAGTTGACAAGCGTCACAATTCCGGTATTCAATGAGCGAAAAACCCATCCTCTCGATCCCTCGTTGTAACGTTGGTACACTTGACAAATACCACCAGCCGTATCTAAGAAGTGGAAAGACTTGGGAGGATCCGCAATGTTGAGGAAAAGCAAACAAATTTGTCGACTCACTGTACTGTGGGCTTGCCACCCAAGCCAATCCAAGAGTGCCTCCGACAAAATCGCGAAAAGTGAGTGCATAAGCGAGACAAAAAGCGGAATGATTGCGTTGTGAGTTGAGATTCAAAAAGTTTGATACATCTACGTTCTCTTCACAAAAAGGGTTGTCGCTACCAGCAACTGGACGACCTCGATCGCAGGTTTCTGGTGTATAAATCTGGAAAAGTTCGACCTTTGACCACCATACAAGGACAAAAACGAATTCTCAACATCTCCAAAACCACATACCGAAGTCCTTTGAATAACAAAATGGAGTCCTTTGATGCCATTGAAATTAGTCCCTTCATAGATTTCATTCACAGCTTTTATATGATTGTAAAACAAGCCAACAATCTCTTCGCGCGTCCTAAGAAAAACAGGCAATGATACTTGCAACAAAGGGGTAACAATACATGTAAGAAACGGCAATCATAAACAACAAAAACAGAACACTACCTGATAGGATCATTGTTTCCTTCTTTCCGTTTAATGTGTTCGTACAGCTTGTGATCGGCTTGTAGATAAAGTGAACATGTTCTTACAGTATAGAGACCTTTTTCGTCACGCGTCGATCTTTTGGATCGTCCTTGCCTGCAATTTTGCGTCGTATCAATAGAATCAACGAACAAAAAACGAAAGAAGGAAATTGACTACAAACGGCAAAAAACACTCCACCAACATTGTCATGTAGTTGGTGTACATTTCCTCCGGCACTTCTGCTGATTGCTGTATAAGCTCCATTTCTCGCTTCACACGATCACTCAAACCACAGCCATGTGAGGTTTGCTCATAAGGTGAAGACGCAGAACTAAAACGATACATGCACGATCAGTAAGTACGAAGAGAAAAAAACGAACCGTTTAGCCCGCATTTTTCCATGGTTGATTTCTGCGTCATCATAAATGATAGAATGATATTTTGAAGGACGCGATGTATAGTCAAAATATTTGGCTGCTCGATCGATTGTATACGAGTGACCATCTGATGTGCGTATATGACCATCGAAAATTCCATCCAAGATGGATCCATAAGCGGTGGATCCAGGATCGCCTAAGTAGATGGAAATATATAGGTGAAGGAGAGACAAACTTGAATTTGTTGAATACCTTCAATATATCCTTCATATAAAAAATTGTGCGGCTGGATGTCTTCATACCGCCCATTTTCATCTAGGATGTGGTCTGGATGAAAATGATCGTTGTATTCATCCAGAGGGAGTAAGCTGAGGTGAAATGTTCTGGAATAAAAGAAGTATATAAGAAACATAACAATAATTCTGATAGACTGCTGATCAGCAAACCGAAAATTCTTCTACTTCAAAATTCGACCAAGAATATAAACTTTTGCAAACCCAAAATGAAAAAAGAAGCTAAAGATAAGCAAAAATATAAAACCCACCTATTATAAGCATGAAATTTCAAATTTATTGGTTCGCCATATCCTTGCGAACGTTTTCTCCGTGCTGTATTTACAGTACGATAGTTTAGCGTCTCAAAGTTGTCAACAAAATTATTCAAAGAAAGCACTGAAAAGACTGATCTCGAGGGAAGATATTAAACAATGATGAAAATAGAACCAACCTAGAGTGGGAAATAAAAACAAGCAAAAGACCGGTATAGTGAATACTTCCTGCATAATGAAACTAAGGTGAAAGCTTGGATTCTCTTGGCTATTGTAAATTGTACATGAGCTACATACAAACCACCTAAAAGTAGAAGAATGAGAGTTAATAAAAAAAAGTAAAGCAAATCTTAGTGCAAACGCAATAGCGAGTTCGAACATTTCATTGCACATAAGGAGAATCATGTAACTAATACTTTCCATGCACAAGAAAAAAAAACGGGAAGGAACAATCTGAATAGCAAAACTCGAACAAAAGGAGGAAGAATTCCATCGCTCAAGGACACAGCACACATTTATGGGCGACGATGAACCAGCGGGTGTTTTCACGATGGCGCGAATGCCTCTTTTCAAGAAGAAACATCTACGTCATTATCGTAGTGAAGCTTTGCAAAAACGAAACTTTTATGCTGCCAAAAATAACTTGAACGGGATTTATGCAGAGATCAGCAGATAAACAGAAAAATATCGTTTACACGATTCAAAAGAATGTCTGCGCACCAAGTTTTTCAAAAATTCAGACAATCACTGACAGATCAATTTTCGTGGGAAAACTATCCGTGTGCTTGGAAAGTGCAACAAAAAGAGAAAAAAGGTTCCTCGTGTAACCAAAATTCGCAAATTTGCACGTGCGAAGGAGACGCGAGTGGTTACTGGCTGACAGATTTTCTGACCTGGTTCCAATAAGGGTTTGAAATCGATTCGTCAATGATATGCCAACATTCACGACTGTCACGGAGTCAAGGGATAAAAAAGAAATCAGTAGTTTTTGGGAAATTTAACAGACAAGTATACAGATACAAGCGGGAGCGCATAAACCGCGAAATTTGTCATAAACCAGAAATTTTTCCGAAAATGGTTGGAAATAGCAAAATGGCGGCAGAGAATTCGAATCTATGAGCTGTGTGAGATTACAAAATTTCTAAGAAAAAGATACTCAGCTATTGTGTACGCGTCAACAATATTTGCGCTGCACAGCCTTTGTTGTATAGGAAACAAGTTCAAAGACCATTATCATTCTTCTGCCAGCAAAAGCGACCGGACATGTCCATTAGCTTGAAGAGTTCATACTCATCGAAGAACAAAGACAATGTGGATGATTCAACAACTAGTTTCATTGAAGTTCAATCACAGTGTACCGAATACCACTCGCAGTTTAATGGGTGATCACAAGATGTGATTAAGACAGCAAGTAAGATATGACTCTTACGAGAAATTTGAGAAGATTGCAGGAAGCTACTAGTTGAAGGCATTCCTACAGGTTGTCCCAAAAGTAAGTACACACTTTTTAGTTGTTGGTAAATTTCTCCCCATAAAATCGTTTGCTTAGCATCAAGTAGCATTCGGTAGAGCAGGCTCTAACTTAGATTTACAGTATGCAGCAGATCATTTGCTCTTAATTATCAGAGGATTACAGTAAGAATTTCATGAAGGATTTTGAGCTATCATTGGCTCAAAATAGATGCTCAATAAACCGAGGACTTTTCATTAGGCAAACAAAGACGCTGATTATAAATACTGATGCACTTCACCGCAAGGCTTCTTTCATAAAATATGCCAAGTAAACGCAACAACGTTTTTTTCAGTGTTTTCAACAATGTGTTCTAACCATTCAAAACGCTTTGATAAGCTGTAAGATACTGCCCAACAAAATCAGTATGTCTGAAAACACAGCTACACAACTTTTTTTAGATTTTTTTGGTTTCATTAAATTTCCTGGTTCAAAATGAAGCTGTACGATGGAAGTTGTACCTTAATCCTACAGTGACGAATAGCGACGGTGATTTGCCGCACACTATAAATCTAAGTTGAAGCCTGCTCTACTAAATGGTAGTTGAAGATAAGCAAAAGACTTGTGGGAAGGTTATTAACGACTAAAAGTGCGTACTCACTTTTGACCCCGTATATGTAAACTGTAGAAGAGAAATCTTTGTACTTTGCCACTTAAAATGCGGGAAGTAACGGTGTTTTTATCGCATTTGATATAGCATTTTGGAAAAAGGATAATTTCATTGCTCGCAAATTTCAGTAAACTTGTCAACAAACTTCCGAAGCCTCACACAAAGCTTTCTAGACAAGCAAACTATCGCTTGATGATGTTACTGTGGGAGAAGATGATGGAATGAATAAGATGAGCGAAATAAACTGAAGTACTTGATAAAAGTAATAACCAAATTTACTTGCTTACTAAAACGTGGAATGTAGCTATACCTTGTAGTTGACAGAAAAAACTAGAAGATATTTCATCTAATATGCACATCATGAAAGCCTTTTGACTCTTCGTAGTGAGATTAACCAAAAAAACGAAAGCGTCCATGTAAAACAAAGGATCATCCTTATCGCGCGTACACTGCTTGAACTTTCAGAAAGCGCCTATATTTAGAGGAAGAAGGAAAGAAAACAATATAACTGAGGACAATCATCAAAGAAAGGAGAACGTCATCTATTTTGAGTTTAAGAGAGAACATACTTGCGTACATTTTACAAGTTTGGACTTGGTTTTTTTCTTGTTTCGGCGTATAAAACAACCCTAAATGATACTGAACACAAGTACAAACTTGTCAACCACACGTCCAACCAAACGTTCAGAATTCCGGACAAACTGTGCAAAGCGCACTCGAAGACGTACTACAGTTCCAAAATTAAAAGTACTTCAAATATGAAACCAGGGACACTGAGAAATGTAGAAATTGTTTGGCTCACTTCGAAAACCAGTAAGAAAATGAATCAGACAAAGGCAATGCGTACATATGCCATTATAGAAAGACTCTACACACTTCTTAAAGAAGCAGAAGCCCGCTCTTAACGTGTAGTAGACGATGAATCAGCTGTTCAACCAAGCGGCACCAGGAACCGGACGGAGGCCGGTCCTGCGCTGAATAGGGGCAGATGATTTGCGCTGGGGCGCGACAGTGGTCACGACATACGCAAACAACTTCGATTTTCCACTTGTTTATCATCAATTTGTGACGCGGTCTTGATTATGTCTGGTGGTAATCTGTCTGCGACTCATTAAGGCTTTGTTAGTGTAAAGACTTTGATCAAGTCCGGTCAAATTCTTTCATTATAATATCGGCTTGGTGTCTTCCGCCAAAAGAGCAATGAAACTTCCTCCCAAAATTCGATAAAAGCTTTTAGTATTTATAGTTTTTTGGGAGCAGTAAAAACTAGACGTGGGAACTGCTACGATGCATGAATCTCAAGTTTTCTCGAGTTGATCCAAAATAGTTTAAGCAATGTTCTGACATATCTAGGTCCAGGTGAACATTTCTGTATCATTCTCTCAATCAGTGCAAGCAGTAAAGAATCCGAAGTTAGTATTTTGCTCTATTTTCCAAGTGCTGCGACATGCTATTGCGACTATGTCTGGCACATGGTGCAGTTGCACTATCGCATGCGTGCGTACGGGCTCTACAACCCAGAATTACGTGGACGCTCATTATTGTTCATATGAGAGTTGCTTTGCATCCTCCTTTCCGTGTAATTCAAATTTACGAATTTTATTTCGAAGTTTGTTCAAATTTATTTCGAGGTTTGTTTAAGAACCAGAAGATTATATCAACATTCATTCGATTATTGTCCTGTGAATGGCTCGTATGTTTAGTTCGAGTCTCACGTCTCGTATTTTCAGATCATAATGGTAGTCGAAAAGAGCGCCAATGGACTACAGCTAAGTAATGAAGAGCTTCAGCAACTGCTGAATAAATTGTCTACCGATGAGCGGAATGAACTTACCGGGAAACTGCGGCAGTGCACACAAGAGGTTGGCTTTTGTTGGTATTCGTAAACTTACATCATATGGACATACATAGTTTTACTGATCTGAAATATGGTGCCCTTGCGGGTCGGTGACACTTGCGCGTAAGGAATGTCCATGGAGCGCACATTTCCAAACTTTGTTCGCCATGGCTATTTTGCGCATAAAATTAAGACATACGGATACAGTATTATCAGATAGACATCAGCGTAGTAAGTATCATGCAGCTCTGGATTTTAGCATTTTCTATTCTTTCTCATGAGTGCGTGTTATAGATGACGATGACCCGTGGTATACCAATCACAGCTGCTGTTTTGGGCTCTCTATACTATGCTCGTACTCGGCTTCCTGCACAGTATCATTTTGGCCCAAAGGGATGGCCGTTTTATGCGTTTTTGGGTGTTGGTACACTGACTGCTGTCAACGTTTTATCGATGGGAAATTGTCGCGATCGAGTTCAACCACTTGTGGCGCAGTTATATCAAAAGGTTTACCTTTCCTTATAAATTTAACGTATGCCAGAGTTTATTCTAATTCTCTACAGTATCATATTGGCCAGTCAACTAACAGCTACGATGCCATCAGACGGCGCCATCGTGAAGAATACGGGTATCCAGCTTCGGACATGGCAACCACTCCTGTGCAAGCAAGGGGATACAGCGACATGCAGAGTCCTACTGATCGGCCAGTTGGCAAATATGGCGTCATGCAAGACAGAAGCGAAAGATATGGCGATATGCGGGCTCCTGATCGTTCTGGTGGCAGATATGGTGATATGCGCGGTCCTACTGACCGCTCTGGTGGAAGATACGGCGATATGCAGGTTGCTCGCTCAGTACGGAATTATTTTTTTTTCCTATTACAACTATATTTATCCTACAAGATGGTTCTTCGATATTCTGGATAGTCCAGTCAATACAGGCTAAGTCATCTAGCATGTTGAGCTTTGTAATCAATTTCTTCGTTACTCCTGAAGGTCTTGGATAGGTTTCCTTTTCATTCGGTCAATTGACTTACCTGTTCCTGCCCCTTCGCTTTCATTTGGAGTAGTGGACTATGCGAAAGGGCCTCCCGTGTTCACTTACTTCAACAGTTTAGGAGCGGATAAAAATGAGTATCTTCGCAAGTAGAATTTCTTATACATTTTGTAATCATGTTGAAAGCACAGATCTTTAAAGTAAATGGATAAATTAGCTAATGAAGTACGTTTTAAAAACTTTTGTTATTACCAGTCCAAAAATTCCTTTTTTTTCAAAGAATCAGTTGGATAATGTAATTTCCATTGCAGACTGATCCATATGGAACTGCTACGGATCAGATGCCATCAATGACTGGAAAGCCTAGTGAAGGCTTTGACCGGACATATGATTTCACACCAGCAGGCACTTTTTCCGACTCCCAACCAAAAAAGCCAACTTCGCAGGATTACATGTACGATATGGATGCCCCATCATACATGTCTGGTACGCCCACGACGCCAAGATCTTCTCAAGGATCAGAGTGGCGATAATTTTTTTAGCTAGTTTGTTAAGAGTAGGGCCGTATAACAGTTTGGTAAGCTGCCTTTGCCATAAATACCACATTCATTTCGTTGTATACAGTTTTATCCTCATTAACCAGATCATTTGCATGTTCATAAATCTTGACTATTCATCTATTTTTTCAACCTTATTCTGCGAAGTATAAGAGAGGCTACAACGCACACAGTACTGATACAAGTTTTCTGTGGTAAAGAAACAGCAAATAGAAAAATGTGTGTCTGATTTCACCCATTCCTTGTTTTCCTTGAAAACAAAGATTTTTTGAGTAGCGATAGCCAGATACAGGCGACCACAACTACTAGGTGTATAAATGCGACCGCAATCGTGTTTGAATTTTTGGACTTGGACTGAGGTTTGAGGCTTCTTCCGTAGTACGAATGAAGCTAATGAAGGCATTCGTAAAAATTCTCTTATTAGTTTCCTAGTACAATATGCAATCTTTGCGTCTTCTTTCCTACCGTTTATCACGCTTTTTTCAACTGATTCTCGATGGTTCAAGAAAGCAAAGATGTGTGCGTTTTATTGCGTGATTTTACCATGCCGACATTTGTGAAACTCTCGTTTACTTTGCTACATTATCGTCCGATTGTGGTCTTAGTATCTATTAGTATTTTCAGGATACATAAATGTCATCCGAAGAAAGTACACAAAATGTATTGAATGATGAACAGCTGCAGGAACTTATGAATAGAATGTCTGTGGAGGACCGTAACGAACTTACTGGCAAATTACAAAAATGTTCACAAGAGGTGAGTTCTCACCTTATTTATTCAATTATGAAATTTTAGGTTATAACGCTCTCACTGTAAAGAGTCGGTATAGTCTGAATTGGTCTACAGCACAGACAATGCACAGTCTGCTATCAGCACGTTTTTATTTCCTCACTTGAGAAGCTTTCAGATGACATTAACTCATGGTCTACCGGTTGCTGCCGCTGTGGTAGCCGGTTTATATCATGCGCGCCTTAAAAATCCCGCACTGTTCAGTGGCCAGAAGGGTTGGCCATTCTATGCTTTTGTGGGTATTGGCGCATTAACAGCCGTCAACATCATCTCAATTGAGACTTGTCGTAACCAAGCTCAACCGCTAATATCACAGTTATACCACAAGGTATGTATTAGTCGTCGGTTGAACTTCCATTTGGACTGATTTTTTGCAATTACAGTATCACTTTGGTCAAGGGACAAATGACCGTGCTGCAGTTAGATACCGGCCTCGTGAGGCGTTCGGGTATCCGGTTTCTGATATGGCAACTACTCCTGTGCAAGTCAGGAACTATGTTGACCCGCAGAGTCCCACTAATCGCCCGAGTGGCACATATGGGAACAGGCAAATGCCCGATATGGATGGAAGATTTGGCGATATGCAGATTCCAAGTGATCGTTTCGGTGGAGGATATGGCGATACGCGGGTTCCGCGTGATCCTTACGGTGGAGGATATGGCGATACACGGGTTCCACGTGAACCTTATGGTGGAGGATACGGTGATATGCAGGTTCCTGTTATTCAGTAAATAAGGTCAGCTCGGCCACTTTCAGATATGAAAGATTAAATTAATAAGAGTGGTGGATCGAAAGAAAAATAAATGCGCAGATAGGATTTTGAGCCGACAACCTATTAGCTGAAATGCGGAATTTTTGAATGAAACAGAAAGCGCGCAGAAGAGTTCGGTCTCTCAAACTGGTGGTCTCTGTTTCAGAAGAGCTGTTTTACTGGATTGAGACATCATGCAACTTTGCCAGATTTCAGGCTGATCCATATGGCGCTGCCAAGGAACAACTGACTGGAATGCCTAATGAACAGATGACTGGATTGCCTAATGAAAATCTTGAACAATCATATGGTTACACCCCAGAAGTGTTCCCCGATGGTCAGCCAAGAAGACCAGAGAGCGTGTATCCCGACGGTCAACCAAGAAGACCAGAGAGCGTGTATCCCGACGGTCAACCAAGAAGACCAGAGAGCGTGTATCCCGATGGTCCACCACGAAGACCAACTTGGCAAGGTTACCCATACGACCTGCAACCCCCGCCGTATATGTCTGGTGCACGTCCACCACCAAGGCCTCAAGGATCGGAGTGGCACTAATTACATTAGCAGTTTGTTAAGTAGAATCGCTAGCTTATTGACTTGCTTTTCTCTCACAATACCTCTTATGAAGTATGTTGTACACAGTTTTAGCCCTATCATGAATAGATCAATTGTAAACTAATAAATGTTAGATAGTGAACACTTCAATGCCTCTATAACATGACACCAGAACAAACCATTGATAATCAGCTTTGACAGTCATCTCTTCTAGCCAAAGTGACGCTAGGGTGGATCGCGTATGTGCAATTTCAACCGTAGATTCAAGTTCAAGGTAAAGGTAAAGCTTGTAAATACACACTGTTTTAGGATGCAGGCTGATGATAGACATCTCATTTCTCATGAACAAAAAAGATATTTATACTTTCCAGAAGGGGACTAGTGAGGACTAACACGACAAAATCTGACCCAGGTGCGATCTCGCCCCTGAGCCAACCAAACCTTACTCTCCTGGGCCGGTAATTGCTATCAGATTAATCTGAGAGAATAAAAGCACTTGGTAATCGCCTGGCCCCCGCAAGTCACTGTAAAAATCTCGCATGCATTCAGTAGCCGGTCAACTCGCATACATTGCATAGCCTCTTTAAAGGCAGCGTCCGGGCAAAATTTCGTCTCTCATGTTTCTGCCATTCTGGGGCCTTTCCGTGGCCCTGATTACAGCTGTGAAGTCGAAATTGTTCAAAACTCCCAAAAAACCCGGTTCTGTGGGACCCTCTCTTTAAAAGGTGGACGAGTTTCGAATTGCCCGTCCCCATCGTCATACCAGCGGAAGAAGCTGCAACTGCACGGATGCAGTTGCATTGCAGCGTGCAGTGCAACTGCAATGCAACTGCAATGCAACCGCACCCTGCCTAAGCACTCGTCCTCAGGGGTGGTTTGTGATACGAAGGGGCGGCTTGTGATACGTATCACAGGCCCGTATCTCCTTTTAGAGGGCACGTCAAAGGATTGGACCAACGTAGATTGGATACTCATGGGCCTCTCTTTACAACTATGTGATAATCTGGATGGATGGATCTTGCCTGGACGCTACCTTCAAAGGCAGTACATCGGCAGAATGAGACCCGTGACAAAACAAGGTCACAGGGTAGGAGCCCCCATATGGAACCTATCGGCCAAAGTCCGATCTTTCTCTGCCACTTTTAACCCCCGAAATTTCAAAGCAAAAGCAGCGTCTCCGAACCCGCCCATCCTATGGACGAGTGACTTCCGCGGCCAGAGCGCCAGCCGCAATGCTATAAGCATGAGGTCCCGCAACGACTCTGCGTCTTCGCCATGACGGCCTTCGCGTTCACCATGCTCAGACAGTTGGAGCGTGCAGCGCGCGCGCGCTCACACGGTGGCGCAACACCCAGTGCGCGGATGGCGGGACATTGGATGCCCCGCCGCTGGTGCTGGCCCGCGGATGGCTGCATTTTTTCAGTTTTTCGTTGCGCTGTATACCACAGGTCTTGATAATGAATTCCACTCTTCATACGCCAAAATATACGAATTCGTATTTGAATCCAAGAATTCAGATCCAGCATCAATTTGCAATGCTACCAAAGGCTAACGCTTGGAAACAAAAAACAACTTCCACTTCTGCGACCATTCATACACTACGATGTAATATCTAACCTCTTGAATGATGAGGCAGTCTGACCACTGCGTCGTACACTGCGCGGGTACCGCTTGTGCTTACAGCATGTGATAATTGCAGGCGCGCGGACCGCACGGGTAGAGTATAAAGGCACGCGCGCGGCGTGCCACAAAATTAGGCGCGCGGGTAGCGAGATTGAACATAAACGTAGCGCGCGGGTCGCGGTGTTAGCCATTAATACGCGCGCCGCACGCACCAAATGTCTAGGATGGTGCGCGTTTGGCGTGGTGCCGGACACGCCCACAAATAAGGCACGCGCTTTGCCGCATTGACCATAAACGCGCGTG
This sequence comes from Cylicocyclus nassatus, assembly GCA_958299035.1. NCBI lineage: Eukaryota > Metazoa > Nematoda > Chromadorea > Rhabditida > Strongylidae > Cylicocyclus > Cylicocyclus nassatus. The sequence continues at coordinate 4,565,544 of CATQJL010000112.1, read as the reverse complement.
CGCCGCACGCTCCAACTGTCTGAGTGGGGTGGGTGGGTTCGGAGAGGACAGGATATGAGCGCTGCTTTCGCTTTGAAATTTTGGGGGTTAGAAGTGGCAGAGAAAGATCGGACTTTGGCCTATAGGTTCCATATGGGGGCTCCTACCCTGTGACCTTGTTTTGTCACGGGTCTCACTCTGCCGACGTACTGCCTTTAACAAGCATTCGGAATTCTCTTCGACTATGAAATAGAGTGCGTTCGGCGCATGTCGCAAGTTATGGAGACGAATTCTTTATCCTTATAATTAGAAGAAGACTAGCACGAAAGCATCTTCAATCGGCTGGTCGTACGCAAATAATCGGCGGGGTAGGCGGGCAGAGAAAAATATGACTGAATTCAGATCCATGCATCGGCGCTCTGTATTTTGATCTTCGCAAAAAACAGCCAACTATGTGCGAAAAAGCGAGAAAAAAGTTGAAAAACGGCTTGTTAGAAGTCGTGGACGTTTTGAAGACTTCCGCAAAGAGCGCGAAGTCAACAACGCGCATTTGTCGCATTATTTTCATGCGCTTCAAAAACCCTTTCCGACCGCTCGAAAACAGTTTATGAAAAGCATGAATTTTATTTTGTTGCTTAAGATTACATCTGATAAGCTATATTCTCATATAAAAGGAGAGAATAATGTGGGAAGGTTCAATTTACTTGCTTTAACCATGACTTCGGTCTACTTCGGAGCTGCCGGTGGATCAGGCGGCGGCGCACAATCTCAATACTTTGGAGTCGCAGGAAAAACCTCAGGACCTGCAGGAGGAGCTAAAGGACCACTTCCCGCCGGTGCTCCAGCCGGCGGTGCGCAGTCCGCCTATTTCGGCGTTGGAGGTGGTGGAGGTGGTGGCGCTCAGTCTGCATACTTTGGCGTAGGCGGAAGCACAGGAGGTGCTTCAGCAGCTGCACCTGCACGTAAGTTCATCGTTGAGAGCTTTGTATAGGAAGAAATGTTTCCTTTGCAGCCGCTGGAGCAGCACCGGGCGCCTCGACAATGACTGCAGTTGGTGCACCCGGTAAGTGTAATCTTATTGTTAGTAGGAAATGTTCGAAGAGCCCCTTGCATCGTCTGAGACTTTAACTTAAACAGTCAGTTATGGAAAAGTCGCAGGGATGAATACTCTTCTTCTGAATAGTATAAACATGACTTTATTAAAAAAAACCTCGAGTAGAAGTCTCTGGTTAAAAGAAAAATGTGGATGCGAGTGATCTACCCATCCTTACATTACGAGAGAACGGTGAGAACAAGTGGGATCGAAGCTGCGGATCAGACAGCTGCTTAGTGGCTTCCCTCAGAGGGGACGTGTCCCAGACTATTCTTCTCCTACAAAGTTCCTGTATCAAATCATACGATAGATAACATCTTCATGATGAAGGTGCCAGCCGGTCTTATGTCCTCATCTTTGCGAAGGTTGTTCTTCATAAACTGACTCTTCTTCAACTCGTGCGCAGTCTGATCTTCTTCCCTACTTCACTTGGTTCCTTCAACATAGTCCCTGCTTCTACGAGACTGCCTGAAAAAAGAGCAACGTTGTCCGCAAAACGGGGATTGAAAGGAACCTCCCATCAACTCGTATGCCTCTGTCATTCCAGTCTATTGACTTCATCACCCACTGCAAGGCCGCTGTGAACAGCATTGGCGAGATATTATCACCTTGTCTAACCTCTCTCCAGTTGAGATGGTAAGGGGCATGGAATAGCTGCCCTTAGTTGTGCAGTCCTTTAGCACTCGGCTAATGTCCTCACGCAAGCTCGGTCCGCCCTTTGATCGACGGATGACTTTAATTTCAACGCTGCCAAAGGCTTTCTCGTAGGTCGACAAAGGTTGGGAGAGGCAGATGGTACTCCCTGCAGGCTTCCATTCCCCCAAACCGTCTGGACCATGCAGCTGAATCTTGCAAAGTCAAGCCTGTTCTCGAGAAGGGCATTATCCACTATCCTTGATATGCGAATGAGGGTGTTTTGTGAAAAGCTTGTAATGAACACGCAAAGGCATATAGACAGAAACTCTGAAGGTCCTCGTTCGCTCTTCTTGAGGCCCCGGGCAGACTTCACGCGATTTGATCGTCGCGACTGAATCGCGACGAGACAACTTTACAACATCATTCCATGCCGACCAACTTGCATTCGATTGTGATACTTTTCCAGCCCGAAATTTTCGAATGTGAAATGGAAATGAATGGAAATCTTGGCGATTAGATCGCGATGATTAAGTCGCAAGAAGTCTGTCCGGGGCCTGAGAAGGACGGTTCTTGAAGTCCTCGCTGGTCGAGAGTCCTTTCCTTCTAGTAAGAATTAACACGAGATGCGTGTAGTGGGTGTCCTTCATCTTACGGAAGCTCGAACGATCTATATTGCCGTACGCCTTCAGCATGTGGAATCCTTGGTGGTACTTCTCTAGTGGGAACAATAGACATTGGTATGGGGTTGATGAGCGGAAGAGGTTGGTGTAGAAGTTCTTCGCGATAGATTCCATCTTGAAGCGGGAAAAAGTCGGAGTCCCGTCTTTGCTCACTCAGCCAGCGGTACGTGATATTCAAAGAGGTCCCCTCGGCACTTCTTAAGGCTTCGTCTTCCTTTGGCTACTTCCAGTGTCTTGGCTGCCTATACTTCCTGTGTGAAACTAGCGTTCGTTATCAGTCGCACGAGAAGAATTGCGTTCGGATCCTGCCTTAAAGCGCTTCCTTCGAGCAATCCTTTGGTGCCATTGAAATGCGTCCCGATTTCTACCCACGAGTCGTCGTTGAGACACATTCTCGGCTTGCAATCCTCTTGATTGAGTAATCTTCGATGCTAATTACAACTTACCGTGAGCTCTTTCAGCTGTGACTTCATGAACGATTACTCTTCTTGCGACCTTTGACATATCCTCTCTACAAGCTTTCGACTAAATCGCTTTTGCTCTAAGAAGGTGGTGAGCGTTGATTGGAGCCCTGCAGGAAGTTGGAAGACATCGCGCAAGCTCCAGGCATGGTGAAAATGTTGTCGATCTCCGCGCGAATCGTACCGTTGGGCAATTCCCATTGCAGCAGCGTTGTTCTTTCTTCATGAATATAGGATTTCATAGAAATTGTGGCGATGAGAATTCTTACGAGAAGGGTGTTGTTTTTGCTCCGGAGCCCATAATCAAACAACCGATCATATTCTTCTTCTAAGGGCATGCGATTTTGATGTCGCTTACATTAAACTTGTCGTGGAAATACTCTCTTCACAGCATCGAGAAGTGCATGGAGGTCGGCGTCTGTGTGGAGACTGTCTTGGTGTTGTAGGTGCAGAGCATGAGGCAGTTCCCATGGCGTGTCGTCTCGGACTTCTTAAACGTGATCGTTTCTATATGATTCAAATGGCGCCCTGAGCAACCTGACATTGGTCTTGTAACCAACCAGTGCCGTAAGTGGGATGGGCTGTGCAGAGTTTTCTTCAATTCTTCTTGCTGAAAGAGTGTTCCCCGAAAAAGCAGGCCTAGTAGGCCGTGCTTGTGCCTTCCATGGGCTATCGCCGACACTGGAATGTGCAGTGGGGACTCTTACCTGCGAACAGAGGGAGTTCGAAGTAGGCGAAATTGTCAAGTTAGTCACCGAGCTGGAAGTCAACACCTAACTCACAGTTTGGGAGAGCTTACCGGAGTGAACGCTCTGCTGTTGCAGTACACCCACTGCCACACCCATGCCACTTAGATTCGAACCTAATTCTCCACAGAAAAGAAGTCACTTCTCTGCAAGACACCACCTTGAGTGTGAAAAGCCGACTGTTGTCCGACTGTTTTTTAAGAATACATGGCTCGCAAAGACATTTCTAATAATCTTATTTCAGCAGGAAAATCCACGATGACAGCAGTAGGAGCCCCGGCAGGAGCTTCAACAATGACCGCTGTAGGAGCGCCAGCAGGTTAATTTCTAAACTTCATGGTCAGAAAGTGTAGATATCTGTTAATTTAGGGAAATCTACTATGACAGCAATAGGAGCGCCGGCTGGAGCATCAACAATGACTGCTGTTGGAGCACCAGCAGGTTCATCAACTATGACGGCGGTAGGAGGAGCGCCAATGGCTTCCACAATGACCGCAGTAGGAGCACCAGCAGGTTTGTATCAACAGAAACCCTGTGGAAAATTTATGACTGTTAGAAATCCACACATTGATAATTTTTAGGAGGTAAATCGACTATGACGGCTATTGGAGCACCAGCAGGTTCATCGACTATGACAGCAGTAGGAGGAGCGCCAATGGCATCCACGATGACTGCTGTTGGAGCCCCAGCAGGTGATAATTCTGTATCCTTTCAAAAACACATAAGGAGCTTGCATCGCAAACTAAATTTAAGGATCTCAGCGAAATCTGGAACTACTTGCTCCCCCAATTTTTTATCTTTACGGAGTTGTTTAGGAGGAAAATCAACCATGACTGCCATTGGAGCACCAGCGGGAGGATCTTCCACGATGACGGCGGTGGGAGGAGCACCGATGGCTTCTACAATGACGGCAGTGGGAGCACCAGCAGGTTGTAGCCGTTAAGGAGATAGCGCCCCATACATTAAAAAAGTTGAACATTCTTATGTAAAACTTTCAGGAGGAAAGTCAACGATGACAGCAATAGGAGCGCCAGCGGGAGGGTCTTCCACAATGACGGCGGTGGGAGGAGCGCCAATGGCTTCCACGATGACGGCAGTAGGGGCACCAGCAGGTTGACATTCATTTATTGGACTGCGTCGAGAATCACCCGTGCCAGCGCCTCCAGCGTCGTGCTAGCGCCGTGTCTGGACTTCTGATAAGATTGACCGATCCAAACGCAGAGCGTCACATTGTTATTCTTGCTTCGATGGTATAACGCTGGAATGGCGATAGCGAATCGCTTGAACGGCGAGGGCAGAGCGGTGACACGCTGCTGGCACGGCCGTGAGCGCTGGCAAAAACGCTGGAGCACTCAAAATGTCGTTTTTAGGAGGAAAATCAACGATGACAGCAATAGGAGCACCAGCAGGAGGATCTTCCACAATGACGGCAGTGGGAGGAGCACCGATGGCTTCTACAATGACGGCAGTAGGGGCACCAGCAGGTATAGTCATTAATGTATATAATAATAGCACTACGCAAGGAAGTAGATGGACTTGTTCCACTTTCAGGAGGAAAATCAACAATGACAGCGATAGGAGCACCAGCAGGAGCATCCACAATGACAGCGGTAGGTGGGGCGCCAATGGCTTCCACAATGACGGCAGTAGGAGCACCAGCAGGTCATCACCACTGACGAATATAAGCAGATTCATATAGAAAAATAATGTCATACCAAGATTTTAGGAGGAAAATCAACGATGACAGCGATAGGAGCACCAGCGGGAGGATCTTCCACAATGACGGCGGTGGGAGGAGCACCGATGGCTTCCACAATGACGGCAGTGGGAGCACCGGCAGGTTGTGACAGGCGTGTTCACTTTTCAAAACCCGATGTCGTTTTTTAGGAGGAAAGTCAACGATGACAGCTATAGGAGCACCAGCGGGAGGATCTTCCACAATGACGGCGGTGGGAGGAGCACCGATGGCTTCCACAATGACAGCAGTAGGAGCACCGGCAGGTTGTGACAAGCATGCTCAATTCTTAAAAGTTAAAACATGGACTTCCAGGAGGAAAATCTACGATGACAGCGATAGGAGCGCCAGCGGGAGCGTCAACAATGACAGCCGTTGGAGCACCGGCTGGAGCGTCAACCATGACGGCTGTTGGAGCACCGGCTGGAGCATCAACAATGACGGCTGTTGGAGCACCTGCAGGTCGGACAACATCGTACAAAGCCAGCTTAGACTACATGAAGAAGTTAGCCAGTCATTTTCAGGTAAATCGACGATGACAGCCATAGGAGGGGCGCCAGCAGGATCATCTACCATGACAGCCGTAGGAGGAGCAGCAGGAGCGCCTGCATCAGGAGCACCAGCAGCACCTGCACCAGCTGGAGGTGGAGGCGGAGGCGGAGGCGGAGTAGCGGGACAATCAGCATACTTTGGAGTAGGAGCTGCCGGAATGCAAGTCGGAGCCCAATCAGCATACTTTGGCGTGGGAGGTGGTGGCGGTGGCGGTGCAAGTGTGCCGAAAGCGGCTGCGCCAGCCGGAGGACCAGGAGCACAATCATCGTATTTCGGTGTTGGTGGAGGAGGAGGAGGAGGCGGCGGAGGAGCACAGTCCGCTTACTTTGCAGCTAAGTAATATCGTTACCCGAATAAACCACTATGAAATATGTTATACCGACGTGGCTTGTCAACAAGTACTGTGAAACACCGGTATAAAAAATTTCTATATTTTTATTGTCTCACAGAAGAAGGTGCCTTGACACAGACTTCGTAGGCTGAATGCGTTAGGACAGACAAAATAGCCAGACGATCTCTTTATTGGACAGCCTCATTATGCATTCGTGCAGATTGTATTCCTCAAGAAGTTATCGATTGCAAATAATTAGTTTTAGTAATGATTTCATTGCGAATGTGAAAGCGAAACCATCCTCTTGCTCAGAAAACTCAAGGGAATCCATTAAACGTTCACAACCCTGCGATTTGACACCACACAGACAACCCAACTTTATTGCCATTTACCTCAGTAATCGAACAGTGACAAATGGATTTCAAGCAAGTGTACGTAATATAGCCAGCAAATGTAAAATAGAAGGGTGTTCAGTTCCTACATACAAGTGGATATAACCTTTGATTCAACTGGTTTAGCAAAGGCAGCGTAGGCAAATCTGGCTGGACCTATGAGAATTTTACGTAGAAAGTAATTTTAGAGCCTTAACTAAGGCAACGACGAAACTGATGGGTTGAGACATGAATCCGTGCGAAATACAATCCTGGGGTCCAGTTTCGAGGGGAATATCTCAGCCGTTAGAGCACTACATGAGCCGCTGGTTGGGCAGTGGCTTAGTTAGGCACCCGCCATACTTGATCCACTTAATCCACTTGATCCGCTTCATCATTGGTCAATTCAGTGAACTGACCAATAGTGAAGTGGACGAAGCGGATCAAGCGGAGAACCGCTTCACTATTGCTCAACTCACTGAATCAACCAATGACGAAGCGGATCAAGTGGATTAAGCGGATCAAGTATGGCGTGTGCCTTAGGGTTCCAAAATTACTATCCAGTGGGATCCCCATATGTCCAGATTTGCCTGGACTCTGCCTTTAAGTCCGCTAACGCCGCGCAGTTTGCGTCTCTGTCACGCTCTCTAATCATTATCTAGCCTTAGTCAGATCACAAACCCCGCCTTCTAGCCGCCAGGCCATTTGAACCAAAAGGTAGATGGGCAATACGAGCAGTAATGAAAGTGAAAAAACTGCAGGAGCAAAATGGCTGGGTATACATAGTTTCACTTACTGGCTCTATTTTTTTTGCAGCCCCGTTTACGTCTGTCCAAGTTTTTTTTTCAAAGTGAGTATCGCACTGGCATCAAGAATCCATCTTATAACATGCCGCAACTACTTTCTTTAGCGAGCATTTGAAAAATTGGTCGTAGGTATTGCGACTCGCGAAAAGAACGTCTCAGCTGACCTGAGGAGTCATCTCGTTTCAGTTTTTAGGCAGAATTCTATATTGCGCAAATAATATATTTTTGAATTCCTACCTCATGCTTATGTTGCACACTGTACTTCACAATTACGAAAATTCTTTGGTCCACTTTACGACTCAAACTAAGAAATAAATCGACATCCATGCGTATCGAATCTTGGGTTATTGTCTGTTTCTAAAGTACAGGCGAATAAGTATATGAAAAGTCGTCTACATATCTTCACTCACAGGAAAATCAAAACATTAGTTTAACTAACTCATTCTCTCCAAGTATAGGCCGTTTCCTTGCGATAGACAAACAAGAAAACCTAATAAGGCGAATTCTCGAACCTTGTAGGAATCCCCGAAATCACTGCTTCGATTATCCGGACTTATCAATGAGTTATGGAAGCGCACCTTGTTGGGAAAATGGCAAGAACTTCCTTTTTTTCAAAGCTCTTCATTTTATCTCCACTTCCGCCACTATGTTTTCGCAATCAGCATGCTAGCCTACTTTCGTGTACCAAAGCTCAACGCCTCAGCTAAAGGTTTGCAAAAAAATAGCCAAAAATGATAAAGATGATCGATAATTTCAAAAAAGATTAAAGGCAGCGTCCAGGAAGATTTGGATCTGTGGGGATTTTACGTGGAAAGTGCTTTTGGGGCCCTAACTAAGGCACTGCCCAAGCGGTAGCGCAGGTATCCTCCTCGAAACTGGATCCCGCAATCGTATTCGGATTCATGGCAGTTTCGCTCCGGGATCCACGCTTTGCGCCATGAAGCCATGCGAAATACGATCATGGAGTCAGTTTCGAGGGGAATATCTCAGTCGTTAGAGCATTACCTGAGCTGCCGGTGCAATGGCTTAGTTAGTGCCCCAAAATTACTATCCACGTGAGATCCCCATGTATCCAGACTTGACTGGACGCTGCCTTTAAGCGGAAAAATTGAAAGAATGGGCAGAAGAGAACTATCCTAATTTCGGTTTGGTCGTGATAGATCGGAATGCAAAACAATCTAAGCAAGTTGTATTACAAGTTTATTTATCTGCTCGTTTTAATCAAGCAAAGTTTGGACTGCACGCTCCCGTAAAAAATCATGATTTCAAAAATGCCAACAGAAATTGAGTTTGCCATTTTGTACCTCAAAAATCGATTAGAATAATTTGTGAAAATATTCGTTCCGCACAGATTTTTCTCAATTAGAAAGAACTGGTAAACCTATAACACTGACTGCATCGACTTTAATTGCTAGTCTCAAATATTTGCAGCTGAACGCAGAATAATCAGAAAAGTGATTTTCTTCTAAGGGTTGCTTTGCAGTGTGTGCTTATTAGAACTCAGTAAGATATTTTAGGGAGTACAAATTACTTTTTTTAAATCACAAGCAAATTCTATAGAAAGCTGATAGCTATGAATTTTAAAAATGATGCGACCAAACTTCTGTGCCGACCTGAAACGCAACTGAACCCTCGCGCTAACTTAATACAGAAAATATACAGGGTGTCCCAAAAATATGTGCACACTATTTGATTTTGAATAACTTTCTTATTATGGGGTCTTTCGAGAAGCGGCAAGCGCCATTTTGTAGAGCTGGCTTCAACTTAGATTTACAGTATAGAGCGAATCCACTGGCCACTCTTCGTTACTGTAGGATTACGGTAGAAACTAGAAAGAGGGTTTTGGGCCATGAAAGGTCATATTTTGCCTCAAAAAGGAATCAAAACAGTCTGAAAGCTTTGACACTAGGCCAGTTAGAGTTTCTGATTTTAACTGTAAAGTTTCCAACTTATTATGATGCTTCACTGAAGAGTTATGCGAGGTAAGCAGTAGCGGCCATTTTCTCAATGTTCCTAAAAAGTGCGGTTACACCGTTTAAAAAGCTTCGCAATCTTGAGAATAGTTGAGTATTGAACTCAGCGTCTATAAAACCCTATTACACAAGATTTCACATTTTTTTGAAAATTTTTGAGACGGCAGCTTTTTCCACAGTGAAACCATATGTTCCAAGTTTCTACCGTAATCCTACAGTAATGAAGAGCGGTCAGTGATTCGCTCTATACTGTAAATCTAAGTTGAAGCCAGCTCTACAAAAGGGCGCTTGCCGCTTCTCGAAAGACCCCATAATAAGAGAGTTATTCAAGATCAAACAGTGTGCACATTATTTTGGGACACCCTGTGTAAAGTACAGAAAGTCCTATAGCACGTATACCTAACTTGTGCCTAGGCAATCGTACCTTTGCACATTATTAGGGAAATAATACAGCAAGGTTCTTTCCTGCGCTTGTTTCTTATGTGGTCATAACGTGAGATCTACTCGCGATAGAAATCGCTGTAAACATTACAGAGATTTCTACGATAGCTAAACTCGTTGAAAGATAATGGATCGCACCGTACGGCACTCGTTTACGCCCCTATAAGAGCAATGTTGCCAAAGAAGTAGAGCCCTCCTACGCTAAGGATGTCTCAGACTTTGCTGACCTTCGGTGTGGCAAGTAGTTCAGCTCTTTTGGTGGCTGCGTTACTGGCAGCAGCATGGATGGTCATGGATATGGGAAGATACGAGGACAACTTCATGAATGGACTTTCGAGCTTTAAGGTATTTTTCATATTTTTTACTTCCATCAAATGGGTTGCCTCACAGCTTTTTTTAAGTTGAGCACTAGGATAAATATACTACGATCATTTCTTGTTAATTTTTAGCTGAAAAAATATAGCAAGTTGTATTTCTTTAATCTGTTTAGCTTGACAGCGAGGCCCAGAAATTTTTTAAGAGGGGAGCGACAAAGATCTTCTCTAATATAAAGCGTAACGTTAGCCACAGCTTTGCTCTTTGAGTAGTAAACTAAAACAAGTAAAATAAAAATAAGGTGAAATTCTATTGAAGTCGGAATAATCAACAGCCTAATTTGTCACTTCGCGCTTATATTGTCGATTTAGGATGAGTCCGGAGCACTATGGGACCAAATGATGTCAAAGGATAACCATCGATTTGTAAGAGAAGCACGAAGACATAAAGCAAATCGTAAACACCGCCAGCAAGCCGCTAATACGCGTATGTTTTTTCATACCATACTTTGAGCGGAATGTTAATGAAATAAGTTTAGAATATGCAGAGAATCCTGTCGGCGCTGGAGCTAACGGATTTAACGAAGATGAATGCTGTAAGTACATAGATTATGTTTCAAGTCAATGTAAGCGATCACTTTAGCATGCCCAACCACATCTTGCCCAGCTGGCCCACCAGGCCCACCTGGTTCTAACGGATTGCCTGGAGGTTGAGACTATGGTAACTATTCCAGCAAATTCGATAATTTACCTTGTAGAGGATGGTTCCAATGGTTTGGATGGTAAGCCTGGTATACCAGGCATGCAGATGGTCTTTGGTCAAGCAGCTCAAGGATGTATACAAGTAAGTTCAGTACATTCCAAGACCCCTCAATAAATCTACTTTTCCAGTGCCCAGCCGGCGAACCAGGGCCACCAGGACCTGACGGCGCACCTGGTCCAGCTGGAAACCCTGGCGCAGCCGGTGCTGCAGGAAACGAAGCGGGTCCTGGGGAACCCGGACCACCAGGTCCTCCAGGTCCACCGGGATCTGTCGGAGTGCCAGGAAAACGAGGTGCAGATGGTGAACCAGGCAGAGTCACAAAAAGACATATTGCTGGACAACCTGGACCTCCCGGTCCACCAGGACCACCAGGAGAGATGGGTGCAGGTAAGATTCAGGAGTTTATGACTCGCTTTGAATATGACCTTCAATTTCTCCGTTATAGCCGGAGAAGCCTATGTGCAAGCACCATCAGAACCCGGACCACCTGGTCCTCCAGGTGCTCGTGGAAAGAGAGGAGCTGCCGGCCTTGATGGAATACCAGGATTGCCAGGAGCAGACGGTGCACCTGGTAGAGATGCTGCATATTGCCCATGCCCTCCGCGTAGCGGAGTCCTAAGCGCCGCAGTCCATCGCAGATCAGAAGGAAGTGTTAGAGAATTCAGTATAGGTGGTGCAGCACCACCCGCAGCAGTCCCACGTCTTCACGTATTCGGAAACGTAAAAGCGCACGGTGTTGCTCAAAAACGAGAAGGCCTCGTTCTAAGCAAAACGGATGCTCGTAGAAAGCACTGAAATTAGTCTGACTCTACTACAACCATTTATTCAAATCCTGTCATAGTTAGTTGCGTACAGATAAACATGACAACGCCACACTGTCATTTTACTGTTGTTTCATTATTAGGTTGTCCCAAAAGTAAACTCCTTTTCTAGATAGATCAAGCTGTGTTTGTCTTCCTAGCAGACTTAGGGTGATAAAATGAAAACTTATAAAATGACCACCCGCAGCTTAAAGGCAGTGTCCGGGCAAGATGGAGGTTTTGGGATTTCAGTGCCATGCGAGAGTGGCCCCCCTCAGACACAACAACGTCATAACACTCGACCTAAAGCAAGAAAACGACCGAAAAGTGCGGAAACTTACGCCTTGGGATGGTCCTCCGAGCTTTCCGAAGTCCTGCTATGCGGCTATGCGGCAGAGTACGCATGCCGCCACAGTTAAAATGTAGGGTCCCGCAGCGACTCTGCGTCTCTGCCTTGGTGGGGACCGTCGAATTTCAAATAGTGCGGCTTCGCAAAACGTATGTTCTCACCGTTTTCGCGCCTTCTAACATGGATTTTCGGATTCAGCGTTGTGGATAGCCTCCGATAATTGGGTAGTCCAGATAAAGGTTGGAGCCAAAATCGAATAAAATTTTATCACCTGAAAAATTTTTTACGAAAAAAAACCTGCAGACCTCCAACTTGGACATCATACAGTAGATACATAGTAGTCCTCAGATTTGCCTTTACTGGGCTTTTCCGCCCATGGAGAGCGAGAAAAAAGATAGTCCAAAATGGCAACTCCGCCCCCAGCCCCTCCCACATATACTAAAAGCATGCCAAAGCTTGTATACTAAAAGCGGCTCGGTGGGCTGTTGCGGCTTGGTGAGCTCAGCACCTCCTTGCTTCGCTCGACTGCCTGCACAACCCTGCACCTACTGCCTACAAACCTAGCGCCGGTTAGCTACTCCGGCGCGTCCGACAAACTACCCCACTACGAGAAACATGACGCGCGGCTAGATTACTAACATTTATCTAAATAACAACAAATGCACTACAAATACTAAGCTACGGAATTACCCAAAAGCTAAAGAAGGAACAATACACGGGACGAGTCCGCCTCGTCTCAAGCCGCCGATGAACATCAACCTAATTCTAGCACACGATGTCAGGGGAATCACCTGGGTCGACCGCCTACTCTCGCCTCCGCGTAGGAAAGTTCCGACCCTCTCCACTCCCGGTACTAACTTTTCCACAAAAGCTCTAAACTTTCCTCGCGCGTTAGCGCGGTACAATCCAAAAGCCATAACAATCACTTGCTCGCAAGACTTCATCCAGGGGAGCTTGCCGGGTTGGCTGCCAACACAATCAATAAGGTGAACGTGAGAAATCAGGAAATAATTTGAAAACGAGGTCGGAAATCAGAGAGGCATATGCCGCCAACTGCGCGGCCTTATATACCCCTCGACCTAGCAGCGCGCCCAAGCGAGGAAAGGTCCGGGCGCGAGTTTTAAAAGGCGCACCCGATCCGGCGGCATGCAGTGCCCGGCACCTGAATCGAGGTGAGGCTTGCATCGCGCGAGCCGCGACACTCCCCCCCCCCCCCCCCCGAGACAGTGGCTTGGACGTTCGAATGGTGGTTACGTGATAGCACTGACGACCACAGGGGATGCATCCTACGTTAGGTTTTAGAAGGTAGACAGGTAAAAGAACAAATTCTATCGGCGGCAGGGTAGAGCGCGTAAGAGATGACCTGGGAGAAAACCCGTCCCGTAGGGTAACATACATACGCAATTAAGCACACAACAAATACATGGAGTGACTGAGATTAATTGATTGGTTAAACACGGTTAAGTGCGGTTAAATGCGGTTAAATGACGTGATTAAATATGATAACTACATTTTACAAAGGAGAGTAACTGGATAACTGAGGTGGCTAAATATGAGGTGGCTTAAATGTGAAAACTAACACTACGAAGAAGAATAACTGCTCAACTGAAGTGATTAAATGAAACTAACTATGAACTAAAATGGTTATGTGAAGCTAAGTGTGCATCTAGACGTGCTTAAATATGAGGTGGTTGAATGCGAAGTGGATAACTATGAAGACCATGTGCATGTGTGAACGACGAGCCATGTGCGACCATACAACCACAAAACCATCTCCAACAACCATGACCACAAGCAACAACAACCATGTGCGAGACTACCCATGACCACACCATACCATTCTACCAGATGCCACTAAAACAGAAAGGGTTTATGAGGTTGGATAGATCATAAAGACAGAAACACACTAACCGTTTTCCATCGTTCCACTTACTACCGTCACACACGGGCTCGCCCTCTACACTATTCGCGCGCGCGGCAGGGAGGCTGCGATGTTTCAGCGCGCGACAAAGCAAAACTCCCAGATGGTATTGGGGGATGGGTATTTGCGTCCAGCCAAGCATAAAATTCTTCGTGCGTTGGGAACCAATCCGTGTCGCACAATTTGGGTTTTCTTCATACAAAAGGAGCGATGGTGACGTTCTCCTCCGCCATTCCAACAATACAGGGTGTCCCAAAAAAATGTTTCGAACGTTTGATCGTTAATATCTCTCTTCCCAAAAAGTCTTTTGCCTTGCTTCAGGTACCGTTTTGTAGAGCTGGCTTCAACTTAGATTTCCATTATAGAACGAATCACCCACCTCTCTTCATAAACTGTAGGATTACGGTAGAAACTTGAAACATATGATGTCAATGTGGAAAAAGCTGCCGTTTCAAAATTTTTCAAAAAATTGTAAAAACTTGTGTAATAGGGTTTTTATAGACGCTGAGTTCAATACTCAACTATTCACAAGAACGAAGCTTTCTAAACGGTGTAATCGCACTTTTTAGGAACATTGAAAAAATGGCCGCTACCTCTTAGGGTTGTTTCATACTGCCGCACTGACTGCAGCAGTCTGCACTGACCGCAGCAGATTGCAGCAGACTGCAGCTGACTGCACTGACTGCAGCAGACTGCAGCAGACTGCAGCTGACCGCACTGACCGCAACGTCCGCAGCGGCTGAAGCCTGCAGGCGGAGAGGATAAATAGCTGTGGTTCGAACAAACAACAACAATATATACGTAAAAGCAAAAGACAACACGGTTTAGAATGTTACAAAACAGGTATATGCAATGATAGGAGGAATCAGAACAAATACGAACATACCAAAGAAAACTATCGCCAAAATTTGATTGAGAAGAATTCTGATGGAACTTATGATCTTCTTATGCGCAAATCTGTTTTGATAATCGCGGTTGTTTTTTCTTTTAAGAAAAGAGGCTGCGACCGGTGCGGTCAGTGCGGTCAGTGCGGTCAGCTGCAGTCAGCTGCAGTCTGCTGCAGTCTGCTGCAGTCTGCTGCAGTCTGCTGCAGTCTGCTGCAGTCTGCTGCAGTCTGCTGCAGTCAGTGCGGCAGTCTGAAACAACCCTTACCTGGCATAACTCTTCAATGAAGCATCATAATAAATTGGGAACTTCACAGTTATAATCAGCAACTGTAATTAGCCTAGTGTAAAAGCTTTCAGGCTGTTTTGTTTCCTTTCTGAGGCAAAATGTGGCCTTTCATGGTTCAAAACCCTCTTTGAAGTTTCTACCGTAACCCTACAGTAATGAAGAGAGATGGGTGATTCGTTCTATAATGGAAATCTAAGCTGAAGCCAGCTATACAAAACGGTACCTGAAGCAAGGCAAAAGACTTCTTGGGAAGAGAGATATTAACGATCAAACGTTCGAAACATTTTTTTGGGACACCCTGTAGTATTGCTTTTTGTATTTTCCGTGATGCTTCTTGAGACATACCAAACAAAATCCTTCCTCCAGCGCAACTTCAATCCTCTTGGAAATGGATGTTACCACACTGCATTCGGCGCTGAAGTGCCCATAACCTTCACAAAAAACACATGGCGGTAAAAGTCCAGCCGTATAGTAGATGCCGAACTAGGTTCGGCCGCCTCGAGTTGCTGAGAGGAATCTAGTCCGCCCTCCCGCGCGACAGGATTAACCTGAGGCGAAAGGACTGGTGGAATGGACTGGTTCCTCTCAAGCTCTGTGACTGGCGCTGATATACGCGTCAATGGTATAATTACTGGACTCGAGTGACTTTCAGATGGCGAAGGTGATGGAGACTGCGGTGCTTGGGTGCTTCGGATGGCGTCTTCTGTCTGCATTGGCTGGGTTGGCGATAACGCGCTGATGTTCAGCGCGGCTGGTGTTGTGGCAAGTTGAGGCTGATCACTTTGAAATTCTACTCGTACAAATCGTTTCTTTTGTTGTTGCGCGAATGGATCTTCACTATGCGCAATTTCCAGATAGTCTTCGGTAAGCGGACCATGGAGTTGTTCCTCGTAGTTTTCCTGCCACCATCTAAGTGCCTGGATGTAGGTGGTCGGTACGAAGGGGATCTGAACTGATGGGATTGCGAGCTGCGTATACTGCTTGTCGATCTTGGTGACTTTTTGCCGTAGATGCGTCATGACGAATTCCATCTGGTAGTACTCAAGCGTGCGCGTAAGACGGATAGCATGCGCAACTGCGGCTGACACGGCCATAAGCTTTTCCATGATTACGCTTTCGCTGATCTGGTAACCAACTAGCGTGTCAAGAAACGATTGCGAGCGCGTGAAAAAGTGCGATAGTAAAGCCTCACTGATGATGTCGCGGTGTACCGTGATGCCTGTGATAATGTGCTGAATTATATGAATGTACGCCATGTACCTCGCGTATGATATGCTAGCTTTGTCCGTGCGCAGCAGCAAGGTCTGAGTATTGAGGAAGATGTTATTGGCGCAATCCAACACGGCTGCAAGCTTACGAATGTGAAAGACGATACGCGCGATGTGGCGCTGTTGCTCAGGTGTCAGGAGCGTAGTATCTGCGGCTTGCGGCTCTGGGTGCGCGCGACCAGACGTGGCGATGAACGCAAAAACTCTGCGTAACTGCGCAGCGGTAAGTTCCTCTACCGTATGTGGCAACACTCCAACGACATCTTGCAAAGCAGGGATGACATGCGCATGCGCGTCCGGCGCTGGGTTGGGCTACAAGGGTCTTAAGTTAGGATCACTGGGTACGCGAGATCGCAAATCGCGCTGCTTCTTGCAAATGTCGTCCAGGATCTCTCTCATCTCCAAACTGTCTTCGCAATGCGCTAGTAGACGTCGTGCTTCGAAGGTGATCAACTGCGCAACTGATTCGCTAGAGGGCTGCAGTGCCTGCGCTAGAGGTAGACGCAAGTAGCGAGCGGCTACGCGGTTGTGCGCTAGAGCTTGCCGTGCGCGACAGCAACGAGCATGACGAATGCTTCATGATGGCGACACGGTACAAGTACGTACGGCGCAGCTGGAAAAATGCGCCAATGATTGCACTAATAAAATATGCGTAGCAATAACGAAAAGTGAGGGCTCAATGCAAGAAAGAAGAGTTTGAGAAACAAAAAATTGATAGAAGTTTTAGTGTAAAAATTGATAGAATGTTTTGGTGCCAGAAGATTGTGCGCGTTATGTTTTGAAGAGGCGCAAAATGTGCGCGCAACAAGTGGAGGCCCCAAGATGAAAAGAGAATTGAGAAAATGAAAGGTTTTTACTAAGCTTCTTACTTGTATTGTTCCCTCGTAGAAGGTCCTTGCCCGGGGTCTCGATAGTCCGGTGGATGACAGCTGGCTAACTTTGTTGACAATGGTAGTGACAAGTGAACAGGAGCTGACACTAAACAAGTTCACAGTAAGGGGTACATACAAGGCATGTAAAACTGGTGCACATACGAAGTCAAAATGCTGAATCTACAAGAAAATACAAGAGAAACTATGAACTTATACAAGGGAGCCTATGATGAGCACTATGCGATCAATAAGGTTTCGTAATGAGCGAATTACATTTTGCCACTAGGTTGACAATCGCGCGTTGCCTGACGACGATTCGTGCCGGGACCCAGCGCAGTCTAAAGATGGACTTAGACAAGGGAAAATAATCTCATCGCTCATCAAAGCGCGCTTGTAGCGCTCATCTATAGAGAAAAGAGTATGCAATAACTAAGAAAGAAAGAGAAAAAGGATCAAAGAAAGGAAATCAAAGTAAATTAATATGTGTACCTGCTTTACGGCTGTGCTCACTCCTTAGATGTTCCAGAAGGGGTATCCTTAACTGCAAGGTGCTTGTGATCTCTCTCAGGGATGTTATCGTCATCTGCCACTATCTCCAGAGGTACCAGATGATTGATTGAACGTTCCAGTATTTTCTTTCTGGCTGTCCGGATCTTGGCTGATCTTACGTTGCCATCGGATGATGTGTGAAGTTCCAGGATGAGTGCTAGTGGCCAAGTTGATCGATGCGCGTCCTATCTGACGAGCACTACTTCTCCTACGCGGGGTGGTTTTCTGCTAGACTGACCGTTCGAGCGTCTGATCTGTCTCTGCGCTAAGGCACCAAGATAGTCACTCTGCCAAAGCTGCCAAAAATGGTCTAAATCTTCCTGCAGAAACTTATAGCGCGTACGGAGCGCTCGATAACTTTCGCTCGTCGCGTTAGCGATCTTCTGGGGCACATGTTTCCGGTCAACCTTGCCACTTGGAAATCCGTACTGATTAAGTCAATGGATCTTATGGCCATATTCGTATCCGGATCGGATGAGTTCACCGGAAAGAGAGGTCTGGTGTTGAGAATTGCCTCGATCTCGATGATGAGGGTTTCTAGTAGCCAAATGTCCAGCGTTTAACTCCGTACCGTCTTCTTCAGCGCGCTCTTGCCCGATCCGACTAATCGTTCATAAAATCCTCCTTTCCATGGCGAGTACCGAGTGATGAATGTCCATTTGATGTTATGGCTGGCACAAAGGTGGTTGATCTGCCTATAGTCCTTCACAACTGGCAACTCATTCTTGATAATCTCCTGTCCCAGCTTAAAGGTAGGCGCGTTGTCGCACGTTACTGTGTCCATTTTCCCTCGACGTGCCATGAATCTCCTGAAAGCCTAGTATAAACTGTAAAGTAGAATTGTCTCTTACCACTTCTAGATGGATTGCGCGCGTTGAGATGCACGTAAAAAGACAAATCCACACTTTTTGACGCTCAGATGACTGCAAGCGAACAAGAATGGGTCCAAAATAGTCGAGGCCGATATGCTGGAATGGGTGACTCCTAGTTACCCTCTGTGATGGAAGGTCCGGTGCGTACGGATACTTATAAGGACGGGCTTGATACCTTCTGCAAATCACACATTTGGAAATAACGGACTTAACCAAACGTTTTAGCTTAGGTATGAAGAAGGTCTGACGCAAGGTGGTTATCAAATGGGACGGTCCAGCGTGAAATAGCTGGCAATGATTTTACATGATCAACAAATAACAGAGAGGATGATCCGACAATATAAGGATGGGTTTAGTGGAATTGTCGGTCTGCGCGTTAGACATGCGCCTATCCACTCTGATAATGCCGTCGTTGTCGCACGTCGTGCGAAACTTTTTCATATATGAACTGTTCAACTGTTTCTGGCCTTCTCTGTAGTGCTCACGTATTCAGCCGTCTTAAAGTCGTGTGGTGTTACTACGGGTGTTATGTCCATCGTGCCTAAAACTGATTGCGCGTCCTGATGTTCGCGATGACGACGCGTCTCAACTCGGTGATGCGCTCTGGCCAAAAACTTAAGGACATATGCTGTGATGCGGACCAGCTTAGTGTACGAGTTGGTGCGCGTAAAAGGCACGAAGGATACATAAGGTTCGGAGATGGTATTTGTCGAAGTTGTAATCGTCTTCTTCTGCTTCTGCACCTGGTAACGAACTGACTGATGGTTCAAGACTCTTCCAGGGCCACTGCGAAGAGGGGGTCGCGAAGAAGCTTGGGCCTGTCCTCCATATATGGTCTTGGAGCTCTGTGGCTGTTAGTCCACGGGTGGCACAGTCCGCCGGGTTGTTATCCGTGTTCAGGTAGTAAAATCCGGTAGCGATATTGTCCGCTCTCAACTCGTCGAGCACGCGACGGATGTATCTAACGCGGTTTGCAACGTGAGTCTTGAGCGGCTTGCGCGACTGAATCCAATACAAAACTATCTGGGAGTTGGTAAGAAATCTGACTGACTGAAAGCTGACTTTACACTAGCTTCTAAGGAACTTCGCGGTCTTAGCTGCCATGTGACAAGCTAAAAGTTCCATGCACGGGATGGTGATCGCGCCTGGAGCAGCTAACTTCGCTTTCGCGAAGAGCAGTGTTGGTCTTGGACTATCGTTCGCGTGACGCGTCAAGATGTAAACAGCGGTAACATAGACTCGCTTAGACGCGTCCGAGCAAAGAATCAAATCGTAGGCATTGTCACAAGTAACCCCAAGATAGCGCGGAACCTGCGAGTGAAAGTCGCTTATCTCCTGCATGATGATATTCCATTTCTCAATATCTGCCTCAGTAAGAGGGTCATCCCAGTCATAACCAGACTCCCACAAGTCTTGTATGAACATCTTAGGTGTTATCAACAGCGGTGTTAGTAGTCCTAAAGGGTCAAACGTAGATGCATAAACTCTCAATGCAATCCTCATGCTCGTTACAGGTTGACGTGCGATGTTAACAGGCACGTGAAGTACGTCGAGCTTAGGATTCCATTTGATCCCCAGGAATTTGGCGAATGGTCCGTGTATTGTCATACGATCGTGTTCAGGAATCGAACGCATCGTACTCTCACTGTTCGACATGAACTCACAAAGGTTCACGGACATTCGCGCGAAGATTTCCTTGCATTGCTTACACTTGTCCAAGCAGTCGTAGTTGGAATCCGCTCCGACAATAAGATTGTCTACGTAAGTGTTAGCAAGAATTTCTTCTTTGGGACGATTTGCCGGATCCTGTTCCAAAAAGTATCTGATGGACATATTGAGTAGGAAAGGTGATGCGTTAATACCGAACGGCACGCGCGTGAAGCGTAGTATGCGAAGATCGTCCGTCGATGGTGGTTGTCGGACATCTTTCAGCCAGAGGAATCTTGCCCTTTGATCCTGATGTAAATGGATCTGATGGAACGCTTTTTCCACGTCAGCGATGATAAGGAAGCGATGGAATCTGCTTCGCATCAGAGTTCGCACTAAATCTGGTAATAAGGAAGGCCCTTGGTATAAGCAGTCGTTTAGGCTGGTATAAGCAGTCGTTTAGGCTTGGACAGCCTTTCTGATGACTCGGCGCGTCAAAGACTGTCCTTAGTTTGGTGGTAGAACTGTCTTGTTTATATACGGCTTGATGCGGAATATAATACGTACTCGAGCCTTGCGCGGCAATGCCCGTGACATCCTCAATTATGCCAATTCGCAATTGATCTTCTATTGTCCTGCAGTAGTCTTTCCAAGCTTCTGGTGTCGCGCGAAACTTTTCATACTGACTCGGCAATCGGCGAAAGGCTAGAGGTTTGTTATCCTCGAGAGGCGGATGCTCTGACTTCCACGGAAACGATACATAGATGCTGCCGTCTACAATGGCGACCTTGTTGTAAAACTGCCTGATGACTTCGGCATTGTCCACATCTTCGCCTTCATCCATTCCGAGTCGAGTCCAAAGAGGCTAAGTACAAGTCGTTCGTTCTCTGGCTCGTCTTCGTCCGATGATGTGTGAGCAGTCGAGAGACTATTGGATACAACTGGGTGTCGTATACCGGACAAAACTGGTCCGAATCTCGTGTGTGACAGGATGAGTCCCGATGGAAGCCTCTCATTCCTCTGCAGATCAACAACACGCCCATATTTATCTATTCCGATAAGCACGTCGACATGCACTCTGTCTGCAGGATTGACGATGGTATTGTCGATGCGATCGTTAGTCCGGGGGACCGTCGTAATCTTCTCGCGCGTCCATAGCACAAGCTGGATCGGATGTTCATATTGATCCCATAGCGTGAGAGTGACCTCTGACGATTCTTCCGTAAGTTCATGTCCTCCAAACGTCAGGGTCGTGACTGTCCTCGTATTCCTAAATGTTAGGCCCAGATGTTTGGCCAACGCAGTGCAAATAAAGCTATACTGCGAACCGCTGTCCAAGAAAACTGTGAGCAGCTCGCTCGTCTGAGTCTTAAAATTATTTGTTATGGCATGAACTACCATTAGACGAGGCTCTTGAAGTGTCGGTCGATTATGACAAACAGACGTACAGGAAGGTGGCGAATGCGCGCCTGAAGCTCGTGACTGGTCGTCAGATGACTCTGCTTGCATGTCCATGGTAGTACGAAATGCGACGGTGCAGTTGGTGCTGTGTACCGCGGATGTAGGACTGCGTGACCTATAGGATGGTGAAGTACGCCTAGACGGTGTTGGGGAAAACCTACTCCTAGATGGTGATGGAGATCTAGACTGGAAACTGCGTGATGACGCGCGCGGAGTACGCGACCTCGTGCGAGATGACAAGCCGTAGGATTCCTCGTAGAACTGTACGCGTCTGGGCGATCGAGATCTATGGGAGTCCTGATAGAGAGTCTGCCTAGACGTCGGAGTTGGCGATCGCGCAAAGAGGAAACTTCAAGGCAAAGGGACCTATGGTGTATCCTATTGCAATACGGACAAAGAGAAGCGTCGCAATACATATAAGTATGACCGGGTTGTAAACATAGCCAGCAAAGCTTATTGCGACTGACATACAGTCTACGTTGCCTAGCATCGAAGTTTCTACAGCGATCTGACGGATGTCCAGAATTGTGGCAAAAGACACACTGCGGGTCGGATGAGGTTTCGTAACGCGATCTACTGGGACTATACGACGCACGCCTAGGGTGATATGGTGTTGGAGGTCTGTCCTGTCTTGTGCGAGGGGAGGGTGTGCGCGATAGTGAACGTCTTGCACGCGATGGTGTGCGATAGCGCGTGAACGCTTCACCTGTCCTATCCTCGCGTGGGTATCTTCGAGGAGAAAGAGAGTGTTGACGAACAGCTGACTGGGCGTTGTAAGAGTGATAGTCCGAAGGGTCTGCATCCTCTGTGTTCTCTAACCTATCAATGATGGTATCCAGCGTAGCAAGCAATTCATCAACCGTCCACATCGGATCTCCTTTGTTCTTAAAGGCAGCGTCCAGGCAGATCTGGACCTATGGGGCTTTTACGTGGAAAGTACTTTTGGGGCCCTAACTAAGGCACTGCCCAAGCGGCAGCTCAGGTAGTGCTGCAATGGCTGAGATATTCTCATCGAAACTGGCCCCCGCGACCGTGTTTCGCATGGGTTCATGGCGCAAAGCGTGGATCCTGGCGCGAAACTGCCATAAATCCATGCGTATACGTTCGCGGGGGCTAGTATCGAGGGGAATATCTCAGCCATTAGAGCACTACCTGAGCTCCCGCTTGGGCTGTGCCTTAGTCAAGGCCCCAAAAGTAATTTTCACGTAAAAGCCCCATAGGTCCAGATCTGCGTGGACGCTGCCTTTAAATTCGCCAATCCTCTCACGAGTACGCCGAGAAAACTTGGCACGAATGATCTTGAGCGTGCCGATTGCGCGAGTCTTCCTTAAGATGTTGAAGCTGGGTCCATGTAGCTCTTATAGCGCAGAGTGCCGCGCGTTGTGACAACGGCGAATCGGAAGCTGATGGTAACTGCAACAGCTTGTCCCACAGCTTATTGCGTAGGATCTCCGGGCGACCATACGTGTTATTCAAGATGTTATGCTTCATCGTAGTTCTCAGCCGTTGATTGAAAGCCGGCGATGATGTTCGCAGCAGGTCCTCGTGAATGGGACTTCATATACGTGAACTTGACTGGCACAGGTACACTGGTGTTATTGTGCAAGGCCGTCGAAAAAAGGTCCCAAAACTCGTAGAACCTGTCGATATCGCCATGAAATGTTGAAATCTCGAAGCTCGGCAGTTTCAACGATTGCTCCACGGACGATTGCGATGAAGTGGGGTTGGGAGGAGTAGAAGATACTGCAAAAGGATTCGGTGAGGGGCAAGAAGAAGTCATAAAGGGATTGCCAAAAGTTAGCGGGTGATTGGGGGAGACACCGAATCCTTGGGTGGCGCTTGACGCCCGCGGTGGTAGGGTATCAGCTGACGCGATATCAGGTTCTGACGGACGATACTGATCTTAGACAAAGAGTGGCTCGCGATTTCCTCTCTCACGTCCTGCGCAGGCTGATCGGTCAGGTTGGTCTTGGGTAGGATGAGGAGAAAGGTTATCAGATGAAGAAGAAGGAGGAACAACCGGAACACGCATAGAATACAAAACTTCCGAGCTCGGCAAGAGCTTGATCGCAATATCAAGACGAGCATGGAGAGTGTCAGCTTCCTCCAGAGTTGATCCAGTTCACCAGCGTCCCAGTGGTCCTGAATCTGCTGAAGGAAGGGAAACTCGCCCTGCTCGTCAGGATTTTGACGAGCAAACTCTTCGGCTTTCTCTCTCTGGGCGCGTAGATGCGCAATAGCACGTTCAATGAGTATGAATTTCAAAAAAAGTGAACTCTAATGACTCAAAATAAAGTGTGGATCCTTACTTGCCTCCAAAACAGGATCCAGCGGTTGAAGAATGGCCTCATCGACTTCTGAGATCTTCTCACGAAGTGCTTTGGCGGCCTTGGTGATTCGGGCTTTATAGCTTCCGAGAAGCGACATTACCTGAAAGAAAAAACAAAGAATAACAGTCTAACATGTAAAATACAAACAAACGATAAATATGATGTGAGTAATATATGATGTGAGTGACCTAGACCAACCTAAAACCAAAAGGGGTAAACCACCATTGGGGCTACTTACTTACAGGCGCAAAGCAACAATTACGACAGGATGTCACCAAAGACCGAAGCGCTGATGGTGATTGCGCGAGTAATAAGATGAAGGAATGGTGACCTGCCCGGAGGTCCTTCGGTAGTTCCAGGGCTCCTATCGGCGAGTAGGAAGATTTTGGGCTGCTGAACCACCTTTCCAGAGGGCCGTGCCGTAACGATGATCTTCCCATACGGACTCCTCGCCAGTTAGAGGGTGTGGGCATAGTCTTGTTGGCCAGGCTCAGAACGGGACTGGTAGTGCCGACCCACAATATCGGATGCCAGGCCGGTCCGTGGACTCTTGGCCAACAAGGCTCACCAGATGAGCTGGTACCCTTAATGACTATTGAGGGGGCCTATACTGGGGCGCGGCCTTAGTAGCTAGGTGCCCTCCACAATTGAGTCCCAAGCAGCTAACAAGGGAAGTCACTTAACTTAGGTCGGGCTTTTGAAATGCGACACTTATGGTTGAAATCAGCTTGAAACTGATTTCGAATCTGCTTTCCTTAGCTGCGAAGCATTCCTCTGAAGCGAGTTATGAGCTTTTTCCTGAGCAAATTCTGCGTGTTGGCCGATTTAGGCATGCTACGGTATCATCATCTAGGTAGTGGTTCAAATGCATATTATACCCTATCAAAGCCAAATGACTCAATTCGATGTGATTTTGATTTTCCACCACTTTTTGGGCAGATTTTCATCTAAAGACCTTCTTTCCATATTCAGTTGTATGTCAATGACACATACTAAAAAAGCTCATAACTCGTTTCAGAGAAATGCTTCGCAGCTAGGGATAGCATATTTGGAATCAGCGTTTCGAGCTGATTCTAAATATATGTGTCTCATTTCAAAAGCCCGACCTAAGTTAAGTGGCTTCCCTTGTAAGACCTAAATGAATGCCCCTTTTATGAGGAAGAAGCAAAGGTGGAAACTATGGGCCTAAATTAAACAAGCGGAATTGCGAAATGTGACTGTGAAAGCGCGAAAAGAACTAAGGAAAGTAGGAGTAGCGCGAAATTTTAGGGACCCTCTAGTACTCCCTCCGGAGACGCTCCCACGCTAGCGCCCCCAATACGCAAATCTCCGGTGTGGTTCAGGCTTCTAGATGGTGAAAAGAACGGTGCACAAGAGCGAACAGGCACCAATCACTGTATGAAATAAACGCTGCATGCTGAGGCTTCAAGTTGACAAAGCTGCCACCATCCTGCCGCCTATCCACCTCACGTTCACAACATACTCATGGCTACCATTCCTGCATTCTGCCACTGTTCGTTCGAGTATCTTCTGGCGTCGTTGTTGTTCGATCTTCTTATTGTGCTGAGCGTGGTAGACTTAGGTCCGTTACGCACGCATGGAAGATGGGATGGCGCGTTCCCATAACGGCGTCCAGCTGTTGTCCAGTCCGTCCTCAATCTTCGCGTCCATTCCATACGCGGGCGGAATCCTCCATCGTCCATGCGCTCGGCGTCGATGCACCATGTTGCGGCTCGGTGGGCTCCTTGCCTCGCTCGACTGCCTGCACAACCCTGCACCTACTGCCTACAAACCTAGCGCCGGTCAGCTACTCCGGCGCGTCCGACAAACTACCCCACTACGAGAAACATGACGTGCGGCTAGATTACTAACATTTATCTAAATAACAACAAATGCACTACAAATACTAAGCTACGGAAATACCCAAAAGCTAAAGAAGGAACAATACACGGGACGAGTCCGCCTCGTCCCAAGCCGCCGATGAACATCAACCTAATTCCAGCACACGATGTCAGGGGAATCACCTGGGTCGACCGCCTACTCTCGCCTCCGCGTAGGAACGTTGCGACCCTCTCCACTCCCGGTACTAACTTTTCCACAAAAGCTCTAAACTTTCCTCGCGCGTTAGCGCGGTACAATCCAAAAGCCATAACAATCACTTGCTCGCAAGACTTCATCCACGGGAGCTTACCGGGTTAGCTGCCAACAAATCAATAAGGTGAACGTGAGAAATCAGAAAATAATTTGAAAACGAGGTCGGAAATCAGAGAGGCATATGCCGCCAACTGCGCGGCCTTATATACCCCTCGACCTGGCAGCGCGCCCAAGCGAGGAGAGGTCCGGGCGCGAGTTTTAGAAGGTGCGCCCGATTCGGCGGCATGCAGTGCTCCCGGCACCTGAATCGAGGAGAGGCTTGCATCGCGCGAGCCGCGACACCTTAATAAGTCTGACCTAAAAATTTCAACTCTGATGTGCTCTGGTAATCGGGAAATATTGAGTTAAACGAAAAAGGGATTTTGCATTTTCGGGTTACTCTAATTTCTCTGTTTAACACCCCGGAAAAGTTCACCAAACATTTTTTGGTACTACTATGTGTCTTTTGTATAAAGACCAAGTTGGAGGTCTGTAGGAATTAAGTGGAAGGAGATCCAATTTTTTGGTTAGTTGAAATACTTTGATTCTTGGCTTCAAATTTTACCTGATACGATTTAGCGATCATTTTGTGGAGTTTACTTCGTTCCGAATGATACCCTAAGCCTGCAAGAAAAATAAAACAGCTTGATTTTACTGAAAAGGATTCTATTGAGACAACCTAATACATCTCCTTATTTGTGTAAAAACGCTACGCTTTAATAACGCTACGATACGCTTTGGAATCATAAAATTGGAGTTTCTAGGAAATTTGGGTTCCTTCAAAAAAACATAAAAAGTTTGTTGTTAAGATAGTCGGTTGCGAGGAATATTCCAAAGTTGGATGCGAGGAAAGTTCCAGCTCTGTGAGGGGACATACTTATCCACTCCAGTGATTTCGAGAAATACATTTATGGTCAAATTCAGCGAGGCTTTAAAACCTACACAAAATAATTTGGAAATTACAATGATCTCTTTCAAAATTATCCATTTTGAAGAAAATCTGAAACAAGAAAAAACCACAAATATTCGAATTGACTTAATCAACTTATTCTTAGAAGGAAAGGACACGAGGTCATTGTAGGCTTTCCACGATTATGGAAATACTGGTTTTGGAGCGTTTCAAATCTGTGTTTGCTATCTGCAAAGCGATTTTCTGGACATGGACGTTTTTCGATGAACACTGTATGTTTTTTTGAAGTTCCTTTTTTTATCTTAGATTATTTTGAGAGAAGGTCATAAAGCGCTTTAAACCTAAATTCGGTATGCGTTGTTTAGTCTCATCATCCTCAAATAGATTTGAAATATATAGTTTGTGTCAATCATGTACTCTCTTTCCGTAAGCGCCTTTGCCATGCCAGAACTTCGGGCAAAGCGCGTTTGCGCGCGAATGGCTTGGGGACCAAATTCGTCTCACCGATTGAAGGCCCGCATGCAAGGCCCTCGCGTTACGTATGCATATTTCCTACGCGAAGGAGAGTACGCAGGTGACACAGACTGTAAATGTAGGCCAGAAACTTCCAAAAATGCGACCTAACGGTTCCTACTTCGGTCATTACTCCAGCAAAAGACTTCAAGCTCAGATCGTAACTCCGAACTGTGAGCAAAAGCACTTCGTGGTGATTTTGGAAGACGTGTATGGCCGTAAACTAGTTATCTGAGCGGGTGACAGTCGGAAAAATCGCGCCCGCGACCGTGTCGGCAAGAGATCTGAGAAGACGTCAGCAATGCAACCTGACGTGTATCAAGCACGCCTGTTAGCGTAAAGCTGTGTGTGCTAGTAACCATGAAAGCTTGTTATCTTTCATTTTTATCCCATCCCTTTCACACTTAACGTAGTGTATCCATAACTAAGAGGTTTTTGATTAACACGATAATCTTATTAGGCGCCAAAGAGTCGAGTCGATTCTAAGCTACTGACGAAGACAGAGTAAATTGCTAGTAATTGCGGCAAGAATTCCAGCAAATCCCGCATTTAACAAAAAAATATGTTTTTTCGCATTTCTCTGATATGGGCTGCCTCTTTGCGAAAGGTATGTGAACTTTTCTTTGATTGTATAACGTTTGTATAGGTCGTGAATTTTCGAAGGGGGTAGTCATCGCTGTTAAAAGTTCATCTCCTTACTTAACCGACTTTCTTTGATTGTTCCTGTGCTTCCGCTCATTTCCTTAAGAAAAGGTGGATTGATAAGCTTGACTTCTTACTCAGTTTTGCAAATTCTTTAAGTTGTCGAAGAAAATCTGCAACTGATTCATTTGCTGCATTTGGTTATCAATCGGTTGCAATCGATGTACTCTATATCGCGCGGGAGTCATGCGCTGATAACAATAGCATTTTATCAGAAACGCTGACCCTTCAACTATTCTACCATTGTTTCGCCGATGCGCGGATACTGTTGTTTGATCTTCTCTGACAAGACTAAAGAGCTGATTTCCATATCTTTCCTTGCTTGCGAAATGTTCCTGAATGGGCTAATTTTTGGATAGAGTTTAACCTGGAGGTAGCTGTTCAGAGATCTTTCATAGTTCTCATCAAAACCCGAGTCAGTTGTAAATTGTACAAATTCTTCACTTCTGGATAGGGTAATGAAGCTGCCTCGCGGCTTCATTAGCCGCGAGGAAGCTTGCTCGCACAAAATGTACCTATCTAGTCATTATGCCGTGACTATTCGTTTACGCGCAAAGTTGGCCGCCCAATCTCGGCACCGCAAGCACGCTATATTGCGCGAGAAATCTACTAGACTGTATTCACATGACTGTGGTGCTGAAGTGCTCAGTACTATAAATGTCAAAATGTGCATTTCTATATACCAGATGTATGGACGACTGAGAGCATATATCCATGTCTGCAAGTTTCATTCTCGTGTGCTCCTATTTGCAATTTATTGTCGACATTTCATGTGCACTGCAGTGTTTCAGATGTCCTACAGAGTCGGAGGAAACACTCTCAAAGTTCCAGCAAAGCTCTTCGCTGAGAATAGGTCCCGCCTCGTGGCTGCATTGAAGGTAATGAACGTTTTTACGTAAATTCCGCAAGCGTGCAAATGTAAGTGATAAATACTTTTAGGGAAAAGCACAACCCGGTAGTGTTGTCCTGCTACAAGGTGGAACAGAGAAAAACCGGTACAATACAGATGCAGAGGACTTACCCTTCAGACAGGTTTTTATCCTAGATTGGAAATTTGACGGAAAGAATGTCTCGGTTTTTAGGAGTCTTACTTCTTCTGGGCATTCGGTGTTCATGAGAGCGAGTTTTTCGGTACGATAGACGTCGAATCTGGGAAATCTTGCTTGTTTGCCCCTACACTGGATCCTTCTTATGCTATCTGGGATGGGAAGTAAGTTCGACTTTGATTCGAGGAATTTCTTCCAGAACTTTTGCATGTTCTTCTGTCTTACACAGACTTCTAAAGGGATTTTCAGGATAAACAATGCGGACTATTTCAAAACCAAATACGAGGTAGATCAAGTAGTTTTTAACGGGGAGCATGTCATATCTGATTATCTCAGCAATCACAATGCGAAGAATCTTTTGTTACTTGTAAGTTCAATTTTCGATATATAATATTTCGTTGAAATTGATATATTGTAGAGGGCTGAAAATTCCGACAGCGGGGTTGTCCTAGAGCCTCCTACATTCGCTGGCAAGGAAAAGTTGGTTTGACATTTCATATACGGGTCTTGTCTCCCAGTTCACTACCTGCCAGGTTTAACGTCGACGTAAAGTTGCTATACCCTACAATGGCCGAACTACGTGTCTTCAAAACAGATAAAGAGTTGGAGGTAGGACAAAGTGTATTTTGTTGATAGCCCCATTTGATTCTTTGGGTTAGGTGATGAGATACGCTTGTAAGATCGCATCAGAAGCTCATAAGGCAACAATGAAGGCCATTCGTGCCGGGTTGTATGAATATCAAATGGAAAGGTACTTTCCTCTTATACATATCAATGAATTCTACATCAAACCTCTGCAACCTTTGCACCTCTGGAATTACAGTGTCTTCCGTCATACATCCTATTACCATGGTGGATGTCGCCATCTTGCGTACACCTGCATTGCGGCAAGGTGAACTTCAGTTTGTTGAGGAGTTTTTTGATAATTGTTTATCTTATTTGCAGCGGTGCAAATGGCTCAATTCTTCATTATGGGCATGCCAATGCGCCGAATGATAAGCAAATCAAAGACGGTGATATGTGTCTTTTTGATATGGGACCTGAGTATGCATGCTATGGTTAGTTCAGTTAAAGTAAAGAAAAAAGCTTCAAAGGATACTTTTAGCCTCTGATGTCACAACATCATTTCCTGCTAATGGGAAGTTCACAGATAAGCAAAAGATAGTTTATAATGCCGTACTTGATGCGAATCGTTCCGTATTCAAAGCAGCAAAGCCAGGTTTGTTTCATGCAACCATTTGCATCTATACTCCATAGAGTTTCAGTAGTCTAGGCGTACGCTGGACCGATATGCACATGCTCGCTGAAAAAGTCATTCTAACACATTTGAAGAATGCAGGGCTACTTACAGGTATGCATTACTACTCTTTTAGGCCATTTTTGGTTCACCGTATGACCGGATATGTTCCTTTCTATAGATTGATACTTTTTCCTAGGAGACGTAGATGCTATGCTTGCTGCTCGAATAGGAGCGGTATTCATGCCTCATGGGCTTGGTCATTTCCTTGGTCTTGATGTGCATGACTGTGGAGGTTACCTAGGGGTAGGATCTTTGTACACTGCAGTAAACTTTCCGCTTAATACAATGTGCTGTGCGGTGGAACTTGCGTATGTACAAATGGATATCAAAAGCCGGCGATTCGCGCGAGCAAGTATTCTGTATTACAGGCGTAGATCTGTTCAAGCACAAGTTTTACCGCGAACTCTTGGCACCGCAAGAACACTATAGGCAGGTGCCAGACTTTCTGTTCTACCGGTTCATTCGGCTCAGCCCATTCGCTATTGGTCAGTTCAGTGATTGATCCAATGGCGACGGGTGAAGCGGATGAACTGGTTGCACCGTTTGTGCAAGTGGCACCTGTCATATTGAGAGGAAAATCTATTTGCGATAACGCAGGTTTTCATTCGAATTTGTGTGCTTTCAGGATGCTACACCACGTTCAAAACTTCCGGGACTGAGCTCTCTGCGAGTGACTCGAACTCTAAAGGAGAGAATGGTGCGTTGACTATACTCGACGAAATAGGATGAGTAGGTTACAAGTTTGTTAGCAAATATGTTTAGGTCATAACAATTGAACCAGGTTGTTATTTCATTGACACCCTACTTGATGCCGCTTTCAACAATCCCGAGCAAGCCAAGTTCCTCGTAAAAGATGAAATCAACAAGTACCGGGGACAGGGTGGGGTAAGTATCAGGCTCAATTTTTCTCCCCCCCCCCCCTCCCCCTCCCCCCCGCTGTAAATATTGAATCTCAGGTGCGCATAGAAGACGATGTAGTGATTTGGGAGAAGGGCACTGAAAATATGACCTTTGTTCCTCGAACTGTAGAAGAAATTGAACACTTCATGGCGTCTGAAGTGTTGAACGACTCCACCATATCCAAGAGCGTATCCGATCATCTCAGCAAACACTAACTTGGAAACTACCGGACATTACTTACCGAATTCTGCTAATATTTGTATTGTAAACATGGTTTTTGCAATAATTTTGAAGTCTACTTTGGTCACTTGTGCCTCCAGATGTCTGTGATAAAGCTTTGTTGTATTGATACAATACGATAATCTCGTCGAAGTGTTGCAAAAAAATTCTGTTGATTCTTTGATTTGACGAAGACCTAAAAAGCTGAATCTAATAAACAACAGCTAAGACTGAATTTACCGTCAATGTCAACGCTGAAGGTGGGCAACACGTTATTGTGCTCGCTATACTTTGAAGTGACTCGCAGGGTCTACTATGAGAGGCATCCATCAAGTCTATACTGAGTCGCATATACAAGTGCAAGAATAAGGTCGATGTGGTATCGACTAGTAGTTCGAAGTTTTTGAAGCACTCACAGAAACTGCCGAAAATCCGCTTTTTTACCGTATGATTACGGTAAAAAAGCGGATTTTAGCTTCAAACTTCGAAAAAGCTCAGTAAACTTCATGGTAAAGGCTCGAGATGTATAGGCGGCTTCAGATCCCTACATTTTTGCAAAATAAGCTTCACATAAGCTACGTTCCCCTCCCCAACGGAAATTCCGACGGTTTCAACCGATAAGCGGGAACTCGTTTAAGCACTTCACAGATTAACATGTCATTCAAACAAATATTTGTATCCTTTATTGATACAACAAGACATCTTCTTACAGAATGCGACGATATATAAAGAACCAATATATAGCAGATGGGATTAGGTTCTTCTGTACAATCGTTAACAGTAGCGAAGTAGGAATGAGAACAAACAAAAGATGCGAGATACGATGAATACCGGTTGTGAAATCCAAAGGAGGTCTCAATAACATCCACCAAGCTGTTCTTGATAAACCTGAAAAGGAGTATTTTGGAGAGGAAAATAGATAGACACGAGATTCGCCTCCTTCCCGCTAAAATCAAACTTGATCGACTATACAATCCACCAACTCTGCTCTGTCATTACGCGCTCATGCCCCGTACATACTCGCAAGACTTTGCTCTAACGGGTTCTGTGAGCTCTCAAACACTGAGGAAGGCTAATCGGTTACTTGAACAAACCGTACCTAATGAATCAACAACGACTACTCAAAAGAGATATGCACGCATAATCAATTATGGACATATTGAAGTATAGGGCCTACTATACGTGACAAGAAATTCGACTACGTTTGCGCCCACCCAAACATCACAAGAGTATAAGGGGTTCGCGCATACCTCGTGCGATTCAGCCACACGCCATACTTTATCCGCTTGATCCATCATCAACATCGCTATTGGTCAATAAGTAAGCTGACCTACAGTGGAGTGGATGAAGTGGATCATGTGAACTTCCGCTTTGATATTGATCAGTTTGCTGATCTGACCAATAACGAAGTGGATCGAGTATGGCATGTGCCTCAGGTAG
Source organism: Cylicocyclus nassatus (assembly GCA_958299035.1). Classification (NCBI taxonomy): domain Eukaryota; kingdom Metazoa; phylum Nematoda; class Chromadorea; order Rhabditida; family Strongylidae; genus Cylicocyclus; species Cylicocyclus nassatus. The sequence continues at coordinate 4,532,258 of CATQJL010000112.1, read as the reverse complement.
GTGCCAGAGTAAGCGAATATTTTGTTCAGCTTCGTTCAGCTGCAGAGGGCGCGCAGAATTAATGTCTGCTGCATAATCTCTACTGCTGCCAAGGCTTGCTTCAGCTGCAGTCCGCGCAGAATCAACGTTACTCTGGGCGCCTTTTGCAGCTGAACGCAGCTGAACAAAATATTCGTCTGGCACCTACCTCAAGACGCCAGACGATTTGGCACCTTGCCCGATGCCTTCACATCCACACCAGTAAACTTTGAATGTGTGAAATATAGCTTTCGTAACTTGATGAAATACCCTACATTCCGTCACACAGACGCTCAAAAAATTATAATTTAGAAAATGCCAAATCGCGCGGCGACTGAGATCGCGCTAAGGACCTGGTCAGACTTCGCCCAAAAGCGGCCAAAATTCTCTGAGTGTTTCTTCACTTTCTCGTGTGAGGAGATGAGAGTGAGGAGAGGTTAGAGAAGTTTGAGCGCTTTTGAGCGACCTAAGTAAGCCCGAGGCTCAAGACGCTCAAGCAAAAAGTACTATATCTCTTCACTCTAGAGCTCACATGCACGCAAAAAACGCATCAAATAAAAATGAAAGTAATGAACACGCGATTATCAGCACTGCGCACGCGACCCATAATCCGTAGCCATTCCCATTTGATGTTCCTTTCTGATGTGAAAGTGTGAGTATTACCACTTCACTGTTAACAAACAAACTCGGAATCTAGAATTCCACTTTTTCTTGCCTAATGAAGCACGCTGATCATAAGTTCCTCACTGATTCGATGGTGAGCTCATTCTGAGTATGTAAGCGGGAAGGGCCGAAAGCGAGAGGCCTATAGTAGCTTGAGAGATTACAGCGTACAATTACGAGAACAGTAAGGACTTGCGTGTATCCTAATTCTACAAATAATGTGAATTTGTACGACGCGTATCTGCCAGAAGAAAAGCTTTTCACTATAACTTGATCCACACAGCTATGAAGCAAAAATGTGTGTGCGCTCTTGGCTTCACGTCAGTTGAACAAACACCGAGCCAAGTTTCTCCCAGCGAAAAACACAATGGGAAAACTAGCATTGCACTTTCCCAAGCAAAAAAAGTGATCTTAGCTGCTCGCAATCCTGAAGGTATTTCCAGAAAAGACCAGACTTTCAGGTATATTTTGCCTTAATAATTCGCAAGAACTGAACTTCGCATGTGTTTGTAATCGCTGGACTTGAAGAACTTCGAATTTCGAGTACTGTGCACATCGCGCCAAAAGACGAGCAATATCTTCCCAAACATTACAAACTTTCAACTGCATACAGCGATGAATTTGATTGTATGGACATAAGGCTTAACTTAGACATTGGCAGTCACTGAGAAGTATTGGGGAAAAACGATCGTCCATAATATTTAAAAAAAAAAACGTTGAAGTACCTCAATTACATCGTCCTCTTCCATTTCCAACGTCTTTGGGGTATCGTCATCGTTGATTCTGCGACCGTCGAACAGGAAGCTGAAAAGAATACACACTGTATCCCATTTACAGATGATTCTTGTAGAATATACGATTGATCGAGTTTGTTTTGTAACGAAGGAACGTAAGCAACTGATTTCAGTGACGAAGCGCAAGAGAGGATGTAATATCTGCTTATTATGAAGTTGTTGAAAACCTTACCGCAAGGATGAAACAGCGACACCGGTACGATCTGCATACGATTTCTTCAGCTTGCCCATTGCAGTTCCATTCTTCACGCGGAAATGAACTTCGTTCGAGTCCTTAACGATGCAATTGAGCCTGTTATTACTGAACTTTGTATACTATGAAAATGCGTACCTGTCCCACTACTTTCAGTTTGATGTATTCAACATTGGAATCTCCAGCGGCTGCTGGTGCATCGCTACTGCCGTTGTCTGCCATTGTTATACTAAAAGTATCACTTGGTTTATCGTAAAAACAGCAACATCACTACAGTTATCACGCGCGCAAAGTCAATCAGGTGACAAGTTGTGATGAAATCCGACTGAATATCAGGCATTCAAATGAACAGCGAGCACAAGCTACCACCTACAGAACTCTTTGAAAAACATTAGAAAAACAAGAACCCTCCAAGGTCTGCTCTAAAGCGAAAATGACGAAATAACGAAATGAGACCGAGAGAGTCAAGAGCAGCGACGCAGGGATTATCGATCGAGAACGCAAATGCACGTTTCCCGCCAGCACAGCTCTCGTCGCTGAATGGCAGCCCTTATAGCATGTTAAGCGCGTACATGATGGGCTGCTTCGTAGAAAACCTTCATATCGCATCCAATCGATAAGGGGCGTGTCCTAGTCACGTGCATGTGCAAGTCTCTTACTGGTCATGTTCCTGATTGGTCGAAAATTTCGAAACGAACAACAGAAAAATTAGATGAAGTTTCAGTGCATGTGTAGCACAGAGTACTTTTGTTTGCCCTAAGAAAGTTCGCTGGATTCCACGCTGCTTTCGGAACGTTGCAAAAAAGCAAATGTTAGGAAGTACGGATGTTACCGATCACGAAGGTCATTGTGACGTGCTACTTGGCCTCTGCACTTGATACGATAGGCTTACGGTAACAAAACCACGGAGTTTTAAGCTCAAATATTGAAGTCGTTCTATGTGCTGACCGTTGAGAAAAGGTCATCTAGCTGAATTCCTAACATCCCTTCCACGAAACGTCTGCTCATCTCGTTGACAGTCTTCCTCGAGGACGTGCTTCGCAAGGAATTCCTATATTCTTAGTGTTCATCTCGTCTGTTTATCATTGACTGGCCCATTAAGCTTCGCTTTTGCAAGGTATGCTGGGTCACGGAGCCGGGCTATTCTTCCTGTATCCACACTGCGACGTCCGACGAGATGTGCTTCTGTCGGGTCGTCTTCAGAAGGCTGCGCTCCAACGTTTGTGGCTACAATGCTGGCCCAAATCTGATGTGCGCGCTGGGAAAACGTTTTGAGTCGAAGGAAGGGTGGAAGCTCCGAGTCCATCAGTTGATCAGCGTCTTCCTTCAGAGGCCGGCAGGCGGTCCAGGTGCTTTTCTTCTCCTGTCAAATCCTTAACTAAAGTAATTCTCCATGCTCATCGAACGTCCGAGATACACTCAGAAAACGTCTTCATGATGTATGTGCCTTCCAGCTCAACTTCTTCATCTTTGCAGAGGGTTTTGAGGTCTTTTTGGAAAACTCTCAAAGCGGTCTTCTTTTACGTCGTTAAGTTCTTTCAGCATCGTCTCCTGTTCCTGCTTGCAAACAGGATGATGTCGTCCGCAAAACAAAGGTACTATTGAAATCCACCACCTCTCAGGCCTTCTTCGTTCCAGCATGACTTCATCAACCACTGTAAGGCCACGGTGAACCGGCGATATTGTGTCGCTCCGTCGAACCCCCTTCCTAAATGAGATGGTCGGATCCGTAAGTCTTTGTAGCAGTTGGTTAGCGTCCTCACACAAGTTGGCATACTCCTTGATCGACGCACTGATAAGATGGTGTTGGTTTCGACGCTCTCAAAGGCTTTCTCGTCGACAAAGGTTAGGACTGAAGGTAGTCGGTATCTCTGCGTACTTCTTTGGCAGTTGAAACAGTCATAGATGTGGTCTACGCACAGATTCTTTGCGAAGTTAGCTTATTCTTGAGACTGGGTTTGATGCAGTGTTAGAAATCCGAAGGATAACCTTTCTTCGTAAAGCTTTGCAGTACACTCAGCAGGAATGGGTGGGGGAACGAAAGCCGCCAGCTTCAGCCGCCTTTCGCGGCCAACTGGTCCTTTCGCAGTGTTGTTGCATGTAGTTCCAGGACCAGCAGTCCGCGGAGGCGGCTCAAACTGGCGGCTTTCGTTCCCCCACCCAGCAGGAATGAGTCGAGGAACGAACCCCGCCAGTCCGGCCTCTGCGGACTACCGGTCCCGCATCGACATGCTACAACATTGCGAAAGGAGCAGTTGTCAGCGCAGGCGGCTTCTGGCGGAGTTTCTCTCTCCCCCCCCCCCAACGTATATTGAACAGTAGTTCGGAAGATCTTCCCGCTCGCCTTTTCAAGGAGGACCATTCTTGAAATCCTCCGTTGGTTGGTAATTGTTTTTAGACTTTGTCCTCCGGCTCACGGAAGTTTGACGAGAAGATGATCTGGTCCAGGAGCCTGCACGTTTTGATGGGATCGCACTGCGCAGATAGAAGCGCGTTAGTACTTCTCCAGTGAGAACAGCGGTCATCGGCACGGGTGCTGGTGAGCAAAAGAGGCTGGTATAGAAGTTCACGCTTACGTCTCATGCCAGGAAGAAGTTAGGAACCCGTCTTCGCTCAATACTGCTGCCAGCAGTACGCGTGATATCCACTGTGGTCATATGCATTTCTTGGGACTTTTTTCGAGCTCCTTTTCGGTGTCTTCGAGATGCGTTTCAAGTTTCTTCCAGAAGTCATTGAGACCACTCGCCCTAGGCTCTTGGCAGGCTCGCAATCCTCGTGAGCTGGTCCCAGTCGTACTTGCTCTTCCTGATGGGTCGTCCACATCTTGATTTAAGCTCCCCAATCTTGTGACCGTCGTAAATGACTTTTCCCTACCTCTTGCGAAAGTGGGCAGGCTTTCTTGCTTTCGTCGAATCGCACCTTCGGTCGAGGAAGACAGTCATCGACTGCAAAAGTATGGAAGATCGAGCAAGCTCTGCCTTTATTGGTGAGAATGTAACCGAAGTCATGGCGCAAGACATAGGAGGCGTTGATTGCCGCCAACAAATTTGAGACTATTGAGTTGGCCCTATATCAGAGCCTTTCCGATTTCTGAGATCGAGGCAATGTCATTGAGTCTTGAAGAAGTGAGAGCTCAGTTACTGGTATAATGGTCTGCAACACCGCATAGTCAGCATCTATTCAGATAGGCATTGTTTCAATGCTGCATACAATCTCGGATTTTTTGAGTTTACAAAGCAATGGCATCTTCCTAAGTGTTGATCGGTTCTTAAAGGCAGTGGTGGCTCGGGAAAATTGCGACTGCGGACTTGACTACAGGGCCTTCTGGACCAGCTGAGTCCAGTACTGCTCTTGAAAAGTCAAAAAAGTGCTTTTTTGGCGTTTGCGGGCCTTCGAGATTGCTGGAAGGGCGGGGTGAGGGATTCACCCCAAATGAGCAACCGGCTGCAGGAGACTGTAACTCCACCTATTTTGGCGGCAAACTGTATCGCGATGGCTGCCCAGGCTGATCAGCCAATTGCCATCGAAATAGATGAGTTACAGTCTCCAGCAGCCAGTTGCTCCTTTTGGGGTGAATCCCTCGCCCCGCCCCTCCAGCAATCTCCAAGGCCCGGAAACGCCAAAAAAGCACTTTTTTGACTTTTCAAGAGCAGTACTGGACTCAGCTGGTCCAGAAGGCCATGAAGTCGTGGAAAGCTCGCAGTCGCAATTTTCCCGAGCCACTGCCTTCAATAGGAGAGTGTGCTTTTACAGTCGACATTTTGCAGAAGAAGACGATATAGCTGGAACATCAGTCGTATCAAAGATTACTAATTCCCTAATTGATAATTAATTAATAATTGATTAATTATTGATTCTAAAGCTGAACAAGTCTAAAAGTCCCTTAAAGCTAGTGGCTCGGCAAATCCTCGACCTTTGGTTCTTTCGCTTACCTGGAGTAATTCGACGAGCTGAATTTGCGGCATGCCGCTTTTGACGGCGTAAGGCTTGAGATATACCTGACGATGGGTGGCTATAGATGACGATAAGACGCTGCGAGCAGCAACGTCTTTTGTGCGTATCGATTGACGCCAGGCGACGCTGCTGCTCCTAGCTGCTGCAGCCAACGCGAAACAGACCCGCTATAACTAGCGATGCTGCGCTGCTCTGCGCTGCTGCTTGCTGCTCGTTGCTGCTCCTCGCTGCTCTTCGCTGCTACGCGATATGAAGCTCACTTTTGGTGAGCTTCTTTCAGCTGCTCCATGCTGCTAACGCTGTTTTTGCTCGGATTTGTCCATTTTTAACATATTTTTGAACTTCTGAAGGATTTCTAGAACTTGTTTCGATACTGAACCATGACAAATTTGCAAGACCAAAACGCAATGGGTCAATAAGAAGTTCATTGAAGAATTGACAAAGTCGACAAGGAATTGGATCCGAACGACTGCACAGAACTTTTGCGAAGCAAAAGTGAAGTCAAAGGAGCAACAATGAAAAGCTAGAGGATTTCAACGATTTAGTGGGATGTTACCAATACACCGCAATACATTAACGGCAGCTATGACCTAGATTGTTCGGTTTTTGTTTCAAGCACACATCAAGTTCTTTTGCGACACTCGTTTGGATATTTGTCAAATGATTATTTACTCAGTAGATGCAATACTTGGTTTGCCATTTTATGCTACTTAAGAAAAAATTGTTGATAAACAGGATGACTTTTTTGGATCTCATGTAATCATATTTTTCAATTTTGGTAGTTCTCAAGACTTACTTTCATAATGGCCTAAGCTAAGCATAGTAATGGGTAAGGCTACTTCGTTCATGCACTCAAAGCGTACCCAGCGCAGCAGCCACGAGCAGCTAAAGGCAGCGCAGACATCAGCGATTCGCCAACACCCGCTATACCTCTATCGTCAGGTATATCTCAAGCCTAAGGGATATCGCAAGCTCGTCCTAGCGCGTGTAAGAATGGCTTGCGCGCACGGGTTTAGGAACAATTTTTTAGACAGGGATTGCATGCTGTGCGCTCGGACCTGCTCCATTCTCGTGTTTGGGGTACAAGCAACCTTCCATATAATTCAAGGTGTTCGATTTTGCCGAGCCACTGCCCTTAAAGGCAGCAGCTCGCCAAAACCGAACATCCCGAAATTTTGACATGGAAGATTGCTTGCACCACAAACATGAGAACAGAGCAGGTCCAAGCGCACAGCATGCTGTCCTTGCCTAGAATACCCAGTTACGCGCAAACCATTCTAATACGCGCGGACGAGCTTGCGATTCTCCCTGACCCGTCAGAGAAGGCATGCCGCAATGTTATAATTGCGAGGTTCCCGCAACGATTCTGCCTCTTTAACATGGTGGGAAGTGCTCCACTCGTCCACATCCAAAATGAGAAGCCTCGAGAAATGGTGGTTTTTGTCATTTTCGCGCTCTTCAAGGTGGTCTTTGGGCCAGCGCCTTGAATTACCCCTGGTAAGCAAAAAAACATCAAGTCGAGAATCTGCCGAGCCGCTGCCTTTAACACATTCACGACAATACGACCCACCGGTGGGTCGTAAGATTCCTGAAGCTCTAGCTTTGCCTATATTATGGAATACGGGGTTCTGATACATGTTGGGGACACATTGGCGAAGCTCCAGCCAGAGTGGTCCGGGTTTGGGATACTGTAAGGTAATGTCACGGTGGGACTGTACATAGAGGTAAGGCACAGACTTTAGCTCAATTTCGCAGAGTGGTGCTATTTTTGAAAATTCAAGTTCACATGCACGATAAATACAGGGAGGGCACGAGACTGATGTCAGCCCATCAAAAATTATCGGTTATATTGATTTTATTGATTTTCCGCATTGTTCATCTCAGGAAGCTCAAACCTTACATATATAGCTTTTTTAGCATGCTGGTTACGAAAATGATAGTCTCAAGTTTTAATACCACCTTCTTACATCAGTTCCTTGATTCTCACGACAATTCTACCGTACTGCTACTGTAGTCCCACCGTGGGAAAGTAGTGAACAAAGTGGACACTATAATCGTGATTAGGACGTGAAAAACTCCAAAGCACAATTTCTCATGAAAATCCATGATGTTGGGTTATTACAGAATGACTACCGTATCCAAACAGATTTAGGTAATCAGCACCTTCGATGACCCTTGTGGGGAAATTTTCGGAGGCATGTTTTGAATTTCTTCCAAAAAGACTACCATTTCAGACAATACGGTATGGGTGGGTTGTGGGTCGTAACTTTGATAAAGCGAAGAAGGCTCTGGTCCGAAACGGCAGTAATCGAAAAATCGCCCTTGTCGTGAATATGTTAAGTAGTTTGCGAATTCCGACAATGGCGATTTAAACGGAACAAGAGCCAGAAAATAATTGCAAAATGCCTGCCCTTGATCTTTGTAGCATGGGAACTCAAACTTCGATGAATCGCTCCAGCAGCAGACTGTGTCAAACATCACCGTAATTCACAGTCGCAAGCGTATCACAGCTCGTACTAAATCAAGTGGCATGGACAAATGATTACTGCACACCTTTGGTCATAAATGCATTTCAAATGACCAGTAAGCAGACAATAATTAAATTATTTATTTTTGAAGGCAAAGCTGTCAAATCATTCTGTTACTGACGCATTTGCTGGTTTTCAAACTCCATATAGTCCTGAACATTTTACTATTGTTCTTCGCGGGAATTCAGACGCCACTGCTTACAATAAGGAAAGTTGCTCCAATTAATATTGCTTTGTTCAATACATCAAGATCCATTGAAACTGAAATTTCATTAATAGTTCTACAAAAGCGTGCGAAGTGAACTATGAATGTCATGAGGAAGAGATCAGTTTTAGTTCCTTCCATTAGATTTTGAGACGAGCAGACAGCAGGAAATGGATATTTTGGACGAGATAACCAGGCATTAAGTTGATGCAAACATAAAGACCGTTTTTCGAAACCTTCTTTGAGGACAAGTTTTTTTCATCAAAATCTCCTTTAAAACAGTTACAACAGAACACTGGGAAGCGCATGTTATTCCCTATTCAACGACGGCTTAAGCAGGTTTTAAGCCTCATCTATTAAAATTTGCAGAGCTTTGAATAACCACATTTAGAATCAGAATTTCATTGCATTCACTTTTTTGGCCAGAACCCAAGCGCAAATGAAGGCGCTTTTTCGAAATTCTAGTTACTTTATGTAAAAGAAATTGTCTACAATGCACAATCAGTTGCTTTCTTAAAAATTATTCAGATTCATATCAGCACCTTAACTGGGTAGCTGTTGCGGTCATTCTATAACCCACAGACTTCTTTCAAGGAGGCCAATCGCCAAAGCTTTGCTCATTCATGTAAATGTAAAAGTAGAGCATTCTGCTGACACTTTTTGCAAAAACATCCAACTGTTCAGTACCCAGAAAATCACAAAATTCTATAATTTGAGACTTCGAGGCCTACTGGAAAATGTTTTTTCTTTTTGCAAATCTTCTTCACCCAAGCTTTTTCATCTTTTTTATCCTACCAGCATGTGGCTGCAAGATAGGCGACTTTCCATGCAAACTAACAAACTTTGAAGGGACTTAGGACATGTCAAAAACAGGGTCTTAAATTTGAAAAAAAGGTTTTTTTCGTTCCAGACTTTTCTGCCCGTTTGTGTATGAGTACAGATGAATGTGCGCTGTATTGCAAAAGTTTGCTGCTTCCGATAGTGTTTATCGCATTCAGCAATGTAGAAATTTCAAAAAGACATAGCACACCAAAGTGAGAATTTGCAAAACGGCCACTATTTTTGCATCAACCTAATAAACTTCTTTACAGTGCCACCAGTGCTTCTTCCGCTGGTTGAAACAACTCTCTACCGTAAACCGTTTGAAACCAATATATTCTTTCATCATGGCAAGTATCGAATATGTTTTTCATGAGTTTGGAAAAACCAGGCTCATGAAAAACATCTCAAAAATTGAACAACTCTTCTCCTTCTTTCCATGTAAATTTGGAAACACTTCTTCCAAACTAGAGCTTAGAAAAACGAGATTGAGTGAATTCTTTTCATGACTGTCCTAACTATTTGTCAATTACATCACTGGATGTTTCGTTCCTGTCGTTTTCTGATGGTCGTATCTTCGTTCTGCTCTTGGGTTCTACCGTTTGATGCTTTGGCTTGGTAGTGCCGGTTGGATACGGCAGTTGTTCTTATTCATGATAGATTAAAGGCAGTGTCCGGGCAAAAAGTCGATTTTGAGATTCTGTGCTTACCCGGGGCTATTCACTATGCTGAATCCGAAAATCCACATTGGAAAGCGCAAAAACGGCAAAAAAGGGCTCTAACGCAGGAGGGAGATCGAAAGTGGGCGGGGTCCTCCCCACTGTGAATTTCGCAGTCCCAGCTTCTGGAGCGATCTCCCCAATTCCTCTAACACCCTGAGATCTCCACCGGCCAGGTGCGAATGCATGAGTTGAAATCGGAACCGAAATGATCGCTCTGGAAGCTGGGAGCGTGAATTCACAGTGGGGAGGACCTCGCCCACCTGCTGATTTCCCTCCCGTGTTAGAGCCGTTTTCCGCCATTTTCGCGCTCTCCAATGTGCATTTTCGGATTCAGCGTAGCGAATAGGCCCGGGTAAGCACAAAATCCCAAAATCGAGTTTTTGCCCGGACACTGCCTTTAAGGCGATGCTTTGCTATTGTGTTGCGTTCTTTCTTGTTACTAATCACTTCCTTATGAGGGCCATTCGTCCTACTCTAGACTCATTCTCTGGATGGATGACTTTTTACATCAAAAACGTTTCCACTTGAAAACTGTTAGGTCTGTTTAAGGCTTGGGAAGTTAGGTTGGTGATTACCTAGTCAAACCAATATCCTCGCTTGAACCGCTCCGACTCTCCTTGAGCGATAGCAGTCCCCACTGGTATTCACCTGTCATCCCAACTCACATATATGCAGGCATATAAGTCATCCACATTTGATCGTATCTTTTTCGTGTGTTGGGTAACACATCCTGTATGAGTAGCTCTTTGGCTCATATTTCATCGAAGTACGAGCATTCTTTTTATAATCCCCGAACTCTAAGACGACCAGCCCCATACTAACAGTCTTTACATAGTTTGGATTATATCCTGAGTGTAAAAGATATAGATAAAGATAAATTTGGGAGCTAGATAGATAAAACGAATAATAAGATATAGTCCTCCTTTCAAGGGCTTTCATACGGTTCTAATGAAAGTGTGAAGGTTTTTCTGACCCTCACAAAGTCGAGAAGACTTTCTATCAGACTTTCCACGATTTCCGCTCAGGCATGGCTGAGAATGTCAGCAGAGTAAATTCTATCGCTACGTTCGGTCAGTCGCAGAATCTTAAAAAAAATTCTGAGTGCGTATCTGGCACGCCATTTTATTGGTAACTAGCTGGCTTACCCGGCTCCGCCGTATCCGGACCAAACTTGGCACACATACACTTCGGGCCCCGGCGGGTGTCACAGTCCACTTTTCGTTATCGATCGATGTCGATTTTACCGATTTTTATCGATTTTTTGGCAGAGTTCACCTACAGGGCTAGGAGTTGGCACAGGGGGGAAGTGAGCATGGGGATTCCGAATACAATATTAGTTTTCAGAATTATCGATTGCTTTTATTGATTTTATCGATTTTTTGGCAGAGTTCACCTACAGGGCTAGGAGTTGGCACAGGGGGGAAGTGAGCATGGGGATTCCGAATACAATATTAGTTTTCAGGATCGTCCATTACTTTTATCGATTTTATCGATTTTTTTGCAAAGTTTGACCTGCGGGGCTGGGAGTTTGCACAGAGGGTAATCGAGCATGCAGATTACGAATACAATATTAGTTTTCAAGATCGTCCATTACTTTTATCGATTTTATCGATTTTTTGAAAATTTGAGCTAGGGGGCTGGAATTTGGCACAGGGGTGTTCGAGCATGCTGATCACCCCCCTTGGGGATGATCAGCATGCTCGATTACCCCCCTGTGCCAACTCCCAGCCCCCTAGCTCAAACTTTGCAAAAAAATCGATAAAATCGATAAAAGTAATAGATAATCCTGAAAACCAATATTGTATTCGGAATCCCCATGCTCGATTATCCCCCTGTGCGAACTCCCAGCCCCGTAGCTCAAACTTTGCAAAAAAATCGATAAAATCGATAAAAGTAATCGATAATCCTGAAAACCAATATTGTATTCGGAATCCCCATGCTCGATTACCCCCCTGTGCCAACTCCCAGCCCCGTAGCTCAAACTTTGCAAAAAAATCGATAAAATCGATAAAAGTAATCGATAATCCTGAAAACCAATATTGTATTCGGAATCCCCATGCTCGATTACCCCCCTGTGCCAACTCCCAGCCCCGTAGGTGAACTCAGCAAAAAAATCGATAAAAATCGATAAAATCGATATCGATCGATGACGAAAAGTAGCCTATGACACCCGCCGGGGCCCGTAGTGTATGTGTGCCAAGTTTGGTCCGGATCGGTTCAGAAATGGAATTTTCTATTCGGAACATACGTACACACATACATACAGACAGACAGACATACAGACAAACAGACATTCAGCTTTATATATAAGATATATTTCTGCCTTTTCCCCTGAACAAAAGTTCTCGGACCTCTCTCCGTGAAGTAAACTATGCTTGACATTTGACATAAGAAGTGATTCTTGTGTCATCCATTTTTCCCCTTCATTATTCTGGGCAACCATTCCCTTCACAGCTTGTAAAATGGTTTACTCCCACCACATTCAGTCTCTTTGCCCCTTACTTCAGAATCAATTATTATATGAGATAAAATGCATTTTGCAAGTTAGATAATTTCTCCGGAGTTCGTTATAGTGATGCACAACTGTACGGACGCAATTACGAATTTCGATCTTTTTTTCTTTTTGCAACATTAGAACCGCATCGTTACTCGAGTACGTTCATCTTGTAAGGAACCCGTCATACTTCGCTGAAAAAAGCCCAAAAGCTCCCAAAAAAGCGCCAGAAAGGGCCGGAACACCCCTCGCACGTTTTGGCACTAAGACATGCGTGTTGATTTTGCAAACGAGTCTTTTTGTCACTTGAGAGGTGTGGTTTGAGCGGTTGACCAAGATGGTACACACTTTATTATTGTACAATGGCCTACGTTTCGGCGCTGTCGCCTTCGTCAGAGCCTGGAAGTCGAACTCATCAGAATCTATTCCCTCAGACGTCAACAAAGGACACAGAGTACTATTCGAGAAAAAGCCAAAGAAAACTTAGTCAGAGCAACAAGAGCAATACTAACCTTAGCCAGAAGCAAAACGGAAGTCGAAAGACCGCCGTGTATGCAAGACTATGCCTCAGCTCTACTTATGTATGCCGTTGTGACCTGACCTCATATTCAAATCCGCATAGGGATTGATATGGCGCCAGTTCTTTAGTGATAGCGATATACTCCTCCTTTCTATTCATTTTTGGATTTTTGGCGTTTATCCAAAACGCTTCCAACGTTTTGCGCGCAAGGATCTCGGGTTCGAACGACAAGATTTCACCGCAATTTGAATTTCAGCTTCATCATAACGCACTATACGATGCTTGCCCAATGGAGTGGCTGCTTTTGACTTATTTAAGCCGTCTATATGTTCTTTAACGCGACAACAGAGAGGGCGGCCCGTTTCACCAATATATGTATCGCCGCATGCTAAACATGTGATGAGATATACAATACCGGATAGCATGCAATTACCCTCCCTACCAAATGGGCACACCACGCAGTTAGGAGTTGGACAGAAGCGATCGTAAGCACGGTTTCGAACCAATCACTGTTTGAGATTTGCGGGGGGAATATCGACTACCTTAACAACGCCTTGCAGACCCGCCTGATATACGCACCGTCGCACTGCGCTACTCAGCTCATCAGAAATGAATGGCAGGCAGAACGGAATTTCCGCGGTGCTGCTCGAATTGCGAGCTCTGCCCCGAGAGCACCAATGTGCTCCCAGGGTGTGCTCCCGAGCAGCATATTGTGGGTAACATGTACAAAACAGCTGTTCAAGTATCCTCCGGCAGCGAAGAACGCTCATGGTCCATCGCCGTCGCTCGGGGAATCGCGGCCTCCAACGGCTATGCTGCTCGGAAGCACACCCTGGGAGCACATTGGTGCTCTCGGGGCAGAGCTCGCAATTCGAGCAGCACCGCGGAAATTCCGTTCTGCCTGCCATTCATTTCTGATGAGCTGAGCAGCGCAGTGCGACGGTGCGTATATCAGGCGGGTCTGCAAGGCGTTGTTAAGGTAGTCGATATTCCCCCCGCAAATCTCAAACAGCGATTGGTTCGAAACCGTACTTACGATCGCTTCTGTCCAACTCCTAACTGCGTGGTGTGCCCATTTGGTAGGGAGGGTAATTGCATGCTATCCGGTATTGTATATCTCATCACATGTTTAGCATGCGGCGATACATATATTGGTGAAACGGGCCGCCCTCTCTGTTGTCGCGTTAAAGAACATATAGACGGCTTAAATAAGTTAAAAGCAGCCACTCCATTGGGCAAGCATCGTATAGTGCGCCATGATAAAGCTGAAATTCAAATTGCGGTGCAAATCTTGTCGTTCGAACCCGAGATCCTTGCGCGCAAAACGTTGGAAGCGTTTTGGATAAACGCCAAAAATCCAAAAATGAATAGAAAGGAGGAGTGTATCGCTATCACTGAAGAACTGGCGCCATATCAATCCCTATGCGGATTTGAATATGAGGTCAGGTCACAACGGCATATATAAGTATAAGTAGAGCTGAGGCATAGTCTTGCATACACGGCGGTCTCTCGACTTCCGTTTTGCTTCTGGCTAAGGTTAGTATTGCTCTTGTTGCTCTGACTGAGTTTTCTTTGGCTTTTTCTCGAATAGTACTCTGTGTCCTTTGTTGACGTCTGAGGGAATAGATTCTGATGAGTTCGACTTCCAGGCTCTGACGAAGGCGATAGCGCCGAAGCGTAGGCCATTGTACAATAATAAACTGTGTACCATCTTGGTCAACCGCTCAAACCACACCTCTCAAGTGACAAGCCATGCCAAGGTTCAAGGATAGCCGAACATGGACAATACGAGTCTTTTTGGTTCATTTTCTGTCGTCTGCACATCAAAATAATGTCAAAATTCTACCAAAAGTTCGTTTCTGCGTTCCGGCTCTTTGTCGCTTTCGGGCTTTTTTGGGCTTTTTTAAGCTCTTTTGGGCATTTTGAGCTCTTTTGGGCTTTTTTGATCGTTTCTGGGCTTTTTTTTCGGCAAAGTATGGGCTAATGGGAGGCCCTCCCCTTGCCTTAGCGAATCTCACGCATACGGCCCTCGACTTCAAAGTATAAGTCGGTGAAAAACTCACAAGTCACTTTGAATATATCTGCCTTTGTATAAACTTCACGCTCATATCCTCCCCAGACCTTTGTAATGACTCCTATTTTCTCTTTGCTTGTCGTATAGATCTGTATACCTATTTTGCTACCATAGTCGATACTATGGCATCACTCACTGGGAAGTGCTTATTCTGACAGCCGCACAATACAATACAGCAGGGACCATTCACTTCATACAATAATTCACCATTCGCGTCTCTCACGTCGAAGCAAGTAGCACAACAAGCTTGTCTTTGTTCAACTGTGCCAATCTTAATTAGCTGACTTATTTTAGCTTTGCACTGAATCCTTTGGTGATCGAGCATGTACAGGCCCCGTAAAACCCAATTGTCCACGCGTCGCTTTGAACACCAACGCGCGGCGCGGCTGGAAACGTTTGGTCCCGAAGCGCTACAGGCTTTTTCCGAGCGACAATGAGCGCGCGTCCTTTCCACACATATTTTTTTAAACTTTTGAGGGGGGCTTTCGTCGAGATATACCTTGCATTGAGGATAACAACATGAAAGTTTAAGAAAGTTTTTTTGGAATATAGTGAACGCCAAGTCGTTCGCGAGACCGCTCGCTTACGCTGGTGTTCAAGACACGGCGCGGGCAATTAGGTTTTACGGCGCCTAGAGATACCACATTTCCTGGCGGTGACTCGACAGAGCACTGCCCACTGCAGCATTGGATACAGGCACAAAGACCGAAGCATCCTGCAGTTCATAGCTTAAGCTTATGCAGAACAAATAGGCTTGTTTACCTCCTGCGCACAGTCTTAAGGGGCGTCGAACTATGATAACTTCCTGAAAAAAAAAATACTATTGCGTTAGTGATCGATCAGTTGCTCCTCATATAATCTGCACTAGCTTAGTCGATGCAACCTCAGTTTGCGCAGGGAAATGAGTGCTATAAAAGGCGCTCACTTTTAGCCATTGACAGTTCGTCAGTTCACTCATTGCCTCATCTTTGATTGTTTTAATTCTCTTATTCTTCTCAGTAAATAAGACTTGCTGCTCGTGTGCCTGCACAGGACGAAGACACCGAAGACACGTATCCCCGAAGATAGTAAGGGACACAACAAATACTATACTGATCTGGTCCAGATAGCTTGCAAATCTGGTCTAAATAGCTTGCAGAATTGACACACATGAAAACTTTTCAAATTAGTGTCAGGGCTGTGATCAATAGAGTATAGCAAAAACTGTTTTTGATCATGTATGTTTCAGACTAACGGGCATCCCTAGATCGCCCGGAGTGTGGAATCAACTTGCCTGACAAAGTGTACTCGAACTAGGCCCGAAGTGTCTAATGACATACCCATGACATACCCTCCTTTCGTTTTCTCTTGCTTCAGTTTGCTCTCTTTCATTCCTTTCCAGCTTCCAATCTGCGCTGAAGCGTTCTTGTGACTGTTGAGGTAGATCTGTCTGACTTCAGTTGCCTCATTACAGCATCCTCCTCACCGCGAGATGTAAAGGTACTGCTGGACGAGCGCACAAATTCAAGAATAGTTGAACAGGCACGAATGCAGTGTGTTCTTCACCTTTGTGAACTCTGGGCCTAATGCGCTCTGCCGCTAAAAAACTCCCTTGCATTTCTACGTTTACGCCTTCGCTAGACAGTAGTCCTACAAAATGCTTGACCGCCTCTGTCTGCTTGACCATGGGAAAATAATTATTGAAGTTGATTCCTGAGAAATTGGTATAGGGGACCAGTGGATCTATGCGAAAAGTAGCCTATGACAACCGCCATGTGTGCCGATATAATCGGCACCTCTCTTTGTAGCCGATCATTCTTTCGCCAGATTACCGTAAAGGTCATGCCATAAGCATGACCTGCTGTGATATGAGTGTGTTTATGGCCTAGACGCATGCCCAGTTACTTTGCTCCGCCTGTTATCCTCAGCATTCTACCACAGCACCCACGTGTGCTAGTCGACTATTTATAAAGCTCTACAGCTAATGTGTTCTGTATAAAACACATCACGGGCGCTATTTCGCCTCAGGCTACTATAAAGCCTACGAACCACCGGTACATCTGTAGCGGGTGTAGACTCTTCGAGGGGTTTTGCCTCGGTATGCAATGTAATACAGTGAAATAGACGAAAGAATGGTGGTTCAGTGGTTTATTGGGATTACTGTAACCGAGAGCGTGAGATTGTGACCTTGGGTGGTCAACGTGCGATCAAGAGAGAGGTAAGACCTCCCAGGTGGACGCATGGCAGACATGGTCCGCCCACTCGGCTATGGCGTCATATGGCACGGGTATCAGGAATCATCGACCGGTCGATGATATGGCTTGCTTATAAGGCAGCCAAATTTTGCCTGATTGCTCCAATCAAAAAAAAAACTTGCGAACATACACCCTTACAATTTGTAAATAAATTTGTGTCTTTTATATCCATAAATATGACATTTAACACGTTGACGGAGACGCGCATTTGAGCTGCCAATAATTTGAGATTAAGACGAATTCACCACAATTCCTGGATTGGTGAACCGTTACAAGAACGACGCAGTCTACCACTGATACAACCTCTGCGGCTTCAGAATATCATTGCATGAAGTGACATTTTCTCAATTCGGCTCACAAAAATCTTTGAAGCGATTTTGTCCCATGAATGGTACCAACACAACGAACTCAAGAAGTAATCCACACACGGTTCTCTGTCCCCGTGGTAGTCAGGGCTAAGCGTGGGTGAGCACCTACACCGAGGGAGAATGTCTTAATGAGTTTTCAGACATGAGACAGGGCGTGTAGCAAGATGAACGTTAGCTGCAAATAAGCATGCTATAGTCTTACGGTTGTCAATATGCCGCGCATATAGCCGTCCGTTTGGGGCAATATGCTCTTCGCTGGCTCGAGATGTAAAAGTAGAGCCCACTAAACTCCCAGCGTTTTTTTTTCAATCCTGATAACGTCATAGCGTAGATATCAACTTGGAGAACAAGTTGACTTACGCAACGCATATGGCTGGCACAACCTATCGTTCATGTTGGCTGAGTGTATGTCAAGAGGTTCGATTTTTATTGCCAGCCGGAGACAAATAGCACATAATATGTGTTTCAAAACATTTTAGATGCATTTGGAATTTGCAAGAAGATATGATAGATAACTGCAAGGGCTGTCAGTATCGCTAATACAAAGCTAATTCAACACATACTTGAAGTCATGTTGAAGGTCAAGAACCTTTCGAAGTGCAAAGAGTACCATATCTGTATATATTTTAGTCAATTTTTCATTAGAATCCGTCAAACTCGGCAAGTGGCAACTCAAACAGGCTTGTAAGCTTAAGCACTTATAGTTAGTCCACTATTTTCTGATTGGCACAGAGCTAGACTTTTAAGTTGAACGCCCTCCAAAGAAATCGCGACGTTGACCGTCTTCCTCTAGCGGTAGGCTGCCAAGCTTTTGCTCGATCCTGAACCGATCACTAACGTTAGGTCCTCTGAGTTTATCACACGCAGGACATCAGCAAAATCACTTTGATGGAGAACTCGGGAAAGTTATAGCTACCTCCGATATCGTGCTGAGCTAAGGAAGCAATGTAAGGCTTCTAAGGGCCGCATGCACTAACATCCCCGAGGGGAGGGGATCGCAACTTAAAAGAAAGCTTTATATTTCGAAACTCCAATTACCTGGATTTCACATTGTGTACCTATCCATAAGTATTCCTACTACCCTTCACTATGAACATGTTGAAGAGGAGCGAAAAGCTGTACGAACCGCATTTTCCAGCTTTTGTGTGATCCCTGATGATCCCCGGCGCTTTTCTTCAAAGTCAATCTTCTTTCTCCGAAGTCAACAAAAAACCTTCAATGTTGTGCACATTATTTAATCGACAGTGCTAAGCATATTGCTGATAAGAACAAATGATGTTTTGAAGTCATGAAATTTTCGATGATCCACAGGTCGAAATTTGAGGTTTATCGAAAAATTCGACTTTTCAAAAACCCATTTGTTCTCATCAGCAACATGCTTAGCACTGTTGTGTTAGATGTTCAGTACAACTTTAAAATCGTTAACTTCGGAAAAAGAAAAATGACTTTAAAGAAAAGCGTCGGGGATCATCAGGAATCATACAAAAGCTGGAAAATGTGCTTCGTACAGCTTCTCGCTCCTGTTCAACATGTTCATAGTGAAGGGTAGTAGGAATACTTACGGATAGGTACACAACGTGAAATCCAGGTATTTGGAGTTTCGAAATCTAAAGCTTTCTTTTAAGCTGCGATCCCCTCCCCTCGGGGAGGTTAGTGCAAGTTAGTCAGTAAGTTTTCCATTGCTGGGAAAAGTTTGAAGGCAGTGTCCGGGCAAAAAGTCGATCTTGAGATTTTGGGCTTACCCGGCCTATTTGTTATGCTGAATCTGAAAATACACTTTGGAGAGCGCGAAAACGGCGAAAAGGGATCCTAACGCAGGAGGGAAATTAATAAGGGGAGGGGAGGTGAGTTTTCCCCACTGTTAATTCACGCTCCCAGCTTTCGGAGCGATCTTCTCGATTCCGCTAGCCGCTCTGACATCGCCACCGGCCAAGTGCGAACGCGTGAATCAAAATCGGAATAGCGAAAATCACTCCGGAAGCTGAGAGCGTGAATTCAAAGTGTAGAAGACCCCGCCCCCTGCTGATTCACCTCCTGTGTCAGAGCCCTTTTTCAGTGTAGATATTCGGGCATAGCATAGCGAATAGGTCTGGCTAAGCACTGAATCGCAAAATCGATTTTCTGCCCGGACACTGCCTCTAAGTTGCTCTAGACTTACCCTTTTGAAATTGTCCACAACATGCAAAATAAATTTTCTCAAACTACAACAAAATTGCCGTTGTAAACAGGTTGATTCCTCGAAAGCATAGTATGCCTAAACATACAATGCGGGGAAAATCTGGGTCATTAGTAATATATCTATGATTCTTAGGAATAAGCGTGTATGTGACCGAACTTCTATAAAATTCACAATTTTGATGAAATTTCTTCATGAAGATTTGCGCATGGATTGAACAATCACTACGTAACATATAACGATTTACCATTATTTACCATTTAGCTCCCCCAGATCCGTGGAACAAGGCAAATGAGGATACAACAGACGGAGAAACTGTGATGAAATATACTGATCTTTGCCCTTGAATTGCTACCAATAGTGGCTTGCGTTTTGGAGTACAGTCAAATTTCATGACGAGTGACCGAAGCATGTTTTCGTAAAAGGGTCAGGGTCGCATTTCGAAATTCAATTCTGACTGTTGTTGCAATGACTTTGAGATCGAGTCGCCAGTGTTTGCGTATGTTATTTGTACAAACTTTTCTTCGCGCTTGTTATCCCAGAATGTGTTGGTCGAATATGCTGTGCTCCTATTTTTTTTGAAATGATGCCAAACTGCGTAACAGCATTGCTAAATTTATGTATGTTAATGCTATTTTTATAAAAAGTGCTCTAAAAACATTCAAATGGTAATCTTGCCTTTTCGACAGGAGAGCGCGGAGTGAGCGGTTCTCGCTGGTGCTTTCGTAAGCGTTCTTCTTCGACCAGTCTTGCTTTGCTTGTGTTATCCCGCTGGCGCCTTGCTTACAGATAGATATCGGTCTATAAGCCGCACGTGGGGGGGGTTGTTCAAGCAGGAGAACAGTTTTTTGTACGTTTGGGGCAGTTCGCATAACTGATGATCCTCAGGTGATAGGTACGGCAATTTGAGAATATGCTGTGAGTAGACGCTTAATTTCATTGTTTTTTATTGGGTGTCGTGAGGCAGTTTTTCTTATGAATACGGTCTTTAGGCGGCACATAGGGCACTTTCTTCCAAACAGACATCGCTCTGTAAGCGGCACGTAGGGTATTTTGATCGAGCAGGAAAATAGTTTTTTGTTTGTACGTTTGGGACAGAAGTGGCACTGGGGCAATTTGAGGATACGTTGTGAGTAGATGCTTAATTTCATTTTTTTTTCTTCTGTGAGAGCAGAAAAGCAGTTCTTTTTATGAAGTTCTTTGAAGGCAGTGTTCCGGCAAAATTTCGCTTCTCGGATTTTCACACTTTCGGAGCCTTCTCGTCATGCTGAAACCATATCTGGGCTTAGCGCACGAAAATGACTAAAATGAGCTCTTTTTGAAGCTTTCTAAATCCGCGTTCGCTCAAAACTACGTATAAGTGGGCGAAATCGGGAAGATTTCTGAAGTGGACTTTGGTCTTCCAGAAGCGCTTTTTCGCTCCAAACTTCACTGATAGATTACTTGGAGGGTCTCCTATTGCAACACTGTAAAATCTCAATACGATGACTTGGAGGGAAGATGCCTTTGAGCGGCACGTAGAGCGTTCGCTGCCGAAAATTTCATCGCCTCAAAAAAATCAATTGGTTATATTTCCTAGCCTCGCCAACATTGTGACAAAATAGCGCAAAAGAATTCAGCAGTCATGGTTTTTGAGGTGGGGTCTCTTTTCGTAGTAAGATTCCATATTCAACTTGACGAAATCCTAACTTGGAAAACTTTTTGACAAGTTTTGAGACAACTAATTTTCTGTCATAATTGATTATTAGAGAAAAGCTATGTCGGTTGTAGTATGCATCATTGTTACAGATGTCTTCCTACTTCCAAAATGATGTCTATGCTATTAATATCTCAACGATCTTCCATGAAATTTGCTGAGAGTAACTGGATGAAGCAAAGTTATCCAGAGAGTAGTAGGGTGGAGTCTTTTTTTATCGAATGAGTGACCGTGAGGCGAGGCGGGGGGGGGGGGGTGCGGAAAAAGCGTGGTAATCGAAACTTCCCATAATCTCGCATGGTCATGGCAGGGCTTTCGAAAAATGCTGAATGGTTTGTGAAGTTTATCGCTCTTCAAGCAGTTCTCCTTTCGGAATGCTTTTCCACAAAAATGCTCGAAAAGGAATATGTGTAGTCATAACTAAACCATACTGCATCTGCCCCGACCCACTTGCTAGCGACCCGTAGGGTTGTTAGTCTTCGACAAAGGAGGGATTGTTCGTCTCGCATTCACTTTCTGATGTACTGGTTCCCCTTGCTAAAAATATTAAAATTTCCTGGAATTGCTTGCGCTAGAAATAATAGTGATAACTATAAACAAACTATAACTATAACTATAAACCTTCTTCTAGGTTGAAAACTTTGATGCATCAATCTACTTTTAGGTTGAAAACTAAGTCTGCAATTTGTTTTCAAAAACTATTCTCTCTTCAAATATGAAGCACTGTTCATCGTTTTGGTCATAGTGTGAGCTACGACTGCAGCTATTGTTGTGACTGTTTTGCACCGGCAGTGTGCACGGTAGGCATCAGCGTGGAATTCTTAGACAATTACAGTACTGGCTGTTCAACTATGGGGTTTTTATCCCATAATTTGATCATAGTTACTGGTTTTGCATAATGAGACTTGATTTCCAAAATGCGCAATTCACCTTTCATGTAAAAAGAGGACTACGTCTACTGGTATGGATGGATTTCAACTTCTGTTGACCTAACTTCAGCAATTATCACAACTTCCTAGGACCCACAAAAAAAAGTTCAAGCAGAAAATCCACGAAATCAAAGAGAAAATTATTTAGTCGTCCAGCACGGCTGTTGACTGGTCTCGCTAACTCTCGGAAAACCCATTTGGGGAGGTCTAGCTCTCCTGACCAGCATCTTCGACTCCGGCGAGCCTCTTTTGCTCACAACGGCTGCATCTTTTATACCTTGCTGAGATGGTGCCGAGATGGTGCCTCCTCCTCTCTGACTCGTTGCATCCTCCAACAATCAAAAATTAAGCAGTTTGTGCATACTTGTAGTTCACATCAGGATCTGCGTTATGCTAAAAATGGAAATCGCCAAAATCAGGAACGGAAAGTTGTTACGGAATCGGTCGCGTGATTTAATATCAACCTGAAAAATGCTTGTCACCACTTTGACTTTGCCCTCCTATAGTTGCGATTAGGTATATCCGGTTCCGGCGGCCCGTCATTACACTACAAAAATTAAAACAGTAGCAACCGTATTCTAGTACAAGAGTGCTAATATCTACTCCATGACGAAGCCAGTCACCCAAATAGGTTGAAAGCATGCAAGGCTGACGCACGCATGGCGCGCGGGCAATTGTCAACCACGGGGCGCGCGCGGAGGGTATGGGTCAGGAGTCACGATTTGCGTGAATTTCTCGCGAAGCGATCTTTCTATGCGGCGTGAATTGGTTCCAGGCTGCACGAGATTCCCGTAGTATTTGGAGGAATTGGCGAATAGAGCATGTTTGTTGTCAGAAAGCAATGGAGCGATGGGCTGCGGGTCAGGAGTCACACCGCGCGCGGCGATTCTGCGAAGAGCGAATGATTTTTCAACGGGCTAACCGTCGCTTCGCGGCGTTGTTGCAGCGACTCCTGGCCCGTTCCGCATACTATTCATTCTCTCTTCACATTTCATCGGCCAACTGTTTTTAAACATAATTTCACATACTGCTCGCTGCAGCCTGCAGGTTAGAGAACACTGGGGCATGGATAATGTGAACTAGAGAATATCCGTTCGGACACATTACGCGACACTTTGTCCACCCGCATTGAGAAATTTTCGCGCGTTACTTGCGCGGCGAAGCGGCCGCCGCGCGCGCTGTGACTCCTGACACGGAGCCGCGCGCGGATGACCGCTTACACATCGTGCGCGTGCTCCGTGGTTGACGATTGCCCGCGCGCCGCGCACGCGTCAGCCTTGCATGCTTTCAACCTGTTTGGAGACCGCCTTCGTCATGGAGCAGATATTACATTTCCCTGTCCCGGTCCTAGACCTATATGTCAAAACCCTGCCTCCTCCGATTGATAACAAAAAGTAGCCTACGACGACCTCCCTGCTCGAAACGTAAGTGGTAGAGTTTGATTCGAATCGCTTCAGAAATGGAATTTTTTCTTTTATCAGAACAGAACATACATACGTACATACAGACAGACATGCATACAGGTGATTGGACATACGCAGAGACAAAACGTCATTGCGGACATTGTCGGCTATGTCTTATCATTCACTGCTCTAGTGTCTGCTGTCTCTCTCAAACACGAAATGCGTTGATCGGCCGCAACGGCGTCCAGTCTTTGCGTGTGTTGAACTCCCTATACTTTTAGACAAAAAGACGTTAAAGGTAGTTTCCGGGCTAATTTGAAGCGACTCAGTCTCAGCCTCAGCAACAGGTGCGATAGGTGGAGCAATTTCTCTGCCCCCTTCATTTTGGGCTAGTATCTAGATGAACCCCTTCACCTACGGTTAAGACTAGGGTCAAGGCCTAGCGGCAGAATAGAAAAAACATTTGATAGATGGTGCACACTTTGTTTGGAACCGCTAGCTGCTGTTGCTTAGTCAGTGCATGACACGGCTGCACTTTTACAGCGTTTGCTGAGAAAAACGCAAGCTTGAGATTTCCTCTCTCACTCAGAGTGGTTTTGATAGCGAATTAAATCTAAAATTTTGGGGACTTCTGATACTTTGCATAAGCAACATTGTTCAACGAATTTATATTGTCGCAGGGAAGAATTATGTAAGAGTAGAAAGTTTGGCCTACCCAATGATGGATGCATGTTCACTAAGGGAGCATTCAGATTCCTCAATCCCAGAATTTTCCATTTACATGCGAAGCCTCGAAAAAAGCCCCCATTCCAAAATAATGAATAAAGTAATTCACAAAATTAGTGTAGTCAGATAAAATTCCTCATATCTCGCTTCGCAGAACAGTTAGGAAAAGCAGACGATTTATGTCGATTCCTCGCGCTCTTCGCTATAGAATGGTATATGAAGCGTTGTGCATAAAGCTTTTCCGCTTCAAAGAATTCTTGCTCCGGCGACCCATCCAAGCCAAGCCAATAAGGAGCGCGGTGAAGCAGGCTGATAGCAATCTCCACCCTATATTTGAAAAGCCACAAGTTCTTTCATCTAACAATCTATATACCATGTAAAAGCTCACGAAACGGGGGACTCAGACCATCTTTTTACAAGCTCCGTTACACTGGGAGAGGAAAGAATGAAGAAAACGCCGAATTTTCTAACTGTGTTACAGAACAAGACTTTGCCAGTGAACGTAGGCCGTCTCTTTTCTCTAGCTTTCCCCTTCCTTTCAGATATGAAGCGCAAAGCGATCGCATAAAATCAGCTGACGCTGCAGTTAGGTAAAGATTTTTGTGTGTGAATTCACAGGAGAGCTGGAAAAAAAGAGGCGGTCTAGGTCGACTCCACATGTTCCCAGCTTTCGAATGGTATATCGCCTGAGGGACACAAGGTTTTCCTAAATCAGAAAAGTTTCTGTTCCATGACCTTTCGAAAACAAATTGTTGTTGCCTTCTACTTGTACATGTGGTGGGTCCGGGACACTTTATGAATTTATTAGTAGTCTAAAATATATTTATTTATTTATTTATTTATTCATTACACGCATAGGTGCACCAATAAAGAGAAAGAAAAAAATGCAGAAAGGTGATGTAATCTGGCACAGATTGGTGTATCCGTTTCAATTGCTGGAATGTGCAGGTCGTTCTCCTTCGCCAGAGGGTGAGGACTTCTCGACCGAGTTCCTGGTCCCTTACCCAAACGCATAGGATGTCTGTAAAAGTTACCAGGGCTTGGCTGACCAACTTAACCCGTAACGGACAAATCCGTTGGGGACCCTGGGCGAGCAGGAAGGGGGGACCTCGAGGAGGAGAGCTCACTGGATCTTCGGATTCCTCAAACGGCTGTTCCAAGCAAAGTATATCAGAAGCCTTCAAAAAGTATCAGATAGTAGGCCCAAAAATATGGACACCAAAACTGGTTTCAATCTTATCCGAAAGTTCCTCTCTTGAGATAAACAAGAGAAGGAAATTGAAGTAATTCTTGTTCAAAGTCGGAAAAAGGAACCAAAATCGCATTCAAAAAACCGAAAAAATGAATACTGCTACGGCAAATTTGTGACATCAAACATCCGGAATTCCTAGAGCCTCAAGAACATTTATTGATGCCAACCTCTTCCGAAACTCTGCTGAGGTGGCACAAGCAGTAATATCACTCGGCAAAAGTCTAAGCCACCTTCCAGTTCGACATACAAACGAATTGAAAGTGATGGCGGTAATTTTACTACCCAGTTTACGGTATCCTAGACCGAAGCCACCTGTTCGAGTTCCATCGGGTCTAAACAACCAAAACAAATTCGAAAACAAAAAATCAAATCATTGCATACTCTTCGATATCTCAAGCTACGTAGCCTCAAGGTATTCAGCCTTGATTTGTAGGACGGTAAAGCTTGAATATAGTCAGGACAGGGATAACATCTGTAGTAAACGATTCTAGTGAACGTTTTTCGCACTGCTTCGAGCTTTTCAATGTTTTTCTTCAAAAAAGGGCTCCACACTGGTGAAGCATATTCTAAAAGTGGAAAGATGTAAGTCTTATATAGCTTTACTAAGAGCATGGGATCGTTACTGTAAACACTTCTTAGTATATGAACAGAACTGACAGCGCTTTTTTGGCTATCGACTCACAGTGAGGAGTGAATTTGAGCTGATCATCTACCAAAATACCCAGATCCTTAGTGATTTTACAGAGCTCGAGTTCAGCACCATCACATGTATAGGTGTAAGGTTGGGACTTGCCTAATGCAAAATCTTAGATTTTTGAGCGTTCACAGGTAAACCCCATTCTTTTGACCAAAGAATGATTTTCTCAATTGCTAAAGAGAGAGCTGCATGTGCATCTCACTGCTGTTCATCTTCATAGGCTAAATAGATTTTTATATCATCTGCAAAAACTTGCACTTTCATGTTTGGGTGAGTTTTCAAAAGATCTGGTAGCTCTGCAGTGTACGCCAGAAAAAGGAGGGGTGACAAGTACGACTCCTTATGGTACCCCACTATCACATGCCAATCTTCTAGAGAACGCATTTCCCACGCGTACTGTCATGCCTCTACCTTGTAGGTATGATGTGAACCAGGAGAGTAACTGTGGGCAGATTCCGTAATTTTCAAGCTTCAAAAGTAACTTAGAGTGATTAACCCTGTCGAACGCTTTAGAGAGGTCGAAAAATATTATATACACCGATTTTCCATGATTTAAGGCACTAATCCAATCAAAAACTGCATCGCAAAGTAAAGCAGTGGTAGATCCTGATGGAACGAAACCATGTTGAGCGGATGGGATAATACTGTTTTTGTCATGAAATTCAAACAGCTTCTCTTTGATAACCTTTTCAAGGATTTTGCCAGACGGTGGTGTAATACTGATAGGACGAAAGTTGGAGACAACACTGACTTGTTCGCGCTTTGGTATGGCTGTTACTAATGCTTCCTTCCAGATTCTAGGCACTTGCCCCAGTTGTAAGGAAGCGTTGTAAATAAGTGACAAAGGAAAAGCGAGAGCACCAGCGCTTTTTTGGTATAATATCTGCGGTATGCCGTCATATGTAGCAGTGGTTGTTGCTTTGAGTTTTTTCAAAAATTCATAAACTTCCCTAGGCTCAATAAAAATTTCTGCGCAGTGTGTTGTGTTTGAGGTAGTGTTTTGTGATGTTCGTACAACGCTAACCTCACCATCATTCATGAAGAAGCTACTGAAAAATTTGCTAGGGCGTTCGCTTTTTCTCTGTCACTTAGTAACGCGTTGCCATGTTCGTCAGTTAAGCACGTGAGTTTTTGTTGTCCCTTGACTTTGCATCCAAAATATCTGAACAATTCTCTGGAATTTTGCTCGGATAGTCGTCGTTCACGATTGTCTAAGCATTTCTTGATGTGATGAGTAATGTCCCTGCAAACTTTTTTATAAAGTTGATTTCTAAAAGGATCCGAAAACTGGAGAAAAAGTCGGCTTTTTTGCTCAATTAGGTTGCGGTTATGTACAGGATAAGTTTTGAGTGGGACAGGTTCAAAACGAAATGGCACTTTGCCAGGAAGGATATGATAAATAACTCTACAAAAACGGTGGTATAAATCATCGGTAGATTCAAACTGTTCAAAAACACTGTACCAATCAACGTTCAGGAGAGCATTACTAATCGCGGAGAAATCAGCTTTACGGTAGTCAGGGTACGGTAAAAATCTATTTTTTGCAAAGTCAAAACTAGCTTTGAAACTTATTACGTTATGATCAGAAGATCCGAACGGAGGTAGGGATTTTACGTTACGAACAATGTTGTCGGACGAAAATATCAAGTCATTTGCTGATTTACCCCTGGTTGGTACAGTGACATTTTGGTGAAGTGCACAATCTTTGATAGAATTCAGAAGCGCATTGGATTGGATAGTAGAGGTTACAGAATCAACATTGAAATCTCCTAACAGGATAGTCGTAAATGGACAAGAGCATAGATTATGTATGACGTCAGCCAATTTTTTGTCGTCATTTGAGGTTGAAGAAGGTGGGCGGTAAAGAAGAACGAGCCGGAGTGAAGAGAGAGAAGAGCTGGACCAGATATTCAAGCAGAGAATATCCCATATGTGCCTACTCGTAAGCTGCACTCTTTCTACTGCTAGATCGTCTCTGACCAGGCAACAAACACCCCCTCCTCTACGAGAAATGCGATCGGAACGATAGATACTATAAGGAAGATCGGAAAGTATTTCAGGATCACAAATTTTGTCGGACAACCAGGTTTCAGTTATGCATAAAATGTGTGGGGAGTGTAGAGTAACAAAAGCATGCAGAAGAAAAATTTTGTTCTTCAAACTACGCGCGTTGAAGAGAAAACAAGAGAGAGCGGAGGGTGCAGGCCGGCTTACGCGTTTCCCTGCATGTGTCTAGGGAGCTCAGAAGCCCGGCGGAGCTCCCCTCTATACACCACCCACTCCTTCGTGGCTTTCCCCCTGTTCCTTTCCCTGGCCTCCTGCCTGAGTTCGAACTCTTGGGCCCGCTTGGCGGCGGACATGCTCCTGCGGATGAAGATGTGGCGTAGACCAGGTAAACTCCGCAGTCGGTGCGAACTAGATAGGGCCTGGGCCCAAAAGGAGCGCGCTGGAAACACCACTTTAACAAGCCGTGGAATGCTTCCGTCTCCCCTGCCCATACGGTATATTTCCGTGGGCCAGCAGTCTACTCCTAAAGCGTCCAGCACCTTAGCCACCCCGGACTCTAGTTCCACCTTACGTTCAAGCAAAGTTTTACCTGGCTCCGATTCTTCCAGTCCTGCTAGAACAATGCTGCGGCTGCGCTTCTCAGCCTCATATCCTCAGGCAACTTGGCTTTGAGAGCGATGAGCATCCTTTCAATGCAAGGATCCGTATTCCTTTCCATTATCGAATTGATCAGATCACTTGCAGATAGAGAGCTGAAATCTTCCCCGTTACCCTCATTGGAGATATTCTCTGCTGGAATTTGTGTGGCAGAAAAAGAAGATTTTTTCTTATTGATACGTGAAGGCAACTGTTGGGAATTTGACCTAGTAGATCTTGCAGGCATAATCCAATTTTATCGATTGATTCTGGCGGCAAGAAAAAAGAGGGAGGGAAAAAACAAAAAGTAAGAGGATGACAATAGATTTAAAGAGATATTTCCAGTCGTAAAAGTTTCAGACAGGTACTAAATAGATATTTGAGCAGAAATGAGTGTAGAAGGAGGTATGAGAATGGTAATTTTGAAAGAGAGAGAAAGAGAAATGATGACAACAGCCGCCCGGGATGACGACCTCAGATACGTGATAGATATATAAATAAGGACGTAAATAAGAATGGACGATAAGGCGAGATACATGACTTATAGGGCATTTAAAAAATCGTGACGATGGCGCGACCGCGCGCGACACGCACGCACCTCCCGGAAATCGCTTTTCTTGGTTTTCATCTCCAATTGAATGGTTCTTTTGTTTACGTATGATTATATCTGGACAATGGAAGTGACTGAGCTAAACGTGAGGTGATGCCTTCTCGTATGAGCGTTTTATGCTTCTGTGGGTACAAAGTGCGCAGCAAAAACCATCGTCACGATTTTATAAATGAACTATAGCTAGCAGAGAGCGCCTTATATAGCGCTCAGATCCCGCGCATAGGTCAATACAACACCGATAGATCAGATCACTAGACAACAACAATACAAACAATAACAAATATAATGTTACTCTCCAACACAAAGCATTGAGAAATTCTTCATATTACACCTCTGTATCATTTATCTAATTTTTCTCGACAAATTTCATGAAAGATCGTTGAAAACTTGAAGAATACACATCGTTTTGAAGTAGGAGAACATCCATAACTGTTGTATACTAAAAACAACATAGCTTTTTTCTCAAAATCAACTTTACAGCAACAAAGCAGTTGCCTCAGAACTTGTCAAAAAGTCCTCTACGTTAGGTCGTCGTCAAATTGAAAAATGTGCCATTAATACGAAAAGGGGCCTCACCCACCATGGCTACTGAATTCTTTTGCGCTATTTTGTCACAATATTTGGCTTTGGTCTAGGCTAGGCAAATGTAATAAACGGATATTTCTTGAGTGACGAAATTTTCGGCAACGAACACATGATCTACGTTTCGCTTGAAGATCATATTTATAAGTGAAAACTGTTTTACTTCTCACAGAAAAAGTAACAAAGTCAAACATTTCACAACGTATCCTATAGCCCCACTTGCCATTCAAGGACTGTCAATTATAAGAACTGCCCAAACGTACAAAAATCTATTTTCTTGCCCAACCAAAATACCCCACGTCCGCTACAGACCGATGTCTGTCTGAAAGAAAGTGCCATACGTGCCGCTTAAAACTGTATTCAAGGATAAAACTTGCACTTTTTACCAAACTACAAAAACTACTTTTTACCACTTTTTACCTTTTGCAAGATCATACATAAATTTAGCAATGTTGTTACGCAGTTTGGCGTCATTTCAAGCAAATAGGAGCACAGTATATTCGACTAACACATTCTGGGATAAACAAATAACATACCCGAACACTGGCGACTCGATCTCAAAGTCATTGCAACAACACTCAGAATTGAATTTCGAAATGCGACCGTGACCCTTTTACGAAAACATGCTTCGGTCACTCGTCATGAAATTTGACTGTACTCCAAAACGCAGGCCACTATTGGCAGCAATCCAAGGGCAAAGATCAGTATATTTCATCACGATTTCTCTGTCTGTTGTATGCTCATTTGCCGTGTTCTACGGATCTGGGGAAGCCAAGTGGTAAACAATAAATCGTTATATGTTATGTAGTGATTATGATGCCACTCACAAGGGAAGGCACCTAACTTAACGGCACACATATAATCGAGATCAGCTTCGAAAGCTGATTCCAAATTTGTTGTTTCTGGCTGCGAAGCATTATACTGAGATAACGAGCTCTTCACTACGCGCCGTCTGCACTACTGAGCACTGGAAGTTAGCCTACAAATAGAAATTTGCTTTGAAAAGGTGCTGGAATATTGAAATAACATCAAGTCAAGCCTTTTGATGCTGATAGGGAGCATTTATGCATGTGCACTACCTCTGGATTTTGATGCCGTAATCTCTGCAAGTCGATTAGCATTCAAATTTTTCACAGGAAAAAGCCCATAACTCTGTTCAGGATAACGCTTCGCATCTAGTGACAATTTATTTGGATTCAACGTTTCAAGCTGATTCCAAGTTTAGGCATCGTTTTTAAAAAGCCGACCTAGTTTAGGTGACTTTCCACGTCAGTAGGCTTATCGCAAGCGTAAATAGCGCACCGCAATGAGTAGAGGATATTGAGTTTTTAGATTTTGGCAGTTAAGCGTGGGTATAATAGCTTTTTCTAATCCGTTTATACAAGAGTCACCAAGTGCATCAATGAATATACCCAAGAGAATTTTCACCTGTTCTCCATGGACGTTTCTCAGAGAATATTTGTTCCCTATCTCGACACCACTAGCCAGTTCAAGGATCTCGATGAGCTGAAGACGTAACCACATTGGACAAAGCTACCTTTCCTGACTTGCTCCGCACTTGCTACAGATGCTAACATAATTCAAGTGAAAAATCAGTTAAGGCAGCGATGAAAAGGAAGCATGTTCCGCCGTCAATGTTGGAAACTTTCTGTTGTTATTTTCTTTTGCTATTTATAAATGCATTTAAACGGAGATTCTGCCTCCTCCACCATACCAAGGCTCGAAAATATCGCCAGGGATAACTGCCATAGGTTTTTTGCGATAGGTCAAACCGAGCAATCAAACTCGCTTAGATATGTAGCAATCCTCAATAAAACAGTAAACCTTACTTGATGGATTACTATTTCGTCGATCATAGTCAGATATTCTAACCCAGGAGGAACACCTTCTATAGGAGGCGGCAGCGGCAGCTGCTCTGAACGTTTTAGGAGTTTGAATACGCAAGATAGATTGCTTGAGCAATGGAAAGTAGAAATAATTCAGCGCAAGCAGAGGCAGCGCCACTGCGAAAGCTGTCCACGTTTCTCAGATCAAAACGCTTTCATTTCTCCAGCAGTTTGCTGTCTCTTCCAAACACGTACTGTCTTAATCGGACGCAACGGCGTTTAATCTCTGCGTGCGATGTATTGCTTACACGTTTCCATATAACAAAGAGAGCAAGATCTTTTCGAATTATTGAAGTTGACCTGGACGCACGGGTGCTCCTGGTGGTGGAGGTGGGAGTTGTTTTTTCTGAGCATTTTCAGCGGATCGTTGTATGGGTTCATTAGACTGTCGCATTTGCTCAGCAGATGGTTGTGAAGGCTGCTCAGACGGTTCCCACATCTGCGTGCACTTAAGGTGTGCTGGAACACCACAACTTATCAAACATACGAATGCTTGAAACAACCTTTCCCAAAAAGGTCAGCTATAAAATGAGATGTAAGATGCAGTGCAGATTATTTGCATCCTAAGAGATATGCGAGATAACTAGCCTCTCAGAAATTCGTGCAAAAGCGGCCAGTAATGATTGTGTACTCAGACATTCGCTGACTCCTGCAGGGCAGAAGAGATGACTCCTCAACGACCGGGCGACTAATTTTGTTTCCAGACAAAAGTGCATGACAAAACCAGCTATCTCGACTGACGCTTTCTGGTCAAAATCGAGTTGTCCTGCGGAAAAATTATAATGTCTCAATCGCGTCGCTAGCACGCTTCTCAGGGTTATATCATCCATTTCCTTTGTGTCCCCTCTCTCCCTCTGGAATATTTTTTCCTTCACTTGTACCCTTGGTCTCCTCTCTAAAGTCTGCCTTTCTTGCACACGTAAACACTCTCAGTCATGAGATTTACCTAAAAAAATCAGACATGAGCTCTTTGGGTACTCAGACAATCGCAAAAGAAGCTCCGGAGCAAAGTGAGCTTTTAGAGTTTCCGGATCGGACGCTGCTATTGGTCCGTGTAGCAAAGGCTACACGGCTCATGCTACACGGACCAATAGCAGAATCCGCTCCGGAAGGTCTAAAAGCTCAGTCTGCTCCGGAGCTTCTTTGCGATTGTCTGAGTAGGCTTTACAAGCAAATCGATGCACAGAAAAAGCAGCAAATCTTCAGCTTGAGCTCTAAGTGTGCATATTATACAAGAACACAAGCAACTATCCAGCAAAAACTGCAAATGAGATAACAATATGATCAAGCGTTTGCTTTTCAGACAATTTCAGCTTGACTCAGTCTCCTCGATTACTTCCTTGATGGTGTCGCTATCTGCGGTTAAGGTACGATTTTTCTTCAAATTAAAATTATCTAAATTAGCGACCATAACGCCATACATGCAAAAAAAATCAACTTTGACGAAAGAAGGACAGCTCTCTCGGGATCGAAGAAATAAGCGAATATCAGCGCTGAATTTCACAGTCTAGAAGTGTCGCTTTGTTTTGACATTGTTTGAGGAACTCACAGTGCTCTCTGTATTGTTGTACTTGCGGAGGTTCAAACGCTTCCTTGCCTCAAAAACTGCTTGAAATCTCGCGCGCTTCGTTATTGTCCGCCAAGGATATCACATGTGCCTCGTGAGAGAGAAGAAAGAAAAATCAAAAAACACCAAAAATTACCATGACTCTCTACCATCTTTAGAGAAAATTGGGACTTGCAGAGCGCGTGCTTAGTGAATCAAAGCCATCAGAAAAAAAATTCTCAAAGGGAAAGTATGCTAGCTAAGCTGTTGCGTTTTAGGTTTGCGCTCTATGACGGTTATCTAACCCTCTTTTCTACTTTTCTTTGGCTAGTTCTAGCGAGACATGCTCCTGAAAGCTCTGAATTTCGCGATTTCATATATGGTTGTAGAAGATGCTAGAATGCCGGCAGCAAGCCCAAAAGTCTGTGAGCTTTTCATACACAAAAGATTGCATATATCACAGTAGCAGATATGATTGCAGTAATGCGGTCATTAGTGCATGCGAGATCAAAGTAACCCAACAGTCATTCATAAACTACTGCTATGTCGGAATATGTCATTTTTAAGGCCAGCTGGCGACCCGGGGGGTGGTGCAAGAGGAACCAAAGGGCTGCCGCTTGTATCCGCAGGAGATAATTAAGAGCGCGAGCGCTGTGGAGAATATTTCAAGGATCCAAGAGAATTTGCAAGGATATCTTTTAGGCACACGTGCCTATACCTTTACCTGGAAATGATTTTGACAAATTTAAAAAACAGATTTGTAATGCAGATTGGAAGACGCATTCACTGAGCCTAAAAGTAAGTGAAAATTGGAAATTTGATAAGAACAGTCAACTTCCTTACAAAAATTTTTTGTTTTACGAATTTTGAAGTTTCAAATTGTTGAAGACCGGGATTTTCTTTCAAAATTTATTCTTTTCTTTGATAAATAAATAGTTTGCCTTTTGAAATGAACCGAAGCAATTTAATCGTAAAAGCACATCTGGATTGTGTCAAAATGCAATATGCAGTTGGTCTCATAACTTCAAACCTGTTGTTTTTTTTTGGAATTTTGACAGTAGAGATTTCACAAGATTCGCTTTGAAACTATGACGGTAATCGCTGTACACAATAGCAACAGTTAATTCCAAAAAAAAGTTACAAAGGGTTTGTTTCTAGTAGATGTCCTTGCCAAGTTTTCCCGGATCCTCGCCATCATCTTCTCCACAGCGCTCGCGCTCCTAATCATCTCCTACGGCTGCATGCAGGAGACCTTTGGTCCCTCCTGTACCGCATCCGGCGACCCCCTGGTACATTCTCAAACCTTATACTCTAGAACACAGTTTCAGAATGCCTAGACAAATCTCCAAGTAAAATTTGCACTTTTCCTACAACGCGACAACTCAACTAGCCCGCCCGGGTCACGAAGTTGCTACAGTGGGGAATTTTCGTTGTTTTACTGTTGTTATCTGTTCAGGCGTTACGAAGTCTTGTCAGCAAAAATCTCAGAATTCCAAATCTACCGAGACACTGAAGACTATCGCAGTAATTCAAGGACAATCTTACGCTTAACTACGTATGAATTCTTGAAACTTAAAACAACTACAGTTTTGCACTGCCTACTCTGGTAAAAGTCAACATAATCTGGAAAACCTTATGTTGATAATTGCATTCAATCTTTCCTATCAAATCTGAGTGAAAGAAATTTTACATGAACATTTTCTTGAACAAAAACAAACAATTGTAGCGCATATTTATAGACAGGCCATCCCAAAATAGGGATAGCTCCGAGCATCTGTCATGGAACCGCAAGAAAGCGCATGCTTCAGAATCTCATAGATAAGTCGGCCCATTAGCTTGGATCTTGACTCAAAACTTATGTAGTTTCTCCATAGTACATCACAAGGCTGGAAGGCTGGGACTTCGTATGTCAGTCGAAAGCCCTTGAACAGCTCTTTCCAATGGTGTAGTCTTATTGGCTAAAGCTCAACATACATACTGTAGATTTTTTATCTCGTTAGAATTTTTATCTCGTCCCTGTCCCATCTTGCCACTCAACGTATAGTTTGTTCCCAGCAAGATTCCCATAACCACGTCATCTCGCTGCCTTTCGCACTTTTGAACGTGTTTAACCTCGGGCACTTCCGTTGAAATCTCACGAGAAACGTGTCAAAAAGAGCGAAAGGCAGCGTCGCACCACGTACGCACACTGGCTCACATGAGAACCTCTCTGGGGCGCAGACGGTAGCTAATTCGTCTTCAGCCTTAATGACTGAGGTACATACACTTTACTAAGAAAAGAATTGAGAACAACATTCAACATCTTTTGATTGACGCATTGTTAGCCCCATTTCTTGAAAGTTCATGGAAACTACATAATTTCGAGGTAGAAACTCCAATTGACGGGCTTATCTGGATTTTGCAGTAATGGTACAAAAAAGCACATCAAAAATGGTTTCACATCGTGAGATAAACGTATTCATCTGAGGTTACAGATAATCACATACAAATAATACAACACAATAGCGAGATAACAGTCTAGCTTAAAAGCTAACTAACTCGATTGTCACAGATCTTCATACGAGTTTCTCGCATGTTCAATCTGCTTAACCTTGCGTGAAGATACGTTAGTCTTTTTTCTTCCTTTTCTTTGAGATCTTTCCACCATTTCTCCTGAGCTATCAGCTCATCTCTGGGCTCGGATTTCAAAACTGTTAGACATAATGATTGTTCTCTTTTCTGAAAAAGCAAATATTAGTCAAAATAGTTCTCACTCCTCAGCTAGCAGCCAAACTATACCGCTTCCGTCAATTTTTCTGTTATCCTTGTTCGTTCAGCAATGAGATCTTTCATTAGTTTTTGCTGAAAAAGGCTGAATTATTAACAAATACGGAGATATAAAAGTCCGGTAAGTTGAAAATCGAGAATTTAGCTGAGTAGCTTCCCACTAAAAAATGCTAACTTACATTTTGCAAAGCGCCATTTTTCTCACTGAAAGTACGCATAACTCTGGTTAGCACATAGCGAGGTTTACTAGTAATATTCATATTTTGATCAGCAGACTCTTTCCTACACCGCTCTAGTCCACCAGTGGTCCTGAAACATAAATCATTACGGACACCAATATTTGCAAATACTCTCCAAAAAAATTACCGGTATGCTCGTTGCTCCAGTTGCGAATACCTATTGAGCTTTCGATCCCACTCATCGCTCTCTGCTTTCAAACGTTCGATATACGCTAACAAGTCATCCCTTTTCTTTCGTAATTGTACAATCTAGAAAGGAAATTTTCAGCAAGTCAATAGTCCCACTATGATGACACATACAGGGCTGATCTCTTTCTGTTGCACAATAGAATCCGATAGGGGTGCAACAATCGTAGCAGGTGAAGAACCATCTACAGTGAATTTGATGGATGATCTACGACCTCTACTTGTTCGACGACTAGATTTTTTGGCTATCTGAAAAAACATAGATCATAGCAGAGTAGTAATTTTTGCTGACAAACAGTTTAGTTTTTATTGCTAATAAGTATTTGATCAAATAAAAATCATTTCTGCAGAGTAAAGAGCTAGCTAATCATTAGGAAATCAGATGTATTCACAAAACTTACCCATAGAGGATCTTCAAATATGTAACGCTGAAAGTATTGCTGACAATCATACGGCCGATAGCTCTGATATATTCAAGATTGGGCAAACTTTGCGCTTGGGCATATAACTACACAGTCCGGCACCCCGTACGCGCAAATGGCCGGCATTACGCATAGCTACTTGTTCACGCGCAAATTTTGTCACCCAATCTCGACACTGCAAGGACAACACCTCCTATTTTAATATAGCTGTTAACTGCGACAAGTGCGATAGCTTTCTTATGTAGGATTTCTATTAATCACTGATTCACAAAAAATTGTTAGTTTTGCCTTTTGACGAAGGAACGGACAATAACATTGAGTGTCATTTGACATCATAATAATGTATACTGCATCATAGAAAGAGCTATGGAAGAGGCTTTACAGTTTGGGAATGAACTGAACAGCAGTGAGTGATAAAATTTGATATAGCTGTGCATAGGGGGACGAGTGGCGTAGTGGTGTGTGGCGCCGCTATAACCAGATCGGGTCCAGGTTCGATCCCCGCCCCTGGGCACCAAGCCCCCTACCCTCCGGGGCCGGCAAATTGGTACCAGAGTAATCTGGGAGGATAAAAGCACTGATTTGGAAACGGCTGGCCCCCGCAAGTCACTGTAATAGGCTCGAACGCATACGATTGCCTCTTCGACCATGAAGTTAGTGTGTGCGTTCGGCGCATGCCCTCAGAGGGTATTGAAGACGATGAATCCTTTATCTTTTTATTAGCTGTGCATATAACTGGGAAATGATTCAAAGGTCATGAGTGTTTTTGTAATTCGATAAGAGTGGAACTATTTCACTGAGAATTTGAGGTGGATTTGGTGAGATCCTACACCCAGAATAAATGAACAGAAGACCACAGATCTATTGCAGGTATTGATCAATTCGTTTTTTTACGAAATAAGAATGTAATCTGGAGTTTTCTATGAGAAGCGAAGATATATTAAGAAAAAGAATTGATGCCAAGGTTATCGCTATTCAGTTGTTTCTTGCTACAAAAACTTTAGCTGAGGCATGATCTATCTTAAGAGGTAAACCAAAAAAGTCTATCTTGAAAATGAATAAATGGATTCGGATTGAAATAATATTAGGCAATTTGTTAGATGATTCCACGTATACACTGTGAGGGCAAAAGTGGGTAATCCAAGTGGAGGATATGTGAAAAGGACGGAAACGAGGTACACAAGAGCATATCGGGAAAGAGACCAGAGTAAATTCGACTATGGCATGAATGACAAGACACAAAAACAGAATGCACTTCACTTAGACTTTTGTTTTTTCAGAGCTTCGTACAGATGCATAGGACTTTTAGCATGAAGATCAATGATCTTATGAATCTGCACGATTTGTATTTCAGTGAAAGAGGTTTCTCAAACCAGACAGACTCTGCAATCAGAAGATGTTAAATGTATCGATGAGTAGGTATCTGAGAAGCACTAAAGGGAAGCAATGGCTCGTAACAATTTCTCTTGCCGGAAGAATTCGAGGAGATGAAATTGCATGTTGTATATCTAGCCCGACGAAGAAGAAGGGTCATAATGTACACATTCAATCGAAAAGACAAAAATTTAAAAACTGAATGGGAATGCAAATTTACAGCAACATAACCCCTCAAAAATGTATGACAGGCAAACCAACCGGGGGCAAGGCATCACTTTGAGAAGGCGCAACCTCCATCTCGACATCTTCCGTCTCCATATTTCCCCAAATACTAGAAATTTTTGGCCAGTGGTAAACTGAAACTATAGGCATGCAATTATCAACAGCAAAGTGTACCTACAAAAACAAAAAGGACGCCAAAGCTTCCCCGTCCAATTCAAATTCTGAGACTGCGCGTGCGTCACGGTGTTGGTGCTGTAGCTGCACGGACGTTTTGAGAATGACGTCAAAATGATTTGTTTTTCCACAACTTTCAATGCTTTTCATTTTTGTAGGTCAGCGTATCAAAATTAATGTAGTGAGAAAATACTTTGCAATTATTATACAAATCATGAAAGTTCCCCTATGGAGTGTTTAGATTTCCTCGCTATTGCTTTGCTTTCATCATCATGAATTTTGATTATCTATCTAAATTCGCTTTGACTGTTGCTTCGATAAACTGCAAAATCACTTATCTGCTTGCTGTTAACAAAAAATCAAGATATTATATCCATCACCATTGACCTCTGCTGAACAAGTCTTTAATCCGTACTTTTGTGCCTCTGTTTAGAAGGCACCGATGTGCTATAAAACGGTAGATTTGGGAGCAAAAGATGTTGCTCATGCGGTGCTGATCGCCCACAGCATTCTCTCGTGAAATATGGACATAGAGCGCATAATGCAGCCTTGCGCTCCATGGCTCTTTTTCACGCGCAAATGTTGTCGGCACCGCAGGCGCATTGTTATCCGCAAATCGACTAGAGTATGCGTTGCCACGATGCAACAGTTAAACAAAGGAGTTTCTTTTATCTTTGACTTGGGCCAGATTTGCCTCAAAAAGCGGCGCATATCTTTCGGTCTAGTTCAAATCTGGGGCAAGTTTGGAGAATCAATCAATTCGTGATCTTCATAGTGCCGATATTCGCTTTCGCTTAACATGATAGAAAAACTTTGTAGCCCATCAATACAATGGACCAACTTTTGGACTTGGAAACGCTCAAGAAGCTGACACCTGAGCAACAACAACAAGTGATTGCTGGAGTGAAACAGCAGGCCGCTATTGCTAATGCACAAAATCTCATCACGGTCAGTGTTGCCTTTTCTTTAAATCTATCGTATTGTTATTCATATTTATTCTCAAATTCAGTTGAAGTTTTTATCTGCTCAAAACCAGAGATTCAGACCAAGATCAAGAGCATAGTTGCGATAGGGGGAGTGATGGATCTTACCCCCTTCACTTTGAGGCCAAACTCCCGATGACCCCCTTCACCTGGGCTGAGATTGGTATTGTACTCAGAGAATATGATAAAAATCGTTATTAAAAGGTTTTGCAGGCTAAGTACTTCAGACAACAAGTACACTCATAAATTTACAAAAGAAACGGTTTTCATGTTTATTTATATTATTTATTTATCCTCGTAGAATTCATTTGGAGAGCAGAAAGTGAGGACACAAAATCAGTTAATTTTTGAAGCGCATGAAATCCCTCATATCTCGCGACACAAAAGATCTAGAAAAAAGTCGACGGTCTGCGTCGATTCTCCATGATCTGAGCTTTCGAATGGTATACATCATGTTAGGACTTCTTTGCTTCCCGGCTCTAAAAATCATTTGCTCCGGTAACCGATAAAAGCCAATACATTGGTGGAGCTGGGTGGAGCAAGCTAATAGTAAATATCTCCACCCCATTTTTTAAAACTGGTTAGTTCTTTCGCCCAGCAACCTATATACCATTCGAAAGCTCAGGAAAAGGGGATTCGACCTAGACCGTCGACTTCTTTCTAGCCCCTCTCTGCCGAGAGATACACCGCATTTTATCTGAAAACATGGTCATTTTCAACAGCAGATTTCTGCCAAATGAAGACCTAATCACTGCTGATTATCTATCTATGTTAAAGAGCAAGTCTTCATTAACAAACGTAGACCGTCGACTTTCTCGTTAGAATTCATTTGGAGAGCAGAAAGTGAGGACACAAAATCAGTTAATTTTTGGAGCGCATAAAATCCCTCATATCTCGCGACACAGAAGATCTTCAAAAAAGTCGACGGTCTACGTCGATTCTCCATGATCTCAGCTTTCGAATGGTATACATCATGTTAGGACTTCTTTGCTTCCCGGCTCTAAAAATCATTTGCTCCGGTAACCGATAAAAGCCAATACATTGTAAGAGCGAGGTGGAGCAAGCTAATAGTAAAAAAATGTGCTGTGGATTGACATCGTTATCAGCGCTAACGGGAACGCGAGCGAACGCGTCTATTTAAGCGTGCTTATCGTTATTATATGTTTATGTTTTTTTAAGTGAAAAAATGCGCTTTTTATTGACAGTTGTGCCATCATTATCAGCACATACTCAAAAAAAAAACTATGGGAGATTGGTGAATTTCCACACCTTCAAACAAAAACCCGCCCATTTCTGGAATCTATATTCTGTAAACCTAGTGCTGAAGAAGGTCACTTCCGTGAAAACGCTAGACTCACCTAACTGTGGAGAATGGTTGGTTTCAATGAATCAAAAACTTTGAGGCATTCAGAAGAACAACATGTTATCAAAATATTCTCCAATGTTTTGGAAAGGTGAAGAAGAAGCGGCAGGCAGAATACTTTACAACATCGCAGATGACTCGCATGTGTTCCAGTTCAACAGCGAGGTAGAAGGGAAACCTTAAGCCGACGAAAGTGTTTGTCGACATTGATACAGATTTGACATTTGAGCAAAACTCTCTATTTCGTACATCAGAAATCCAAGCAAATTGCATAGTTTCAATGAGGAAATGTCCAAGAAGTCCATTGCTGATCTTCAGGTTGCAGAAGATTTCAAGGCTGCTAAATTCACAAACATGGATATGAACAAAAGGAAGGTGTTAGTACAAAGCATAGCTACTGCTCTTAGATCCCGACTAAAGTACGAACTTAACTCTGTGCTTTATGCTGCTGGAAGTATCTCGCCTTGTGACAATATGACTTATGATATTGAAAAAAAAAACCAACGCGCAGCATAGTATCTACTTTTTTCGGCTATTCCGCAGATGCTGTTGAAGAGAAAGTTGAGCGGCTTTCGTCAGCTGCCAGAGGAGGTGAAGCCAGAGTTCGACAAGGTCAAAAAAGTATGCAATATTTCCTTCCCGTGTTGCGAAAGCATATGCGATCTGGCTCTTTCCCCATTACTCACCGCAGAAATCTGATGGACTTACTAGCAAAGCTAGTTTCCATTCCGACTAGCACGGCAGAGGTGGAGAGGGGATTTTCTATCTACTCTGTTATCAGAACGCAACGCAGAACTCGTACAACGGTAGAGCATCTAGGCCATTACTTAAGATTTGTCAACCTTCTACTAAACATATTGTTTTCTAAAAACTTCATTTAAAAGATTGCTGTAAGTGGTCCAGACAGGCTGTCATCGTATGACTTTTTGAAATATCCTAAAAGATGATATGAAGAAACTGGTCAGCTACCTGCTGACTTCCTGGTGCTGCCAGAGGGCCAGGAAAAAAAACACAAAAGCTCTTAGAAGGAGAAAAACGTTTCAAATCCATTTTCGACTCAGAACGCTTTTTTGACGCAATTCTACTTCTACACCGATGACCTTTTGACAGAAGAAAGATCTTTCAGGCAGCGAATTTGTTGTCTCTGACGTTAGCGATAGTGATATTGTTGACGATGACGTGCAGGAATTGTAAGTTGTTCCTAACTTGTACATCTTTTGGGATAACTTATTGCTTTCGTTTTTTGTCGATGCAATGAAACAGGAGCACAGATCTTCATAAAGTCAATTTTTTTGATTTATTAGGTTGAACCGAAAGTTTTTTCGC
The DNA here is from genome assembly GCA_958299035.1 of Cylicocyclus nassatus. Classification (NCBI taxonomy): domain Eukaryota; kingdom Metazoa; phylum Nematoda; class Chromadorea; order Rhabditida; family Strongylidae; genus Cylicocyclus; species Cylicocyclus nassatus. Next base: position 4,489,468 of record CATQJL010000112.1, on the reverse strand, counting down.
ACCAAATTCAAAAATTCATAACTTCTGAATTTTCCAGCCTTTTGGAACGCTCTTATTTTTTTCTGAAAGAGTAAGTCATGCTCTTTATAACGACTTCTTAGATGCTTGCTAATGATCTGTTGCATAGATAGGAGCTGTAGAAGAAAATTAGTCAAAATTCGAATTTTCTGTGTAGGGTCATAAAAAATCGAAAACTTGCAACAAAAATCGGAGCAGTCGGTATTGTAGGTTCTTTCACCAGCTCTTTCTAACAGTGCAAAGTTTGCGCCGATTGAGCGTCTCTATGAAAAGTTACAATTTCTCTGAAAAATACCAAAATAAACCAAAATCATCCTTTTGTATTGCTTGCTCGAAAATCGTAACTTTTCATAGAGACAATCAGCGCAAACTTTGCACAATTAGAAAGAGCTGGTGAAACCTACAATAACTGCTCCGATTTTTGTTAGAAGTTTCCGATTTTTTATGACCCTATATAGAAAATTCAATTTTTGAGCAATTTTCTTCTACCGCTCCTAACTGTGCAGTAGATGATCATTAGTAAGCAATTGATGGTCTTTATAAAGAGCATGACCTACTCTTTCATATTAAAATAAGAGCGGTCCAATCGGTTAGAAAATTCAGAAATTATGAATTTTTGGATTTGGTGCGAAAGAACTTCCGGTTCAACCTAATATTATTTTATTAAAATTCTAGAAATTTTTTTTCAATTTGTATCTAAATAAGGTACAAATTAGAGCACTTCATACCACGCTTTTTTTACCTTTTCTCTCTCCCTCCCCCCCCCCCCTCCCCAGGCTCACGTACCCCCTTCACCTGGAAGGTCGGAAACAGCCGAGACCCCCTTCACCTGGGGAGAGCCCGGCTCCCCCTATCGCACCTATGATCAAGAGCAAATATTGTCTTTCACTATTGAAATCAATTACGATATCTGGGAATGTTTTGAGGTTCCTTTGTACTGAAGGCGCGACTGCATTATTAACTAGCTGGCATACCCGGCTCCAGCCGTCCCTATCGAAATGCTATGATAAAGTTCATCCCTATCATGTATAACCTTTCCCTGTGCCCAATTCTACATCCCAGTCCTCTATCCCCGTTTTGTTTTCGTTATCAGCATGTTCAATTACCTTCCTGTGCCAGCTCCCAGCCCCGTAGGTAATTGCAAAAAAATCGACAAGATCGATAAGGGTAATGAAAATTTTGAAAATTCTTATTTCCTAATCAGTGTGCTCACTTCCCCTTGTGTCATCTCCCAAACCCGTAGCTAGAACTTTGCCAAAAATCAATAAACTCGATCTTAGTCAATAAGAAAAAGCAGCCCACGACACTTGTCCCGCCCCGAAGTGTATGTGGGCCAAGTTTGGTCTATTCAGAAATTAAAATCTCTACTTGAAATACACAGGGCTTATCAAACGCAGTGTCGCTTGCACCAGCATCTCGACTCCCACGCTGGCCTCTGCTATGAATAATTTCTTGGTGCGAAAAAAAGAACGCATAATCTAGGTGAAATCAAATATTGCGGTCTTTTCAACGCTCAGATGGAGCAATGTTGAGTATGAGTGTTTTGGACAGAAGGTATTGTTCAAATGGAGTGGTCTGACAATCAACATTGGGCCATGTGAGCAGTTCTGACGAATTTTATGCTAGTTATGCATTTAAATTTTTTTTAACTCAAGAAAGCGCTCATAATTTGACGTCCAGAAGCGCTCAGCAGATAACGAAGACAGATTTGGAAGCAGCATTCGATGCTCTTTATAGTTGTATCATTTGCATGTGAAAAGGCCACTTTGACCAAAGTGACCTCCCATGTCTGTATAGCAAATTATTTTGTGGTATGCACACCACAAAAATTTCTCCAAAAGCGTTCATCGTTTAAGGAGTTTATGCTCCTTCCTTTCTTGATTTTTGAGCTTTTTTTCTCATTGATGCAACAAAGTCAGAATATCCATCTCCAATTCTCTTGCGTGTACAAGGTTTGCTCTGCCACGGCAAACCACGTTATGATCGTTATTTAACGCATATCCCTATTCCAGTAATATAGACGGCATATGTGGCTCATAAATGTTTGATGGTTCGAGGTATAATTCGTTGAAGCCTTGTACCTTGGTTGTTTTCAATACGCATTTTCTCAAATGCTTCGGGTGGAGGACTGTGTGTCGCCGAATGTGGATGGGTTGCGCAGGCTTTTTGCAATAACGCACCTCCATGCATTGCAAGAGTGCGTATTTGTTGCAAATACGCGGGAGCCGCCCCCTTTCGGCAACATATAGTCCTATATCCCTACTAACTAGAGACCGGCCCTGGTTTGCATTGTTCGGTCATCTACCCTTATGCTCCATCTAGACCATCTGGACTGTTGCATTGCTAAAACGAACTGAATATGATTCTAACATTCGATGAAAATCTCTGAATCGCTTGAAAGAATTGAACCTAGAGAATTTATATTCAATAGCTTTGGTTTCAGGATCTCTCAGAGAAGTGTACACAAAAATGCATCTCACATCCGGGTACTTCGCTTTCAAATTCCGATAAGCAATGTCTGCAACGATGTATGGATCGTTTTATGGACTCTTGGAACTTGGTATCTCAGACGCTGCAAAAGCGTCTACAAGAGGAACTGGCTTCATCTGGCGCATTCCAGTCCGGTCCAACTTTTTCTTAAACTGCCTTTTGTTGTTTTTTTTTTGTTAGTATTTTATAGTTTAGTTGTTATTTTCGAGAACATTTTAGGATCAGGAGACAGCGAAAGCTCTCTTGATTAGAAAAGCTTATAGATAGTTTTGTTTACAAGTATTGTCGAGCAAATGTCGTGGTAGAATTTCGCAAAGTTTAATCTTTGTTGGAAGTTGTCTTATCATTGCTCACATTTTTTTCTTTGGATAAACTAATAACTAGAATTCAAAAACAATCAATTTGTACAAAATTTCGGATTGAAATGTAGTGGACTGGGAAGGTTTGTCCCGTCCACAATGTCTGTGTACGCGTCGCCTCAAAATCTTACAATCCAACTCTGAGTGTATTTTTCTTCACGTAGGGAAGACCGTATCCAGCGAGATTTGGGCAGTGACATAATTAGGAGACTAGAAAGCATGATGATCTAGTTTAATTCAGACTTGCAGCCTTTTGAGATCTGAGTAAAGACGAATTTGCTATCCTAAGAGCCTTCTCAATTGTTTTGCATCTTTTCTATCTTTTATCGTGCCGCGCAATTAGTAGTATAGTCTCTCTCAATTCGGATTAGGCGCATCGCCATGACTTTGCTTTCCGTATACTTGTTTTGGCTTGTCTGCCCACTTTTTAATCATTTGCTCTATCGGCGCACGCATGAGCGCAAACTGTAGCGCTGCGAGCGCGTAAATTCACGCCAACGTTTTGGTCTAATCCCGATTGCGACGGAGTGTAGATTTATCAGTATGGCCGAAGCGGAAGATTGATTCCCTGCATCAGTCTACCACATAATATGATATAAATCTCAGAAAGCATACGCTCGTGCCGTGAGGATATATTTAGTTAGGTATTATATCAGAATATGTATAGCTGACTGCACGGCGCCGCTGAGCGCCCAAGCGTGTCTCCGCTGACTAGCACTGGCATTTGCACGCATGAGTCATCTGTACTCGGCAGCCGCGTTGCGGGCACGCTAGCGAGTTCAACCTACACCGATGTGGGCAATTCCGTGTAGTCGACTTTAGCAATGATATATCGTATTTTGATACGGATACGGCACAGGGCAGATGTTATCAAGTCGAAGACGTAATTTGGATGATCCCTACTAGAATCTAGCTACTCATCTTTCGATGGAGCTATATACAAACAAGAAAAGTTGAATAACGGATAGTTCAAGTGCTTCGCGCAGCACATAAGTGGCAGGGCTGTTACTCCATCGTGTGTAGAATTATGAATTATTGAAGAGAATAACAAGAATATAAGCCTTAGCAATATGTAATAATCTTATATATTGAAGAATCGTAACGCCAATTCAAAAAACATCAGACAGCGGTGCGGTCTGGAAAGCGCGCGGATGCGAATCTAGCACCTTTAATTACTGGTTCACTAGTATACGTGTAAATATATAGATGACTAATACGTGATTCTCATTATCTTAGAAAGAACTAACATTAGCCTAACAGAAACTTTTGAGACCTGATTGTCAAGCTTTTTGGAAACAAAATCGAATTTAGCATTCATAGTACAGATACATACACTCTGAGGTAGAGTTTTAATGTTAATGTTTGATTTTTTAAAAGTTTTTAATGTTTTGATTTTTTCATGTTTTATTGCCTGACTTTTCGGCTTGACGCCGCCTCTAGATTATTCATAATGCGCAAATTCGGACCTTACTGCTGTACATTCTCAGACACTCGCACCGGCTGGCGACCGTCCGACGACGGCCTTCCGGCCGGCGGCCGTTCCCTAAATCTGGGCGGAGCTAAATGCCGGCCGGTGACCGCTCCAAAAAAATCATACCGGCCGGCGGCCGATCAAACGGTCGCCAGCCCTTATATACCTAGGGTCCATGTGCCAAAGTGCGGGAATTGCATGGAATTTTTAAACATTACATGATCGAGCCTCATAGGAAAGGCGCGCTCTACATTCTTTTTATTTATGTAGTTGCAACTTCCTTGTTTCGTTTATGTTTCTGTTTATGTATGTTCATCTGGAGATTATGGGTGCTGCGGTGTCACTGGAAGACGCTCAGAACTTCGCCGCATTATGAGTTGACGCTATCCCATTTCACTGTATTTTTTTCAGAGTCGAAGGAAAAATTAAGGCGTTTGTAGTCCTTACTTTTTAATAATTCACATCGTGCTTGTCTTAAATGTTCAAAAACAGGAGATACCAAGCTGAAACGTGCTGCTTGCGAGGTTTAGAGTCTAGGTTTGCGTTTTTTTATAAGTGAACAAAAAAACCAAAATGGCATGTTTCAGAGACAGGTGCGTTATGCTGTACCAGACCAAAGTGCCGGTTCGCGGCACTTTGGTCTGGTAAGTGGGTGTGGGCAATGTCTAAGGGGTAGTCTTGATTGGATGTTTCATTTTCTTCACATTCTATTGAAAAGCAATTCTATCTGCTATAGTATAGATGAGAACGCTTTATAACAAAAGGACCATGGTTTAAGTCATACCTTCGATAGTCTAGAGACAGGGTGCCAAAAGTGAAGGTTGTTTGAACATCTGACGTCATAAATAATGAAGGTTGTTTAAAGATGATCAGAGAAGAGAAAATGACATAAAACAAATATAAAAAGCAAAAGAAACTGCTGTAAACCGGATAAAAACGCTGCAATAAGGCTTGAGATCTGTCATTTGGCGCTTTTCAGAGTGCAAGGTTTCGCTCCAGGACCAGCAATTCGCAACACGGGGTTTTGATTTTTGATGCGTCCTTTGAATTTCTACCCCCGCATTAACGTTCCTGTTTCCTGGGACGTTGTCTGGATTGTTGCACTCATTGTTCTGAGCAATACTCGCCCAAGTTGGAAAAAAATCGATGCGAAAGCACTGAAACAGAACAAGGTAAAGAAAAACGCACTTTTTACGACTTTTCGCAAAAAATCCTACCATAATCGAAGAGTTAAGGGCTGGGTGGTTGTCTGCATTATGAACAGAAGCACGATCTATAGAATGCACAAAAAACCGCGTGAAAAGAGTTAAACTAGGAGGAAAACAGGAGATTTTCAAAAATAAGGTTTTTGCCGGGATTTCTCGTTCAAATGAAAAAATGTGGCTTTGGGACGTTGTCAGGGTGAATGTAGAGATCGAGAGCTTCAGTTTGATATATAGCTTGCTAAAATTGGGTTTGAAACAACGAAGAAAAGGGCACCAGAGCCAAATGCCCCGCGCCCCGCGTTTGGGGTAGCGAGGTAGCGCGCAGCGCGCGGAGACGCAGACGAGCAGCGGAGACAGACCAGAGCCGACGGGGCATTTGGCTCTGGTAGTAGATCTCCGCAGGTTTCAACGAAACCCTGCAACATTATATATCATTCTGATCGTCATGACACGACGAGGAGAACTGACAATGTCCCATGCCTTGAAAATCACTCATTAACGAGATAGACCAGCGTTTTCGTGCGCGTCTCTGTGCGCAAGATTTAAGCGCAGTTTCTCGTTTTTATTTGACTCAATTAGTTTTCCTAGACTTCTGGAACTCGATTTTGTTCAAATGAGAGGTTAACTGAGAAATTTTGTCCTGAATTCTGGCGAAAATTCCACAGAAACCTTCTTTAACAAAAAAGGCTATGAAAAAGCTAATTTTCGGTTTTGCTGGAATAAGCTAAAGTTTTTATTTCCTATATTTGCTTCATATATGTACATACGTTCTGATATAGTCAGGACAATAAACTTCTGTTTTTTCCCAGGTGAAGGTTGTGTCTTCTCATAGCCCTCAAAGTGAAGGTTACCAGAGTACGTGGCTCTAGGTATCGAGGGTATGGTTTAAGTGAATCAGGGTTTGTAGTTTATCTGACTGCAACATTAATAATTTTCTTGTTTCGGGAAAAAGCTTGTAATTCGTTTCACATAAGTGAATTTCATGTGCTATAGTACGAAACAGTACTCTCTGCTAATGTCTACAACAGTGAGATAACGTGAGCAAAGACACGGAGAAAAGTTTCGATTCTAATGTGGTTTTCTGATATATATATGCACTATAATAGGGTATCAGACATTAGGCAAAAAGCATTCAGTACGAAGATACATGTACAATAATTCCATATGGATTTTTGAAGTGGGGAGAATATTTTGGAAAGCATACCAAAAATTTGGAGCAAGTCAGTTGAGGAATGTCATTACAAAGTGACTTACGTTGAGTAAAGCACAAAGTAACTGGCTTTTGGGAGCGAAAACGAACAGCTTGATAACTCTATTTCTGAACACAGATTATTCATGATAGTGAAATCGGCAGAGATTGCGAAAATTACAGATTTGATTTCGGAAAGATTGAGGAAAATCACAAAACTGGATATGTTTTGTAGCAAAAATCGCAGCTCAATATTTTGTATTTTAGAAGGCGAATGGTAGTGATGAGTAGATACGAAGTCGATCTCTTGGCAAACAAACCCAAAGAGAGAGGCAATCTAGGGTTATATATAATAGTGAAATCGGCTGAGATTGTGAAAACTATGGATTGATTTGATATTGGAATGGGAAATCAAAAACTTGACAATTCGAAAGGTGATAGTCGCTTGAGAAGCACTTTAAACTATAACTGCAACTTTCTGTAGAAGAATTGTATGTCGATTAGGACAAGTGATGTTTTCCAAATATATAAAATAAATAGGGAAATTATGTAACGGTTGAGGATTCGTTTGAAAACCACAAAAGTGGAAATATTTTTTCAAAAAAAAAATTGCAGCTCACTCTTTTGTAGCTTAGAAACAAATGGTAGTGATGAGCAAGATACTAAAATCTAACTTTGTTATCAGATGCCCATTCTTATGGACGATTTTTCAAAATGTGTGATTCTGCTCAAAAAGCATGATTACACAGGCTTTCGTTCATATGATTGAATTGTTTCTTCTTAGAAAATGCTAAATGAGAAAGGAATTGATAGCTGACCTGTTCCGATGACTCGAATAGAGGTGCTGCTGCAATGTGAAAATAGAGACGTCGTATTGTGAAGACAGAATCAATCGATGTTACCGCTTACAGCTTTTAACTTTTTTAGAGATTGCACTTTGAAGGTTAGGGTTTTCATCAACATCGTCTAGATCGGACATCATTGGCATAACGATGAGTCATCAACCCTGTACGCCTGCAGCGGCATGTTACCGCTTACAGCTTTTAACTTTTTGCAGACTGCACTTTTAAGGTTAGGTCATCAACATCGTCTAGATCGGACATCACTGGCATAGTGAGTCATCAACCCTGTACCCTGCAACGGCACGCAACGACAGACCTGTTGACATCTCACGAGGGGGGGGGATGTTACAGAGAGACACCGTGCGCTTTATTATATAGAGAGATGTGTCTGAAATCTTATTCTACTCATGGAACTTGATCATGGTCATCGGGATCTCACTCATGCTAACGACTATGGCCTTTAAACTATCGTTATTCTTTGCGGAATGCGTTCACGGACTATTTTTCCCTGCTGATTATTCTAGAACTCTGCTGCATATCTACGGATGCTGAATATATCTCATGTTCTACGAATTCGCGGTATTCCTATGCCTATCATTGCGTACACTCCAAAAGTTAAGTGAGTTTACACCGATCATTTGACAGAAACTAATCTTGGTGAGTGGTTTATGGGAAACATTCACTGAACGCCTCCTGGAATAGGCCTTTGGGTTGCTCCGTTCACTGATAAATAGCAGTTCCTGAGCAGGTAAGTCTTGGTATCAGTGATCTCATTTGTGAAAAGCTTATCTCGTTTGCAGATGTCCGCTGTGAGATGAGCGTCACCCTAAAGAATATAGAGTGCAACAACTAGTCAACTCGTAATGAGTAGCGGTCTGATGTGTACAGTTTGCCCCAATTTTGAACAGGCCAAAATCGGCATGGCGGGAGTCTGCGTCGCGAGGGTTTCGCGCCACTTCTTCGGCTAGCTAGTCTGCTCTCTCCTCAATCTCTTCGCTCTCTGCGACAGCGCGCGTGTGCAGCGCAAACCCCTAGCGCTGCGAGCGCGCAATTTCAGCCGATAGTTCGGCCTGATCCCGTTTGGGACAGACTATACCTTTTGTGTCGAATGGATGTTCACATGTGCAAAGGAACGTCATCTTCTCGTGGATATAAGAAGCGTCCGAATTTCATAGCTTTATTAGAGGCATATTGTGTTAGGCTTTACGTACCAGTCTTATTTGTAAATATTTCCTCACTATGTATGCTTATACAATAAATGGATGTTTTTGCGATTCTGTACTACGTTTTGTAATTGAGGGGGGAGGGCAAAGCGAAGGATGCAAAACGAAGAAGAACGCGCCCCACAATCATTTTGTTGCGCGACTGACACATACCGGCCGGCGGGCGTAGACTACGCGGCTGAGTGAAATTAATTGTGGTCCCACCAGCCGGTCTTAATGCGGCCGCAGGCCGGTGCGAGTGTCTGCGTTCGCCTTTTCTCTGGTACATATGCTGCCATTACGTGGGCTACCGCCTAACCTTGAGATCACGACGGGAGTATATACTCACAAGGGAAGTTCGCCGAATCGAAATGGCCGATTGATATGTGGTATATACCCGGACGCGGGGCTCGGGAGGTTAGTATCAAATGTGCGCTCATTAGCTGCGACGCGTTATTGTGAAGCAAGTTATGGCCCTCTGAAGTTTTTGGCGTGTGCATGTCTAGAGAACGCACAATTGCTCAGGTTGTGGTCTTGTGGTGTAGTGGTTAGCGCCTCGGACTCACAGGTGACCGGTGAGGGTTCGAGTCCTGTTGCTGTCCACATGTTTTGCGTTCTTCTCAAAATTCATTTTTTACCTGTTTCATGTATTAATGAGGTAAAAAATGACACACACGGGTTACGGGATGATTTTTCTCACGAAAATTCGATCAATGCTTCATATGTAAAATTTTCCTAGAACATAGCAACGACTTTTTAGCGACGGCTTTTCAGTTGACTTTGAAGATTTGCCAAATCCTCACTCACACATACTATCTTCGATTGCACGTAGTATTTAAGTGACAATCTCCAAATTGTATCACGTCGTATTATTGATTCTTGCTAATGGGCTACCTTGTGAGAATGACACGGCAGGATGTATAATTAGTAGTGTTTAAACACCCGTATGTGTCATTTTTTACCTCAGTATTGCATAAAACAGGTAAAAAATGAATTTTGAGAAGAACGCAAAACATGTGGACAGCAACAGGGTTCGAACCCTCACCGGTCACCTGTGAGTCCGAGACGCTGACCACTACACCACACGACCACAATCTGAGCATTTGTGCGTTCTCTAGACATGCACACGCCAAAAACTTCAGAGGGCCATAACTTGCTTCACAATAACGCGTCGCAGCTAATGGGCGCACATTTGATGCTAACCTCCCGAGCCCCGCGTCCGGGTATATACCACATATCAATCGGCCATTTCGATTCGGCGAACTTCCCTTGTCAGTATCAAGATTTGCTTTTTTGTTGGTTTATTGTTACTGTATATTCAAACCTTTTTCTGGAGAAAGCGCTCAAGCAAAACGGCACATAGATCTTGTTTGAAACTGACAGCGGGACCATAATTAAGGCACTGTCAAAGCGGCATGATTTGTGAATTTTGTCGAATTCGCTAGTCGCTAACATAAACTATGGTGGGTTTATAATGATTCCGGAACAGTTGTAGCACAGCGCACAGATTGAGCGTCGCGCTGGAATTGAGTACAAAATATGAACCCAGCCTATTGTAGCTGACGCAAGCTTAAGGAGGTATATGTAGATTGATCTTGCTAATTTAGATCCTATACTGGAACAGAAAAAGATTTGATGAAGGCGTGACTCACCGTGTGTATCACGAGGTCTGGAAAGTGTTATATTGAAGCCAGTTATGTCTAACAATGTGGAAGACAGAGAAATAACAAAAACAGTATTATTCAATCGTATTACACAGTTGTATTGATAGTGTACACGTACTATGCAGGAAATACAAACGAGACTGGACTTCAAAATGCAAAGCTGAGTTCAGCCTACTTCTCACAGATCACAAAAATTATGTACAGCAATACAAAAAGATTAACAATGATCACTTATATGATGTCAAGAGGGAAAGCATGTGTTCCAAACACACTAGCATGGAGAAAACCAAAACTTCCTTCACAACCTCTCGAATCTCTTATTGCAAAGTTATCGGAGAAGAAAAAATTGAATATTGCCTTCGAATGGTAAATTTACGATTTAGACCCTAGGCAGTTTTGCGAAAGAAGTTGGGAAAGGAAGAGTTATAGCAGAGGAAAAAGACAACAATAGACAATAGCCGTAGTAAACATATGGTAGAAAATTCTAAGCTACCAATCACATCACTACTTAGTGTGTTGATATGTATCCGTTTCTTCCGTATTATCGCTACTCAATGGTCCTGATTCTTCAGCCTGAAATTGAACAAAATCAAATTGCGAGTCTTGCGATCATCTCGATTTTATGTCTACAGAAGTCCCCCAACGTGTCAGAAAGGAATGGCCCATTCATTTCTGAAATGGTGGGATGACGCTAAAGGAAGAAGGGATCTGACATGACGTTGAGGGTCAGAAACAAGAAGGGAAAAACAGAAGATATTTCACGAACTCAGGGCAGTTATTAACAAAGTACCGCAGGAGAGAAATGAGCACTTCGAAAAAAAGAACTTTGTGGGAAAAAAACTTTGAGCTTTGAAAGGGTTGTATGAGACAAAGAGAGAAAATGGTGGGTTGATTACATATGGAAGAATGCGCAAAAGGGGATATGACCGCAAAATCAACTTGGATTGACTTTGACATGGGAAAGGGATTACGTGGCTTGCATATGTGGAAGCTGAATAAATTAGGTTGGTCCATATCTTGTGCCGAAAATATTCAAAAATCGTTTTGAAAATGATTGAAAAATGGTCCAATTCTACAAAATTTTGTAGTGTAGAATAAATATTCCATTACTATTGTTATGCATGGTAAAAATTTTATAACTAACAAAATCGAAATGTCAACTTAAAAAAACGGAGAATCTAGTAATTTATACACACCTGATCAGCATGAATTCTCAATTAATTGAAAAGAGTATCATAGGTACAAACAAGTACAATCAAGTTTCGTTGTTTCTTATCAGCGGCGAAAACTTCAAAAAATTCATTTATCAGTTTGTAATTCCGTTATGTGGAATGTATCAAAAAGTGAGAATTTTGTCTTTTCAAGCTTTTGTAATTGAAAAAATTCACCAAAGAGAAATTTGATACAAGATTTATGGACCAACTGACAGACAAACGTCAGTATGCATATTCAATTTGAAGGCACTGTTTCTTGCATTAAAAGCTGAGAAGCCCACTAAACCCATATGGATAAGATACAGACGAATAAAAGCCCCCGGTTCAACAGTAAGTGAGAAGCAAGCAGCCCAATTCTTGTGCATGTCTTGTGCACGATACTGATTTCCCACTTGAATTCTGATTTCAAACAAGTTAGTCATAAAGATTTTGCATTTTATTTATTTTTTTTTAATAAGAAAAAGTTTCGCAATTTTTTTTCACAAAACCGGTTCGTCCAAACTAATCAACGGAATCAATCACCAAAAGCGAAAACGTTGTGCATCCCTTGCCTGCCTAAGCTCAAACATATTGTCCAATTCTGAGCAGTATCATAGATAATTTAAAGAAAAGTTTAGGATTCAAACAAGTTTCATATCTAGTATCTGTACTCGTTGGCTTCAACAAGGACTGGATTTGAACAAGGGTATGAAGATACACAGAAAAATGTCAAAATGTGCCTTTTAGCGCGCTTTTTAGAATCTGTCAATGACAGAATTCATGTGGGCGCGTGAATCCAGTGAGGTGTATGTCCTAACGCGCGGAATTCGACAGTCGTTATAGCTGAACTGGGGTTCATCCGGAATTTGGTACCCGTCATAGCTGGACTGGGGTCTACCCACCTTAAAAAAAGAAAAAAATAGAGACACTAAAACTCCTGTCGAAATGTAGGAAGACATATCGAGAGCCCGGATTTACGAAAAAACCTAAAACTTCCCTGAGAAACTCAAATCTGCCTCCCACTTGTAAGATATCAGAGTTTATCCGACGGGCACATGGAATGCGACAGTACGCACGAAAAGCAAGCAATATAAAATCCCGGGCGAGTGCGGAAGGCGACAATCCTCAAATTTTGTGCCTTCAAAACTCCTCGGTGCTAAAATGACACGGTGCCAAGGTAGGGGGTGGGAGTGGGGGCAGATTCATGATTCGATGTCACAAGTAAAATTCCGTAAAAATTAGCAAGAATGATTTCACACCGCTTGCATTTTGCGCGCATTGTCCTTCCGCGAGCACCCCCCCCCCCCCTCCTAAGGCCCTGGGCATACCTCTAGCGATTTCAGTCGCCACGCGATTTCGCCATTTGCCGAATCTTTTCAATCCCAACACTTGCAGACCACAAATGCGTGGTATCTGCAACTTCCGCGAATCGATAAAATGTGCTATTTTCCATGTGCTCAAATTGAGTTTGCGACGAGTTACAAGCAGCTGGAGTGCTGCCAAGTCGCGTCGCGACTGAAATCGCGTGAGGTACGCCCGGGCCTAAAATCCCTTTTGCCAACTGCCGTAAGTGCACCCACGGCCAAACCTATGACAGTTTGCAGAACACTCGAGCCTCAGTTTTTTCTTCTATGTTTCTCTACTTTCCTTGTCCTTTTCAATAATTTGCAACAGTGAAACCTATTTCTTTACTTCAACAAACGAGTTGTTACTTACTAAATGTGGATCCAAGTTAGTTGCTACTAAATTCCGTTCCAAGCTAACTGTTGAGTCTGTAGAATCATCTACTCCGTGCCACATCAGCCGAAAGTGACCTTTTATGCAAGCCATAATGAATATTGGCAGGAGAGTGCACGGAACCAAGTAGATCAGAGCAGGCTGAGCCATACTCATGAGTGAAAGTGCGATGAATGTTACAATCAAACCTAATCCGTATCCTGAAGACAAAAAAAAACAGGTTTAGAAAAAGCAAAAAGAATCTCATATATACAACCTACCGAAGGAGCAGATAACTCCATATATGATACGCGAGCGCTCACTAAATCCACTCATAGTGAAACAATGAGTCACCAAGTAACCTGGAAGCAATTTTTGCATAGACCATGTATGAACTGTAAACTCTAGTATAGATGAACCTGGTATAATTATATCTCCTAGTCCAAGAATCGTCATCTGGTAGTTCTTCTCAATCTCTAGATCAACACATGCTATCATAGGTTCGAAACGAGGCACTTGCATCAGCATTGGAAACTGAAAAGATATATTATATAGTGACGAAAAACCAGCACCTACTCTGGCTTACCTTCTCCGGTAGCGCCGCATCGATGGGAGGCATTGGATATCCATCATTGCCGTCCGATGAGCAGCCTATACCCGTAGCCACCTCAAGCATCACAGAACACCCACTTTTGGTTAGATAAGGAGTAACAAACACCATTACTGCATCGTAAATGAACATGCAGATCATCAGCACCGTAATCCACTGAACCAACTGATCATAGAATCAGAATGAACAAACACTCCAGATCGGTGGCGTACCGAAGGGACGAGAGACCCCTCCCCCCCCCCCCCCCCAAAACGGGTCGCGAAATTTTTTGAAAGATACATGAGTTACTAGCTGGCTTACCCGGCTCCGCCCGGCCCTGTCAAAATATTTTAATAACGTTCCATTTCCTTCCCTGTACAACTTTTCCGTGTGCCCACTCATACATGCAATTCCCTATTCCCCCTGTGTGTAATCAGCATGCTCACTTGCCCCCTGCGCAACTCCCAGCCCATTCAAACTTTGCAAAAAAATCGATAAAATCGATAAAAGTGCTGGACCTCCAAAAACTAATATTGTATTCGTAATCAGCATGCTCGATTACCCCCCCCCCCTGTGCCAACTCCCAGTCCCATAGCTCAAACTTTGCAAAAAAAAATCGATAAAAGTAGCGGATAATTCCAAAAACTAATATCGTATTCCTAATCAGCATGCTCGATTACCCCCCTGCGCCAAATCTTAGCCCCGTAGGTGACTCTGCAAAAAAACTCGATAAAATCGATATCGACCGATGACGAAAAGTAGCCTATGACACCCGCCCTGCCCCGAAGTGTATGTGTGCCAAGTTTGGTCCGGATCGGTTTTTAGAAATAAAAATTTCCATTCGGAACATACGTACAGACATACATACAAACAGACATTCAGCTTTATATATAAGATGAAACTGTGCAAATGACTAGTTCCCAGTTGTAAATAATTAAGATATTTTTTAATCTTTCTTGAAAATTCATTTCAGCCCTATAAAAAAATTTTTTCGAGGGAGTGGCTAATGCCACGTCCCCTTTTTCTAGAATTTCGGGGTTATGAGCCCCTGAAAATTTTTGAAAACATAACAAAAAATTTTTCGGGGTGCGTGGCTGGCGCCACGGACCTTCATTAGAAAAGAATTTTTGTTCCCCCCCCCCCCCCCGAGCCGAAATCCTGGGTACGCCACTGCCTCAGATGTAGGAGATAAGCGGCCACAAACACACCATCACATTCGGCAACCGCAGAGACTTCAATATATGCAAACAGAGCGTCACATTTATGAAGTCCAAAAGTATGAATGCGTAAGCGTCCAGCCGATAATAGAACCATACTACGCCAAAGGCCAATGAACACAAGTAAACTGCTAACTGTAGTATGTTTGGTCTTCCTTTGGGGAGCCAGCCTAGTAAAATAATCGTTCGAAAATATCCATCAAAAAGTAGAAACTACGCTGGTAAAGAACTTACGGTGCTTTACTCCGGTGCATAACCGCGTGGTACAGCAATCACAGCAAGAAAAATTTGATAAAATGGCCATTACGCAACTATACACACTGACTGAACCAAAGAGAACCAGCATAACATTGAAAAACGCCACTGAAATAGAGTCTTTATAATAAACTAAACAAAAAATCTTGATTACTACTTACCGAGTATTTTTCGATAGAAGAAACCAATCATGAGGATGCCAACGAGTATAGCCATGAGTACAGCTATGGCCAAGAAACTAGAGAAGTATGCTAGGCGCTTCTTGACATCACTTCCTGCGTCAGCGTCAGAGGGCTGTGATGAACTAGATGAAGACGGAAGGACTGTTAACTTGTCCTTGCCGGCTCTGAAATACTCTCTTCCTTTGACAAAGCAAACAAAAGCTTAAATGCATAGAAGGAAGGCGATTATACGAGATATGTTATGTTATATTATGTTTAGGTGAGCATTAGTTTAATCCTGCATTCACTTTCGAGTTCTTGGTTCACTGACGCATTGGGCGTTTTCCTAGGTCTTGAGGCGGTTTTTGATAGGATAGTTCACTTATGCATTCGATGATTTCAGACTCTGAAGAAGGCGATACCGCCGAAACGTTAGTCGAATAAAGGATATACCAATCCCGGTGTCCAGCTAAACAAGCCACAACAAGCATTTGCAATATGCCGAGATTAATCGAGAGTCGAACTTGGACGATTATACGAGATTAATGATTTTTGAGTAACAACAGTGATGCAAAACCGATATGCTGCCGAGCTCAGCTGAACCAGACCACCACAATAGAGTTTCGCGCAGACAAAGACCGCGACCTGATCGGGCTTGAACAAATTGAAAGAAAAGTTGCAGATACCGCAAAAAGCTGTAACCGATGTTTTTTTTGCTGGCATCAAACCCGAATGGAAACCCAACATTATAACTGTCGATTTTATCAAAAAACTAGCTGGCTTACCCGGCTCCGCCGTATCCGGACCAAACTTGGCACACATACACTTCGGGCCCCGGCGGGTGTCACAGTCCACTTTTCGTTATCGATCGATGTCGATTTTACCGATTTTTATCGATTTTTTTGCAGAGTTCACCTATAGGGCTAGGAGTTGGCACAGGGGGGAAGTGAGCATGGGGATCCCGAATACAATATTAGTTTTCAGAATTATCGATTACTTTTATAGGTTTTATCGATTTTTTGTAAATTTTGACCTGCGAGGCTGGGATTTTGCACAGGGGGTAATCGAGTATGCTGATTACGAACACAATATTAGTTTTCAGGATCGTCCATTACTTTTATCGATTTTATCAATTTTTTTGTAAAGTTTGACCTGCGGGGCTGGGAGTTTGCACAAGGGGTAATCGAGCAGGCAGATTACGAATACAATATTAGTTTTCAAGATCGTCCATTACTTTTATCGATTTTATCGATTTTTTGAAAATTTGAGCTAGGGGGCTGGAATTTGGCACAGGGGTGTAATCGAGCATGCTGATCACCCCCCTTGGGGATGATCAGCATGCTCGATTACCCCCCTGTGCCAACTCCCAGCCTCCTAGCTCAAACTTTGCAAAAAAATCGATAAAATCGATAAAAGTAATGGACGATCTTGAAAACTAATATTGTATTCGGAATCCCCATGCTCGATTACCCCCCTATGCGAACTCCCAGCCCCGTAGCTCAAACTTTGCAAAAAAATCGATAAAATCGATAAAAGTAATCGATAATCCTGAAAACCAATATTGTATTCGGAATCCCCATGCTCGATTACCCCCCTGTGCAAACTCCCAGCCCCGTAGGTGAACTCAGCAAAAAAATCGATAAAAATCGATAAAATCGATATCGATCGATGACGAAAAGTAGCCTATGACACCCGCCGGGGCCCGTAGTGTATGTGTGCCAAGTTTGGTCCGGATCGGTTCAGAAATGGAATTTTCTATTCGGAACATACGTACAGACATACAGACAGACAGACAGACAGACAGACATACATACAAACAGACATTCAGCTTTATATATAAGATGAACACTAGACTACTTATCACAGTACAACATATTGCTAACTTTCCAAATTTTCTAAAAAAAGATACCTGTGACGAAAGAAAGCCCATACGCCTCCACCAGTTACACAACCAACTGCAAGAAGCCACATGATGATCATCGAAAAGTCGATAGGAAAGGGAGGTGGCCTATGAAATCGCAGTCGCAGAGGAGAGGTGTCGTTACCATGTATCAGACCCTAAGCATTCGCAAATTACATAAATAAGGAGATTGTGCAGTCGGAAAAATGAGGCCAGCAAATTGACTGACCAAGATTTTTTCTTGAAAAACATGCTGATATAGGAAAAACGTTGGGATAGCCTCCGTTGTATTCACATAAGGATCGTAAAAATCAGAGAACTAAATGATGAGAAATGCTTTCAATGCTATACTGCAGTCGTTGCGACTTACGAGATAATCGTGCCATTTCGAGATGAACTTCTTTCCCTTCTCCAGAAGTAAGATAGCACTGTCAGCGCCATAATATTTCAGCTGCTTCACCTAAATCGAGTCTCGTCACCGAACAGTGTCATATCTGACAGTCATTCAAATCCGCTTTCAGATAGCATTTTCCTCCTGTCACCCTTTTCTTTTTGTAATCACCAGAAATACTCACAAAGCATATTAATCTTCGAAACTCACTTGAAATTGAGTCGCATTCTTGAAAGAAGAGCCTCCTTCGATGAACTGACGAGTACACATCGTACCATCGTCATAGATACGATATTGTAGAGGTACTGCCGACCCATTATATTGGATAAATCGTTCCGAATGAGATGGAAGGGGGCATATTTTGGTTTCGTTGAAGACACCCCGCCAGAACGATAAGCCTATAGGATCCTGAAATAGACAGATCAAGGACGAGAACGACTATGGAATTTTGTAGTAATCACATGAAAAAAAAACTTCAAACAACGGCAATAAAAATCGTAATCTATATTTAGTACGCTAAGAAGGAGCACAAACATGATCGTCTATAAAATTTTATATATTTAAGTAAAAGCGACCTTACTTTAGCCAATGCATGCTAACATCAATGCTAAAATGCCGAAAATGAATCGTGAGTGCTTGCCTTTTTCAAATCGACTCGATTCAAATGCAACGCTATATTACGCCTTTTTGCGTTTATGTTCCTGGCAGGTTTTTTTACAGACCTTTTGTTGCACTGGAACATTGTGGATACACACAAATGGAGAGAACTCGATAACTATTGCAGTACAGATGCAATGTATGATGCAAAAAGGATGTACAGGAAAAATAAAATACTGATCTTCTATTGCACACTGAGCTACTTTGACAGCTCTTTTACTGCTCATACTAGCACAAATTGGATCAAATGATTATCGAAAAATTATTATGTGTAAATTTTTGCACTTAATTTGCAAGGCAACGAATAATCTACATGCACCGTTTCTGTGGATAATCTATAAATTAAATCTGAGTTAATGCCGATATCAAAAAAGCAATGAGATTACATTTGAGCATTCATGAAATGCAATAAAACCTGCGACATGCATCACAGACAGAAACATATTAGGTCACTTACTATAACGCGTATGTCGTTGAAGCGACACAAAGACATCCTTACTTAAAATCCTAACCTGCCATTTTAAAAAGTAGAAAAGGGAGTATTAGTCATAGATTGCTACTGTACTGTACGGGATTAGGAAATTCCACGTAGACAATGGATGTGTGCAGCAAAGGAAAAGAAGAAAAAGCCATATGTCAAAAGATCAGGTGTTAACAATAATTTTTTTAGCATTCACAATGGACAAAAAATGAATCCGAAAATCTTGAAGAAATTCAGCCTATCAATATCAAGCCTTTGAATAACTGCTCTAACGCCATTTCAGAAAAAGGATTTTTTTATCAAAATTAGTTTCAACATGTTAAACAGATAGGAACTAGGTTTGACTAAAGAACTTACTGCGCTTTCTGCATCCACTGGTAACCGTCTAATTCTGTATTGGAGGTAGTTAGCACAAACTTGGACTTTCTCTCCAGTTTTTGTATTTTCTGCGGTTAGATATACATAGCTCGTGTCATAACCTTGGTATTTTCGTGCCTGAACAATTTTAAGAATTTCGAATATACACATCAGTATTACTTTTACTTCAAACAAAAAAGCCGACCTCAATAAATAAGCTGAGATCGAGTAGAAAAGTGAGTAGAAAGCAGACTGTTAAGCGGCCCATTCCAGGTGTTTAGCGAGGAAGGCGGAAACGGGCGCTACGGCCAAGCTAACTCGCTGAGAAGGGAAGGCCGACTTGCCCAACGCTCAAAGTCCTCCCTAGAAAGAAGATTAATAATGAACGCAAACTAAACAACAATTCAATTCGGCAGAGAGTTATGTTCGATTTCGCATGACAAATAATTGCTGAAAAGCACATGTAACATTGATCGATTTATGGCTAGCGTGGAAATGAGGGATTAAGATAAGGAAAATCTATATAGCAAAACACTGAGATCTAGTTTAAGCCCTAACCCCTCTCATTTTTTGCTAGTACCAACGAAAAGGAAAAATACCGCAAGATGAATTCATTTGCCGTTGCAGTGCATAAATCGAAGGACTTCTCTAATCAGTGAGAGTTCCTCAATCGTAGCAAAATGTATCTTTCAAAGACGTAATCAATAATGTATGCTTGGGCCAAAAGGGATAGCTTGGGCTTATCAAGATACTCTAGACAGTAGAAGAAAAATAAATGATATGCGGAGTCGGCACTGTTGATGTGGCTCTGTCAATGGTGACGCACGCATACGTCAAGAATAACTACTGTTCAGAATTCGCCAAATTAAGAACTATTCTTCCACAAACCGGTAATTTTCAAATTCTTAAAATTTTGTTTCTTGAGGTATGAAAGCTAGTGATAATATTTGCAGTGTTTTTATCGATTTTTAAACTTGATTCTCCTGTAGCTCTTTGCTTGAAAAATGTGCAAGTGACTTTTTCATACTTGTAAACAATTGGTGTAATTTTAGAAAGTTTCTTCAAACTAGCCCTGCAAAAAAAATTTTTTTGGGGGGCGTCGATGCCACGGTAGTGGAATGATGATGATAATAAATTTATTTGTGCCAGTCATAACATATCCTTTTTAATGCAAGACTAATGGACTGTAATGTTTTTGCTCAATGAAATCATAACTTCTATGACATAGTAGGCAAAAGTAAGTCGTAAGTTCATCTGGTATAACAGCTGTCATATGCATATGACATTAATACGAAGAAATGAAGCTCCAACTGATTTAAGATAACACATGCATTATTATATCAATTTAATCAAGCAAACAAAAACATGCTTTCATATGACAGATTTCAAAATCATAAAGTCAATTTTTTCTTAATTTTGTTTTGCTGTTAACGCACAACACATTAATAAATGTGGTTAAATCGGAAATTGGTATTTGGAATGCTAGCAGTGCCATCAAATCAGAATGACGGAACTCCATTCGCGATTCCTATGCAACCCGCATCTTTCACAGTTGAATAAACCAATCCACTTACAACCGGAACGATGCCATAAGGTAATTCCAACGTACTTGGTTTCATAAAAGACACTCACTAGGCGAGATGCACTGAAGAGATAATCAGAAAAGCGAGGAGAGCTTTAGAGGTCGGCGAATGCAGGTCACTATTTTACAGTTTCGACCAGAGCTGGTAAACAGATGTCTGGAACTGCGTGTCTGACCTGCATTCGCTAATTCTAAGGCGCTCTCCCTCTTTTTTCTTCGCCTTTGCAGCGCGGAATTGATGGTCTATTGACCTCAACTAGCATGGTTTCCTGCAGCTTTCGGATTGGAAAATAAGTAAGATGATGGTATTTTGAAGGAATTCTGGACGTATAGTGTACCCCCAATTTGCCGCCGATATGACGGATTCGAACATAAACCTTCTGTCCGAATCCGTCATATCTACGGTTAGAATGCATTAGAAAATTAGGCGCGCGGTAAAGTCTACTAACAGGAAAAAACAGCCACCAAACGGAGGTGAAGATGCGAATGCGGCGTGACAGCAGCTCTAACGTTGTGATTCTACGCCTCATGCGTCCGCTAGGTATTCAATCGCGTCTGACCGACACTAAATTCTAACAGGCATCTGGACTATGAAGACACTTACAGCACAGTAATTATACTTCCTGTGATATAAGAATCTCAAATGATGGCCGTCATTTTTTGCCAGGAGGTACACATACAGCAAAGGAAATGCCCCTTTCACGCCACAAGCTCAGCAAAGCAACTGCGGCGTGTGCCTTAGCGTCAGTTAGTTGCTGTCTCCCCTCTGATAACAACTTCAATTCTAAACCAGATCGCCTTGGTGCAAAATATGTTATGATGCCTAAGTTATGAGGCATAACCGCGTTAAATCGAATACATCTAGCCACCGACGCAGACAATACGTATACAGTCAATGCAGCCGCGTCAATGGAGATGTGCGCGTAATTTCAGCCCACATTGTGCCTTCTCAAGCGAAGGCGCCGCGACCGCGTATGATAGATATTACAGTCCGCCTCCACCATGATGTTCCGTTCCAACGGCACATCCTCTTCGTGCTGCATTCGTCAGCCATTGAGTTCAATCGTCAGTTCAAATCGTGGCAAGGTGATCAAGCCAGAAACCTAGCGCTGCGGATGCGCAACAGCAAGCCTATGCAGCGCGAGGTCCTGAAGTGCTGGTCTTTTGTTTTTTAGAGGGCACACTATATGGGATATGATGTATTTTCATGCATGACTCAACCAACATATTCTCTTGCGGTGTTTATGGCGCATTTTAAGAAAAATGATGTTGCACAGATGGAACATTGGGTTTATTATGTACCAAACGTGTCCAATGATGCAGTTCTCGCAAGAGTGGCGAAAGGTGCAGAAAGATCAAGGTTGTGAATAAATTGTATAAGGCAGTTACCATTCGCAAACCATTAATCAGCAGTCCGTTATGTATCGTTTCAAAGCGTCGGCTCAACATAAAAAAGCAGCGTCTGTGTGACTGAATGTGCTTTGTAGGCACAATGACGTGACTGCAATGAATAAAGTGCAATAGTGCGCTACTATCTATGCGAACAGCGTACCACAATTATTCAAGCACTGCATTTTTGCAAAAGTGCAAAAAGCTGACTATGAGGCGTACAAAAGATTAGAACATATTGAGATTGCGTCAAAAATAATCTAAAAGTGTAAATGTCTAATTTCTTGAAAAAAGAGACATAAAAATGAATAAAAAATGAGGGAAACGAGGTAAAGACCGAGAGTGCGGTCACGGGTAAAAAAAACGGCGCTATTCCACATAAGTTGACCCAAAAAATGAAAATCGTGAATTTCACTAAAACTTCGTCTATGGAGGTTATTTGCTACGCTGAACACGAATATGATGTTTATTCCGTGCGACAGCGCCATCCGGTGGAGTTACGGTAGGATTACGGTAGGGGGTCGAAATCACGGATTTGCCCGAAACTTGGCCCAGAGGGGTTATTCGGCCCGCTGACGCCGAATATCACATTGGTTTCGTACTGTAGCGTCATTCTATCGAGTTACGGTGGGTACACGGTAGGGGGTCAAAATCTCAAAATCTACTGTAACTTTGCACAGAGGGGTTATTCGACATGCTGATTAGAAATGACACACTTTCTCCGCACGAAAACGTCTACCTGCATGGTTACAGTAGGTTTACGGTAGGCGTCAAAATCACAAATCGGCAAATATATCTTTCCCCTGTGCTTTGCTTAGGCAAAAGCCGCAGCGGGGTGTGTAGCGCGCGGCGATGGTCATGTGTGCAAAGCTTCACGATCGTTCGAATCGCCGTACACCCGTTTCAGGCAGAACTATGTTTCACACCCGTTACCGTGTAGCCTACCGTAACCCGAGAAAATGAGGCTATGGTTCAAAACCAATGTGACATTTGGCATCAGCGGACCGAATAACCCCTCTGGACCAAATTTCGGGCAAATCCGTGATTTTGACCCCCTACCGTAGTCCTACCGTAACTCCACCGGATGGCGCTGTCGCACGAAATAAACATCATATTCGTGTTCAGCACACCGAATAACCCCCCTAGACGAAGTTTTAGCGAAATTCACGATTTTCATTTTTTGGATCAACTTATATGGCATGAAAATAATGAAGTAGGAGGAGTATAAGCTATACTCGAGTCATTTGTAAGTCAGTTTGCACACCATGCGCGGCATCCGACGACATACACACAAGTAACCCCCCCCCCCCCCACTAGAACTTCTTCTGGTGTACAGATTGTATTTTAGAAATGTGTGCTACCAAATTCATCAAGTAAAAAAACAAAGAAACAAGGAGGAATCACTGAAAGTGAGCAGGTTCCAGCCTTACAGGTCGTCAAGTAGGACGCATTTTTGTGCAATACGCATTTTGAGTTACAAGTGATTGGGGATATGTTAATGCTAGTAGTGTACAGTCGATTCATTTCATATGATCATGTGTGTCACTGCACACACTGTCCACCTTTGGCGTTCTCATCCAGGATTTTTGGAAGACACAACCCTTCAGTTGAGTGTTTTTGATATGTTTCCAATGTTTTCCTTCCTTCTTAGATAGTAGTCACCTCAAAGTGACGTAAGAGATAAGAAATGTCCAAAATTTTGCGTGTTTGTGCAATTCCAGAATGGAGACGCCAAAATTGGACGGTGTGTGCAGTGACACACATGATCATATGAAATGATCGACTGTATGCATAAATATGATTAGGAGATACAAGAGGACGCTGTTGCATAGGTTCTTCAACAAGCTCACACGTGTTTTCTCGCGAATGCTAGGTAGTAAAATCTCCCAAAACGAGTCAGAACAAGTATGAAATGTTAAGCAGACATACGCAGAATGTTCTCGATAATCACATTCTGAGAAGGATGATAACTATGAACACCATATTATTATGATAAAGTAAATCAGCGTCTGAAATGTTCTCAAACATTTTGTTTCCTTTATATCTCAAGTGGCTTACTAATAACAGCGCATGTCATTCTTCTTTCTGTTTATGTCCGGCACCGGAAGTATTACATAAATACTGACAGAACGAGCAATGACGTCGCATGTGTCACCAGTTTGTCCAAAAAGGCGCCGTTTTCCAGAATAACGTCTGTTTTCGACAATATCTATTTCGATTCGAAGTAGGGAAATGGTCTGCTACATCCGACGAGATGAAACAAGATATGTCAGCCACAAGCGCTAATCGAAAATTATCGCAAAAACACACCTCGACAGATCTTTAGCACCTTCGAACTCTATAGCTTGTACTCGTAATTTAACGAATTAGCATCCCGATCCAGCAATTTAGAGTGCATTGGACAGTTTCAGTACAAACCGCAAACAATGATGAATCATTGGTACACACTGTATAATCTGACAGTTAAAGTGGGAATTCTGAATCATTGAGTAATTCAATCGGTGACTACGATACGAAGAATAAAGAATTATGACTTTACGACGAATTCTGGTCCAGACGTCTATATAAGCAAAAAGTGCAGCGTTCATGAAGTTATTCGTAATCCTTGGTGTATCGGTATTATGGAAATTCGATACTATTCAAACAAAAACGAAGTTAAAATAAAACATTTCGAAACAAAAAAACGTAAGAAAAGTGAGTTTTATGTAGGACGAATGCTGAAAAGACATTTACAATAGCGAAAGTCTGACATCTAATGGAAGCAGCAGAGAGCGGCGCTGCATCGCAAAACAATGTACAACGACCGTTGAAATGTGCATTTGGGTCAAGGATGAGCCGACAAGGAAGAGAAATGTTGTTTACATTTAGATTTGAACAGCTAAATCAACACAGGAAGTAATAGAACTTGACTGATATAACAAAACCCGGACGCTGTATCCATGACCCCATGGCCAAAACATGTTTGTCAATAAATAGAGCCACAGAGCGACCCACAAACAAGAAATGACGGTAACGGCTTGTGAGAGTCACAGAGCTGAGGAACGCACGATGGAGAACGCGATGAACGCACACGCCGGGTGCACAATCATGCCGAGGTCTTTCAGCGCAAAAAACACGCGACGCCATCGATTGGACGCGCCGCATCCTGAGGAAGCCGCAGCTGTGATAATAAAATACAGATGATAACTTGCACATAATTTTCTCTGGTTCATACAGTGCTGTATGATCGGGAGCATCACCCCACCCCCTCCCCTTCCCTTCATGCAGTCTGTGTTTTGCCCATTCGTGCATTCATTACAGAGTATGCACTTTTGCATAAGCAGCGATCAACATGCAGGATCAGCACGACTGAATCCCGAAAATTAGATAATTAAAACTGAGTCATCTGTAACCCAATATGCGTATTGCACACCATGCCCGCTACTTGACGACTTTCACGGCTAATCTCCTAAATTCCAGCAATTTTTCCTTGTTTCCTGTATTTCAATTTGTCTGATATGTACTAGTGAGCAGTAGGCATGTCTCTAGTTTGTTACGCTCAAAAAATTCTACTGAATTACTGGTAATCGTCGGTTTGCGCGCGCAGTGTTCAGGCTCCACATTGTGTTGCAAATGACTAGCGCTTAAAATCATCGTGCGTGTATGGTCGGGTCCCAGATTCCCGTAACGAGAGGATAAGCTAAGGATGAACGGGTGGGGGACTATATGTCGCCGAATTTGGAAGAGTCCCGCGCGATTTCCCTGCAGGAACGCATGTCTGCGCACGTGCAAGAGTGCGTATTTGTCGCAAATGACCGCGGGAACCGCCCTTTTTCGGCTACATATAGTTCCCTACCCAGGATAAGTTTAACTAGAGTGTATAAGGATAAAATGATAAAGGATTCGGCGTCTTCAATACCCTCTGAGGGCATGCGCCGAACGCACACACTAACTTCATAGTCGAAGAGGCAATTGTATGCGTGCGGGCCTATTACAGTGACTGCGGGGGCCAGCCGTTTTCAAGTCAGTGCTTTTATCCTCCCAGATTACTCTGGTACCAATTTACCAGCCCCGGAGGGTGGAGGGCTTGGTTGGCCCAGGGGCGGGGATCGAACCTGCGTCCGGTCTGGTCATGGCGGCGCCTCATACCACTACGCCACTCGTCTCCAACTAGAGTGTAGAAAATACAATGTTATGACGCGATTTACCCTGGAAATCGGGGAAGTCCGCAACCCGCCTCCACACGATGGGAGCTGATGATATTCAGAGTGCAGACTAGACTGTATCGTAGACATGACTTTACAGACTAAGACTGGTTCGGCCTTCCATAATACTGGGAAATATCCGTAATAATGAGTAGATGCACTAGTCACTTGCCGAGCACAAGTGTTTTCTACTCTGAGAATGTTGAAAATGTACGAATACACAAAGCGCCTTCGGAATGACGGAAACTATTCGGCGGAAACCGCGATGAAATCAAGCCACATTGTCGTCATCGAGAATCATTGTGAAACACCCGTCTTTCAGCATATACAATGCGTGTAACGGGGCAGGACTGCGTAGTGCAATCACACACCTACGCGCGAGCGCTACCGTGCAAAGTGCAAGAACCATGCTGCGCAAAACGGCGTACATAGTCCTTGTTTTAGCCACTCTTCCTGCTTCTTTCTTGCACTTATTCTCTGTCCTGGTTCCAAATTCCTAGGTTTTTCCTGATGAAATTCTACTTTATTACTTCCTGAGATCTCTCAAAGTATCACCGCGCGAATGGAAGAGAAAATCGAGGTTTGAGGTCTTTTAAAAGATGTCTATATTATTTCATTTGAGAACTCTGAGAACGACTGATGCTTTTCCTCCTTACCGAAGCTAGAAGTGAATATCGTGAGGTATGATCTTATATCGCATAGGTTGAGAGAACAGTTTGAGTGAACAGCGCGTTGGCGCTTTTCACTAACCCAAACGCTAAACGACCTATGTCCATTGAAACACGAGCCAATATAATGAATGATGACATCAGGACAAATCAGCCATCCGAGGAAGATCGGGATAGAATGAAAATGTCATTATGAGAAGAGACGCCCAGAGCTTTGATACCTCCTTCCCTTGCTGCAAAGAAAATCGGAACCGGAATCAAGATAGATCATACGAGCATAGGAAGAAAAAAAAACCCCCCAATGCGCCGCTACAAAAACGAAAATGGCAGAATGCAATGATATAGTCGATTCGTTGACTGCACGGAGTGGACATCACTGCTGAGCACGCGCCGCGAGGTAAAACGCTTGCCCAATACAAATTCGCCATTGTACAAGTCGTGCTCTCGCAACATTTCAGCCGCGCGGCGCGTGGTCTGCAGCGTTTGAGCAGTCCGTGCGGTCAACGAATGGACGATAAAAATAAGGATCGCAGTGTTGTGGGCAGTATGGGTTAATTCTGCGCGCCTTCTGCAGCTGAACAAACCTACCGTAGATGTGTGACTGTCACTAGGCGGCCCTGGTCCCGTTAGACGCGTTGTATGTTTTGCTTTTTATGTTATCGATATCGAATGATTCAGCACAGTACCATGCCAGAGTAGGTTGATGTTCGCGTAAGTTTCGATAGCGACGTCTAAAAAAACTTCATCCATCCCGAGTCGCGATTGGTTGGTCGGCTGCACGCGTCACGCCCAGTGAGCATGGACTAAGAAGAATACGCCTGGACGGGGCGGATCTCCGGCACACGCGAATGGCGCGGACGGCTATCGTGACAGGATCCCTTTTGGCGGACCTCGGACTGAAATCTGCGCTCCAGTCTACGGCTCTTTGGTATCTTCAGCAATAAACATATTGCGCGCGCGCCGCCGCCGCAGCGAGTGTCTGAGCATTCTGAATTTGGCTCATAGTGCAATTGTACCATGAATGGAATTCGATGGCAATTGGTTAGTACAGTCGTTTTCAATACGTATTGGTTTTTTCTATCGTATGCCTTCCACTCTCAACATGACGTGGATTGGTGTTGATTGGTGTGGATTGGTATGGATTGGTATGGATTGGTGAGGCGCCGCATCGCTTCGGGTTTGCGCCGCGTTGCTTTTCTCGATCCACACCAATCCACTTTAAACCACGTCATGTTGAGGCTGGAAGGAGGCGCCGCATCGCTTCGGGTTTGCGATCTTTCGCACAGCAAATTGGACATGCGTACTAAATGCTTGAAAGCGGCGAATACTGATCGATGAAGAGCTTTTATACAAAAATCAAGATGAAAATAAACATGACTAAGAAAACGTGATTCGTCGTGCACAGAAGAAAAGAGCTCCATAATTGCGGACGCCTCGTCGCTGAGACCGTTTTCGCATGAATCGTGCAGAACTAGTTCACGGAACATATAATTGGAAAAGAATAATCCAGATTCTACTGCATAGAATTACTTACGAAAACCACGTGTGCGCCGTTCAGCGTTGACATTAGTTCCAAAGTGTTCCTCGAAATCGTGGTCAACCTTCAATCAACTTGGTGTAATTTCGCTACAACTCACTTTCTGAAAGTTTGCCCTAGAAAAGGGCGAAATTACAGAGAGATGTCCATAATTTCTCCTGCCCCGAATTGAGTTCCGGTCAGAGTTGGCGAAGTCGCTACGACAAAATTCTGCTTCGATTTTCTTTTTTAAATTGTGATCGTTGGCGAGCGTTGCAGTTGCGCACGTTTTGACCGGAATTTGAAATTACTGGAGAAATGATATAAACGTATGTAAATCAAATCGATGGCGCTTTACGTTATCTGGACCCAATTTTTAAATAAGTTTCCATGAAATAGCCGCTTTGGAGGAGAAATTTATCCATAGATTTTTTAGGACGTCTCCATGCCACGTGTCAAGATGAATCAGACGTTCAGGAGCAGTTTGACAGTTTTTTGAAAATTATTTCCGGTGAGGTACGAGAGCATCTGAAATGACTCAAAAGCTTTTTTTAAAGCATAACTGTTATGTTTATCGAAATATCTTTTAGCTTCCTGCAGTGATTTAAAAACCTTCCTCTTCTAATTGTTTTCATCCTGACTATTTAGTCAGGAAAGAATATAAATGATGGCTGCAATTACCTAATTGACGCTTGTTTGTTCGCTTAGATGATGAAACAATAGCTCATTTCTCCATTTTGCGCAAGTCTAGTCTGGCTATCAAACGCAGAATGTTATTTCATAATGTTAGTTTTATTTGTGACTGTTCAATAAAAATAGGGTCATTATTAAATTGGTAAGTACGCTAAACAATTCTTGATGAAACCTGTCAGACATGTAGATGACATGTCAGTTTTATTTTTTCACACGTGGGTGGACGTTGTCTCTTCATCCATAACGTTTTTACCAGTTTTGGTACAAGTGAAGAGGCAATAACCTTTTTTTCAATGGATCCATAACGGGAAAGTGCCGGATTTTCTAAGGTATCTTATAACAGGTCGCCACGATTTGCTTTGAAAAATTTTGCTATCAGCTTAGTAACTCTCTTGGATACAAACAATGTTACGCGCTACAATTTACTCATAGGCTAGTTCGATGATCATCTATTGTCCTTGCGGTGCCGACAACATTTGCGCGTCAACTGGTGCGAAATTGCTAATCTACGCCATTGCTTCAGTACCGAAATTCATCCGTTTCAAATCTTGCAAAAGTTGCATGACGATTTGTTCACGTAGAAGGTGAGCATGGAGTAGGAACTAGAATTTAACAACATCATTCTTCGAATTTCGGGTCAAGCCTTTTTTTTTATACTCAAAGGGGAAATCGCCATCATTTATTTTACTCAAAGGATTGTAGCTTTTCGATATATACATGTCAAAAAGCATCCGATTCTCAATTTAAAATTTTCCGCATTATCTTGGGAAATTTCTAGCTTGCTTTGCTGAAGAGTATAAATTTTGTATACTGCCTTCGCGTTGGCATTGTTGCTCCCGGAAATCCAAAATTTGAAAGATAAAAAAGGAGAACGAGAGATATTTTAAAAGGTAACAAAAAAGGGAATTTGTAGTGCTGTTACAAACTGTCTTTATAATTTTAACCTATGTCCACTAAGATAGAAATAATGTAATTAGTGAGAAATAAAAAAAATTTGAGTGATTTTGTGGCATATAGCAGGGATGTGAACAGTGATAACAACTTCTGTAAACTTTCCCAATGGCTGAAATTCCTTGAAAGTATTCATCGTAATTTAGCTTATTAGCAGCCATCAGATGTTGTTCAAAAAGTCCTTTATATGTCGATTTTCTGCTAAAAAATCAAGATTACACGTTGAAATAGAATTTAATATGTTGCTACACATATGCACATGTGAAAAACAAACATGTCGAACAGTTGCAAACATGTAAATAGAAAATCGCTACAATCGGCATAATGCCCGACCAATTCCAGGGCATGGACAATGCCCCATTTGTCATTCAAAAACGCTTTTTTCCCACGCTTCAGTAGAGGGTGCGAAGTGCACAAAGTGCATTCGGCTATAGAAGGATAGTAAAACTATACCCTGTGACAATAATGCGATGTTTAGAAAAACTTATGTCCTCAATTTGCGTACGAGGAACGGAGTGTCAGCCTTCACCTAGTTATTATACAAATTTAGTACACTCTGAGACGCGTGAGTTATAAGAACTCTGGACTTTGGTGTAGAAAAGCGCTGTGCAGAATTCTGGGGGAAAGAGTTGAAAAAGAAAAGAATCATGAATACTCTGGAATCACAAATTTTATTCAATTTATGTAATTACAAAATGCTCAATAAGTAGCACATAAATATCTTGAAATGCAAGGAATGCGAGTAAAATGAGGATGTGAATAAATGTAGCTAACACTTTTAAAATTAAATAGGCATCATTCCTGCAGAGATCTATCCAGTTCAAGTTCAGATAACCCTCCCTTGAACAAGGGTAACGCTTGGTTTTAGATTATGAAACGGAAAATGTTGTAAGCATTTTGCACTTCGAAAAAACAATATGTCAATAGTCAGCATGAATTTGCGTTAGAACTGTGACTGAAATCGTTTGAACACATGATAATCTATCGAAAAATTATCGATCGTATAAGTTTTTATTTCTGCAAATTCTTTACGGCCTTGAAACATTCGTTGCATGCTGCTACCATCAAATTTCTCGTAAGAAAAAGGAAACTTGGCTATCAATTGATCAAGGTTAAGGCTTCCTGTTATAAAAATTTGAGAATGCTATAAGCCTTGAAACTGGACTTGTTCTTGTTTTTAATTTCAACAATAAAATATCGAAAATGAGCAAAGCACAAGTTTTAACTTGTTAAGCATGCTGTGCATCATTTGCACGATATTACCGTAGATAAAAATCTCTGTAGAATGAGGTGAAGGCTACCAAACCACAGATTCAAAAACATTGACTCTTGGAAGTTTTTTTTTATTCTTTCACAGCAAACAAAGTAATAAAATTGCGCAAGTGTCTTGTATTTTATTTGTAAATGATTAAATTAATTTTTTAAAGTTCTCGTAAATTCAACTCGGCTTTGTATAAATTTTTTGGGAAATGGCCATCCCTCCCTTTTTGCAAATGTTGTAGTTTACTTGGCAAAAAATTGTGGACAGCTTCTCAAGAATTCTTTTAGGCTGTGCAGTCCATCAATAGTTAAAAAAATCTCCTGCAAGAAAAAAAATGTTTTTGAAGCGCCTTGACCCACAATCATTCATTATCACTCGATGAAGCTGTTATCAATTGCAGACTCATCTTACAGAAGTTCAGTCAGCTCCAGGAATTCAGGTGAAAAACATACATTAACAGAATGAGCGAAATAATGCTATTTTGCGCATGTGAGTTTCCGCAGATGTATCTTATGATTCAATGAATCAAATTGAATTATGGCCTACAAAAGTGACATTGTCCGAATTCTTTCTGTAAGTCCCCCTCCCCCCCCCCCCAAGCTCAGAGGGCAGTGTCATTAAAGGTGAAACTTGTGCAACTTTGCAAGAAAATCTGTACAAGTCACAATTTGTGGCAATTAGAGAGCTGCAAGGCGCAGGTCATGATTGAGTCTTAAAGGTTCTATAAAATGTACATTAACCTTCAAATATTATATGTGCATCAATTTCGCAATTTTTAGCCTATGACCGTTCTTTGGTATATATAGCAAATTTTGGTAAATATTGCTAGCATTATAGAGTCATTTCAGGCTCGTGTCGCAGCCGAGTCGGGAGTTTTCTCACCATTCGTATGAGTTCAGCACAAAGTTATTTCAGACGTTCTAATCAATTAAAAGTGTCATTTGGGCATGGGAATAAGTATTTGGGCGGAATCTTATTGCTGAAACGTTCTGTAACGAATTTTGGCGTCCAATGCAGAACAGCGAAAATCCAACAACTTAGACAATCGCAATGACTTCCGGGGAAAACTGAACTTCTAAAAAATCCGGGGCGACACTCCTATTGGAGCTGCCAAGTAGAGCGGAACCCACCCACACGGTCCAATAGGAGCGTCCGCCCCGGAAGTTTTGGAAGTTCAGTTTTCTGCGGAATTCATTTGCGATTGTCTGAGTATGGGATGCAAGAACTCTTCGCAAAAATGGTTTTCAATATGATATACTCTATTATTTGGAAGTACCCATTTGCGTTAAAATCTGCACCACAAAGAAGCCACAATGATGGTCTAGATTCTTTGGGCTCGGATCATATCATGATTATGTTTTGGCATACTTACTGGAAAACGTTATAGATTCAAAGTTGAACAAAGGAAACGAGGGGGAAGAGTTTTTATTTCTTCAAGATCAAAATACTATACATTTTCAGAAGCACAGCTCTATTGAAAAGGAAACTTTCAAAGGACAAGAAAGTAGAAAAAGATCCTCTTATAACCATCAATACAAAATGAGGAGCAGAAATGTGACTGACAATAGCGGCCGAAGAAAGAAAACGATTGCATGGCTGAACTGTTTGATTGTATAACCTTTTGTTGTCATGGCCATTCTCAGAGTAAAATTAGATAATAAAATTTGTTTGCGCCATTCTTCAGTATTTTCTGATGACAGCGCTCTTTCTTGAATGCTTTTCAGTGTTGCAATAGACAAGTACGAAGTGCCATAATAACAGAAACTGAAAATCAACTAAATGAGGAAATGCCTACTTTTCTGCAACAATTTTTTAAAGATAATTATCAGCCTGTCATGCACTTTTTCCAAAAGGCAACTGTAAAACAGATAAATCTAAGATGAGCACCCGGACTTCCTTCATGGATACAAATTGAAAAGCCTTAGCTAGGATGCTCTCTATGTTAAGAGGCAGCTCATAAAATCCATCCGCGGCCAACAAATTTGACACTTTACTCTAACTAAAACCATATTCCTCGTAAGCGGATCAAACGGCATCCTTGAGTACAACGAAAATGCGGTGACTCAAATTCCTTCAGATTAAGCTGCTTCGATTAAATTAGTAAGCCATGGTTTTTGAAAGGCTTATTTGAGGTTAATAGGGGCATAAAAGAATAGTTCAATTAGGATTGCCTGCACACTGCCTTCAACAGGTACTTGAATTATCCCTGAAATCACAACGCTCAGGAAGAAAGAAATTTTATTTTCCTTTTTCTTTTTTTTATTTACTGATATCAGCAAAAACTTTGATGCTAGCATAAAAAAAGAACTCTTGAGAGGCTAGAAACCAGGAGTAAATTTGAGGTAGAACGACCAATAGCACTACTGTAATAACACAAAACACGAGCAAAAGAAATTTTTGAAACAAACAGAACACAAGACAACGGAGCAAATGACAACACGCTCAGGACGTAAAAGACTTCTAAAAGTACAGTCAGCAAAAAAATGAGGCAAATTCTTAAAGATTGAAAAAGACTGAGCTAAACCTTTTTGAAGAGCATCTTGTGCCAGTATTTTGGAAGTCAGACACTATTATAACTATGAAAAATTGGTCCTCAAAAGCACTTTGACTTGAGAAGCACTAATTTTACAAAGAAAAACTATGAACACGCCGGTCATGGCGTCCCAATCGAATGGCGTACAGCAATTTGCCCTAAGTTAATTATGGAAAACTAGATTTGATCTGACTGCTTATTTTCAGTTGTGAACAAATTAGAGGAGTGAGAACCAATTGTCGATTTTGCAGATTGAAGGAGTGCAAATTTAATGTTAGCACGACTTGCAGAGTTTTAAGTGGCTATACTGGATGAGAAAAAAATGAGGCAAAATTCTCAAAGAGCAACGTTTTCATTGTGAAGACGTTCGCAACCTCAGTTTTTTTCTTTCAATACGTACTTGATGATGAAAATGACCTTGTGTTCTTTATTTGGTAGTTGGCAAAAAAGGACCTCAAGGTTGTCATTTATTCCACTTGTGTTTGAATGAATTGAAAAGGACATCAGCTCCATGCGAAAGGTGTTTCACAAAATTGTGAACACCTTCAGCTCTCACAAAACTGAAGCATGTTCCAAATAAATAGCAATCTATAAGCGTTCTAGTCTTATCTGATGCAACAAACCGTCAACGCGAATTCAAAAACCATATCTGCTTATGAACTAGTGGGAACAAATTTGAGAAGAGAGCGAAAAAGGGGTTCGGATACTTTGAAAAACAGTGCCATAAACCTGCTAAACGTCCGATTATATGCATCGATAGGATATCTCATTCTTGACGGCAACAAGCATCAGCTTTAGCAATCATTTTTCAAGGGTGTGAATGCTTTGCGAAAAATATTACTCTGCAAGTCCATCGTTTGGATAGTGGAACAATAAAGCCATCAAAATACTAAAAAATCCATTCAAGCGTAATTGCCTTTCTGCCGCTGTGAGACAGGCTAGGGAGGAGAATCGCGAAGATCTGGGAAGTTGTGTAGCAATGTTTTTTACACATGCTTCTACAGAACTCTTTGAGAGACATTTATTGAGCTTTTTGAATGATGTAGTCACATTCTCGATATCAAAAAAAAAAATCATTGTTGAGGTAGATATATTCAGCTTAATCTATAATATAAAACAGCATCATGATGAAGTGCGAGCTTTGCATATAAAATTAGTGAAGATAGTGTTAAAGTTTTGCAAGAATGTTTAGCTAATAGTTTTCTTTTACACTGGCCCTTTACTCATCTTCTTTAAGGTTCCAGCCGCAAACCTATAGTGATGAAACAACAGTGGTCCGCTCTATATTGCATACAGTCTGTTTCAATTACGAGTAAGCGGAACATTCCACGTGGAGCAGCGCATCCGCATCGCCCTTTGCGCTGGCTTTTGCCAAGCAAAGACTGGGGAGAGCGAAGAGACGCGAACACGGCACATTTCAGATACATTTTCAAAAAATCATGACTTCTTTCCCTCACAATGACTTTGCGCAATTCAAATTTTGTCAGAAAGCGTAAAGCATGTAGTTTCCAAAAGTCCCCTGGGGACTTTCCAATATGCTCAGAATGCAGAGATAAAAATGAAAGAACGAGATCATCCGAAATTCGGAATTTTTAAGGAAAAATTCTAAAAATTTAGAAACTGCGCGATAAAGTCCAGAACAGCTGTCAAGTTTTCCTGTATTTGATTACTAACTGAGTCAAGTTTGTGGTAATCGAGCTCTTCTTTCAGAAGTTATGATTTTTTGAAAAAATACGGAAAAATCGATTTCGTAAGAATTCTTAGGAAATTGATTTTTCGGATTTTTTTTAATCATAACTTCTGAAAAAAGAGTTCGATCAGCATAAAATTGGCTCAGTTAGTAAAGAAATACAAGAAAACTTAGGATGACAGCTGTTCTGGACTTTATCGCGCAGTTTCTAAATTTTTGGAATTTTTTTTCAAAAATTCCGAATTTCAGATGATCTCGTTCTTTCATTTTTATCTCTGCATTCTGAGCATATTGGAAAGACCCCAGGGAACTTTTGGAAACTACATGCTTTACGCTTTTTGACAAAATTTGAATTGCGCAAAATCACCGTGAGTGAAAGAAGTTATGATTTTTTGAAAATGGTGCGACAGAACTTTCGGTTCAACCTAATATATTGTCGCAGAGGAAAATTATGCAAGAACAGAAAGTCTAGAGCGCAAAGGCTGGTTACATGTTTACTGAGAAGAATATTAAATACTACTTGGCAAACCCGGCTCCGCCCGGGCTTGTCAATATCGATTACCCCCCTGTGCCAACTCCCAGCCCTGTAGCTCAAATTTGCAAAAAATCGATAAAATCGATATCAGATGACGAAAACTAGCCTGTGACACCCGCCCTGCCCCGAAGTGTATGTGTGCCAAGTTTGGTCCGGATCGGTTCAGAAATGGAATTTTTATTCGGAACATACGTAAAGACAGACAGACAGTCAGACATACAGACATACAAACAGACATTCAGCTTTATATATAAGATATTTCCTCTCATGGGGGAGCATGATAAAATTAAGGGAACAGTTAGATTCCATAATTTTGCTTTCCATTCCCATGCGAAGCCTCGAAAATTACTTTTTCGTTTCAAAAATAAAGCATAATACAGGGTGTCCCAAAAAATGTGAACACTGTTTGATCGTTAATAACTCCCTTGCTTGCAAGCTTTTCGCCGAGCTTGAGGCACCATTTTATAGAGCGAGGTTCAACTTAGACATAAAGTATGGAGCGAATCATCGATCGCTTTTCATTACTGTAGGATTACATACAATAGCAATTTTGACAAGGATTTTAGGCCATTGGAGGCCATATTTTGCTTCGAAACAAAACCAAACAGGCCAAAAACTCTTGTACTATGGTAATGGAAGCCGCTGATTGCGAATATGAAATTTCTACTCTACTGTGATGCTTTTTTCTAAGGTTGTCCCAGGTAAATCGTAATAACTGAATTCCCAGCATTTGTCAAGAATGTGATTACACCTTCAAAAAAGCTAAGAACACTCGTAATAAGTTGTGCAGTGGAATCAGCGTGCGCAAAAACAATTTACACGATATTTCAGATTTTGGGAAAAATTTTATGGAATGGCATATTTTACAATGGGTCCACATGCTAGAAGTTCTTACCGTAATCCTACAGTAACGAAGAGTGATCGTGATTTGGATTTGCTCCATACTATAAATCTAAGATGAACCTCGCTCTACAGAATGGTGCCTCAAGCTTGGCGAAAGACATGAAAGCAATGGAGTTATTCGATCAAACAGTGTTCACATTTTTTTGGGACACCCTGTATAATTCATAAAATTAACTAATATTGTAGCTAAATAAAATTGCTCATATCTTTCATCGCAGATCAACGAGGAAAAAAGAGAAGGTCTACCTTGATTCCTCGTGCTCTTAGCTTCCAAATGGTATATGAATTGTTGGTGAATAAAGCGTTCCCGCTCTAAAAAAAAGTCTTGCTCCAGCAACCCACGAAGGCCAGCCATTGAGAGGGCGGGTTGGAGCAGAATAGTATCGCTGATTCGTTGACCGCATGGACTGCTCAAACGCGCGGTCACGCGCGGCGCGGCTGAAATATTGTGAGAGCACGACTTGCTCAATGGCGAATTTGCATTGGGGCAGTTTTGCCGGGCGGCGCATGCTCCGCAGTGATGTCCAGTCCGTGCAGTCAACGAATAAACATCTAAATATGTCCACACATTTTTAAAAAGCCACAAGTTTTTTCATCTAATAATCTATATACCATTAGAAAGCTAACGAAACGAGGACTTGATGCAGACTGTCCCTTTTTCCCTAGCCCCCCCCTCTAATCCAAGGATACATGGCATCCAAGCTGAAAACATGCGTGTATTTGTGAGGGAATTTCTACGTAAAGAACGAATAAAGACTCTAATCGTTTAACTATGTTACAGATCAAGACTTTGCCAATAAATCTAGACCATCTC
Organism: Cylicocyclus nassatus; assembly: GCA_958299035.1. Taxonomy (NCBI): domain Eukaryota; kingdom Metazoa; phylum Nematoda; class Chromadorea; order Rhabditida; family Strongylidae; genus Cylicocyclus; species Cylicocyclus nassatus. The sequence continues at coordinate 4,451,392 of CATQJL010000112.1, read as the reverse complement.
TTTTTTTTCTAGCATTCCTCTTCCTTTCAGAAATGGAGCGTAAAGTGATTGCCTGAAATCAGCTGGTGCTGTAGCTATCATTTGTTCGCTTTCGCTAGAGTAGGCGGGGCATTTGCGGACTGCCGCCGGCGTCGCGGTCTTAGCGCTGAGGCAGAATCAATAACCGCCGCTAGCTGATAGACCGCGACGCCGGCGGCAGTCCGCAAATGCTCCGCCTACTCTAGCGAAAGCGAGAAAACGATAGATGAAATTTTTTGTATGTGAATCCACAAAGGAGCTGGAAAAAGAGACGGTCTACGTCGATTCTACATGCTCCAAGCCCTTGAATGTTATGTCGATTGATGAGACATAAAGCTTTCCTGAATCGAAAAAATCTCTGTTCGATAACCTTTCAAAATCAAAGCATTAAAAAATTCTTCTTGACACCTGAAAAACACCTCTGCACCACTTGTTCCTCTTCTTTGCACACCCAATTCCACTCGCCGTGTAAGCTTACGACAGATTCACCTCAAGACTCATTTACCGCTTTCACTTTTCTGGGTCGTAGATAGCCAAAACCCCCTTTACCTGGAAGGGACTTCGCTCTCCCCTTTTTGCACCTATGATCGGGAGGCTGCGAGGGGCGTCTCCAAGTGGCGTATGCGGGCTGATGGCCGACGAACTTTCAAGCACCATGCGAGGGAGGTGGGTTGGAGTCGCTTTGACAAATAAGCCTCGACCGCTCTTCGCGGAAGAGTTTCAAAAGCAACGAGCTATCTCGTGCGAGTGAATCACTCGCTAAACACGATGATAATATGGGAAGCTCCCCTAATTTAACAAGAAAAAGATCCAAATCGCACCGGCGAACTGGAATGAAATGCACATCGTTCAGTGGCGGTCCCAGGATTTCGGACCGGGGGGGGGGAACGCGGAAAAAATTTTTTTCAAATGAAGGTGTGTGGCGTTAGCCACGCACTCCGAAAAAATTTTAGGAGTACTTCTCAAAATTTTTGCGGGTCCCCGACCCCTAAATAAGGCTAATTTGAATTTTTAAAAAATTTAAAAAATTATTTTAATTATTTACAAAAATAAACAAGTCGTTTGCACATTTTTATAATCCATATAGGTAAGCTTCAAAAATTTCGCGACCCATTCTCGGGGGGGGGGGGGCGCGCCCCCTCCCCCCGCCCCCCCGCCCCTCGGACCGCCACTGACATCGTTAGATGCGTCTCAAAGAGCTAAATTTAAATCTATTTTCCATTCTGCTGCGGAATTGAACAAAGTTATGAGCGTTAGAATCCTAATGCACGATGTGCAATGAAATCAAGTTGGGAATGCATAATTGGCAAGGCATAGAATGTGCTAATAACACGGAATGGATACATCAATCATAAACATAAATAAGTGCTTCTAAACAACTAATCCTTAAAGGGGTGCCATAAACGTTTACTAACTTTACAATTTCAGACACTTCAAACTTCTTCAAGAAAATCCCTAGCGATATGGAAGTTAGATTTGGATTCAGCTCAACAAGATGTATTTGATGATATGTATTTCGTTCCGGATCGCCATTGCAATTTAAGATCCTCCCCAGTAAGAAAAGCCATTGGTAAAGCAGTGCCACTGGGGATAAGGTTTGAATGGGAACTGGGCTGCCGAAAAGCAGGCAGACAATGGTGAGGATTTGTATCGTCGTCTCTCCGGTGTACGTTGGGCGGAGTATTTGCAGACATCTGAAACGTTGGTAAACCTACCAACCCTGCCACGTATGACAACAGCATCTATACATGGCAATTTAGAGAGTACAAAGAACCATACTTTGCGGTAGAGGTTTGATAAGTCACCAACGCGTTCAGATGTCTACAAGTGCTACGCCTAACGTACACCGGGGAGGCGACGATACCTACAACGCAAACGCCTCCATGAAAGAACTCATGATACAAGCAAGGAGAATTAGATACGACGACATCAGACTGACCGAAACAGGAAGAGATGACAAGCAGAACGATATCTGTCATGTGGGGCAGAAAAACCTACCCTACATCATCGTTTGGTGCCAAGATCGGTTGAAAGGTCACCTGCAGAAGCTTTACTTTGGTACCCAAGGACTATGGATTTCGAACAAAATTGGAAGTGGTATGAACAAGGGAAGAGGTTTCGAGGTTATCAAAACGACCAAAAAATCTGTGGAAACTCACAGTTAAGCCTCCTCTCGACCAGAGATGCGATAGTCGGAGCGGAGTCTCCGCCTAGCTTCACTTTTGAGCTGGTATGGGGTGACCACCTTCACTTTTGGGTTTGAAACAAATTTTTTGCTGAAGCTCAAAAGAAAGAAAATAAGCAAAAGGAACGCAAAAGAAAGTACTGAGAGCATATATCTATGTAGTAGGTCGATCTAGGCAGTAACTGCCGAGAACCAGAATTTCAAATGATAAAGAGCGAAAAATCATGCGAAATTTCCACTGTTATTCCACGGTTACTGCCTAGATCGACCTACTACATAGATATATGCTCTCAGTACTTTCTTTTGCGTTCCTTTTGCTTATTTTCTTTCTTTTGAGCTTCAGCAAAAAATTTGTTTCAAACCCAATAGTGAAGGTGGTCACCCCGTACCAGCTCAAAAGTGAAGCTAGGCGCAGACTCCGCTCCGACTATCGCATCTCTGGTCGAGAGGAGGCTTAACTGTGAGTTTCCACAGATTTTTTGGTGGTTGAAGATGTCAGCAATTGCGATTTCATAGATTTTGAAGGACAAATATTGTTCTACCAGACAGTGAAAGAATTAGATCGATCTGAGCAGTGGTCGCCGAGAAGGAGAATTTTAGAAAATTAAGCGATTTTAAGTTGCTTAGTGACAGCTGGCGTTTAGACTCCTATAAATCTGGAATGTGGAGGTATGCAATATTGATACTTCATAGGTTTTGTAGAGTAGGAATTGCTCTATCGGAATATGTCTTAGCCCTACCGATCCATTTAGATACCGCCGAGATTCAGACTGTTTAAAGAAACAGTTAAAAAAACCGCTTTTTGAAATTCAACAGTTCATAACTTCTTCAGAATCGCATGAATCATGCTGCGACTTGCATTCTCCTTTGCAAGAGCTTTCAGATGATATATAATATGTGGGGGTCCAATGATTTTTGCGGCCCTAACCTAGGGTGGAGACTTTTTACCCCAAAGTCTCCACCTCGCCCACGTTAATGTGTTGACCGGAGACCCTGGTGGAGACTTTGGGGTAAAAAGTCTTTACCCCCGGGCATATGCCGTGAGAGGCGCGAAACCCTCACATATTATACAGGGAGTCCGTAAAGTATGTATACACTGTTT